>JBBBVM010000696.1:0-620949 GCA_037355625.1 Petunia x hybrida | reverse complement strand
AGCTTCAAAAATTATTTAATTCAATGACCCCGTCAAGGGGTACCATTTCTTTCTGCCAAATAACATAAAAACATTAATCCTATACAATTTCAATGAGGCCAAGACACCAAAAACAAAGTTACCGTACTCCTACATTTGGATTGGGTCCTCTTAGAAAATAAACACTAATAGCAATACATTAGGAATTAACGGAGTTTCTAAACATCTGATAATATATATGGAAATATGGAATGATCTTATATGAATAAAACAAAATATATCAAAAGAATTTTGACTAATTCAACCTCTTGAAGCGCAAGAAAACTATCTATCCATCTAACACATTATCTAACCATTTAACATAGACAACACATAAGAAAAATCCCATAAAATACAACGTAGGGTGATCAAAAGATTGTGTAAATGCACGTAAGAGCTGAATAAAGGTGAACATGGCCCAGCATATGAACAATTAGCTCATATTTATACTTGTGTATATGCGCAAATATGCTAATCTGAGGAAAGAGAGAAAGAGAGAAATAGAGAGAGCGAGAGCATACAAGGAATCTTATCAGCTAACCCCAGTATTTTGATAAGATTAATTGCCCTTTTTTTATGCTGAACAATCTCCAAGAGACCTACAAGGTCATCTGAATCAAAAGAGGATGACAATTCAAAAGTTGCTAAAAGCTGCAAAAAGGCTAGCACCTCCCATGGATCAATCACTGTTGCTCGCCACTCAACTGCAAATTCAGTAGCCTCAATTTTAACCTGAGATCTTATTTCTGGAGAAACTTCTCTCAGCTGTTCCAACAAATCAGAAAAAGCTCTTTTTGATAGGTTTAAAGACAACTGCGTCATAACTGATGGGGCATCTGTGAACTTCCCCCCTTTTCTTTTTTTGATACCTCCATGTCTAGAACTCTCCCTTTCTGCAGAATAGCATTTCCTCAATGCGTCCAAGACAATCTTTGCAGGATCTGCTGTGCAGTGGACAACACTTGAAGTGCAACCGGAGATAAAATTTTGCTGCTTACTTCTCCTTTCCACATTGTCGGATAGAGGTTCTTCCTTAGAGTGAGACATAGGTTGCTTAATCACTGTGGGGGGATTAAAATTAGCGAGAAGGCAGAATAGAACACACAGTCATAGTAAAAATTTTGACAATGAGATTCAACATGCAAAAACCGACCAGATTTGTATACTTAAAAAGAGTCTTACCAGGAATACCTAGTACATGACAAATCTGTGTTATATTCTCAAGCTGTGCTACAGTACAGCACAAACTCTCCAGCTCATTTTTACTGAAGTCAGGGGCCAAGCTGTAGGCACATATTAGAAGCAGATAACCCAAGATTGCTAGATGGTTTTCCATTTCAGCTATCATCTTTGCTTTCCAATCAGATGCAAGCATGCTAGCCTCTAACTTAGCCTTTGGTGTAATCTCTGGTGAGATTCTCATCAGTTGTTCCAGTAAAAGGATACAACTTTTCCTGATAATACTATGATTAAACTCAATCTCTTCTTTATGAGGTTCTGGAGGATAAAATCCTCCAAGTGCTTCCAGGACAAGCATCCCTGAGTCAGTTGATATTCTAAGAGCTTTAGAAACTTCAATACGCAACAACTCAAGCTCTGCCCAATGATCATTTAAAAGAGCCTGCAAATTCTTTCCACCCATTCTCACAAGGATGACAGCGAAAGCATCAGAATGACCTAATTTGCAAGTGGAGGCCTCTTCAGAGGATGAAGTGGAACTGAGGGCCTTGGTATCAGTGGGAACAGATGGACAAGTTGATGCCATCTGTTTCAGCTGAGTCCGCTGTGGCTTTTGAGCCTCAGAAATGACAGATGCAGCTGTATCTGCCTTCAGCCTTGTGAGAGATTCTATACACTCTTCGAGCTGAGCGGGAGGGTATTGAGATTGAAGCTCGTGATCGACAATGCATCTGACAATAGCTCTAATAGAAGCTACATTCTGTTCAATGACTTCATTCTGTACACAGAGATCAAATCAAGCATTTTAAAAGTACTTACTAAACAGGAAATTACAATCGTAGTGACAGAAGTGCTAAAAGACCTTTTCTTGGACTGAGCCCGTTTCTCTATAACAGACATTCTCCGAAATCTGGATAACTTGTTTGAAGTAATGTTATGTTCCCGGGATCGGGTCACGGGGCGATGAAGATAGTAGAGCTCATCAAAGGGACCTCCAACCTTAGGCTCATCAAAGGGAGCTCTCACCTTAGGCTCGTTAAAGGGAGCTTTGACCTTAGAATTCATTAAGAGAGAACTCTGATCTCTTGTTTCTTTTCTTGAATTATGACTTAGGTTTCATTCATCTAATGTGCCCTTTAAATAGGGAGTTACATCCAATAAGAATACTTAACCCTTAAGAAACTAGAAACCCTAAAGAATATTCTAGAATAATAAAAACTCTAATCCTTAAATAACTAGAAAACATAAATCCTATTCTAGAATAATAATAATATTATCAATAATAATAATCTAAAAGCCCTAGACCTACGCACGTAACATTACTCCGCTCCTGAAAAATGAGCTTGTCTTCAAGCTCAAAATCTGGATAAGACTGACGAAAGCTATCCACATCCTCTCCTTTGCTTCACACTTGTATTGGTCTCAATGTCTTCCAAGAGTTTCTCTATGACAAAAACCCTAGCTTCTAGGGCTGCCTCCATAGCTGCTAATGCCTCCTCCACAATTAATTTGATTTCATCGCCCTTCGTATTAGGCTCTGATACCAAAATGTTATGTTCCCGGGATCGGGTCACGGGGCGATGAAGATAGTAGAGCTCATCAAAGGGACCTCCAACCTTAGGCTCATCAAAGGGAGCTCTCACCTTAGGCTCGTTAAAGGGAGCTTTGACCTTAGAATTCATTAAGAGAGAACTCTGATCTCTTGTTTCTTTTCTTGAATTATGACTTAGGTTTCATTCATCTAATGTGCCCTTTAAATAGGGAGTTACATCCAATAAGAATACTTAACCCTTAAGAAACTAGAAACCCTAAAGAATATTCTAGAATAATAAAAACTCTAATCCTTAAATAACTAGAAAACATAAATCCTATTCTAGAATAATAATAATATTATCAATAATAATAATCTAAAAGCCCTAGACCTACGCACGTAACAAGTAATCTTTCAGGATATGTATTGGTGCAAAATGGTCCAGAAGGTCAAAAGCATAAGCATATTTAACAGCTTCAACATGCTGTTGCTTGGCTATGAGATTCTGGATGATACCTGTTACCATAATTAGTTAGTTGCCAAAGTCCCTAATTACCTATGAATAAATACAATGACAGTGACAGCTCATACTTAGTTTATTGCCCATTACATATGAGCCATTTCATGAAGATTCATATGCATTCATACAATAGTTAAGAACGACAAGAACATGTAATGAAACAGATCACTTTTCAAAATTTTCCAAACTACACATCTCAACTGTTTGGAGGACAGCAATAAAATGCAATGGTAAAGAATTATACTCCTACTGATGAATCGGCCACTCAATTATTTCATTTTTACTTTTTCAGGCTTCGACTCAATCACCAGAGAATGTTGGCATTTTGGTTGACTGAAGGCTACGCTGGAGATTAATCAAAGCCTTAACTTCCCATGCACACACTACATCTTTGTAATTTCAGCAAGAAAATAAAGTTATATTCTTCAATTGTTGTTTTCAGTTAAACATTATTTGTTAATGAGTTCAGAAATTATAGTCAAGTAATAGAGCTTTGCATTCACATGCCGCATGCTGTAAAATGCCACTTAACAATATTGGTGGTCTCAATGAGTAAGAACTCGAAATATATCTAAGATAAAATCAACCAGATGACTAATATCCATTGGACCAGGCACTAAACCATATCCACGGTCCAACCAGTAAGTATTAATTGCAAACCACATGGAGAAAGAGGCAATTGGTATCCTAGAAGACAGCAAGAGGAAGCACCTTGAAGGAATGCTAAAAAGAATAACCAAAGAAATGCAGTATATACTTACAAGAGATCTTCTCTGTGAAACCAAGAAGACGACACAAGTCTTTTGACTTGTTGTGCTCGACAACAATAGTCAGCAGGCTCACAAGCTCGTCTGTATCAAAGGCAGGTGCCAAACTGTAAGCAGCCAATAGGTACAGGAAGCCCAAGATCTCGAACTGATTCTCGGCCATTGCCCTCAATTTAACCTTCCACTCTTTCGCAAGTTCATATGCTTCTACCAGCACAATGGGTTCAATCTTCGGTGAGACCCTAATTAACTGCTCTAATAGAAGAATGCAACTCTGCCTCGTAACATTGCCCTCAAACTCTGTATCTCCCTTTCTCAAGTGGGGAGGATAGAATCCCTCCATTGCCTCAAGCACCAATTGTCCAGGGTCCGGAGACAATTGAAGAGCCTTAAAAACTTCATCAGACATAGTATCCAGCGCCTTCTCACGCTCATTTAGGTATATCTGTAAACTCTTACCACCCATTGTAACAAGAAAACTTATATCACTAGAATCACCGGTGATAGCACCAACTCTATTTTCTTCTACATTATCAATAGGCTCAGTCTTCACAGGAACATTACAAATAGTTTTCAGCTGTTTCTCTTTCTCCTCAAGCACTTTAAACCGATCATCAATGAGTTTCTCTCTTTGTTCAAGCTCTCTAAATCTCACCTCAACTTGTTTCTCTTTAAGAGCTATATCTTCCATTATATTTTTCAATAATCCTTGCTCTTTTTGAAAATTTTCCTTTTCTAATTCTACATCACATGTTTGCATCGCTACACTTACAGAATCCAGTTTCTTCTCCCAAGAATCATTTTGAATAGAATTAAGCTCTCCCTCCCACAATTGGATTCTTTCCTGGAATGAAATTAACTCCTGTTCCCGGAGTTCAAGTTCCTTGTTAATAGTATCCACAATCTTCTCCTTGATCTCGATTTCCTTCTTCACTAACGAAAGGCGGTCTTCCTTGATTCTAAGTTGCTTCTTCACTGAATCCAAGTTAGTTTCATTCTCCCTAAATTCCTTTTGGATGGAATCCAGGTTACATTCCTTTTTCACAGAATCTAACTCAGTTTCCTTCACATTGTCCAAACAATTTTCCTTTGCCATAAGTTCTTTCATCACACATTCCAAGCTCATTTCCTTCTCCAGCGACTGCAACGCCTTTTCCTTAATTTCAAACTCTTCCACCCTTTCCTTAAATTCTCTCTCTTTCAAAAGAAGGGCATCCGTTTCTTCATGAATCCAGCTCTCAATCTTATTCAATTCCTTGGAACGCTCCTCAAACTCCTTCTCCTTTACAAGAATACTAAATTCTTCCCACCTGCATTCCAAATTCCTACTTTCTTTATCACAAAACACCCGAAACTGTTCCTCTTTCGCCTCGATTGCTTCACGTCTCTTGTCAACAGATTCCCTAATGGAATCAAGTTCCTTAGAACTCTCAACAACAGATTCTTGAACTGCATTCAACTTCTTCTCTTTCGCATCGAGTTCATTGAAACATTCTTTCAAACAGGTGGTGGACATGTAAAAATCCTTTTCAAAATTCTCCCATTCCAACAATAACTTTAAAATGGAGTTCCTTAAACCCTTCTTTTTCTCCTCATTTTGCTGCATAATTTCCCCTATCTTCTCAATTACACCCATAATTTGGGTTTATTTACAGACAACTAAACTATACATCAATCATGTTATTATATAAAAGCATGAATCATTATAAAGGCATGAATCTTCTAAAGCAAAAAGTGAACCACCATTTTGCCTCGTAGCAAATTTTCTTTTTAAGTACTCTTTTGTACAAGAAAGTAAAACACACAATTAAATTTCTATTTCTACTTTTATAATTAATAAAAATATAAAAAAAATTAAAATTAACTATGGAGAAGCGGAGGAGTTGGCATTAATTAATTGAATGTGGACTAAATTCATTTCATTAAGAATAATTACCTTTTTGAATAGATAATTTAGATACATGCATTAAGAACAACTACAAGTTTGTTGATGGTTTGAGTTCCAAGCTTGACTTTTAGCTTTTAGCTTTTTTTCTCATTTTTTTTGGCTTAAAAATAACTGTTTAAAAGCACATTTTACTTTGACGATAGGGGAAGTTATGCAAAAAATTTGTAGTTCTACACAATCATTCCTGATTCAATATCACCTTTTCTTACTTGGATTAAATGTCCTTTTTTTGTTTACCTATCTGTTGTTGTATGTATATATGTATGTCTATCAATGTGTCAACATTGTGGTGATGTTGTCAATATTGTTTTTAAGATAAAATTCGCTGCAACAAAGTAATGCTTGAATGTTGTAATTATAAAATATTCAGCTTGATTGATGCATTACTTTTCATACTTTAATAACATGGTTAGAGTGTGAATATGTACAACGTCGATTATGGTTTCGGGCGACGGATCAATAGTCGACTCCGAGTGGGTAGCAGTGGAGTCAAGAAGCCTGTTATAAATGTTTCATGTATTAAAGTTTCTACCTTGTATTTTATGAAATTGTGACCACATTTTTATACACGGATAAATATTAAGAAGTTGCAATGAAAGTAATTTTCTTATATATATACATGTATGCAAGACATAATATATTATATGTGCTCATAATCTCTATCCTAATATAACTCTCCACCCCGAAACCAACCCCAACCTCTCGGCCTCTAACTCTGACCCCAACACCCAGGGGCGGTCCAACGGAATTTGTGGCCTAAAGCGAGATCATTTTTTGAGGCCTTAGATTTATTTCACGAAATTCATATACTTGCAAGACATTAAAAAACTAATTTTTTAACTTATATATGGATAAATTAAACAAGCCAACGAAATAAAGTATTCAAAAAACTAAGTCAAAATTGTAAAGCCATCGCCAGAAACAAGAATGGATTTACATAATACTCCATTCTTTTCAATTTATATGATATAGTTAACTGGGCAAAAATTTAGGAATGAAATGAAGATTTCTAAAATTTCTATCAACATATGTCATAATACTTGTGTGATTATAAAGCTTTTGAAACTTATTATCTTAATCATGTTATAACATTTGACTGGTAATAAAAGTTTCTCATAGAGAATAAAATAGAAAGTTTAATAAACTTTTTTCAAATATTTTCATGAGGAAAATTGTGTTTTTTTTTTTGGAACAAGTAGAACATAAAGGATGAAATTGAATTGTAGAGAAAACTAATTGAGACTAATTAGTAAGATTAATAAAAAAAAAGTACAGCAATTTATAGACTTACCAATTCTAAGAAATTTAAGAAAAAACATATAACCATTAGTATATATATGTACCATTACAAATTCGGGGCCTTTAAAAATGGAGAGCCTAAGGCAAGGGCTTCACTTGGCTTACCTTAGGGTAAATGACAAAAGAAGAATTTTTAAAACTAGGCACCCCACAACACAAAATTACAAATGAGAGGTCACATTTCATCCATAGCACCCCTTTATTTTTACATTACACAACATAGCACCCCTTATTTTTAAAATTACATAACATAGCACCCATTTAAATTAAAAACCCTAGGAGCCACTCCCTCACCCTCCCCCACCACTGCCCCGCCACCAGAAACTGAGCCGCCACCGGCCGGCGGTGGCCGGAAAACCAAAAATTCACCGGATTTGCTTATTTTATTTGTGGATTTGTTTAAATAATTATTTTTTGATAATTTTATACACTTAAATCTTTCAAAATAATAAATTATACATGTAAATACATAGAAAATTGTGTATGCAAGAAGAAAAATACAAAAATATACACAAAAAACATAAAATTTATACAAAACATCCATAAAAAGTGCACAAATCTGAAATTTATACAATTTATTCATTGTTCATACACGCATATACAGCTTTATACAAATTTTACATTACATAGAATGTGTTTTATATATTGTCAATACGTACTTATACAGATTTATACATTTTTATACACATTTACAGAATTGTATAAATTTGTATAAAAATGTATGAAAGTGTATAAATTCGCAAAACTGACTTTAAACAGTGCTTCGGGCAGCTTTTACACAAAAGCTTAACAAACATCCCAGATCTATACAGTTTTATACAAGAAAAACACTAGATCTAAAAAGTTTTTAGAAAAAACTAGAAGATCTCAATGGATACTTATGAAAATTGTGTAAAAAGAAGAAGAAATATGATAAACAACTTTTTTAAACAAACTCACCGGAGTTTTAACCGAGATTTACAATCAAAATCGACATTGTTATACAAAAAAAAAAAAAAAAAAAAAAGAACAAAAGAAAACGAGACGAAGAAGAAGCAGCGGTGGTGGTGGTGGTGGTGACCACGACTTCAGTGGCTTGGAGGAGAGGAGGTGACAGTGGGGCAGTGGTGGAAGGGTTGGGGGCGGCGGCGGCGGCGTTAGGTTTTATGGGGAAGAGAAGAGAGAAAAATGTGAAGGAGAGAAGGACAAGAGAGGGAAAATGGGGGGCTAGGGTTTTTTTTCTTTAAATAGGGGGTGCTATAGAGTGAAAGAAAAATTTTAAAAAAGGGAGGGGGTGCTATGTCAGGTAAGGTAGCAAAATAGGGGTCTTTTTTGGTAATTTTCATGAGTGGGGTGTCTCTCAATGTAATTGTCCAATGACAAAACTATGACAGTTAAGGCAATGGTTTGCCTAATTGACTCCACTAAGAGTGGTTTAGCAAGAATGACCTTCTCGAAGTTAAATGAATCTTTTTGGACTAAATTGCCCCCGAACAAATCATATAAACACGCGATCTGCCCCCGACCTTTCCTCCCTTTACTCTGCAACTTATTTCAAGCAAAACATAAGCTCTTCCAACCGATTACCCTAAGAACTCCAAATTTCCAGAAAAAAGAAGATTCAAAGGTAAGTTTCTTCAATATTTCATTAATTATACGCAGTTTTTAAATTAAATTTTTTACAGATTTACATCTTAAATTCGTAGAATTTATAAAATTTTCGTATAATAAAAGATTCGCAGTAGCGAGTTGTGAACTTTGATGATAATGATTGCAAAACTACTGCTAGGTAACCAGCAATTCACGTCACATTGATTTTCAATTACTGCAAAAAAAAAAGATATATTAGTTTGAATCTGTATTTATTGTAGAATTTACTAATAGAAATTGCGATTACTCTTATTTAGTTGCAACTGCATTGCTTTGCCCTAAATTAACTTGAAATAACTTGTAGATGATATATGTAAATTGTCACTGACAGAAAATGCTTTTTAAGATCTGTTCCATGGAAATTTGTTTGTAATGCACTCGCTGCCTTGTGGGCAGCACTTGCAGTTGTACTGCAAACAATTGCTAGTAGATAAACTCTACATGTGTTGCCTAGTATACTAACACTTTTGTTCGCCTGAAGTGGTGCCTTGTAAGTGTTGCCCACAGGGCCACACTACATGTGGAGTAGCTTTGGTTCAAATGTAGAGTAGCTCTACATATGCTGCCTAATAGGCAGCAGTTTTGAATGCATAGTAAGTGCCTTTTCAAGTGTTGCCTTGTGGGCAACACTTGAAGGTTTGGTGCAAAACAAAATGTAGAGAGATCTGTACATGTGATGCATAACAGGCAGCACTTTACGTGTGTACTAAATTGCCCTACAAGTTGTGGCTACTTGTTGCAGTCAACCTCCAACGCCTACACACACCACTAAAATAAAGAAAAAATTGAATGTTTGTGCCTATACATCTCGTTAATCTATTCAACAAACTCTAAACTCGTGTAACCATTTCAATGTGTGCAGAATTTTGATGGTAACAAAATGCATATACATTGCTTACAATGAACATGGAGTGCAAACAACAAGTATCTGGATCAAATGAAGAAGTTAGAAGCAGAATTTTGAAGTTTGCATCACAATGTACTTAAAGTACACAAACAAATAAGAGAGATGGTGCTTTCAGGACGCATAAACGACTATGTCGGGTCAAATATCATCGACGAATCGACCCAACGCCTTCACCAAATTAGTTATATTCTTTTAGATCATTTTGTTATTTAATATTATGTATTGTTTGATATTTTAAAGCACCTTTTTAAGAAAATTCAATTTTCTTTGTACTATTTTCTTTTGATATAATATGTGTTAGATTTTTTCCCCCTCTACTATTGTGTTTAGATACAAGTGTTGGTAAATGGGCAACAGGTGACCTCAAATCCTTACCAACACCTCAGACTCAATTCCATTAAGTTGCTACCTAGGCAACACTTGGTCTACATCCCTCACAAACTAAATCCCTTAACTAGATGCCTGAAAAGCGGCACTTGACCTACACCCCTCAGTTTAATAGGCAGCACTTGACATCCACCCCTACCCAAAAAAAACTAGGTATTCAATATATCTTAGCTTCATTTCTCCATTAATCCCCTTCTACCATTGTGTTTAAATGCAAGTGTTGGCGAATAAGCAACAACTACCAGAAAAGTCTTACCTTAACCAACAGTCAATTGCCTTAACAGATGCCTGACTAGCAGCACTTGACCTACACCCCTCAGAAATTAGATCCCTTAACAGACAGCCTTGGCATCCACCCCCTACCCAAGTTTTTAAAGCTAATACACTTGAAATGATCGCACATAAAACGCTAATAGAAAAATGTATATTCAACACTAAACCCATTCAAACTCTACCAATACCAAAGCACCCACATTACTAAAGACATAAGCATCCAGTACGCACAAATGATTTTTTCAGTCGCATCAACTAAAAGAGAAGCACTCAAGCATTCACATTAACAATTTGATCATCCTCTATACATTTATACAACAGCTAAAGGTTTTCCAAGTACTCATTCACAAAGTAGAGAATTATGCTCATGGTAATCATTGCCTATCTTCTCGGGAGGAGTATCATATCCACCATTTGACTTGGACCTTCCATGACTCTACAGATTCATAGCCCAATCAAAACGATAATCTTTGAACTATGTAAACTTCATCTTCGAAACATCCTTCCCATACATTATTGACTCAGCAAACTTAAGAACAAAAGCTCCGCAATCATACCTGCACAAAAAGATAATGCAAGGCTAAATAGAAAGGAAAATCATCAAGAAACTGCTAAAAAATGCCACCGAACAATGCTTACCCATTGCTCTGCTTTGGGCATTTGACTCAATCATACTTCAGTTGTGTATACACCAAATCGTAGGATGCTCGATACCTATGGAAGTCAACAAAATCAAGCAGTGAGGCAATCATCCGAGCATAACAGCCCACATGCGCCTTGACAACTTCATCTTCTTCATCATATAATGAGTCATAGATGTCAAGTCGGTGCTCATCAATGTGGAAAACACCAAGAAAATAATGGGTGACTGCAACACCACTTTCTTCACCTAAGCGTATGGGGAAAAAGACTATCAACTGTCTCCCAAGATATACCACACCTTTCCTGCCCTCCAAAAATGGTATCAATAAAGAGCTGATAATTTGGATCAGCCGTCCAATGATAATTACCACCTTCCTCAATCTATGATAATCAGGTGACTCTTCAGCAATCTATGAAACCAATCAAATAAACAAAGATTAGAAATAAACACAAAAGCTGATATATACAACTACACAGAGAAAAACACAACCATCCTGAAAAAATAGCCCAAGTATTGACATAGAGGCAATATTTGACATAGGTTTACCCAACTATATACAGCTTTGAGGTCTTAAATTGCTGCCAGGCAGACAACATATTACTCTGACTTCTCTATTGTCAATACACTTCTCTATTGACAAGTATTAACAGAGAGGCAACATTTGACATAGGTTTACCCAACTATATACAACTTTGAGGTCTTAAACTGCTGCCAGGCAGACAACATGTTGCTCTAACTTCTATATTGACAAGTATTGACAGAGAGGCAATATTTGACATATGTTTACCCAACTATATACAACTTTAAGGTCTTAAACTCCTGCCAGGCAGACAACATCTTACTCTGACTTCTCTAATGAGGATTTCAATTGAAATCATAGCAAAATAATAAAATACTTTCCCTTTACCTCTTTCCACCCAATAGCTACTGAATTGCTTATAGCCAGCCAACACTTCCATTTGTACTTTTTAAAAAAAGAAAAATGACAGTTCTTAAAAACTATACCATCAAAAAAGAAATATTTTATGTTGTACTTGCTGAATATTAAATGCAACACCTACACATACCTTATCTTACCGAGCAGGAGGTGTTTCAACAGAACCTTCGTGCGCAGACAAATCACCGGGGCAAATCCCTAAATGAAACGTATCCAAATCGAATACACATGGATGGCCGAATACACTAAACCTAATCAACATGTCATTGGCGCAATACGTCTGTGAAAACATCATACAATGAACAACATTCCAAGAAACATTCACATCATTCAACTCCATAAATTTTCCAAAAACACCTCATTTCAATATCATCATCTGAGGCTCGGACAGAAACGTACTAATTAAACTATTATACTTCATATCACCACCCCAACAACCCTTGGCATCAAACTAATGCTCAAACTTAAAGAATTGATCTTCTTCCTATGGCACAACACATCACAAATATACTTGAGCAACAAAAAAGTTAATATTTAGATGAAAACATAACTAATAAAAAAGACGAGAAAACGTATATTACGACAGACTATAATGAACTCACACCAACAACTTCTCCTGTACCAGTAAAAAAATGCAATATCAATATCCAAAGAGAAACGAGAATAAAAAGAAAAATATCTACTACTAAGCAATAAGAAAAATGCAGCTTCACACTTCCCATACAAAAACACACAACTCATATTTGATGTTATGATGTCAATTGTTGCCCACAATGCAACAATTTCTAGAAAAAAGGAAGATTATGCTTGAATATTATGTCAATTGTTGCCATGCGGGCAACACTTTCTGCAGCTAAAGGAAAATAAACTACAACACCAATATTTTGCTAAACATTAAATTAACTACATAATTAATATAATTTATGTGTCAACCATTGCCCTGTGAAAAATAATTTCTAGAGTTAAAGGAAATCAAAGTGCAACGAAAATGCTTTACCAAAAATCACATTAACTACCTAATTAAAATTATTCAATGTAACAAATTATATAAAAATTACCAATTAAAAATAAAATTTAAACATTCACGGAATGAAAAATTGGATAAATAATGAACATCAACTAAGGGAAAAGACAAATTCGTAGCAAACTAAACAAAGAAAAAAAAAATGAGAAGGAAACGAACCCTAATTCGCAAGGAGGGGGGGGGGGGGGGGAGAGAGAGAGAAGAAGAAGAAGAAGAAAAGGGGCAGATTGGACAGAATTAGGACTAGTTTGATTCAGGGGCAAAATAGTCTTTTTACACGTTTAAAAATGGATAGGAGGCCATTTTGCTAAAACATTTCTTAGTGGGGACAAAAGGACATAACCAGGGATAAGGGGTACATAAGATGAAATTTTTTGCTTACCTTAAGGCCGCCCCTGCCAACACCAACCCAAACTTCTCACTTCTCAGCCCCCGATGCCTCAACCTCTGACCCTCGCCCCGAACACCCGGTGTCAAACCTCCCAACCTCTGACCACCCGACCTATGACCCCCACTCCTTCCTACTTGCTTAGTGAACACTAGAAAATACTCCCTCCGTCCCATTTTAGTTGTCACCTTCAGCTTTTTCACATCCATTAAAAAAATCATTAAATAGGGTGTGTATTTTACTATGTTACTCTTATTTGATGTTTGATTATTAACTTTTTTGGAGAATTCTTTTAATGGGTATAGTTGGAAAAAACTAGCAAATTTAGGATAAACCATTTCTCCTATAATGACAACTAATTTGGGACGGAGGGAGTAAGTAAGAAACCACTTATTCTATTAGGAAAATATGTTTCAATAAATCACTTTTCGTGCAAAATATTTTCCTTCACACCACACACACCCAAGGCCCTTTATCCCTCTTCCAAAAATGAAAAAAAACAAACAAAAAACAAAGGTTTGCTGCTCACCTTCCTCAATCATCCTTGGCAAAGGCGTTTTCAAAAAGTAGTTCCAAGGATATATTGTTTGTTAAGAGTATTTTGTTTTGGCCCTTACTCTAGATGCTTGTTCCCCCTGTTCAGATTATGAGTCAATCAAGGATATGATACCAGCTTAGGAGCCAAACGAATAGCGAGAATTCATATAGCCGATCTCAACTTGCTGGGGATTAAACGATAGCAGTTCTTATTGTAATCAAAGCTATAATATGGATCAGACAAAAAGAGAGTAGGGAAGGGAGGGAAACACTGAGATAAATAAGTCCACCACTCATCAAAATTCATTGCGTCCGTTTCACATATCCTGGACATACCATGCATAAAATGAATCCAGCTACAAATCCTCATCAAACACTATAACGTGTAATTCAATGTAAATTACACACAAGGAAAAAAATAAAAGGAGAAGTTTGCCAAACTCTAACTAAACAGCACACTCAGGACTATAGTTCCGCTAGCTAATTGGTTGCTGGTGACTTCCATAGCCATTAGAAGCTGCCCCATAAGCTGCTCCAGCAGCATACATGCTCGAATCTTGAGCTTGTGATGCACCATATCCGTACACCCCATAATTTTGCCTTCCATAGTAACCCCCGTATTGATTACCAGAATCAGTCCTAAACTGCAAGAAAGTACACATAAGTTATATATACAGCAGACATGAGAATAACTAATGATGTGTAGACTATGTCACGGTTGAGTTCTAAAAGTTCCAATTACATCCTCACGAAGTATGTAAAGAATCAATAACAAATAGGTAAGACAACAAGAAGAACTTAGCATACCAGGTAATTGCTAAGATTCCAAACATGTAAATAAGTATCATGTGGAACACATATGAAGAAAAAGCATAGATCTATCAATCTTTCTGCATTTTGCTTTCTTGGTTATTTGGGATAAGCAATGCAATGGATTTTTCATCAGCACAAAGAAAGCGGAAAACTTGTAGGATTTTCAGGAAAACATCTTGACTTTCTGGTCATTGTGCTTACAATACAAAACCTTTAGAAACTTTAGATCGCAAAAATGGAGACTCCAAGTAACAGGTGTAGGCACAAGGTACTTGACATCTGAAGCAAAAGCTTTTCAAAAATTACATACCTGCTTGTTTGCTGGACTTCGACCCCAGGAAAGACGAACAGTCTGTTTGCCAATAACTGTTCCATTCAAATTTTGTATAGCATCCTCTGCTGCGCTCCTATGGAACATAAGAGGCAAGTAGATTATGCAAACGTTTAGAATTTGAAAGCTTCAAGACTAGCTGACTAGCTCCATCGAAACAGTAGCAGACTAGCAGTAACAAATAATTCACTAACGTGTAACCGCTTCAGATTATCAGTGAGTTCAAGCAGCAAGTTCACATTTCAACTGTTAGTTAGGTTTGATGATATTACCTCTAGCCCCTTCAAGTACGTTATAAATGCGCATGTTTTACTTGAGAAGCATTTCATAACCCAAAGGAAGAGTTCCTTTATTTTTATCTGTATTTAGCAACTTAGATAATGTTCATCATTACGTGTCCTAGTTCCTGGCAGATGAGTGAGTCCATAGACCTTTCTCTGTTTTCTCAGAAATTCAGTTGCTAGTTGACGGGTACAACATTGGCTTTGTATCAGTTGTTGTTCAATCCGCTTGCATTCTTTTTCCCGTGTAAGTACGTCTGGATGCAGATTCTCAAGTATCACGGATACCAAACCACCAAAAACCAAATACTCTACCAGCCATTTCAACTCAACTACCAGCCCCCATTTGACAGTTTAGTTTTTCCATCAAATAGACCAAAAACTCTTTAACTTCAATATATCTCATAGCTACTGAGTCGTTAGAGTAATTATACTAAACTACTTCCTCAGTATCTGCAATTTCATGCTTAGCAATGTCGTAGATTACCTGTCTGAAAATTGTACAAAACCACATCCTTTTCCAGCTGGAATTTTCACGGAGACTACATTGCCAGACTGGCTAAATGACTGCTTGAGTTCTTCATCAGTGACATCGGAGTCGAGTCCACCCACAAATACCTACAGTAAATCAAAAGTTAGAGAGCTAATTGAGCAATTGGGAACATTTTCCACAAGAAAGAGAAGCACCCACTGTTGTGTTTGACAAATCACTATCAGACTGGGGAGTTTGGATCACAGCACCGTTTGCTGCATGTCCACCACCACCAGATAATACCACAGCTGAAAAAATAGTGTCAGGAGTTCACAACTCAAAAGGTAAATATAAGAATAAGATACAAAATCTTGACAGCAAACACAAATTGCAAGCACATAGGTATGAAATATCTGGCATAGTTAAACTAAAGAATAACATAAATTTGACAGCAAACATAAATTGCAAGCACATAGGTATGAAATATCTAGCAAAGTTAAACTACCATAAGAAACTCAAAAGATTGTTCAGATGGATAAAAACATGATCTTTCCTTTCCAAACTAAATGTCCTGCATTAATCAATTGTCAAGTCGTCTAATTTCCAGAGTGAATGGAAAAAGTAAAACTGATATCTGGATAATAATTGAAGAATACTAGGACATGGGAATGTTTTCATGCTAAACTATTAACTCACAATGACCCTATGAAAACAGCCATTTTAGTTTGATTGAGGGAGTATAACTACATAAAGTTATGGTGATCTGATTCAGAATTCAGTAAGTGTAGTAAATGACTTGCATCACGATAGGATATTATATCTCATACCTTGTGAAGAATATTGTTGTGGTGCTGATGGTTTCTTTGGAGTAGCGACACCAATACGCATAGGCCTGCTAGAACAATATATACCATTCATTTCAGTCATGGCTTGAGACCTCTCATTTTCATCACCAAACCTAACGAAGCCATATCCCTTTGAACGACCCGTGTTAGAATCTATTACTACTTTTGCACCTTTAACAGATGGATATCTACTAGAGAATGTGTCAGACAACATTGCATCAGTAACATCAGGAGCCAAATCTCCTACGAAAATCGATAAATCAGAACCAGAACCTGCACCAACACCAGCACCAGCACCAGCACCGGTACCAGCATCTATACGCTTTTCACCAGTGCTAAATGCTGACCAATTTAGGCGGAAAGGTTGCTCTGCATTTGGCATCATAGTACCATTGTAGCTCTGAAGGACCTTTTCTGCTGCTGCATGAGTATTGAACTCAACAAATCCATAACGCTCTGACTGACCAGTCTGCTTATTTCGAATGACCTTCACAGAAATAACCTGCATGTATTATGACACACAGTCAACTAAGAGCACCGATGAAGATGCATGCTTGAATATTATGCGCACAAGCTGATTAACCACAATAAAGCATGGTTGTGTTGCTATGATAACTAATTGACAAAAACATATTTAAGAGGGAAAATTCGTCTAACCTCTTTTTGTATGTTTTCTTAACATTTATGTATCCTAGGAACGCGAGGATTTACCATTGTACATATAGAGGAAGGGGGGCAAACAAGAGGTGATTGTTTGAAGTTTTGTGTTGTGAAATATGTTAGATGGCATAATACCAAAAAAGTGCATACCACCTTAGTCTCTGTCACATCATGCAATAGAATGGGTGGTAGATCTGCTCGGATAGAAAAGAAAAAAAAGAAAAAATATTGAGAGAGGCTCTTTCAAAAAGAAATCTTATGCTAACTACAAAAGCAACCACACAGCCTGGAGTAAGATAAACAAGTTCTATGTTTAACACACCACATGGAAGCCTTTCTTCTATCATTTTTACCAATTCAAATCCCCTGATTCAAATCAGATGCAAATTTCTGTCATAAACTGGAAGTTGAGTTAGTACACTAAAACTAGAGTGAACAATTCCGACTTAAGGATTCAGGTGTAGAGTTCAAGGTGAAATGTATTTAACTCTTCCATATCCAAATTATTGTCGAAGTACCAAAATATTCACAGTTTACTGATAAAATTTAAATTTAAATGTTTGTTGTCAAAGGCTCGGTTAAAGTGCGCTTACGCCCTAGAGCGCAAAGCACAACACATGTTGAGAGCTTCGCCTCACTTAGTGAGCGCCTTAGTGTATCATCAAGGCTCTAAGGTATGCTTCTCCTTGCCAATGAGCGTTATCGTGAAGAGACGACACTAAAAATCGACATTGCACTTTATTCTTTATCAGAATTTCTGCCAATTTCTTTGTCCATATATTTGTTATTCAAGCTTATAGTTATAAGTCTTGGACTATAACATATATTTTTGTATATTTTCTTCATTAGAGCCCACACTTTATTTAAGCTTTGTTCTTAAAGCCCCAAAAGAATTTTAGCATTTTTCACCTTTGATAAACTTGGACCAGATGGCCCTCAAAAAATTAGAAGAAAATGCCACAAAATCACATGAATCACTCTCTGAATCTCAGTTGTTTATGTGCACCACGATGGAATCTCATGTCTGGTCGCGTCTTCTTCACAATAGTACATTACATGGGTAATTCTGCTTCATTAATAATTACGCAGGTTCAAGAGGTTTATTTTAAATCTTTCAATCAACTATACCTCAATCTAGTACTCGTCAGGATTGGCTTATGAATCCTTATTCATTCTGCTTTATTTAAGTCCATTTCATAACACGAGAAATACGAAAGTAACTAATCCTCAATCTCAACCTACTCACTTTGTGAATCCTCTAATCACTTTATGAATCCTCCATATCAGTCTCAAACAATTTTTCTCGAGATCTATGCAGACGTAGCAAAAGATATGGAACAATGGAAGAAAAAGTTTTGTATTGATATCTATGACTAATTGAGAATATGTACATTTTAACAGCTTTAACGTAGGTCCTACGCTTTCTAGGAGTACTGGTTTAGCCCTGTCTCGAGATCCATGTGCCTTCTCCTCCTTCTACCCCAATTCCAGCTGAGCATTAACTCTTTTACGCTGCTTGGCATCACCCATGAGACACCAAACCAGTTAAGAACTTCCCATCACGACCTCTAAGCTTGTCGACAGTGAACAAAGAAATGATTGACATCTTCGCCTGCCTCCTAACACATAAAACACCAACTAACATAATTGACTTTACGCTTCTTAAGATTGTCGGCCATCAAGATCACCCTTCTAGCTGCTAACCAAGTGAAAAAGCACACCTACCTTGGAACCTTTAAGAGCCAAAACAATCTATATGGAAAGCCAACCTCCTTCCTAACCAAAAGCTTCTCATAGAAAGACTTAAACGAAAAACCTCTGTTGTTCCCCAAACCCCCCACGCCCATACACCATGGCTAACTAGGGGTTTTTTTTTTATTAATAATTCGAATTGGACCCAAAAATTACTTAATTAGTGTTAGTTATGTTTGACCTAATCAAAGACACATTTTTTTTTAATTCAAGACTTGAAAGGTACCTTCCCCAAATCTTCTCGCTTACTAGCATCAAACATTGATTATAAAGCAGGTCTAACAATCTTTGGATCAATCATGAAAATCCCCCTAAACCTCAAATCCAAGAACACCACACCATTGTAAATCTTCCGGATCTGATAAACTATCAATAGCACATTACATAACTAATTATGCTTTCTTAATAATTATGCAATTTTTAAAAGTTTACTCTAATTTTTCAATCTAACTATACCTCAATCCAAAACTAGTCAAGATTGGTTTATAAATCCTTATTCAATCGTCTTTATTTAAATCAATATCACACAACAAGAAACACAAAAGTAACTACGCTTCAATCTCAAACTAATCACTTTATGAATCCTCAATCTCAAGTAATTTCTCGAGATCTATGCAGACTTAGCTAAAGATAAGACACAACAGAAAAAAAGATCTATGTAAGCAGTACCTATAACACATTTACTATAGGTCCTACACGGTAAACTAAAACTCTGAACACATAAACTTTAAATTCTGGATCCGCCTCTGCATACACTTTCTAGGACCGGTTATTTGTATTTGCATAATATATATATACCTCGCCAGATTGTGCAAAGCAAGAATGAAGATAACCTTCATCCATCCACTGTTGTAAATCACCAATCCAAATCGTTTTATTATCTTCACTACTTTGCTGCTGATTCTGAATCTGATACTGTTGCTGCTGCTGTTGATGGTAGTACGGCATGTACTGTTGACCGTACATCATTTGTTGTTGTTGTTGCTGCTGCTGCTGTTGCATTACCATTGCAGCTTGTGGATACTGTTGCATGGCTTGCATCCATTGTTGTTGTTGATATTGTTGCATTGCCATCCATTGTTGTTGCGTTAACTGTTGTTGTTGGTTCATGTCGTTGTTCATTTTTTTGTTCGATTCGAGGCAGAATAGGCAAATTGACACTCGTACTTACTAACAATACTTTCCTTGCGTAAATATGGAAAGTAAGAGAAAGAGAAAAATGGAAAGAGTCGGCTTATAAATATGGAAATAGTAGTAGTACTACGTAACTGTTCAGGGAATCTAGGGTCGAATCTTCGTATGTAACGATGTTGGAATTTGGACCGTTGATTGATGTTTAAGGGTTTCATGGTAACCGTTGATTAAGTAGTTTGATGACATGTTGCTAGTTGGACATTGTGGTATGGGGGGTGGTGGATGTGGGTCCCACTTTTTGTCTCTTCAAAAAACTTACCTTTGAAGTCAAAACATAGATCAAGAACACCATTAAAGAGTGATAGATTGGTTAATTTAGTTGTTCTTTCATTAGATACTTTATGGAATTCTACAATAATAATATATTCAGCGTTATATCACATATAAGGTCCGAAAAGTATGAGATGTATACAAACTTTATATTGTATTGAACCTTAATGACAATTAATTATATTTCAGTAAAAGTTTTCTTTCATCAAGTTTTTTAGTTGAACCAGTGTATTTCAGATACAGTATAATTGACGGTCAATTAATGTTACTATAAGAATGTGATTGTATTTATAGTTTTAACTTGATTATATATCTATAATTGTTTAAATAATTGTAATTTAAATATGGTATCTAGATGTCACTAATTGTAAAATATGATTGATGGTGAGTAATAACACTCAATTAATTATGGTTCAATTTCCAAATAATTCGAATAATTTTAGCATTTTTATTTCATTCTTTTATATAAATCGGTATTTGGCGTAGGACTAATGTCTACTATTGGGATGTTTTTAAATTAAAGAGAAAATACTTCTATGTAAAGTTTTTTATTGACATAGTTAATACTCCCTCCGTTCCACTAATGATTGCATGATTCAGGTTTTGAAAGTCAAATGAGTTTTTCTTTGACCGTAATATTTTCAAAATCCAAAACATGTCTTCCTTTATGGAACAGATGGAATAGAAAATATATCTCCCTTGTATGACCACAAACCTTCTCCTTGTTGATAAGACAACTACTAAAGTTGAAGGTGGCCAGGTGAATAGAGGTGAAGGCGGCTGGTCAAATGAGGGTTCTGCGTAGTTTCTTCATCAAACATAACATGGCCACCAATATGAGGCATTGGTCCCTTTGGACGTGTGAAAAGTCACATACTTTTTTTGTCACTGTTGTTGACTAGTTATGCGTAGATTGAGGTGAAAAAAGAAGTTAGTAATATTTTGATTATTTTAGCTAAATGAAATTCACAAGAACCTCCTTTCCATTGATTTCTGCAACTATCATGAGTTAGAATCAAGTAATCGTTGTGTTAACATGTGTTGTAGTCGACACTTGACAAGTTGTGCTTTAATTTTGGGATGACTTTTATCACAGGAGTTGAAAATTCCTTTAAGATAAAAAAGGATAAAAGTAATTAACTAGCATTACAAACTACTACTCCCCCAGTCCCAAAATGAGAGTCTGAGTTTAACTTGGTGTGAAGATTAAGAAAATAGGGAAAACTTTTGAATCATGTGGTTTAAAATTAGAGTCGTGTGTAATGTGGGTCAGTGCCTCTAAATCTTGTGGCTCAGAATAAATCTTGAAATTAAAGAGTTACCAAATATAGAAAGAAACATTCTTTTTGGGACAAACTAAAAAGGAACGGTAAACACTCATTTTAGGACGGGGAGTAATATAATAAAAAAACATGCCAACAAAATATGACTAGTCCACGCAGTATTGTAGGGTAAGGGTATGGTACGACAATTAGGCAAGTAGGGGAAAAAGAATTCTTGATTAGATCTTCGCAAATGGAATAGGCAAATGATATTTAATTTTTTATTCTTCATTTTTTTCACACTAGTTGCTCACCAGCATAAACGATGGTATCTTAAGCGTCAACGTGTTCAATAGAATGTAATACTCCATCCGTTCCATTTTAATTATCGTCTTTAGCTTTTTCACGCCCATTAAGAAAATCATTAAATATGATGTATAGTTTACTATGTTACCACTATTTAATAATTTTACTTGAGAATTTTTGTAATTATTAAGGGTATAGTTGGAAAAAAGCTAAAACATTTTTTCTTAAAATCCTTAAGAGACAACTAATTTGAGACACACCTCTTTGCCAAAACGTCAACTAATTTGAGACGGGATATTAACTGTTTTGCCAGTTGGGCTTTCCAGTTCAACTATTGCTTGGATTGAGTAGGTTCTTGGATGTAGTTCAATAGTTATGATTTAGTGGAATTAATTGTCAATGTCTAAAAAATCCTTCACTTGTTTCTCCATTTTATGTCATAGAAAAGAATTTGGTGGATGCAAAAGTGGATAAAAGCTGGTAGGTGGTAGAATCCAAGGCTTAGATACTGGCAATCCTATAAATGCAATGAATGCTAAGACACTTGGTTGTCCTCACCAACCTGCACCTATTCCTGGTCCAATATCACCAAATTACTAAATATTTGTTTTCCACCTCGGTGGTATGGTCTGCTTACATCTCATCCTTTCCAGACCCCATTTGTAAGATTATACTGAGACCCCATTTGTAAGATTATACTGAGTATATTGTTATACTAAATATTTGTTGTACCGTGTTTACCTCAAAATAATGAATGTTAAAAATGTCTTCCATATGAATTTTGATCAATATGGTTAATTGATATATACATTCTCTCTTCTTTTTTTTTTTTTTAACTCTTTTGAGTTAAATTAAGTACTTGTTTTGGTGTAAACAATGGGTGCCGGAAAAATTATTCTAAGACTAGACCTTGTGCAATTTATATACACCGAAAAGTTGCAAGGAAAAACTTCATTACTCCCACCTTTCTCCAAAGGGAAAAGGGTTGTAACAATTGATAACAAAATTTGCAAAATCTTTTAATCTTATCAGTTACAAATTCCTAACTTATCAAGAGAGCAAAAAAGTTGCAAAGAAATTATTACTAACATGAAAATCAAGACAACACTCATTACCTGGTATGGCAGAACTAGAAAGATAACCTGCTGCTACCAAAATCCTAACAAGAAGCTCCCCTGTTAGCTTATGCTAACAAGTATACCTTTCTCAGCCCTTTTGGCTAAGATCAAGTGTAGCTTCTCCTAACTAGTAAATAATCAAAGAATTGAGTTGAAAACAAGAGATACATCTGTACACGACGACTGCAGATCTATATCTTGTAATCTGCATGTAGGAAGTTTTCATATGGTGTTCCCTTGAGTGTCTTTTCAACGTCAACCCAATTTTCAACTTGTGAAGACAAGGGCCCCTTGTGTATTTTCACCTGACGACTATGAAGGTCCATTCGAGGAACTCTCAGGAAATCTTGAACATCATTCAGTATCTGTGAGGAAAAATGCAAACTAGAAAACTAAGCATGATGGACAAAAATGAACTATCCCTACGGGAATGATGTAAGTTCAGGGATATGATTACGATAACTGAAGGCTTACTGTTTGATTTTTAATTATGTCCTCGTAGTACAAGATTATATGCCGAGTGCTATTGAAGTATCCCACTGCTTTTGTAGCCATGTCATCTACTTGCTTCAGGTTAGGAATCAGCAAGCTTGTGTTTATCGTGGGTTTGTAACTTGCAAGTATCTCAGCCTGCATAATAATCACTTAAGACACCATAGAGACATAAAGCATCGGTGTCTACATAACAGGGACATATAGCACAAGACTGACCTCCTTGGGGGAATGCACATGAGACTTGTGGGTTCCGTTTAATAGCTTCGCATTCTGATCATAGGAATTTGCTAGTATTGAAACCATTCTGCGCAAAAGATTTCTTCTGAAGAGAAAAATAGCAGAAACTCCTCTTCTTTTGAAATATTCCACAATTTGCTCATGATGCTGCATCAGACCCTGTAATGAAATTCAAATGGAACTGATATCAACAGCATTTTCTATAATCATAAAAAGAGAAAGCAGCTATCAAGGGACTAGCTGTTCTCAAATTCACATTCATTTCATTCTTACACATGGTGGACATGTAAACTTTCTTTTCAATGTTCTTGCATCATCTTAAACTATTTGTTTCTCAAATTCAGGACAGGCAAAAGAGAAAAATGAAAACGAAAAAAGCAAAAGTCTCTTTTGTCCAAAGCAAAAGCCAATCTAATTTAGAATTTTCTGCAGCGGTAAAGGACTGGTGAAGCCACACTGTGTAGCAAAGTAATTATAGTTTTAAAGACCATCCTCACTAAAGGTCCGGGCACCAGGGGAGGGTGGGGAGAGTGAGGAGCCGTGCATTTAATATCTGGTAATTGAAACTATTTTCCACTAATCATCTGTCATAATATTTCATTAAAGATAACATGTGCTAGTGATTCTTTTAGACCCCCCATCATACCCATTGTTCAAGCATTAGCTTCCCATACAGTCTGTACATTATCTTTAATGATCAATAAGCAGAAGTTCTCATTAATCACCCAATCAATATTGATACAATAGCATAGTGCTGGGCTTTTTTTTTTTTTTTTTTCATATACCAAATCAAGCTCAGCAGTCAAGAGATAAGCAACTTTCAATAACTAAATAATTCTGCTATTCCAAGAGTAAGTCCAGATGTCAATATACGACAACAATGCCTCAATCTCGAACTAGTTGAGCTATTTACAAATCCAAAGGCATAGCCAAAATGAAATGAAAAAAAATACAAAGTAACCAACATATGTCTGGATTCTTGATTTTAGCTCTCCGACCATGTTTCACTTTGAAACAGCACATAACAGGGAAAGCAGATATATAAGCGCACCAAGATGACACAACTCGAAAGGATGTCCCACCATGCAAGTACATCTACAGCCTTCCTTTGTTTTAAAATTGTATCCATTAATAATCCCACCTCTAAGAATATGAATAACCAAATTCAATTCAGGAATAAGAAATTGCTAGAAAGTATATCAGCATTAAACAAGTGATGAAAGCTTGATATTTGACAAATCAAGTACAACCATGGAATACAAACTATCCAGAAATGCAAACTAATGAACCGGATGTTAATTAGGAAGATCAACACTAGATAAGTATTTTTTTTTTTTTTTTTTTTTTTGGATAGGTTCAACACTACAAAGAATTTTATGATACAACAAAGATACATTCAGAATTAGCCAACAATCTTATAGAATTGTTATCAGAATTTTGGAGAAAGTGCTTACCTGATTAAGCATCCATTTGAGTCCAACTGCAGCTGTACATTCGTTCTTGGAAGCACTTGTCAAAAAGTCTAGGTTATAAAGTTTGTCCAGAGTTTCCAAAATTGTCGACACATTACTTTTCCGGACTTTAACAGAAAAAATCTCCCCATTAGAGCTAACATTCATATGACTGTTTAACAATGTCTCAAACCATCCACTACCAGATCTCTGAGTGGATAAAATAGCAAAATACCTTACAGGATTACAAGCACATTCGGCCCTGAATGTATAGCAGACAGTATTCAGTAATTTGTCCACAAATACAAAATCAAAACATCAAAAACAGAATAATTAAAGTCTCACCGGCTAAACGTATTTGGCTTGGGGAAGTGCACATAAGGTTTTTCTGAAGGTTCAATATCAGTTGCCTCACATGGCTTTTCAACCACATGAACACTTAAAATCCGTCCACTGGAACGTACACCAATTTGTTTCAGGCCGATTGAACATATATAAACTCCACATACCATCACAAAGATTAAGACCACCATTCTCATCATCAGTGGAGATGCCTTTGGTGGCTTTATGTTGAAGGTGTCCTGAATGGAACCAGAAGATAAGCTGCTAAGGACTCAAGTCTATCTTAACTTTTTTATTTTAATCATCAGACTCGACAAAAAATAAATTGCTCAGAAAAAGTAACTTATCAATCAATCAATTTAGCCTCACTCCAAACTATACATGAACCCTTGGTATACATTCCACTAATTTAGGCCCATCTCGTTCCAAGGTTTTTGTTATCGAGAATCCCAACTTTTAATACGAGTTAGCTCCTCATAAGAATATGACAAAAAACTAGATCAAAGAGCACTTCAAAAAGGGGTTATCCAATCAAAGTAAACTCTACAATCTAAAATATCTCAAGCCGCTTGATTGCAACTGTAATGTTGAACCTAGAGGAGGGGAGGTGTGGGGAGGCAGGAATGCCAGAATGCCAGCGACACAAGGTTCGAAACTCGGTGGACAATGAGCCCGCCCTCTGCCCTTCTCCACTTAAATACCAAGCTTTTGCCTGCTGTAGGGTTCGAACCGCTGACATGCACCTAAACCAAATATCACGTGTGTTGTCGCTCTTACCACTAGACCAAAGCCCTAGGGAATATCGAATAATCCAATTTACCATCATCATTCTATTTGTTCTACAATGATAACTAAAGAAAGATTATTAGGTATAAAGAGAAGAGCTTGAGCTTACTCACAATGAATGCTAACAACAACAAGAAGGCCTAAATTAAAAACAATTGGAAAACAAGTTCTACAACAACAACACAAAGGCCCAGTGTGATCCCACAAGTGGGTTTCCCGGAAGGGTGAGGTGTACGCAGACCTTACCCCTACCTCGAGTGAGTTAGAGAGGCTGTTTCCCATAGACCCTCGGCTAATACAGATAAATCCCAGATTCTCATTCTACAAAGCTAAGCTTATAAACAAACTTTAAGCCTAAATAAAAAAAGCTAGCCAGCTCCCATTAAATACTAATAACAAACAAAAAGCTCAAAACTTTAAGCAAAAAATTACCAAATTATTAAATAAACAAAAAACCAAGATCAAGAACAATCCAAAAAGGTAAAAGATACAAACTTTAGGACCAAAACAACAATATAAAGAATTAAAAAGCCATACCTTGGTGAAAAAACAAGAATCATCAGCCATATTTTGTGCTTAAAATGAGATTTATATAAAAATAACATTTGTGGGGTAGCTCATTTCAACCTTTTTTTCCCATTATACTCCTTGTTTTATTCATTCTTGTAGTTTTTTTAAACACATGCATTACATATATGTATAAAATTTATATGTAAAAAAAGATAAAGGTATAAGCTTTTTATTTTTTTGTGAAGAATAATGTAATAAGATTCTTGTTTTGGATTTGTTTTTTAAATTTTTGCTTTAGATTTGCAGGTTCTTGTTTGAAATCAGCAATATGTGCTATGGAGAAAAAATAACAAGAGGAAAGGAAAGAGTGTTGAATGAAACGATGTCGTTTTGAGTATTGCGTTGATTTTGTCAATAGAATCAAATCAATCATTCTTTTTTGCATATTTTAATCTTTCTAAATACTAATATGACAGTACTTATTTTTTTTATTGACAACTCGATATTCGATACACATATTGTAGTTCGATTAATTTAAATTTGCGTCGAGAAATTTCATATTGGAGATAAAGCGTTCCTTATCAGAGACGACTTCAATTCTTGAGCTCGAACCGGATATTTCTGATTAAGATTAGAGAAGTATTTACCACTCCACTACAATCTTCGGTAGTATTTTCTATACTATGTCAGTTATCTACATTGGAGATCGATTAATTTAAATTCACGTCGGAAAGACCTACTATGAAAATAAAATACTTCCTATCAACAGTAATATTATTTTCATTGCTCGAACTCGAAATCTTTGATTTATATTATGACATAATTTGATTCTAGTCCGAGTTATTAAAAAAAAACTAACTAAACTTGTTGAAAATTAGGATTTGAAGTTTACGACAAAAGCTTTTTGGTGAGGGTTAAAATGAAAGTTTGATTTAATATACTTTTTAATATTTTTACCGATTAGTAAAAGAAATTAAGAAAAAGATACAAGAAAAAATTGGCATTATTAAAACCAGGGTACAACATGCCAAAACTTGCCGTTTACTTTAACGGCAACACAACTTACTAAAAATTCTCACGCCTTTCATTGTCTGACACTAAGCTTTTTTATATACAAATGATTATTTTGAATTGATTATGTCTACTCAATTAGATTCAAATAAACCATCATTACTAAGAACAAATCATGATATATTATGCAGGACTATACCTAATTTAAGAATTGTTTTAACTTAAGATACTTTCATTTATGTATAATTAATACTTGACAAGTCGATATTACTACATTTTTCATATAAAATAATGCTCATATTTATTAATGCATTAAAGTCCTATTTGGCAACACAATATATTACTTTTTAAATAATTTTGAAAACTTTGGCTGTCCATAAAATTATGTGAGTTTCTCGAGATTTTTCAAAAATTCTAATAATTACAATTTACATTTCTAAATACAACTCCAATTCTCATATATAATTTTTCAGTTCAATCTCAAAAAACTAATTTTAAACTTTTTTTTTTACTATTTTATTTTTTTGGTAAATTAGGCATAAAGGCCTACTAAGACTTATCCTGTAATACAAACATACATTAGCCTTTAGGTATGCAAGAAAAAAAAAATCTACATTAATTAGAGAGAATTTTTTTTCGTTCAATCAATCAAATATTTTAAATATTATGGATATGATGAAAGAACGTCGCTTGAGATTTTGTGGTCAGAGTCTTACATCAACTTGCTGATGCATCATTCAATCGGTAGATATGAAACTATGGTAAGTGAATGTGTTAGAAGAAGATTAGTTAGACCTAAAATAATATTGAAGAAAGTTGTCACAAATGAACTACAATTCTTTAGAATTAATGCTATAAGGTACAATGCAAGAAAAAATATCGCATAAGTGCCATCTATTAGTTGCATAATAACATAAATTAAGTTTAATTGAAGAAACATAATCAATGAAGAGTCATATAGTCTACTATAGTTTATTTGAAATTAAGAAGTATTTATTGTTTAGTAAGTACTTATATGAAATTCTATGCAATGATTATTATCAATACTAATGCATCATGTATAAATTATTATAAAAATGGAGGTTTACGAAATATCCATCAAAATCAAAATATTTACCCATTTTAATTCATAAGTTTCATATTTACCAATCCTACCCATAAATTATTTACATCCGGATAGTATAATTTTTAATGAAGAGGACTTGTAAATATTTTGAATTTTATGGATACATACGTTACAAAACCCTTATAAAAATATTGGTGCTACTGAAAATTGCAGTCAATATATTGGGGGGCACGTTCCGCTGAAGCATGAAGTTGCGGTCTTCAGGTTGACCCTTGCTTTGCTGCTTCTTCTACTGCAATTTGCAGACGCTTATTAAATTGTTTGTTCCTCCTTAGGTCTTTTTTTTTACTCCCTCGGTCCCATTTTAGTTGTCGCTTTAGCAAGTTTCATTTGTCCCAAATTAGTTGTCGCTTTAGCATTTCAAGACATTTTTTACTCATTCTTTCCAACTATGCCCATATTAAATAAAGGAAGATTCCCTAGAAAAGTCAATCCAGTTTCATTTATTAGGGGTAAAATAGTAAAAGGCATACCCTATTTATTGATTTCTTAATGGGCGTGCATAAACCTAAAACGACAACTAAAATGGGACGGAGGGAGTAAAAAAAAAAATTAGTTTAATGAAATGAAATTGGGAATTATTTTTAGTTAATCATATAAATTGTGTGGGAAGAAGTACTACCCATTTTGACTTTTGAATTTTCAAGAAGATAATGCCCACTTCCTTTTTTCTTTTCTTGTTTGATTAAAGAGTAAAGTTTTGGACGGTCACTCAGATATTGATTTATATTTTAAAGTCACTTTCGTTTAGTTTGTTATCTAAAAGTCAATCATCATATTTCTAGTATACATCAAAGTAATTATAGCCGAATGTTATTAAAAACTTGTCAAAAAAATGACGTGACATTTTTAATTACCAAAATCTATCCTAATTATGAGTTAATGTCATAATCCAATTTTTAACTCATTCTTATCCCACTCGACCCATTTCAATACTTGGATAATATTATTATTGTTGCATTGTATAAGTAATTTAGGCTTAAAAGTTGTAAATCAACCAATTAAAGGCTAATTTTCCATCTGTTGCATTTCTTTCAATTGCTAAGAGATAAAAAAGTTGAGTCTCTTTTAATGCTGTCTTTCATCGACGTTTGATCAACCACATAGTTATAAAAGAAAAAGATTTTTGACTTGTAGTTATGGGTACACATTTTGTCGGTTTTGTTCGGTTTGAATATTTTCGGTTTGATTTTGCGATTTTTGATTTGGCAATATTAGAAACTCAAACTAAACCAAAATTAATTAGGTGTGCCATTTAAGTTTTATGCAGTTTTCAAAAAACTATTTAGGTTTTAGTCGCTAATTAGTTGAACTTCAAAATTTCGGGTCTTAATTTCAAACCTTTGGATCTTAACTTCAAACCTTCGGACGGAAGGTTTAGAGTTAGGCATAGACAAGTTTGAATTTCGCTATAGTAGCTAAAAACTAAATAAGTTTTAAAACTTAGCTAATCTTAAATGATGCCCCTAAAATAAACTTCCACGTGAAACTTTTACCTTCTATGCTACTAAAGTCCTGCAAGGTTTTGATTGGACGTCTATAAGTTGTGTTTTTCATCAATTCTCCATGCAAGTGATATTAAAAATTTTACTAGTCCAATTTTAGTACTTCCTTGTGAGACAACGTAGGTGAACAAGAAAAGAAGTAATGTGGAGGTACCAAACTCAAAAAAAGAATTTTAATCAATCCAGACTCTAAAGTTTAACGTCTGTTATTTTTATTGTGGGCGTTAACATCTTAATTGATGAATCAGGAAAAGAAGCTGGCAAATAGACTAAAAGAGTAGAAGATAAACGAGAATGCAACTATGATGTTTGGCATTTTATGCCTATATTTCCTTAATATTTCCTCACGTTTGAATATTTTATTCGCACGTTTTTTAGTTGATGAATGTGATTTTGTACTGATTTTATGTTGTATGATTGTAGGTTGTTATGAAGTGCAATTGGAGCTTTAAAGAGCATGATCGAGCAAGAATATAATGAAAGAATATCGCTTGAGATTTTGCGGTCAAGTCTTACATCAACTTGTAGATGTATTAGTTAGAAGAAGATTAGTTAGACCTAAAATAACATTGAAGAAAGCTGTCACTAATGACCTACAATTCTTTAGAATTAATGCTATAGGGTACAATGCAATAAAAAAATCACATAGGTGCCATTTGTTAGTTGCATAATAACATAAATTGAGCTTAATTGAACAAACATAATCAATAAAGAGTCATATAGTCGACTATAATTTATTTGAAATTAAGAAGTATTTATTGTTTAGTAAGTACTTATATGAAATTCTATGCAATGATTATCAATACTAATGCATTCATGCATAAATTATTATAAAAATAGAGGTTTACGAAAATAACCATCAAATCAAAATATTTACCCATTTCAATTCATAAGTTTCATATTTATCAATTCTACCAATAAACTATTTATATCCGGGCAGTATAATAAAGAAGACTTGTAAATATTTTAAATTTTATGGATACATACGGTACAAAACCCTTATAAATATATTGGTGCTACTGAAAATTGCAGTCAATATATTGGGGGGCACGTTCCGTTGAAGCATGAAGTTGCGGTCTTCAGGTTGACCCTTGCTTTGCTGCTGCTTCTACTGCAAAACTTGCAGACGCTTATTAAATTGTTTGTTCCTCCTTAGGTCTTTTTTTTTTCAAAAAAAAAATAGTTTAATGAAATGAAATTGGGAATTATTTTTAATTAATCATATAAATTGTGTGGGAAGAAGTACTACCCATTTCGACTTTTGAATTTTCAAGAAGATAATGCCCACTTACTTTTTTTCTTTTCTTTTCTTGCTTGCTTAAAGAGTAAATTTTTGGACGGTCACTCAAATATTGATTCATTATTTTAAAGTCACTTTCGTTTAGTTTGTTATTTAAACGTCACACATTTTATCTTTGGTATACACCAAAATAATTATAGCCCGATTTTATTAAAATCTTGTCGGAAAAATGACGGTGCATATTTAATTACCAAAATCTATCCTAATTATGAGTTACTATCATAATCCAATTCTTTAACTCATTCTTATCCCACTAGACCCATTTCAATACTTGGATAATATTATTATTGTTGCATTGTATAAGTAATTTAGGCTTAAAAGTTGTAAATCAATCAATTAAAGGCTAATTTTCCATCTGTTGCATTTCTTTCAATTGCTAATTAGAGATAAAAAAGTTGAGTCTCGACTTTTGATCAACCATCAACCACATAGTTATAAAAGAAAAAGATTTTTGACTTGTGGTTATGAGTGGGCGTTTGGTAGGTTTTGTTCGATTTGGATATTTTCGGTTTGATTTTGCAATTTTTGATTTGGCAATACTAGAAACCCAAGCTAAACCAAAATAAATTAGGTGTGACATTTAAGTTTTACGCAGTTTTTAAAAAATTATTTAGATTTTAATTGCTAAGTTGAATTTTAGAATTTCGGGTCTTAATTTCAAATCTTTGGGTCTTAACTTCAAACTCTCACCTGAAGGTCTAAAGTTTGAATTTCAGACCTTTAGCTTTAGAGTTAGGCATAGGCAAGTTTGAATTTCGCTACAGTAGCTAAAAACTAAATAATTTTTAAAAATTATTTAAATCTTAATGATGTCCCTAAAATAAACTTCCACGTAGGGGTGTGCAAAACCGAACCGGTACCGATAGCCGAACCGTTACCGCTACCGATAAGCATAATGGTATCGGTATAACGGTTATTGGTTCGGTAATGGTATTAATTTCCAATACCGATAAGATATCGGTACGGTAACGGTTTCTATATCTCTTTACCATTACCGTACCGATAACCGATAAGGTTTTTTTTATAATTTTTATATATTTTATTTTATTTTATTTATTATTAGTATATTAAGTCTTTTAAACTCTTAATTTACAACATTAACTTATAGGTTAAACTTTAATTATTATTATTATTTTTGGTGGTTATATGTCAACACTCATACACTTTAATTAATGAGTCCGGTCTATTTAATAATTAATTTTGCTTTCTCGGATCATTGATCAGACTTTCTTATATTTTCTTTGTCTATTTCATTTTTTGTCTTATGTTAGCATATTGTTAAGACTTGTTGATTGCATTTGTTTACTTAATTTGTGTGGATGGTTTGTCTATTACTTTAGTGGTTATTCATATTAAAAAATGTTACCTATTGACAACCATCCACCAAGAATTCACGCATTACTTCGGTGTACCGGTTACCGAACCGTTAACTACCGAATCGTTAAGAACCGATAACCGATAACCGATAACCGATAGCTTATTGGTACGGTATTGGTTTTACATAATTACATACCGCTAACCGATATACCGTTACCGATAAGCTCAAACCCGAACCGTACCTCCCCATGAACACCCCTACTTCCACGTGAAACTTTTACCTTCTATGCTACTAAAGTCCTGCAAGGTTTTGATTGGACGTCTATAAGTTGTGTTTTTCATCAATTCTCCATGCAAGTGATATTAAGCTAGCGTTTGGACATAGATTCCCAAATAGTTATTGGGAAATATTTTTGGGTGAAGTTTGATATGAAAATGAAAAAATGTTTGGACATACTTTTTGGGAACAAAATTTTTGGCTCAAAAAGAGCCTTTGAGCTCTTATGAAAATGAAATTTGTATGTAAATGTTAGTTTTTGGCCCAAAAAGAGCCTTTGAGCATTTTTGAGTTTTTGGGAGAAGTTTTGCTCAAATAGCATGAACAAACAGTTTTTCTCCCAAAAACTCCCAAAAAATGTTCCCAAAAACTATAAACAAATAATGGGGGCTAAAAATTTTACTAGTCCAATTTTACTTCATTGTGAGACAACGTAGGTGAACAAGAAAAGAAGTAATGTGGAGGTACCAAACTCAAAAAAACAGAAGAATTTTAACCAATCCAGACTCTAAAGTTAACTTCATAGAGTAACTTCTGCTATTTTTATTTTTTTTGGGGACAGTTAACATGATTGATGAATCAGGAAAAGAAGCTGGCTCATAGGCTAAAAGAGTAGAGTGGAAACGAGAATGCAATACCTGCATAACTAATACCTGCATTATTATTCCTCTCCCAATTTTACGTAATAAGGATAAATTCCTCTTGACAAACTATATTTCGGCATAAAAATGAGAATATTCCCTGTTGCCTTTGAGTAAAATGACCAAGAAGAGATTTATATGTTGAAATAGAAGCTTTGCATAATGAAGCAAAAACAATTAAAAAGTCCTTTCTTCCTACGTACGTATATTTCAACTGGTACATTAGGAGTAATACTGAGTTTGAGGTGGTTAAAATATAATCTAGTTCGACATATGTATATAAGGAGCAAATTCATATAAATAGCACTCGTGATGACCACTTGAATTTGGTAATAATAGCAATTATGCAATAACCAAATGAGGGGCCTCATCTACAATAGTACTACTAGTATGTAAACCATTTACAACATTAACACCAATATGAGCTATTGATTTAATCCCTATCGAAACTTTGATATAGTTTGCTAGATTTTGACTTTCTTTACTCCCTTTAGAAACTTTGATATATTTGTTCTAAATCTCAATTTTGTAGTTCATGATAGATGGGGCTATTTCTAAACCATGTATAAACTCAACTTGTTTCACTGCATGATCAAATTGAATTCGAGATTTTTTTTGATACTCCTACGTACTAACTTGGTTAATTATACTAAGTATATTTTATGTATTACTCCATAAAGTAATTGTACATACACCCACTACGATGAGGGAACAAAAAGCGTTTTAGTCTTTCTTTAGTTCTTAAACTTTGCTCTTTTATTCTTATTGATACTTAAAGTTATTTAAATCAATGTCAGCGTTGAGATTTTATACTACTATACTTTGAATAATTAAGGGTGCCACGTTTTCTATGCTAAAAGTTGCATATATATCAAAAACGAATTCAAGATTTTAAGTTGTAATGATACAACCTACTTAATAATCGTCCCAAAGCATCTTGAAATTGGCTACTTGTTTTAATAATGGTGGCTACTTGAAACAAGTAGCCAACTTAGTTGAGTTTAATTAGAACTATTTTAAGTGGTTGGTTAGATCTTGAAAATCAAGGTCAATATGAGACTATATATATGGATGGGTCCGCCACCATATGGATGGCCATGCCGCTGTATCCAGAAATCATGTTATGGGGGTTATTTTTTTCCCATACGATATAGGAATCTTTAATATGAAAATGTATGACTTTTCCTTAGTCCATTTGAACTCTCTCAAATAGGAACAATATACCAAGGGCCTTCACTCCAAGAAACAAAATAAGCCATATATAGCAAGTCGTCATAAATTTAATAAGTAAATAATTCCCCTGGTCCATATTATTTGATTTTTTAATCTTTTTTCCTTGGTCCACAATATTTTATTTATTCAAAGATCAAGAAACTATTAAATAGTTCTTTTCAAATATACCATTATTAATAAATAATCTAAACATATTTTTTAAAAGTCCTCACAAATTTCTATGAGTAAATTTGAAAGAGAGAAATATTAATATCGTAAATGACCTCCTTAATAAATATTAAAAGATAGATTTCTTAATATATGTGAAAACTACTAAAAAATTAAATAATATGGACCGGAAGGAGTATAAATAAAGGAAAGTTTGGTAGGACATTATTAAAGTTAAAATATAGCCGCCATAGTATTCTAGCATGACATACTCCTAACATTATCTAAGTTACTATGCAGCAGCTAGAGTACAATCAAACATGTACTTTTCTCCGTTCCAAAATAGTTGTCATAGTTTGACTTGGAGCTGAGTTTAAGAGATGTGTTAAGATTTTTGGAACTTGTGGTCCAAAATAAGTCATACATAAATATGTGGCTATAAAGCATTTCATTAAGGGTAAAGTAGTAGTTTCAACTCAAAAATATTTCTAAATTTAGAATTGTGTCATTCTTTTTGGAACGGACTAATAAGGAAACTATGACAATCATTTTGGAACGGAGGGAGTATGATATAAGTCAATTCAACTGTCTTTCTATATGAAAGAAAATTCAAGAACTCATGATTTAAACTCATATAAAGCCTTTGCTACAAGATTAAAGTTAACAAGTTCACCCTCAAAACTAAACCAAAACCATGGATTCAACCCCAGCTGATGATGAAGTCTCACACAATTTCCCCCCCTTCTTTCGTGTCTACAAAGATGGCAAAGTTGAAAGATTTCATAATTATGTATATGTTTCTCCATCAGATAATTCCAATACTGGTGTACGATCCAAGGATGTCAACGATGTTTCAGCGCGCCTTTATCTTCCCAAGATAACTGAAAATAACCAGAAATTTCCTCTACTTATATACATACATGGTGGAGGATTTTCAATAGAATCAGCTTTTTCAATAGGACATGATAAGTACCTTCATTCTATAGTTGATAAGGCCAATATGTTTGCAATATCAATTGATTATAGATTAGCCCCAGAACACCCTTTACCTGCATGCTATGATGATTCTTGGAATGTCATGAAATGGGCTGCTTTACATTCTAATGATGTTTGTATAGATGAATTTATTAAAGAGCCATGGCTAAACGATCACGTTGATTTTTCGCGTGTTTTCTTGGTTGGTGATAGTGCTGGTGCTAATATTGTACATGACATGGTTGTTCGAGCAAGTGCTAGTGAAAAGCCACTAGGGGATGGATTTAGGATTGTTGGAATGGCATTAATTCATCCGTTTTTCGGTAACAATGAGCCTGATGAGTATTGTTCGTTTATTTTTCCAGAATGTCTAGGACTTGATGATCCGAGGTTAAATCCTGCGGTTCATCTTAGGTTACTGTCTAGTCTTGTTTGTCTTAAAATTATGGTTTTTACTGCTGAAAATGACTTCCTAAGAGATAGGAGTTGGACTTATTATGAAGCATTGAAGAAGAGTGGATGGAAAGGTGAGGTAGAGATTATGGAGACACAAGGGGAAGATCATGTTTTTCATTTGTTGGAACCAAGTTGTGAGAAAGCTGGAGTCTTGATGAAAAGGTTGATTGACTTCTTTAATTAGAAGATCTGAAATAAATATGTACCATTAGAGTTATGATTTGCTATTATAGGTAATTTTTGGATGGGAGTTTGTGCAAGTTTGTATTCCAGAATGTTTGTCTTTTTTCAAAACATGTAATTTATCGGGAGAGGCAGAGGGACTGGGAAAGCGGTGGTTATCAAGTCCTTTTATTTCAAAATTTAGACGTTGTAAGTTGTAAAATGAAATATAAGAATCGAAGTAACTTATTTTTCTCAAGTTTTTTTGCAGATCCGCGATGTTATCGAGCTAAATTGGTTGAAAGACACTCAATTTGTATGATGAAACATGTAGTTTTCTTGGAAAACTTTTATGATACTCTCACAATAGCAATTATTTGGACTCTTGGAGATGCAAATGGTTACCTTGGAAGGTTGTGAGGCGCTTTCTTTGCAGATATTACTTCTGATCTGATAAAAGTCATCTTCATTTGTGCCCATCCCTCTGAAATCTGTAAGCCAATTAAATTTCCATTAAATACGTGGCAATATATATCTGTTGTCAATTTGACCATGATATTTATGTATTTACCTTAGAAGATTTACGGATTACTTTCAGTCAGTGACTCAGTAGACCTAATTTGGCTTGCTTGAGCAAAAATAGAGTTTTTCATTTGATGTTGTGTATTAAAATATATTTTTAGTCTTGTTTTATGTTGGCTGGTCTTATAAAGGAGTTATAGGGCACCTCTTGACGACCATCAGTCACTCTCTTTTTTTCCTTTTTTTTTTTTTTATTTTGGAAAAAACAAAATTTTACTACCAAACTGAGCATTTGTGTACAGAGAAAATACTGACTGTTGGACAAGAAGCCCCACTTTCAGATACTACATATCCAACCTCAACTACCTACCAACTAATACCAGCCTAGCAACTACCTGTTACCAAATATCTAAGGATAAAAATTTAATTGCTCAAGCTTCCTAGCTAACCTTCTCTTCATTGTTCCTCTACAGACAACTTCTTGGATGATTTGTTTAAGAATGAAATCTGGATCTTCTTGTTTGTTTTGGAACACTCTTTGATTTCTTTCCTTCCAGATGTAGTACACACAGGCAGCTAGAGACATTCTGTAAACCTCTGCTTCAGCACTTCTCCCTCTTGCATTTGCTTCAGCCCATTGTATTTCTCCTTGCCAATCCATTCCTAATCTGCTCATCCCTTGCCATCTCAGGAGCTTGTTCCATATGTATGCTGCCAACTCGCATTGAAAGAAAAGATGTGTGATACTCTCATTACCATTGTTGCAGAGCGGGCAGTTCAAAGTGACATCCATCCCCCATTGTGCCAATCTATCCTTTGTGTGTAATTTTCCATGTGCCACTAGTCTCAAGATGAACATTCATTTAGCAGCCCCAATATTATTACACACTATTTTCCTCCATGATACCTTAGGGAAAACACCTCTCATTCTGATGTACATATGCTTGATTGAAAATTTTGTCAGTGTCTGAAACTCAGCTACCCCCATTCCAGCTTGCTCTATTGCTCTCTTGACTTTTAAGATTTTTTGTACCATCCATGAAGCTTGTTTGGGTGCAATATCCCACACTTGTTTCTCTTTCACATAGTAGGTATGGATCCACTTTACCCACAATTTATCTTTTTTGCTATAGAGGTTCCACATGAGTTTACTTATAGCAGCTTTATTCCATGTTGCAATATCTAATATATTCAGACCACCTGCTGATCGAGGGAAACAGACTCTATCCCATGCTAGTAAGACCCTTTTTGATAACTCAACCCCTCCGGTCCACAGAAGCTTTCTACATGTAGCCTCAATCAGTTTTACAATTTTTGCAGGCAACACATAGATTTGCGACCAAAATATTTGTATAGAAAATAGTACACTCTTTATCAGCTAGACTCTTCCGGTATACGATAAGAATTTTGATGTCCAGCTTTTAATTCTCTCCAGCATCTTGTCAATTAAAGGTTGGCATTGCACTACGGAAAGCCTTTTTGTACTTAAAGGAACACCTAAATATCTTATAGGCAAAACACCCTTAGCAAAGCCAAGAGTGTCAATAATTTGCTGTTGAATTTCAAGTCCCAACCCCCCCCCCCCCCCAAAGTAAATGGAGCTTTTCTCTATATTTGCAACTAGGCCAGAAGCTCTTGAGAACTCTTGAAAACAGTGAAAGAGCATTTGAACTGACTTGACATCTCCCCTGCAAAATAATAACAAGTCATCAGCAAACCCCAATTGTATGATCTTCAATTTCTCACATTTAGGATGATAATTGAACTCAGGTTCTTGGTCCAGCTTCTGTAAGATTCTATTGAAATACTCCATCACCAGCACAAAGATGAACAGAGACATGGGATCCCCCTGTCTCAAGCCCTTCTTGGCAACAAAGGGTTCAGATGGACTTCCATTGATGACTATAGAATATGAAACCGTTCTTAGACACTCCATTATCCACTTGATGAACTGAGCTGGAAAATTCAATCCTTCCAAAACTTGCTCAATAAAAACCCACTCCACTGAATCATATGCCTTCTGCATATCTATTTTCAACATACATCTAGGAGAGATACACTTCCTTCCATACCCCTTCACTAGTTCATGGCTAAGTATAATGTTGTCTGTTATAAGTCTTCCGTGAACAAAAGCCGATTGACTTCTATCCACTAAATTATCCAGCACTCCTTGCATTCTCTTGTTTAGTATCTTTGAAATCATTTTGTATAATATCGTGCAACAGGAGATTGGCCTGAATTGTCTAACGGAGGAGGGGTTCTTGACTTTTGGAATTAGTGTAATAGAAGTACAATTTACTGGTTTATATAGCACACTAGTATCAAAAAAATTTAGAATGGCTGATGTCACATCATCTCCAATCACTGACCAAGCTCTCTTAAAAAAACAGGCATTGAAACCATCCCTTCTTGGTGCCTTCATGTCATCTATATCTTTATGGGCCATGTATACTTCCTCTTTGGTAACAGGAGTTAACAGTTGGAGTTGTTGGCTTCTGGTGAGTACATGACCATGTGAAAATACTGGTTCTTGGACAGCAGGCATTTGATAGGCTGCAGAGCCAAGTAATTGTTTGTAGAAACTAAGCACTTCCTCCTTGATGTCATTTTCTGACTGCATCATTTTCCCTTCTGCATTCACTAATCTCCAAATCTGATTGGTAGCACTTCTACTCTTCATACAAGCAAAAAAGTATGCAGTATTAGAATCGCCTAGCTTTAGCCATTTCACCCTTGATTTTTGCTTGGCAATCATCTCTTCTATATTCCTCCATTTTTCTAGATTTAGCTTTAAAGTCTTCTCTGTATCAAACAACTCCATGTCATGAGTAGAGTTCCTCATTTGTTCCTGAATTTCCTGTAATTCTTTCCTAATAGATGTAACTTTCTTCTCCACTGCCGAGTACTCCTCAGTATTGAGCTGCTTCATTTCATGTTTCACATTCTTTAGCTTGAGCCACACCCCTTTCAGATAACTTCCTCTCACTGGTTTCTTCCACCCCCCGACTCTATTAAGAAATTCTTGTTGGTCAGCTAAATGGTTTAAAAACTTGAAAGGCCTAGCTCTTCTTCCTGGTAGTTCCTCAAATGTAATGCAAAGAGGAAAGTGGTCCGAGAACATAGGATCCAAAACCACAACTTCTAAGTGGGGCATTTTATCCATCCACTCAACATTTACCACAACTCTGTCAATCCTGCTATATATGTGATTATTTGACCATGTGTAGTGTCTACCCACTGTCTTCATTTCAAGTAAACCAGCGTCTATCAGGAATTCGTTAAAGTCCCTTGTCTCCATTTCTTGGATTTCAGAGCCATTCAATATATCTTCTTCATGTAAAACAGCATTATAGTCTCCCATCAGAAGCCAAGGTCCTTGTTGTCCATTCCCCAAGCTCTTCAAATTCATCCACAAGCTCCTCCTATCACTCACGGTGTGTAAACCATAGATAGCAGTGAAGTAGAAATCTGTTGACTGTCCTCTCACATATCCATGAATAAATTGATTGTTCACACTGAGTGGCTTATAGTCCACTACATTTGGATCCCACAGAACCCATATCCTGCCCTTATTGAGGTTATAATTAGCATGCCAACTCCATCCGGGTGCCATCTTTTTTATTAGCTTTTCTGCCTTTTGCTCTTTTACTCTACGCTCTACAATAGCTATCATATTTATTTTACTAGTTCTTATGAACACCTTTAACTCCTTTTGTTTATACAACTTATTCAACCCCCTAACATTTCATGTGATCAGCTTCATGTTGGATTATAGGGAGGTGCTAACTCATGTTTTCCACAACTATGACTACTCTGCCCTCTCTCCTTTATTGCTCCAGAATAGCGAGGTAATGTCTGGTCACCTTGCTCAACCAATGGACTAAAGCCATTACTTGTATTTATCATCACTTGATTATTTTTTGTCTGAGTATTCTTTGTGTCAACTTTCCCCTTAGCTGGCTGCCAGATATTCCCCTGATCTGCAGTATTTGTTGTTGGCTTTGCCCCATCATTAGGTTGCAAATTCTTTATCTCTTCTTTCCCAACCTGTTGTGGCCCAATCTGCTCATTTCCCCTTATTTTCCACTCTTGTTTCTGCGTCTGATTCTTGTCCCTACCCTTTTGTATTGGCTTAGCTTGATTAGTTTTCTTCAGGCACACATGCCCGATCTGCAAGCATTTTTGGCAATACTCTGGGTACCAATCATACCAAATTTCCTGCTCAAATACTCTTCCATTAGGGTCTTGGACCTTTATGGCTTAGGGTAAGGCCTTTGTAACATCCATCTCAATCAAAACTCGGGCAAAAGAGATCCTCTCAACCTTTGTTGTACACTCATCGGCATATAATGGACATCCCAGGGCACTACTAATTCGACTAAGTGAATCCATGCTCCAACAGTTAAGGGGCAAGTTGGGGAACTTAACCCACAAAGGAATGGTTCTTAAGACTTCCTCATTAAAATCAAAATTTGCCTCCCAAGCTTTGACAATTATGGGTCTTTTATTTAAAGTATGCGGACCAGAATATATTACCTCATTTCGGTCTTCAATGGTGTTGAATTTGACAACGAAATAGCCTCATTATGGTAATAAATCTTTGGTTTTGCCACAAAATTCCACTGCGCCTAGATGAATCGTTCTAGGGCTCCTATAGTTGGTGTATCCCCCACTACATACAAAATTACTGCTGATTTCCACTTTTCAGTTTCTATATCAACTTCTTCTTTCTGCAATTTGTACCACTTTTTGCCCCTCTTGAATCATAGGAGTTATATACGACAGGTTCATGCCCCTTGCAGCCAATCTATTGCTAGCAAACATGTTTGCCCATTTTTTCTCTTTATCAGTAATGTTCCCCAAATCCAGCTTGCAGCTTACCCCACTATTTCCTCCCAACTTCTTTGTCAGCTGTTCCTCTGCAATTGTCTTCGTGGCAGCTGTTGAGGTGTGATTATTGACATTAGACATTAATATCTGCTTCATGGAGCTGGTTGTGCTATCAATTGTTGCAATCCGCATAGAAGTCTATTTTGAGGAACTCATTGTGTTGTCCACTGTTGCACTCTGCACTGGAATCTGCTGTGTGGAGCTTGTTGCAATTCCACTTTCCGCATTCAGACTCGTGATCTGCTTCCCCAAGCTTGGAGTAGCCATAGCCGGTGGTGTCTTCATCTCCGCTGACCTCAAAGCTTCAATCCTAGAAACCCTAGCATTCTCCAGTTAGTTTTCTTCAATTTCCTCATATATTTGTCTCCGATTGATCTTCAGCACTTTTTGTTCTGACAATTGGATCTTGTTTCTGTTCTTCCGCAGCTTTCCCTTTGCCATTTCCGGCGAGAAGCGCACGTTAGAAACACTCTATCGTGCGCTTAGGAGAGAGAGATGACCAGTGTCTACGATTTTTTTTGTCTCTTTATGTCACTGTAAAATGCCTAAAGGGTATTAATTTCAATTCGACAACTAACAACTACTACTACGAGTATGTTTTTATTTGGAATGTAAATGATCCAAAATTAAAGGTTGGAAGAGCATTAATCTACAACAACTCCTATAACAAAAAACCTACCCTGTTTGATTTTTTTCCCTCTCACACCCATCTTCCTCAATCAAAACTGCGGAGGAAGTCGCTGATTTTTTTTTCCTCTTTTTTCAAATATTCCATGGGTTATAATGGAGAGGAGTAACTGTGAGTGGATGGTCGGAGGCAAAGGGGGGTTATAATAGAAATTTTTACATAAAAATACAAGTTTTAGAAGTTATTTATAAAATATAGCAATATTTTAGCAAAATTATCCATTATAGAGGAAAGAAAAAATTAATTACAAAACATAGCAAAAGCATAGAAATATTTTCCCATAACATAGCAAACACTTACATTCTTCCTCCTATTTCCCCCAATGTCACTTTTGCTCATCCCATTTCCCCTTATTTCACTTTTCCTCCCACCATTTCCCCCAATTTCACTTTTACTCCTCCCACTTCTCCAAATTTCACTTTTCCTCATCCCATCCTCATTGTATCTCGTTGTATCTCATTGTATCTCGATGTTTCCCAACTACCAACCACCTCGTTTCTCGCTGTATCTTTCCGTATCTCACTGTATCTGCATTATTCTATTCAGTTTTGAATACGACGTGTTATTAGCGTCGGCGGAGGTAGGTGTGGCGGCAGTGGAAGTAGGTGTCACCGAGGTGCTGCTGGTGGTGGATGATGGGGAACTGCTATTGGGGATTGTGTATTTGGGAGGAAGAGAGAGTAAAGTTAGATGTTGTAATTTGGGAAAATAAAATTTTTTTGCCTCATTATTGTAAAAATGTGTTAGGAAAATAATGCTATGTATTGTAATTTGAAAAATCTTACTATTTTTTTTTTGTTTTTTGTAATTAAGGGAATGCAAATTTGTATATTTATGTAAAAAATTCCTTATAATATTTTGGGTTTAGTTTCTTCTGGTTCATTTATTGAAGGGAAGGTGTACCGCATGTGTATAGGTAGTGTTAAATTATTTTAAGTGTATAGTACATACACAATGTATACACACTAATTATACATGCATTATGTAGTGATTATATATCAAGTATACATGGCTTATATTAATGAATTGATTGTATCTCCTTAATGACATATCAAAGTTAAATCGATTGTGTCATTCCTAGCATTTTAAAAAGTGGTTTTGGCGAGCTTCAGGGTGAGGCCCGAGGCGTGGCATAACAAAAGCGTCTCGGGCCGGCCAGAGGTGCGAAGGTATCAAAAGACGTAAGCCCTACAATTTTAGGTATACGTTTAGTCGTTGCCAGAGTCTTTGGACGTAATTTTCAGAAATTCCTCCAATTTAAAATGAACAAAAACTTCTCAATAAATCCTTAATTTAAGTAATTTAAATCTTCTCTCAAATTTCGACTTGTTAAATTGTCAAAAGTAAAGAACTTAAGATCAAAGCGTTAAAACAACTTTTATTTAGCCTAATTCAATTCGTTCTTTTTCTTTTTTATAGTTCTACTGAGTGAAATAATATTTTTGTTCTTTTTCTACAAGCTATAATGCAAAAAAGTTGTGTATGCTTACATGTATATACAACTATTTTACACTAGACATACACAAATATACACATACGTACTCAAATTAAATAATACATAGCCCAAACAAACACATATCCATATTTTTCCTTATTTGTTATGTTTTATATTTGTAAAAATATTGCTATGATTTATAGCATTTTAAAAACTCTATCTATCATATTAAAAATTTCTAAATCATCATACCTATCACGGGCCACAACTTTCCAGTGACATCGGCACACAATTGGCCCGTACGGTGCTCGCAATCTCACATGACTACGAGCCAGCCTGCTCCTTGTCCCAGTTTCTAGGAAGCTCGCCTTAGTGGCCTAGCTTCAACCATACCGCCCGAAGGTCCTCCCTTTTGCGCATCTCATATGCAGAAAATTTAGTGTGCGCACATTCGGGGTTTGGCTTAGGATCTGCCCGTCCCTCGCCTAGCACTAAGCGTCGCTCCTGCGCGCGCAGTGCAATCCTAGTGCTTGGCCCTCGCCTTGTGCCTCGGCACTTGGCTATGCTTCGTCCGAGTAGAACAATCTTTAGCCCTTGACCCTTGTCATGTGCGTCTCCAAAGATACCTCTCAATGTCTCCTGACATCGGCAAGCGTAGTCCTTGCATCATGCCTCCCTCCTGAGTAGTACAACGTCGCCCCACGACTGCACGTCTAGACCAACGAGCCCTTGCTTGCATGGTTGAACCCTTGCCATGCTCACAAGTCAATACACGAGGCTCTAGATAGCTCCTCGAGTACTTAATCGGCACAGAGGTCTTTATCTTATCTGAAGACAGTACTCTCATGGTCCTTCTCCGTCGTTTCCCTCTGGAATTATTCCACTATGTCACTATGTGAACAATATCAAATCCCGATCCCATAACTCGGAGTAACTTGTTGCTTGATCCCATACTCAAGGCAAATCACGACTGATTCAACAATTTCCCCCACAAAGACACGAGCGGTTGCTCATGCCCAATTCCGCCCCAATTGAATATCCACCTGGCTTTAGAAGCCCACGCTCCACGCCTGGCAACTTCGGCTTCTCAAATGCCTTGCACCCTCTGGTACTTAGCAAGCTCTTGGAACGTGCTCCTCTGAGTACTTCATTTCGCAAAGTGGTAGCTTAGCTGCATTCCCGAACAAATCTCTTTGTTCTCAAACTGTCACTTCCTTAGAAGATCCCGAATTGTACTCCTTGTACTTGGCCCAACTGGCAAGAATGCCTTTTTCCTCCTGTATGCGCCTCTCGATTCGGTGTACCTTTGTACCCTTAGCTTTGGAAAGACTCTATTCTCAAACTTGGAAACCCATCCAATCCGTAGCGTCGCTATCTCCACTTTGATTTAGAACACAATGCCTCCCACATAATGGTTTGGCCCATTCCATCCCCCTGCTGTGCGCAGTCCAACATATTTCCCACGTTTTCCTCTCCACACGAAGCGGCTTGGCTCACCATCCTTATTATTGCCTCCCCGTCCGCTGGTTTGGCCCATGACCGTGTCTCTCCGTCCGCTGATTAAACATATTTCCATCATTTGCCTCCCCACACGAAGTGGCTTGGCTATCCATTCCAACTTTTCCTCCCTACTAGATAGGTTGGCTCATCTTTGTCATAAACATGGTGGTTGACTCCACCTCATCATGACACTCGAACACCCCATAAGGACGCTTGCTCTCAAGCCGTTCTTCACGGTTGTCGCGACCTAATGGCACGTCCTGCTCTAGCTTTGGCATTACCCAATACATAGAGCTCACATTTTGAGATCGCTCTCCCCCGCAATGGTTGGTGCCTTACCAATCGTCCAAAGCGGTTGTTGGTGCGACATTCATGCCAACACCCTTGTACTAGCTCAGCTCCTGCCTAGCGTAGCACTCCTTCTTGCTCGCCCCATGTTGTAGGCTCCAAGCCTACTCAACCAATATAGTTGTTGAGGGACCCGCCTTCCATTCATTTCAACACATAAGATGGCTAGGAATTCACAACATCCAACTCCTCAGAAGGACTTCATTCAATGCTCCTTGGTGCTTAAGTCTTCGCTCTGGAAGGCCCCTTAATTCACGTAATTCTAGCATCCATTTTATGCTCCACGCATTATGCTCCGTGCATTCCCAATGCCCTCAGGCTTCTCAAGTCAATCCCACTGGAAAGACACTCAAATGATGCGCCGCTTGCATCCATGTCATGATCTCCACCATCTGCTTCAACATAAATAGCCCACGGCTTGCATCTGTTTACAACATGGTTGCTCGACCTGGCAATCAGACCCTTTTCTTGGCCACCCGACTTATCGGCATGCTCCTCTCTGAACGAATGCTCACACTATTCGAAAGAAAATCTTTTTGCATCGCAAACTTCCCACTCTTCAATGTTTCCCTACTGCTAGCAGAGTTTCTTTACAACTGATGGATATCCTGCAATCAAGACAATTGAGCTCCTGCTAGCCATCTGTCCCATCTTTGCAAAATTATCCCAACAGCACAGCGTGTTGGCGCTCCTTGCTGACCAAACATGACTCATTCGAATCCCTTTAAAAACAGCCATATCGGGTCCGCCGTCTCAAATAGCATGTTGAACATCATTCCTGCTTCGATATTATCTCCACAATGACATTCCCATGTTGCACTAACAATTCAACATTCTTAAGCTGTGACATCAACCATGGCCTTTCTCGTTTTATCGAAACCGACTCCTTGTTGGCACGGATCAACATTCCCCGATGGCTTAGCTCACAATGCACTGCAAGCCCCACAATGCTAAAAAAAAATTCCTGACAGTGCGCTCCATGCTCTGTCATATTACCGGCGCAAAGCTCCTACTTTGGGTGCCAATCTGCTTGGTACCAACCACACATCCTGAGCATCCCCTGCTCTGATACCAACTGTCACATGCAGCGGTACACAATTGGCCCGTGCGGCGCTCGCAGTCCCACCTGACTATGAGCCAGCCTACTCCTTGTCCCAGTTTCTAGGAAGCTCGCCTCAGTGGCCTAGCTTCAACCGTGCCACCCGAAGGTCCTCCCTTGTGCGCATCTCATATGCGGAAACTTTAGTGTGCGCACATCCAGGGTTGGCTTAGGATCTGCCCGTCCCTCGCCTAGCACTAAGCGTCGCTCCTGCGCGCGCAGTGCAATCCTCAAGCTTGGCCCTCGCCTTGTGCCTTGGAACTTGGCTATGCTTCTCCCGAGTAGAACAACTCTTTAGGCCTTGGCCCTTGTCATGTGCGTCTCCAAAGATACCTCCCAATGTCTCCTGACATTGGCAAGCGTAGCCCTTGCATCATGCCTCCCTCCTGAGTAGTACAGCTTCGCCCCACGACTGCATGTCTAGATCAACGAGCTCTTGCTTGCATGGTTGAACCCTTGCCATGCTCAAAAGTCAATACACGAGGCTCTCGATAGCTCCTCGAGTACTCAATCGGCATAGAGGTCTTTATCTTATCCGAAGACAGCCCGCGAGGCTTAGTCTTTCCTTTCGTCAAGCCTCTGCCACCCGTTGTGCGCCTAACATTGGCCCTCCGGCCATACGCCGTCCATAGAGTCGCCTGACTCGTATGGATACCTGGAACTCTCTTCTGAGATGTCCAGGCAGGCCCTTTAGGTCCTTCCTCAAGACAGCTTACTTGGTGCGACTTCCCAACAAAGTGCACTAGGAGGGCTGGTAGGCTGTCACCATGTCTGCCCCCCTTATGTATGTCTTAAAAAAATAAACCCATGTCTCAGCACTTGATATCCTTTGTCCAGAGAATCATACAAGGGCTTAACTTTCCACTCCGACCTCCAAATGAGGTGTCGTTTGTTCCTAGAGATTCCTCTTGACTTCCTTCACACCTCCATGAAGTTTCATCTCGTTCCCATACTTGTGGAAAGAGATATAGCCTTCGGAAGATCAGCATAATTACGACAATGCCACTGCTCCGATCCTTGGCTAAGTCAAGCCCATAGGCAAACAAGCTCCGAACGGCACCAAACTTGGTATGTACACTCTATAGCATCTTAGGAACAAGGCCTTCACCCTATGTTCCAAGATTCCTAATATAGCTCTAAAACGTGCGGCACTGACACTCGTCCCCGCACACAGCTCGCACCAAGAGGATGATAAACCTTCTCCCCTTAACCGCTGGACTCGAACCCTTACTCTACACCGTCGCCTACAACTGGCTCAAAAGGAATAGGAAAGTCATGAGCAGACACTCAGCCTGCGCTCAGCTGACACATGCCTAGCACTCGTCTAGCGCATGGCCAAGGCTTCCCCTCAAGCACGCGGCTAATATTCATCCCGCGCACGACTGGGCCTCATCCAGCCGGTTGACACTTGTTCCGTGCACGCCTGACACTCAGTCGAGCGGCTGACATTCGTCTGGCCCGCTTGTGGTGCAAAAATGTTGCACGCGCAAAGACATCAAAAGAGCGCCGCGCAACATACCACATGAAAATTACTTCAAGAAAAGGAAACTGGAAAAAAGGGAAAAGGGACTAGTGAAATCTACCTATGACGGGCGAAGTGCGCAAAAGGCCAGTTTGGCCACTGGTTTTATAGCAGAGGCCACTAAACCCAAAACATTAACTTTGAGGCCACTTTACTTACGCCCACAATAAATGAAAAAGAAAAAAGACTAAACTAACCCTCGTTTTATATATACAACAAAGAGTTCGTTATTCTCCATACTTTGTCGCTGCTGCTGCTGCTGAATTCTCTTCACCAATTCTTCACGCCCCAATCTCAATTTTTCAAATTTCTTCACAAGTTTTGCTTCAAAATTGTAAGTATTCTACGTTTAAATATTACGTCACGCTGCATTATGACTGAGTTTCAACTAAATTCAATCAATGTGAACTGAATTCAGAGAAATTCGTTTAAAATTTACTAGTTTTAACACCTCGATGTGCCGTTGATGACTGAAATTCAGTATCTCCATTGTCGTAAACTAGCACTGAAGTTTGAACTAAAATTCAGTTCATTAAGTATTTTACGTTTGAATTTTACGTTATGCTGCATTAGGACTGAGTTTGAATCTATGTGAACTGAATTCAGAGAAATTCGTTTAAAATTTACTAGTTTTAACACCTCGATGTGCCGTTGATGACTGAAATTCAGTATCTCCATTGTCGTAAACTAGCACTGAAGTTTGAACTAAAATTTAGTTCATTAAGTATTTTACGTTTGAATTTTACGTTATGCTGCATTAGGACTGAGTTTGAATCTATGTGAACTGAATTCAGAGAAATTCGTTTAAAATATACTAGTTTTTATACCTCGATGTGCCGTTGATGACTGAACATCAGTATCGCCATTTTTGTGTTAAGTATAAGCATACTAGCACTGAAGTTTGAACTAAAATTCAGTTCATTAAGTATTTTACGTTTGAATTTTAGATTATGCTGCATTAGGACTGAGTTTGAATATATGTGAACTGAATTCAGAGAAATTCGTTTAAAATTTACTAGTTTTCATACCTCAATGTGCCGATGATGACTGAGCATCAGTATTGCCATTGTCGTGTTATCAGCATACCTCGAAGTTCAGTCTTTGAACTAAAATTTAGTTAATTATGACTGAATTTCAGTGCTTAAGGGGTGAAAAGTTCATTTATAAACTGAAAAAAGCAACCTCAAGACTTTGCAATTACTTATTGGCATTGCCATGTTAAGTACCAGCACGCTAGGACTGAACTTCAGTTCATAAGACTAAACTTCCTTGGTTCAATCCTTATGCATATAACTTAAGTCCACATGAACTGAACTTCAATCCACATGCCTTAAAAGCTTTTTATAAACTAAATGAATAAACCTCAAGACTTTGTGATTACTTATTGCCATTGTTATTAAGACTGAACTTCATACTAACACAATTCTTTCTCTGGTTTACTTATTCAATGCAGAAATGGATACAGTTTGTTTGGTTATTGCTTTCAATGGGAATTGGACAAAAGATTACAAGTACTTGGATCATGAAATAAAACTTATGCTTGTTAATCAAATGATCGAATTCAGAACATTCATGCACAAGATTTATGAAGCAACACATTTCACTGGCACTGTCAATATCTGGTTTGATATTGGAATGGACTCGAGCAAGGGAATGCTTGTAACTACAGAAGAAGAACTGAGGACATGCATGCTTTTGTTGAAGAATGATCCGACTTTCAAGAATAGTCGTTTCGTGATTAAGAAGCTAGAGAATAAAACTCCTCGTACAGAAGTTTCACCCCAGGAGGGGACCCTGATAATGCAAATCGACTGCATTCAAGCAGTTGAAAATAATCATACTCCATGCACAGAGCTTCCACAACAAGTGGGAAGCTTGATAATGCAGATTGACTCCCACCTAGCACTTGAAACACCTGGCATTGCTGAGACACTGCAACCAAACAATACTCAATTTCAGTCACCAGCGCCAACATTTGAATGCCCTAGTAGCACACCAGCTGCCAAGAGCAAACGGAAAAGGTCCAGGGTAAAACAGAAACAATCTCCAGCGATGATATTAAAAGGAGATGTATCATCGAAAGATGTAGCAGCATACTCAACATTTGACACCAAGGAAACCATGATGAAGTGTTTTGTCAAGATGAAAATCAAGGAGCATTTTGAGTTCAGGGTTATCAGATCAAATAGAACGAGATATGAACTGAAATGCATCGATCCAAACAGTAATTGGAACATTAGAGCAAGAAGGATAAAAGATTCCTCACTGTTTAAGGTAATTAAGTTTCAGAATACACATACATGCTCTGTTGACGTTAAGAAGGCTGATCAAAAACATGCCACGTCAACATTGATATGTGAGTACTTTCTTGAAAACATCCGCGACAACAGAACAGAAGTTAGACCGACATTTATTGTCAACGAAATGAGAAGGATACACGGGGTTGAAATAGGATATCACAAGCCATGGCGTTCAATTCAAGCAGCACACGCATTAATTAGGGGACGGCCTGATGAGCATTATCATCTGCTCCCTTCATACTTGCATGTGCTGAAAGAGAGAAATCCAGGCGCTCACACAAATCTAAAGACAGACAGTCTTAATCGGTAAGCATTTCTCAAAAGTGAGTTCGATTGCTATACGGAAATTGAAAACTTTCTAACAATTTTTTAAAATGTTTCAGGTTTATGTATATGTTTGTTGCTTTCAAGCCATCAATAGACGGGTGGAGGTATTGTCGACCAGTGATAGCAGTAGACGCGACGTTTCTGAAGGCGAAATATCTAGGTGTTCTCATCATTGCTGTAGCAAAAGATGCAAATAATCAAATCTTCCCTCTAGCTTATGGGATTGCAGACTCTGAAAATAATGAAGCTTACACTTGGTTCTTCATTGAGCTGCGAAGGACAATAGGTACTCGTTCTGAACTGGTGTTTCTATCAGACAGAAACAAATCAATTGCGCATGGAATTGCACAAGTTTATCCTGATAGCCACCATAGTATCTGCATCTACCACTTTGAAAAGAATCTAAACCAAAAGAACGTGAGAACCACAGTGATAAGTCTGTTTCAAACTGCTGCAAGAGCTTATAAGCGTGAAGAGTTTCATTATTTCATGTCCGAATTAGAGGGAATGGATAAAAACACGTACAACTACATAATGGAAGAACTACCTGAAAGATGGGCTAGATCTTACTCACCGAGGCGACGATATGATATGCTTACAACAAATATAGTTGAGTCGATGAATTCTGCATTACTTGAAGCAAGAGAGTTGCCCATTTTAAGCCTTTTGGATTTAATCATTCTTAAGAAGCAGAAATGGTTTTGTGAAAGAAGAACTGCTGCTCTAGAGACTTTTCATAGCTTATCAAGGTGGGCAGAAGATGAATTGAACAAGAAGATTCAGCTGGCCTTCACAATGAATGTAAGTATACAGCGCCAAATATGCAATCCTAATAGTGTATAAAAAATAAAGATAAAGATAGACTGAAAATTTAGGACTGTGATTGGAACTTCAGTAAAAAAAAAAGGGGATGGGGTTCAACCTTTTGAGGATAGCACTGCTGTACATAAACACTGGGGGCTGGAGTTCAAATACTTGTTGCTACAAAATTCACTCCATAACACTAAGCAAGTTCAAGTACAGACAGTTCTATCCTTGTGGGATTGAACTTCAGTCCATATAATTTGAACTCCAATCAGTCCATTAGAACTGTACTCATGAACTCTTGCTCTGACTCACTAATAGCCGATTTTAAATAACATATGTACTGACTCACAAAAGTTATTATTTTTCATTTCAAATAGGTATTTCCCACAGGTACAGCAACATTCAATGTGCAGGATGAAGGAAAAAGCTTCAACGTTGACTTAAAGAAGAGGACCTGTGACTGTCTTCAATTCCAGACTGATGAACTCCCATGTGTACATGCAATTGCATGCATTGAGAAAAGACGCCTGCTGAAATCTAAGTTCTGCTCAAAATAGTATTCACGAGAGTTTTGGTTAAACGCATATCAAGGTGAGATGAATATGATAGGGCACAAAACCTCTTGGACTGTACCGGATACCGTGAAAAGCCAGAGGATAGAGACTCCTAATGTCAAAATACAACGAGGAAGAAGGAAAACAAAGAGATACATCCCGATAGCTGAGGCTGTACGGGTCAAAACAAACAAATGTAGTCGATGCAAACGCAGCGGACATGATAGAACCTCCTGCATAAATACTCCAGTAGTCCGACCCTATTCAAGGATATATAGGTACTGCTACTTCCTTCATTAACCATAAACTTTTTTTTTACTAAATATGTCCCTCCTACTAATTTGATTTTCTAACTTCTTTTGTTTTGTGAATGATGGTGCAGAAATAAATGAAGATATTCAAATTGCTGATAGTTTCTTATCCAACATTCAAGATAATGAAGGTATTCAAACTCTGAATGCATTGCAGTTTATTTATTTTATCTGTCTGTATGTTAATTAGTTTCATACTAGTATTTGAATTCGAAACACTTTCAGTCCAAAGTTCAAACTCATTGTTGCAGCATTGGTGAACTTGAAAAACAAAAAAAAAATCTATAAAACTCACAATTTATTACCAACAAAATATAACAGACAACACAGAGATGTTATCTTATCAAGCATCTTCAACATCAGACCGACTACTAGAACTGGAACTTAAAGGTTCAGTAACATCCTGCCAAATAGTAGCACTTAAAACCACACGGTCTGAGGATTCAACAACTCCAAAAAGTATCCTAGTTCCTACTACAAGATTATTACTACGGACAAACTCCGTCCATCCATTAGAGAACCACCTTTCTCTTCCCACTTTTAGGTAATTCATCCGGAAATGAGTACCACGGCAAATTACAGTTGCCGGAACATTATGTCTGGGAAGCATAATTGCCAACAATGCTGGCAAAACCTTTGCAACAAAAAAAAAAAGAACTCTGTTATTTTATAATTTCAAATAACAAAAATAATACTTTTGAAAGACAAAAATTGTATGAATAACTTACAAACTGATTTGATTCAGTATCGAATTGAGTCAAAACTGCATCAATGAATGCTGTCATCTTAGAAATAAAAATTATTTGGTTGTTCTCTTCAATAATAGTAAGGTCTATTTCTATTGCTATAATTATAGAAAAGATATTCTGTATTTTTGTGTGTTGTCATTTTATTTTACTGTTTGAAAAAGATGAAGATTCTTTCTTCTTTTGTTCTATCCCAACACAACTGACAGAATACATGTCCCCACTGGGATTTAACTACACAGCTGAGTGAATACATGACCCAAAGTAGGATTTAACAAGTGCACTGCAATATCAGTCCCTGAGGGGGGAGTAAGAAAAAACTACATAATCCCAGTATGATTTAACAACTGCACTCATTTTTCAGTCCATGAGGGGGTACTAAAGGTCAGTCCATTAGTGGGTACTGAAGTTCATTCAATAAGGGGAGTGAAGTTCAGTCAACAACTGCAATTCATAAAAAAAAATACATAAAGTGCAGTGCAAATTCAGTCCCATTGGGGGGTACTGAAGTTCAGTCCATAGCTGGCTAGTGAAGTTCAGTCAATGGAGGGGTACTGAAGTTCAGGTCAAAAACTGCCATTAATAACCATAACTGTACAGTTTCTGTAAAACCATAAAAAACATAACTGTACAGAAAACTGTAACACCGTAGGAAACATAACTGTAACAACATAGAAAACATAAACTTCTTTGACTACATTTAATGAACCATAGAAACTATAACACTACAGAAAACTGAAAAGACAATCCACTTGGCAGTTACTGATTTTTTAACTATAAATACCCCCCTTTGCAATTAAAGGAAACTGCAAAATTTATTCACTCTTCATCTGATACATACTACAGAATTTTTTTTTGTCAGAAAACAAAATATGGCAGATGAAGACAACCGCGTGGAGGAACTGGGCAGTTTCACCAAAAAAATAACATCTTCTTACTATAATAGAGACGATTTTGTATGTTAAAAGAAAAAACCAGAGTATTTTTTATATTTTTCATTTAACATTTCAGTCTTTTGTGATTTTGTTTATTAACTGTGAAATATTGTTGCTTTTAGATCTTCCCAGATAATTGGAAGCAGAGGCTGCCAAGTATAAATGGACTGGCATGCATAGTTTGTGACGATGGAGATGATGATGTACATTTGATGAACTTCAAAGTTGGGAGGCATGCAAGGCTGTGTAACGGTTGGAAGGCTATGCTTATTAAGAAAAAGGCTATGCTTTTGATCACCTATGGCACGAAATGATCGACGGTGTTCCATCTGTTGTTTTTGGTGTTTCTCTTATAAACAATCAGGCTGGTGAAGGAGAAGATGATGATGATGATGATGATGATTTAAGCAGTGACGATGATGATAATGGTGGTGGAGCATCAGCAGACAATCCAATTTTAATTGAATAAGTAGTTGTTTGTTGTTTTCCTTTATGCAGTACTGTTTGTTTTTGTTATGACAATATCTATTTTTATATATCAGTTTTAACCTAATTATGTTCTATATATTTGAATCTCTCATTATTAACTGAAAATAACTGAAGTAGAAGCATCCTCATGGACAGAACTTCTGTCCATGAGGATTAGAAGCTCCTTGTTTAAGTAAACATAGAACTTAAATCAACATGGAACAGAACTTCTATCATCATGGACTGAAGTTCTGTCCCATGAGGATTTTAAGTTTCAAATTGAAATAACTCGATTAGAAGATCTGTCTTTAAGTAAGCACAAGAACAGAACTTCTATCATCATAGACTGAAGTTCTGTCCCATGAGGATTTTAAGTTTCAAATTGAAATAACTCGATTAGAAGATCTGTCTTTAAGTAAGCACAACTCATCATGGACAAAACTCCTATTTTCATGGGCTGCTATACATGGAATATATGTAAAATGTAAAAAATTAACATTAAACATTAATAACTGTTAATACATATATAGGCACAGAACTTATAAAAAACTCTACACCATAGAAACTTCATACATATTCAGTTATGGAGATGGTGGTGGAAGACCAGCAAGATCAAAACCAACATGTGCTGCTATAGCTTCAATAGCCTGGGTGATCATTCGCACTCGTCGCCTTTGGACGTTACGCATATACAAAATATCATTTTGCATTTCCTGTATTGCATTCTCCTGGTCCTGCATCTGCCGCCTTAGGACTGCAATCTCCCATTGTATATTATTTGGAATCCCTATTGGCACTGGTGCAAATCCTGGTGCTGGGGCAAACCCTGGTGCACCTGATTGTTCTGCTTGTGGTGGTTGATTCACACTACTTTCAGACATTCTTGCGCCTGAAGTTTAGAAATCTCAAAATAGATAATACTAAAAATAATAAGATGATAAGAATTAACAGTCAGTTATGTATTTATAGAGAAAAATCAATAACAGTTGCAACTTGTAGTTCAAAAGGTACAATAAAATACTAAAAGTTGCAACTTATAGTTCAAAAGGCACAATAACATTTTAAAAGTTGCAACTTATAGTTCAAAAGTAACCAATCCATAACAGGTGAAATAGAAGTTGAACAGTCACAATGAGCGTCCATCCTGTGATGATAGAAGTTCAGTCCATCAATGAAGATAATACTTCTGTCTCTGAGGATAAAGCTTCAGTCCCCCCTGTAGATTGAAATTGAGGGCATATAAATTGAAGTCCAACCTATGTGTGGTAGAAATTCAGTCCTTGTGGTTTTGAATTTCCATCCTTGGAGACTGAAAACAGACACACACAAACAGAGTTGATGTAAAACTTCCGTCATAAGGATAAAACTTCAGTCCATCCTGTGAACTTCAATCAATTGGACACAGACATTCATCCCTGATGAACTGAACACACGCACACACACACACACGTGCGCGCGTACACACACACACACAACACATAGGGGTTATAAAAAAAGTTCACTCCATGAGAATAGAATTTAAGTGCTTAATGGTAAAAAACTTCACTGCAACAAAAATGGCATTTACATAAATCTATGCATAATAATATGTTCATGTGTACAAAATATCTGTTTCACCACACTTCACCAAAAAACTTTACAAAAAATATTACTAGGAATTCTGAAGATAAAAACAAAAATATCTACAACTGACACATGTCGTCATTATGTTCCCCATAATCATGCTCAACAAATTCAGGTGGAGTCTCAAATCCATCCCTGGCCTTTGCACGACCATGAGCCCAAAGCTGACAACCAAACCGCTCCCTGTAATGATGAATTTGATCTGGTTGAACCTTGTCAACACTTTTACCTCTGCTCAGCAGATCAGCATACCAAATTACAAAAGCGCCACAACTAGTCCTAAAAAATGAGGCACCAAAACAAAGAGTAAGACATAAAGTAGGCAGGGGGTTATAAGTTCAGTCAATTATATCAAATTTTGAACTAAACCTTCACAAAAATGAAAAGACTTACCCATCTAGTTGATTCGGTGATAGTACCCAATGGGCTTTATAGGCAGCATTGAACTTGTCGTTTTTGAAAGAATCGTGTAGAGACCCGAAGTTGACATACTTGAAAAGATGTGGGAGCACAACAACATAAGCCTTGACGTGGTTGAGTTTGTCTGCTGGTGGCTTCTTTCTTTTGACCATCGAATCATATACACGTATTTTCTTGTCGTGCAAATCAAAGACCGCCAAAAAGTAATGTGTCACCGTTTCACCAGGTTTTGCTTGCAATCGGCACGGAAAATAGAGTTTATCAACCCCACTCCAGGGAATTGAACACCTCCGTTCCAGGCCATGAAGGTAATCACACATATACTGTCCAATACCGTCAAGCCAGATTTCATCACCCGGTCTTTTACTTTTGCCTTTGAATTCTGACTCATAAATAGAGCAGATATAACTATCAAAAACAAGATCAGTAATTGACAGTGTATGAGGAAACCGGAACAAATGGTAGCATGCCCTCTTCCTAAGATAATACATAGCAATATCGATATGCTGCAAAAAATGAACCTGTTTAGTCAATACACAGAATAACGAACACGGAACAAACCAAAGGAACAGAATATGCACTAACATTATCAGTCAAAGGGTAGGCACCATCTACAAACTCCAAAAACCACTGCTTGTCAGGCTTGATTGTTTCCAACAGATATGGATTACTGTCGTAATCATTATTCTGTATATAACAAGCACGGTTGTTCCTAATTAAAAAGATACAAAATACAAAACACATGTTACTTTTCCATCAGGAATGAACTTAAGAATATCATAGGCAATGAAGTTCAATCTTATAGGGAACAGAACTTTGCACGTCCTTGTGGACAAAAAGTCCATGTCCTATTGACTGAGGTTCAATTCTTACAGACAGAACTTACTCCATATGCACTCCATATGGGGCAGAACTCATGGGATAAGAAGTTCAGTCCATAGGGGATTGAACTATAGGTTTCCAAATTCATCTACTATGCACTGAACTTAAAAAACTACAGACAAGAAATCATAAAAAATACAAATAGACTTACTGGTCAAGTTCAGTGCCATTTCTTTGAAATAGCAAAAAAGATTTAAACTCTTCCAACACTGCTGGACTAATCTTCAAGTGGTGGAATGGACAACTACGTCTGTAATTACCCTTCCAGTCAGTTGTCTTCTTGTTAGTCCTTTTGGTATCATATGGAGATAGCAACCATTGACTTTGCCCAGAAGACCTTGCTGCTCCGACTGTTCTACCTTAGTACTTTCATGGGCTTGGTCACTTGACTTGGCAATCTCCCTAACAATCGGGGCAGGCCTCTCCTGTTCCTGTGTAAGCATCTCTTGTTTACCTGCTTCATCGACCGACTGACCTTTGCCCACAACAATTCTGTCAGACTGTTGTTCTTCATTCAGCTCCTCTTTCTGCTGTTCCTGAGTCATTACTTCTTCTTTGCCCGCTATACCGACTGACTGTTGTTTGTCCACAAGACTTTCAAAAGTCTGTTGTTCAGTCAAATCAACTTCTCTTCTTGTTTGCTCAATAGCCTGGGCATTCTTCATAACAATCTTAAGATGCATCTCCTGTTCCTGTGTGGTAACCTCTTCTTTGGGTGCATCATCAATTGACTGACAGCCAAGAGCCTGCTGATCTTCAGTCATATCCCCATCTCTTTCAACTTGGTTACTTCTGTCAGCATTCTCCATAACAACATCGACATGCATCTCCTTTCCGTGCGAAATCACCTCTTCTTCTACTGTTTCGTTGACCGACTGACCTTCTGGTTCTTCTCTTGCTGCTTGATAACTCACAGCAACATTATCCATTTCAACATCATCAGTCCTCTCCTGTTGCAGAATTATACCTTGTTCTTTTCCAAGTTCAACCTGCTGCTGACTTTTCGACATATCTTGCTGAATTTCTTCAGCTCTTGGTGTATCTTCAGCATCACATGAACCCCCGCTAACACTTTCTTGAGTCGGTGGCAGTATATTAAAAGTAGGCATATCAGGATGTAAACTATTTTTCTTCAACTTCTTCCTTTTCCTTTCATAGGTTTTCGGTTGGATGGGTGCAGAAGTTGTGCTTGATTTATCCACAATCATATCCTGAGGGAGCAAGCGAGGTGTCGACAGATCAAGCTCTCCACTTATACATTGCAATTGAATTTCAAGCACCTCCTTCTGTGCTGCAGTCAACTCACCAAATATGTCTAATTCACTATCAATTCGTTCATGAATTTGTCTAGGGGTTTCATTGACAAACGCACCTTGTGACGCTCCATGCAATTGTATAGCTGAATTTAGACCTGCACCACCACCGCTAACTTCTTTTCTGACATCTGAACAGCTTTTTGATTTCCTAACTACACTGCCTTCACTGGAGTCTTGTCTGACATCTGAAGGAGATTTTGATTTCCCGGATACAGCGCCATGACTGAAGTCTTTTCTTACATCTAGAGAAGACTTTCTCTTCCTTCCATCACTAGCATTGCCTCCACATGAATACAAATTTAAGGAATTACGAAAGCTGCCAGATTGTTCCTTGCCCCTTCTTCCACTAACATCTTTCCTCCAACTTCCTTCCTTTTCCTCAAAATTCTTAGCCAACTTCTTCATAAAATCCAGAACACAATCAACCTTGTTATCTACACAACGAACCTTGTCATCTACACCTCGAACCTTGTTATCTACACCACGAATATACTCCCTTATGCGCCGTCGCTGACTACGCATCCTCTTCCGGAATTTTATATTCACCTTCTGCAAAAACAAAAAAAAAAAATCAATAGAACTGATAAAAATATTCAATTAAAATAAACACAAAAAAATATGAATGCACATGATACTTGAAAAACTCACTTTAACAATTGCATTAACTAAATCTTGATCAAGCTCTACAACATGTCGAGCATCCTGCCTATCATCACAAGCACCCTCACCCACATGATCATCATCCTCAGTCTCACCAACATCATCCTCGCGCACATCATCATCCTCAGTCTCACCACCAACATCTTCACTCTCAGCGCCACCATCCTCAGTTTCACCGCCACCATCCTCAGTTTCACCACCACCATCCTCAGTATCAGAACCATCCTCAGTCTCAGCAATATCTTCACTCTCAGCACCACCATCCTCAGTCTCAGTCTCAGCAATATCTTCACTCTCAGCACCACCATGATATATCTGAGCCCCACCAACCTCAAAATCATCACACGTATCCTCACTATCTTCAACAACTTCTTTTCCTTTTAAAAGTTTACATGCAACAACAGGTACATCAGGACATGCTTCTGTCATATTAATTTCCACCGACCTTTTTTCTTCCTCAGACAGAACAATTGGAACCATTTTAAAATTTTCAAAACTCTATAAAAAAAAGAAGCCATGAGAAATATATTAGCACCACAGTAAAATAGAAGAATAAAACTTTTATATGCAGAAATAGAAGTTTTGTCCTCATGGACTGAACTTCAATTGGTACTATTTTAAAAGATCAGTCCATGAGAACAGATACATAGATGGAAGAGAAGTTCAGTACATAATGATAGAACTTCAGTAAGGATGAAGAAGTTCAGTACATTAGGATAGAAATTCAAGTTCCATGAGGGTAAAGAACTTGAGCAACCACACACACAGACACAGACACAGATATAGAAACTTACATTTACATTATGAAAATACTGATCAACCAAAGTGTTATACTGAGGATTTTTGAAACTAATAAACCTAACCATCCTTGGGAAGCCATGACCATTATATGTACAAAAGTTCGAACGAAGTGTTGGAAATAAATCCAGAAACCAAGCGCATAACACAAACGGAAATCCCAGCACATAGTAATTTACACCACTTTTGAGAGGTCTCATTGCAGAGTTAACTAGTGCTTCAAAACCCGCACTGCCCCAAGGATAAACTCTACACAGATCCTCATTGTCAATGATATCCAAGTAATGCACTTCAACCAAGCTTGTTTTTTTGTTAGAACACAAGATGATTGACTGAAAAATATAAAACTCTGCAATCTTCACTGCATCATCTTCATCAACCAAAGATGCCGGGGTCATTGATACTAAAAATTTACGAATGTCTGACACCTGAAGATTGCTTTTGCCACGAAAGTACTGCTTCAGAAGCCTCTGATCCATATTTATAGCAGGTCCATCAAACAATTCCTCACGGTTTGCAGAAAACCTCAAACCAGTGTAAACATGATATTCTTCCGGACCAAAATGGATGACATGACCAAAAATATTAAAACTTAATCTATTCGGATCACTGCTCACAATACGTGACAATAATAAACAATGCAGTAACCTCATAGAAGTTTTGTACGACTGCAACTTCAGAAAGCTTCCAAACACACCATCTGAAAGCTTCTTACGCTGTGCTTTACTGAAATTTGAAATGATATTATCCAAATTGTGCTCCCCTTGCCAATATGCATTCATGTTGAACCAGCGGTCGAATGGATACACTAGATTACCTTCCATTCCAGCATCCATATTGCAAAAAGCTAACAATAAAAAAAAAACTATCAGTCACACATACAAAATAAACAAAAATAAAGGTTTGAGAATACACACAGACACACGCACACACACAGAAGTTCATTCCTTGCAGACAGAAGTATAATAATAGTAGGCTGAGATCACAGACTGAGTCACACACATATGGGCGATAGGCTTCAGTCCACTAGCAATGAAGAAGGGGTGATTGGAATCAATGACTGCTGCTTTGGCTGAAGATTCAGCAGCAGTGACAGAGGTGACAGAGTACTGTGACTCAACATTAGTTGGTGGCAAAGCCATTGAAACTGGATAAATGAAGAAGACGAAGTTTTAGCTGAAGATAGTATTAAAGCTCTATTTACAATCATTTTCCTGTTCTACCTAAGGATGTCTCTATTCCAGTTATAAATCCAGCAATTCCCTCAGTTTGTAATCAAAATAGTGAAGTACCTAGTAATATTAAGTCTGCTGCTGTTTACTCTTCTAATGTTAAGAGTTTAACCCCTGATGTAGCCTTATGGCATGTTAGATTGGGTCATTTACCTTTTAAAGCAATGCAACATATTTCCTTATCTTCCAATTGTTCTGTTATCAATTCTAATTTTCCATGTTCCATTTGCCCTCTTGCAAGACAATCTAACTTACCCTTTCTTTCTAGCTCTATTACTAGTTCACATATCCTTGAATTAATTCATATAGATACATGGGGTCCCTACAAGGATGCTACTTATAATGGTTATAAATATTTCTTAACTATAGTAGATGACTATAGTAGAGGAACTTGGACTTTTTTTATCTCAGCCAAGAGCAATGCCTTCTCAGTTCTCAAGAACTTTCTCTTAATGGTTGAAAGGCAATTTGGAACCAAAGTCAAGAAGATTAGATCAGACAATGCCCTTGAATTGCGCTCAAGTGCAATCTGTGCTGAATTCCTAGTTTCAGAAGGGATTCAACATCAAACCACCTGTCCCTATACTCCCCAACAGGTTGCGCTTCAGTGAAGTTCAGTCCACACACACATACAGACACACACAATATGTGTCTCACACACACACACAGACACATACAAACACACACACACACAGAGAGTCACACGCATTGGGGAGGAGGGGAGGACTTCAGTCCACTAGGAATAAACTTCAATCACTGGAGACAGAAGTTCAGTCCTAGTGGAACTTCAGTCCATCACACACACAAACAGAACTTCAGTCAATCACACACACAAACACACACACACACACGCGCACACACATGGCGATCACAGAGACACGCACACACACATAACTTTAATACACAGACACTTGAACCTGAATAAAAATTAACTACTAAATACGCAAAAAACATACAAATTTAAACTTAAATAAACGTTACTTAACTTAACAACAACATATTTCACAAAAAATACAACAAAAAAAATACAAAAAAGTAGTATATGAAAAGAGAGAAATGTTATACCTGCGAAAATGCAAAGGTGAAGAGAGAAATGTAATTCAACGTACGTAATGCAATGCAACTAAAATTCAGTTCGTTAACTATTCTACGTTTGAAGGTGATTTTTGCATGAAGATTCAGTGAAGAAGAAGGGTTAAAATGCATGAAATAAGAAGGGTTAGAATGAACGGTTAAAATGAAGTTGGGTTTTAAAAACCCCTGTCAATTCAGAAAAGATGAGGGGTAATTTGAACTTTTAAATGTGGCCCGTTTAGTGTACTGCCACAAAAGTGGCCTCTAATGTAAAGCCACTGAAAAAAGTGGCCTCAAACTAAATACCAGTGTTAAAAGTGGCCTCTGGGCGAAATTTTTACACCTATGACACATAATGTGTCGAAGAATCTTATTGATGAAACTACAAACCTTAGTGGTTATCTATCTGATTTCGTGTGCTACTTGTCTGGTTTTAGGACTTCTTTAATACTCCCTCCGTCCCAAATTAGTTGTCGTTTTAGAAAAAAATGTGTGTCCCAAATTAGTTGACACTTTAGGATTTCAATACAAAAATTGTTAGTCTTTTTCAACTATACCCTTAATAATTAAAAATATTCTCAATAAAATTTAATAGTCAAACATTAAATAGAGGTAACATAGTAAAATATATACTCTATTTAATAATTTTCTTAACGGGCATGAAGAAGCTAAAGGCGACAACTAATTTAGGACGGAGGGAGTAGTAATTGTAGCCTAAGATAAAATATCTCCACTTCCATGATTTCGTGTGCTACTTGTCTGGTTTTAGGACTTCTTTAATACTTGTAGACAGAGATAAAATATCTCCACTTCCATCATGTAGCTACATAATTGGCTATTAGGCCTTGCCACAATCATAAGGTACTGAGGCGGCTCGTCTACGTCGGTTCTATATCGGAATTTGGAGGTCATCGACTCTTGACTCTTCTTGGAGCCAACTTTATATATATATATCATTAAATTTGATGCACTTTCCTCTTTTCCTATATTTTCTTCAACGTTTTGCACTGCCACTGTATCTTCTATCTTGTACCTTGTGCTGCCCTATTGACTAACGTTTACTGTTACAAGCAAATCATTAGTTATTTTTAACAAAGAACTAGTAATTGTTTAAGAACAGATTTTATAGTTGCTTCTATTAAAAAAAAGGAATCAAAGAGCTACTTGTTAACTGGGTATGGGAGAAGCCAAAATTAAATTGTTTCATAATTATAATTGCTCCGTTTACTATAAAAAATTATTTTTATTTTTATAGGTGTATAATTGCAAGAATAAGGAGATGAAATAATACCGATTACTAAAGTGTGGTAATTTTTTTTTTTCAGAAAAGAAGCTATCATTATCATTATGTCGTATGAGTATAACAAAGTTTCATGTCGATCGTGACAATAAGTCCAAACATAAGAAAATTTCGCATGCATCACCATAGTTATAGTGATAATTATGTGAAGAAATTTAGAAAAAGAGGTGGCTATCTAGTTTCTTGTCACCAAGTTGTCAACAATTACACCATAGTCAGAAGTCACATGTCTTTATCTTTGTCCCATGAGTGACCCAAAAGGCTACCCTTTATCAAAAACACCTGCTTAAGCTCCTTAACATGACAAACTTTGACCTTTCTAGACCCCACAATATAAAAAAATACTTCACTTGTCCTAATTTATGTGGTGCTTTTCACTTTTCAAGATTTAAACTGTATGAATTTTGACCAATATTTTAAGATTTAACTTTTTTACCAAAATGATATGAGGATAGTTGCAACTTAAAATACGTTTCAAGTAATTTTTAAATATATATATATATATTTGAATGGTAAAATATTGAGTTAATTTAATCCAATTTATCTTTAAAATTTCGTCAAATTGGCTCTCGAAAATAAAAATATACCACATAAATTGGGACGGAAGAGTAACTGCAATTAGGACATCCTTGTCATAACAAGTTTAATAATAACGACCCTTTGGACCTTCCAAGAGTTAACCAAAATAGTCACCCCCTACCCACCCCATGCTACATAAATGATAGTAATAGTATATTACTTGTTCATTTCCACTACCAATTACTAACATTAAATATCTTGTTATAAATCAAGAATCCATCAACTTTGTTTCAATACTATATCACTTGTTATTTCTATAACTTTGTTGTGTTAACTTGTCGAAATGGCATCATTTTCAGTTAAAATTTCAGCAAATTCATTGCCAAATTCTAACAGATCATGTTCCAAGAATGGAAAGTTACATGCAACACCACCACAAACGGTGGCAGTACCACCATCTGGTGTGGAGATTGGTGCTGAGAGGCTAGAGCCAAGAGTAGAGAAAAAAGATGGATATTGGATACTTAAGGAAAAATTTAGACAAGGTATAAATCCTGCTGAAAAAGCCAAGATTGAAAAAGAACCTATGAAGTTGTTTATGGAAAATGGTATTGAAGATCTTGCTAAGATCTCTCTTGAAGAGATTGAAAAATCTAAGCTTACTAAGGAGGATATTGATGTTAGACTCAAGTGGCTTGGCCTTTTCCATAGGAGAAAACATCACTGTAAGTACTAAAATATTGTATGTTTTTAATGTTTCCATAGTTACAATTTGTTTGTCATGTTTAGCTTTTCTTGGAGTAATTTTGACTAACTTTAGGAGCTATATTGGACCAGGACTAGAGTATTTGTTTCATTTTATATGACGGTGTTTGATTGCGTACATAACTTAAGAAAGAAAGATTTTTGGTACAACATTTCCTCTAGTAGTTAAGCAAAAATCAAATTTAATTTACTTTGTTAATTATGATTGTCTTTAGCTAATTTGCTGATCATATTTATGTATGTCATCGAATTGTGATGATCAGATGGACGATTCATGATGCGATTGAAGCTTCCGAATGGGGTGACAACGAGCGATCAAACTCGATACTTAGCCAGTGTGATAAGGAAATATGGGAAAGATGGATGTGCTGATGTGACTACAAGGCAAAATTGGCAGATTCGTGGGGTTGTGTTACCTGATGTGCCTGAGATTCTAAAGGGACTAGAAGAAGTTGGCTTGACTAGTCTGGGAAGTGGCATGGACAATGTTAGAAATCCGGTGGGGAACCCTCTGGCAGGGATTGATCCACATGAAATTGTAGACACAAGGCCTTATACTAATTTGCTCTCCCAATATGTTACTGCCAATTCGCGTGGTAATCCAGATGTGACTAACTTGTAAGTCTTGCTTAAAACATTTCCATTTATTTGTTTTCCCTTTATAGCTTGATCGAAGTTGCTCAATTGATTGTACATTTAAACTTACATTTTTCTGGTGATACTATATGTTGCTTTTAACTTGGCATATTAGATAAACTGCTTATTGTTGAGAAAATAGAACTTAATCTGTTCTGCTCCACTAGCCATGCCCACTTTCCTTTGTGCCGAGGATGGAAAAATTACTAGTTTCAGGAAGAGGACTCGATATCTGATTTTATTATTTGAGGGAGAAAATTCAAAGCGCTGGTTAATAAAGTTTTGTGACATTTTGATTTTGTGCAGGCCAAGGAAGTGGAATGTATGTGTAATAGGATCACACGATCTTTATGAGCATCCCCATATCAATGATCTTGCTTATATGCCTGCAACAAAAGATGGACGATTTGGATTCAACCTGCTTGTTGGTGGATTCTTCAGTCCAAAGCGCTGTGCAGAAGCAGTTCCTCTTGATGCATGGGTTCCAGCTGATGATGTAGTCCCAGTTTGCAAAGCGATACTTGAAGCTTATAGAGATCTTGGTACCAGAGGGAACAGGCAGAAAACAAGAATGATGTGGTTAATTGATGAACTGGTGAGTGACTTCTTCAGTATGTTTACCATAAGTTGTGCTGCATATTGGCGATTTCTAGTATTGTTTCAACTAGCCTATTTCATCTAAATGATGGATATATGATAACTTCTTAATTCTACGGGAAACAATGCTAACTGCTCTCATTTTCTTCCCATTTAATTTCAACGAATGTAGGGCGTTGAAGGATTCAGGGAAGAGGTTGCGAAGAGAATGCCCCTACAACAGCTAGAGAGAGAATCTACAGAGGACTTGGTACAGAAACAATGGGAAAGGAGAGAGTACCTTGGTGTGCATCCACAGAAACAGGAAGGATACAGCTTTGTTGGTCTTCACATTCCAGTGGGTCGTGTCCAAGCCGATGACATGGACGAGCTAGCTCGTTTGGCGGATGAGTATGGTTCAGGAGAGCTCCGGCTGACTGTTGAACAGAACATCATTATTCCCAACATTCAGAACTCAAAGATCGAGGCGTTGCTCAACGAGCCTCTTCTAAAGAACAGATTTTCGCCTGATCCACCTATTCTCATGAGAAATTTGGTTGCTTGTACCGGTAACCAATTCTGTGGACAAGCCATAATCGAGACTAAAGCACGTTCCATGAAGATAACAGAGGAAGTTCAACGGCTTGTTTCTGTGACACAGCCAGTGAGGATGCACTGGACAGGTTGCCCAAATTCATGTGGACAAGTTCAAGTTGCAGATATTGGATTTATGGGATGCCTGACAAGAAAGGATGGGAAGACTGTGCAAGGTGCTGATGTTTACTTGGGAGGCAGAATAGGAAGCGACTCACATTTGGGAGATGTTTATAAGAAGTCTGTCCCTTGTGAGGATTTGGTGCCAATTATCGTGGACTTGCTCGTTAAGAACTTCGGTGCTGTTCCACGGGAGAGAGAAGAAGCAGAAGATTGAGTTCAAGAATTCGGAGTAGCTCGTGGTTTTGCGCACCACAGTTGGACGTTGGTGGAATGTGCTATCATATCAAGATATCTCCAAGGTACAGAAGTCTTGGCACTGATCTTGAAAACCAGGATCAGAAGGTTTTCCTATTGAAAAGTTGTTGAATAATCAGGGATTTGCTCTAGTCTTAACATGTTCATGTGTGATATAGAACAACACAAATGTACTATTTTTTTTATTACAATATTCTTATTAAATAAAATTTTGACTCACAAAACAGAAGATAGGGAAACAAATGTCTTCTGTAATATTTTTCTCTCATTTGTCTTTGGTCTTGAATCCTTAAACCTATGAGGACATTTCATGCTGTGTTCTAGTTATTTAAGAATTCTTTTTATCATAACTTCCAGTTTTCACATAAATAACAGGGGTTAGATTTTCACCTCCCCAGATCCCACTCGTGGGATATACCGGGTATGTTGTTGTTGTTGTAATGATTAATATATCCTTTAAGTACATTACTTATCAATTAGACCCCAAGAATTACTTCAGTCTCTCTAATCTTTTTATTAATACCACACTAATATAGCCTCTAGGCAGGGGCGGCCTAATAAAATAGGTGGCCTAAAGCAAAATTCGAAAAGAGACCTTTAGTTTATTCAATATAACTTTTGAATTACCTGACTAAGTACTCATCGAATTCAAGAACTTGTTCAACAAGACAATATGATTGTAATATAACTTCAACGAAATGATACATTAGGAAACAATAGAAATCATCGATCATGTTGCAACTGTGACAAGTCCATCACAAATCCATAAAAAAGAAAAAAATTGACAGATCAAGAGATAGCCACAACCCATGATATAGTAACAAATTAAGAAACTATAGCATACATGTGTTTTTCAGATGGGCTTATTGAAAAAATCAACCAGCTTTTTCATCAATTCAACAGCCTTCTCACAAGTTGGTTTGAACAAATGGAACACATGTTCTTCCCCTTGTGACTCCATAATCTCTACTTCACCTTTCCATCCACTTTTCTTCACTGCTTCATAATAAGTCAATCCCCTATCTTTAAACCTATCATTTTCTGCAGTAAAAATCATAATTCTTTGACAAACAAGACTGGACAATAAACTTGGATGAACCGCTGGATTCACCCTTGGATCATCAAGTCCTGGACATGTTGGAAAAATATATTGAAAATACTCATCTGCAGGCTCATTGTTTCCGAAAAATGGATGGATTAATGCCATTCCAACAATCTTAAAATTATCTCCTAGTGGCTTTTCACTAGCACTTGCTCGAACCACCATATCATGGACAATATTAGCACCAGCACTATCACCAGCCAAGAAAACTCGCGAAAAATCAACGTGATCATTGAGCCATGGCTCCTTAATAAAATCATCTGTACAAATATCATTAGTATGTAAAGCAGCCCATTTCATGACAGCCCAAGAATCATCATAACAAACAGTTAAAGGATTTTCTGGGGCTAATCTATAATCAACAGATATTGTAACCATGTTGACTTTAGCAACTATAGAGTGTTGGTGTTTATCATCAAATTCAGAAAAGGCTGATCCCATTGAAAAGCCCCCACCATGTATATATATGAGGAGAGGCAACTTTTGGTTATGTTCAGTTATTTTGGGAAGATAAATTCTGGCTGAAATTGTACTGTTTTTGACATCTTTGGAACGTACACCGGTATCTGGATTTTCTGATGGAGGAACATACACACAATTACTGTATCGTTCGATTCTACCATCTTTGTAAACTCGAAAAAAGGGAGGAAAATCATGAGAGACTTCATCATTTGCTGGAGCTGAACCCATGCTTTTAAAAGTTTTATTGTTGGAGAAATGAAGAAGTTCTGATAATCTTGATCTATATATTCTTCATATAGAAGGCTTTGGCAATGACTTGATTATCAAGTGTCTGAATATTTTATATGGCTATTGATTGCCACTTCTTTCGTGAAAAACTTGTTGATGGTTTGGTTTCTCTCTCATTCACTCCATCATCTGCTCAAATCGCAGATCTATTCACGAAAGCCCTTTCTGGGCCACTGCTTCGCAATTTTCTGAGCAAGTTTGGAGTCCGTTCACCGGACTCCACCTTGAAGGGGGATATTGGCAGTATAGCTCCAGCGGAGGTATTAACGATTACAGAAGAAGCTGGAGCTCCAGTGGAAGGTGAAATGTTTATTGGTTCTATGTTGGTAATAGGAACAGAAGTGGAAACATTGGCAAGTGGAAGAGACAACGTTTTGTCTCCTCGTTTGTGTAGAACAGTTTTGACCAAAAGAGTGGGCCGGTTTGATGATATGGGCCACTATCACTGCAATGGACCTGGGCAAGTTTAATTGAATTGGGTTGTCTTTTATCTCACAGATAGCCAAAATTTAAATGTATATAAACCTTTAGTCAGCAGTATAGCATAGTAGAGGAATAATAAGTCCATGAAATTAAGGTTCTAGAATAGTCTAGAATTTACACAAGTTTTGTTCAGCTATTTTGTCTTTTAGCTAGAAGTTAGTTACAAAAGATTCCACACAATGATGTATATAGAGGACACATTTGTACAGATTTTTAATCACTAAAAACTAAGCAATTTTGCTTGCTCACTACGTTTTCCTTCAGATCCATAGTTGCTTCATCGGTCAATAGCTTATATATACTCCCTCCGTCCCAATTTATGTGGCACCATTTCCTTTTTTGTTTGTCCCAAAATAAATGGCATCTTTCCTTATTTGACAACTATTTAATGCGTCATCTCTATTTTACCCTTGTTGGGCCCTACATACTTTTAAACCTACCAATAATTTTTTTATTACTCAAATCTTCTCTCTCTTACTTTTTCAAGGGTAAAATTGATATTTAACAAGGTCAACCTCTATTTTCTTAAATTCCGTGCCCAGTCAAATGGTGCCACATAAATTGGGACGGAGGGAGTAATTCGTTAATACAATCACATAACACATAGTAATCTATTTGGAGTATTCTACGCTGTCCTTCAAATGTACTTTTGTTGAACGGAAGAAATAATTTAGTAACTATGAAACTTTTTGTTGCACGGAAAGAGTAATATATAGTAGTACAATGGAGCGAATAGCTAGTGGTAATCAATTTATATATAGATGGTTATATCCAACTAGCTTTGAGATTAAAGGGTAGTATTAAGCATACTTTTGGTTTCTTTACTTGCTCTTGGTTGGGTGATATTACAAATAGGCCCTTTTTACGTTCTTTTAAGTTCTGTCTTAGTTTAATAATTTGCGATAAAAATCGCATCAACTTCAACTTTTGACGCGATTAATCAAAAATTATGAACAATTTCATTATAAATTTTAATTTGACGGACTTTAAAAAAGTCATTCGAGAGCAAAATAATAAGAGCAAATTGGGGGAAGGTGATGTAGATCTTGAGGGAATTGGATATTTTTTTAATAATTCATTTTATAAATTACTCTACCTAAGGATAAGGTCTTCGTACAGTTTATTTTTTCGATCCCATTTGTACATTGTGTGATTATACTGGTTGTTGTTGTTGTTGTTGCTGTTGTTGCAGCATGTTATCAATTAGGTTTAAATTTTAAAATCTATTTATAATTAGATTTTACTTATCATTATCTAGATAGATTACGTCACTTTATTATTATCGTTTGTCTTATCTTTATCTCTTAAAGTTTATCTAAATTTATAATTTTACCGTGGCAAGACTCCTATTATAAATATAGTCTATCTGGTTTATTGTTGAAGCATTCAATTTATCAACAAAAGTTGATATCTATATTCTCTCTTCTTTTCTTTTTTCTTTTTTCTTTGTTCATATCCTGATTTCCCCACCCTTCCTGTGGTTTCAATATTAGTATCTAAGCCTTTATCGATTTTGACTCCATGGATCTCTTCTCTTCTAGCAAATCTACTACAACCCCAACGCTATTTCGAGTTTGATATCGACAAAGATGGAAATTAAACTACTCCTCGTATGATCCGAAAGATCGGCAATATCCAGAATAAGTGAGCTGCACGCTCCAAGACACTCTCTGAAGCTCCTGAAATTTGAAATGTGGTGGAGTCTTTAGAAGATAAGCAAAATATGAAGAAGATCTGCGATGTTCACGTGTTAGATGAGTTATTCCAATATTTTGCAAAAGCTGAAGCTACGTTGTATACAGAAAGGTCATATAGCTACTCTTGGATTTAACAATTACGCGCATGTGTATGCTACAATTTTTATCTCAGTTATAGAAACATGAGTGTGCATTTGCAGCTTAGCACAGTTAGAATGCAGTGCAGTGTAGAGTAAAGCTTGGGGCTTATGTGTTATTGTACATATTAGTTAAGCAAGATGCTGACTAGGATTAGTTAGTTAGTTAAGATATTTTGTGAGTTAGATATTTTCAGTTAGATTAGATTAGTTGGATGTATAAAGCTTAGGGAGTAAGCAATGTATGAACTAACACCTCATTTCCACACTTTGTACTTTCTCTCTCTAATATCTTAGCTCGTTTCTTAGCTGAACTCTTCCTAGCTGAAGAGCTGTGGATCAGACTGTGGAATTCCATATGGTATCAGAGCAAACAGCCACTACTGTGGTTTGACTCATCGGAGAACTCGCCGGAGAAGAGAAAGGACACCGGAAACTGCAAACAATGGCAAATTCAACCGGTAACAATGCTTGGAACCAAGTTGAAACACCTGAGGTACTTGATCACAATCATCCTCTTTACCTTCATGCATCGGACACATCAGGAACAGTATTAATTGCCCTTCACTTGACCGGATCCGAAAATTACTCCGTGTGGAGCCGTGCGATCAGGATCGCAATCCTAGGAAGAAATAAACTAGGGTTCATAGACGGTACATGCAGAAAGGAGAATTACAATGGGAGTCTGGGGAATCAGTGGGAAAGGTGCAATGCAATAGTACTTTCATGGATTATGAACTGTGTATCGAAGGAATTGTTGAGTGGAATTGTGTATTCAACAAGTGCCTATGCAGTTTGGAAAGATTTGGAGGAGCGTTTTGACAAGGTGAATGGATCTAGGTTTTTTCAATTGCACAAAGAAATTGCAACTATTAGTCAAGGTACTTCATCAATTTCAACCTATTTCTCTAAGATTAGATTGCTGTGGGATGAATATGAGAGTATTGTGCCTGCTCCTGGGTGTGACTGTGAGAAATCACAGGATTACATTAAGCATATTAGGAGGCAGAAATTGATGCAATTCCTAATGGGGCTAAATGAGTCGTATGAACAAGCTAGGGAACAGATTCTCATGATGATCCCTATGCCATCTGTAAATGAGGCCTATGCCATGTTGATTGATAGGGAAAGCCAGAGGACTATAACATGCAACTACATCTCATCACCTAATGAAGAACTCACTGCCTTAATGACTATTAAGAAAGGGAATACACAAAGACCTAAGAAGAACTATAACTTGAAGTGTGACTACTGTGACTTGAAGGGCCATACTAGAGAAGGATGCTGGAAACTGAATGGATATCCACCAGATTATAAACCTAGAAGGAGAGGCAATAACAATCCTAATCATCAGGGGAATCCTGGTTATCCTATGAACACAGGGTATGGAGGAAATAATGTGAGTGCCTATGGGAATTCTGGTAGTTTTGGGAATAGTAATAACACTGGCTCATATGGAGGAAATGCTGCACATAATGCTATGATGGAAGAACATAACAGAAGAGACCAAGGAGAGAGCAGCACCACACCTGCAAGGAACAGTGGATCAGTAAACAAAAGTACACAGGCGCCACATTTTACAGCAGAACAGTTTGATCAGATCCTGAGGATCATCAACAAAGACAGGCCTATGGAAAGTTCAGTAAACATGGCAGGTACTACTAGTGCATTCCTAGTGAACTCTAGTGGCAGTAGTTGGATAGTGGACACAGGGGCCACAAATCACATGACACATGATATGAACATGCTAACTAGTAAGACACAGTCCACTGAGAAGAAAAGAGTACACCTGCCTAATGGTGATGTAGTGCAGGTCACACACACTGGGTCTTGCAAAATATTAGGTGACAACTCAGTAGATAATGTGTTATTTCTCCCAGAATTCAGATACAATCTACTCTCAGTGTCCAAACTCACAAATGACCTCAATTGCTCTGTCACTTTTTTCCCAAAATTCTGCATATTTCAGGACCTTTGTACTGGGAAGGTGAAGGAGATTGGTAGAGAGCAAGATGGCCTCTACCTGCTCCCTCAAGTTCCTCTCAAAGACACAAGAAATACAATAAACAGGGTGCCATCAAACAAGAGCAATAATGCAATGGAATCAGGTCAAAGTAGCAGACATAGGAACTCTGGAATAAGAGCAGAAATCAAAGATGCTGATGCTGGGACATGGCACAAGAGACTTGGACACACATCACCTAGAGTGTTGCAGCAAGTCATCAGGACTACTAGTGAAACATGTAATAAAGTCTGTAATGATTGTACAGTCTGCCCATTGGCAAAACAGACAAGGTTGCCTTTCAGTAGGAGTGTAAGTAGGACTGAAACTGTTTTTGCTTTACTTCACATTGATGTATGGGGACCCTATAGTGTACAAACTATGAATGGAAACAGATTCTTCTTGACAATTGTGGATGATCATTCCAGGATGACCTGGGTACATTTACTCAGGTTAAAAAGTGATGTTGTGGTGGTACTAAGGAAGTTTTTTCAGCTGATACAAACTCAGTTTAATAGGTCAGTTAAAATGGTCAGAACAGACAATGGCAAAGAATTCATTAACAAGGAATTTCAGGAGTTGACTGACAGTAGGGGTATCATTCACCAAAGGACCTGTGTTTACACACCTCAGCAGAATGGGATAGCTGAGAGGAAGCACATGCATATTCTGGAGATTGCTAGAGGAATAAAATTTCAGAGCAACATGCCCATAAGATTCTGGGGTTATTGCATACTAGCTGCAGTATACATCATGAATAGATTGCCTTCACCTGTGCTAAAAAACAAAACTCCCTATGACGTGCTACACCAGAGGAAACCATCATTAGCTCATATGAGAGTCCTAGGTTGTCTTTGCTATGCCAGGAAGCCAAATGTTCATGATAAGTTTGAACCAAGAGCTGTACCAGCTGTGCTAATGGGATATTCTGAAACCAGGAAAGGCTACATCCTATATGATATAGCAGATGACACCTTCTTTGTGAATAGGGATGTTCTCTTCAGGGAATCAGAATTTCCTTTCATGAAAGACATGCAGGAGACCAGTCAATTGTTCCTTGATGATTTAGACACAAGCATGGATCATGGGCCTCAGCTAGATGAGCCAACTGGGCAGGCAGACACAGGTGCAGATGATCATCCTGATCACCCCAATGATGATCAACCTGACCAGATTATTCAGGACACAATGCAGGAGGCTCCAGTACAGACCATTGAGGACCCCCAGAGAGTCTCTACTAGACCAAGGAAGCAGCCAAGCTGGATGACTGACTACATCACAGCTCAGGCTGAAGTGATCACCACATCATCTTATCCCATGAGCAATTATGTTGCCTATGAGTCCTTGCATCCCACCTATCAGGCATCTCTAGCAGCTTATACCTCAGTGGTAGAACCAAGAACATTCCAAGAAGCTTCACAGGATCCTAGGTGGATTGAAGCCATGGAAGCTGAAATCCAGGCTTTAGAAGAAAACAAGACCTGGGAGATAGTCTCTTTGCCACCAGGCAAGAGACCCATAGGGTGCAAGTGGGTCTTTAAGGTGAAGCATAAAGCAGATGGCACCATTGAAAGGTTCAAGGCTAGGCTAGTGGCAAAAGGCTATAGCCAGAAGGAGGGGTTAGATTATCATGAGACCTTTTCTCCAGTGGTCAAAATAGCCACTGTCAGGGCAGTCATATCTATTGCAGCAGCTGAACACTGGCAAATCCATCAAATGGATGTCTACAATGCCTTCTTGCAAGGAGATTTGTATGATGAGGTCTATATGCAGCTACCTGAGGGATTTGCAAGTTAGGAGGAGTCCAAAACAAGGGTTGGAGGACCTGTGTGCAGACTTATCAAATCCCTATATGGGCTGAAACAGGCAAGTAGACAGTGGAATTTGAAGCTGACAGAGGCCTTGCTCAAGCAAGGATTTGTGCAGAGTCATCTAGACTACTCTTTGTTTACCAAAAGGCAAGGAAGAAGCATTGTCATTATCCTGGTATATGTGGATGACATGCTTATAACAGGTAATGATGCTAGCCTACTAGAAGGGACCAAGGCTGGTTTACAAAGGGCATTTAAAATTAAGGATCTTGGAGAACTGAAGTTCTTTTTAGGCATTGAGTTCAGCAGATCAAGCAAAGGAATCCTAATGAGCCAGAGGAAATATGCCCTGGAGTTGATATCAGATTTAGGACTGAGTGGAGCCAAGCCAGCCTGGACTCCATTGGATAGTAATCAGAAGTTCACAACAAAAGAGCTGGATGAGCTTATGGGAGTTGAAGGAGATGACTTGCTGGAAGATAAGGGACAATATCAGAGATTAATTGGAAAGCTGCTGTACTTGACATTGACCAGACTGGACATAGCTTATGCTGTGCAAACATTAAGCCAGTTCATGCAGCAGCCCAAGAAATCACATTGGGAAGCAGCACTGAGGATAGTAAGGTATGTAAAGAGAGCACCTGGGATGGGGATTCTGATGAGTAATGAGAAGAACAAGAAGCTGGTAGCTTATTGTGATGCAGACTGGGCATCATGCCCCAACACAAGGAGATCAGTTACAGGGTTCATTGTGAAGCATGGGAGCACACTGGTGTCATGGAAGTCCAAGAAACAAAATACTATATCAAGGAGCTCAGCTGAAGCAGAATACAGGAGCATGGCCTCTACCATGTCAGAACTGATTTTGATTACAAGACTGTTCAGAGAACTGGGAGCAAAAATAGAGTTGCCTGTGCATCTGTTCTGTGATAACAAGGCAGCTCTACAGATAGCAGCCAATCCTGTGTTCCATGAGAGGACAAAGCATATTGAAATTGACTGCCACTTTATTAGAGAGAAGATTCAACAGGGAATGGTACTGACAGGGCACATTGGAACAAAAGAACAACAGGCAGACATACTGACAAAGGCACTGCCTAGAGCACAACATGAGTATTTGGTGTCCAAGCTGGGAGTGCTGAATATTTTCACACCTACCAGCTTGAGGGGGAGTATAGAAACATGAGTGTGCATTTGCAGCTTAGCACAGTTAGAATGCAGTGCAGTGTAGAGTAAAGCTTGGGGCTTATGTGTTATTGTACATATTAGTTAAGCAAGATGCTGACTAGGATTAGTTAGTTAGTTAAGATATTTTGTGAGTTAGATATTTTCAGTTAGATTAGATTAGTTGGATGTATAAAGCTTAGGGAGTAAGCAATGTATGAACTAACACCTCATTTCCACACTTTGTACTTTCTCTCTCTAATATCTTAGCTCGTTTCTTAGCTGAACTCTTCCTAGCTGAAGAGCTGTGGATCAGACTGTGGAATTCCATATCAGTAAACTCTACTTTCGACAAAGAAACACTAGTAGAGGAAATTAATCTAGATGTGAGATTTGAAAGTTCACGTAGATACCTTGATCATTGGAAGAATCAGTCGTTGTATGATGCAACATGGATTAGTCAGGATGAATTATATTTGATCCAGCTCTTTTGGAGTTATATCAACAGTCACACTAACCAGAATAGAGTTTTCATCCATTCGGATAAAATAATGTAGATCTTGAAGGAAATTGATAATTTAATATTTATTTTATCAATTAGGTAATTATAATGATAGATTTAACCCTTATCATTATCCAGATAGGTTAGATCACTTTATCATAGTCCTCTATTTTATTTTTATCTTTCAGTTAGCGATAAAATTTACTTAGTTACTATAATATTTTACCATGGCAAGACTCCAACTATAAATATCCCCATTCATTATTCATTGTTAAACACCTCCTTTTATATTTCTCTCTTACTTCTTCTCTCTTTATGTGTTCTTCTCTCAATTTTTCCTTCCTTCTTGTCGTGCTACATCAAAGCACACGTGGTGGTGGAGAATAATATGGAGAATGTGAATTTTCCGGTAGTCAGACTTGGAATGGCAGTGAAGAAGAATCACAATCTTGGAAATGGCATGTGTTGTTGTGGTGCAGATAAATATGGTGAAAGTGGTGGAGAAGATAAGATGACTGGTGTTAAAATAGAAAACAAAAAGAAAGAAGGATAAGGAAAAAAATGTAAACTGAAAGAAAATTATTTTAAAGTGAAAGAAATTATTTTAAAATGTAAACCCACATTGATGTCACAAACACCGCCAATGCCAAGTAAATAATTTCATGGAATAGGTTAACGAACATACTCTAAGCTCATATAAGGGCGAAAGGTGTGTAGTTCAGAGGCAAATTTTATGTATTATTCCAATTTGGATGATCATATAGGTAATTAACTTTATATTGTTAAAATGGGTAATTAATAATGTTAAAGGTTTGAATGGGTAATTAAATTCCAATATATAGAGTATTTAAATGAAGTGTACAATACAATTAATGCAGTCAAATCAAATGTACTTTATACAATAATAATACAGTACTACCGAAATATTACTTGTAACAACACAATACAATCCGATGTAAAGTTATACGTTAGGAAGCAACAAACCAAATATGCATGTTGACGGATCAAGAAAAAAGTCCGGTTTTTTTTCTTCTTTTTTCTTGATCCGGACCGGTTCGGTGCTTAATGGGCTAAGGGCCGAGCTGAGCTTCAATTTTTTGAAAAAAAGACTGGTTCGGATCGGACCGGTATTGGCCCGGACCGGTACCGGGACCGGTGAGCCGACTCTTAACGGGCCGGTCCGGACCGATCCTGGCCCGATTGACACGTATATAGCAAACACACCATCATACTTGTGTTTTTAAGATGGGTTCATTGAATAAGTCAACCAGCCTTTGCATCAAGGCAATAGCCTTGTCAGAAGTCGGTTTGAAGAGATGGAAGACATGATCTTCCCCTTGTGTCTCCATAGTCTCCAATTTGCCTTCCCATTCACTCTTTTTCACTGCCTCATAATAAGTCAAACCCCTACCTCTCAGCTCATCCATCTCTGCAGTAAAAACCATAATTCTTTGACAAACAAGACTTGACAGTAACTTAGGATGAACGGCTGGATTCAACTTAGGATCATCACTTCCTGGACATGTTGGATAAATACATTGAAGATACTCATCTGCAGGTTCATTGTTACCAAAAAAAGGATGGATTAATGCCATTCCTACAATCCCAAAATCATCCCCTAGTGTCTTTTCACTAGCACTTGCTCGAACCACCATGTCTTGGACAATAGTAGCGCCAGCACTCTCACCTGTCAAGAAAACTCGCGAGAAATCAACGTGATCTTTGAGCCATGGCTCCTTAATGAATTCTTCTGTACAAGAATCATTGTTACTAGCATGTAAAGCAGCCCATTTCATGACAGCCCAAGAATCATCATAGCATGTAGGTAAAGGGTGTTCTGGGGCTAATCTATAATCAACTGATATTGTAACCATGTTGGCATTAGCAACTAGAGAGTGTTGGTACGAATCATCTGAAAAGGCAGATCCTATTGAAAAGCCCCCACCATGTATGTATATGAGGAGAGGAAACTTTTGGTTATGTTCAGTTATTTTGGGTAGATAAATTCGAGCTGAAATAGTATTGTTTTTGACATCTTTGGAACGTACCCCGGTATCTGGATTATCTGATGGAGGAACATACACACAATTACTGTATCGTTCGATTCTACCATCTTTGTGGACTCGAAAACAGGGAGGAAAATCGTGAGAGAATTCATCACTAGCTGGACCTGAACCCATGCTTTTACGAGAGAATTAATAAAGTTTTATTGTTGGAGATATGAAGAAGTTCTGATAATCTTGATCTATTATACCGTTCATATAGAAGGCTTTGGCAATGACTTGGTTATCATGTGTCTGAATATTTTAAATTTATATGGCTATTGAGTGACTTCATGAAAGGTAGTTTAAACAAATTACTTGTGTTTTTTTAGTGTCTGGTACCCTCAATGGAGTCCCGACTATTCTGGATTCGTGCCGCGTAAGACTCATTTCTGTGAGAAGCGCTCCCTCCTAGGATTTTTTTCATTCTCATGACTCTAACTCGAGACCTCTGGTTATGACTCAAACCCGAGACCTCTGGTTAAGAGTAGAAGGATCTATCTATCTCACCACAATCCTTGGTGTTAGTTTAAACAAATTACTCTTGACATGTATTTGTTAAAAGATGTGTATATGGATCCTAGGTAGTTAGAAATATATCACACCGATTAAAGATTAACTAAAGATTTGAACATTATTTAGGTAGTTTATTCACGTTTTAATCACGATTTTTTGTCCAACTACTATGATGCTTTTAATTTTGGTTTTTGTTAAGCCGTTGACATAAACCAATTCATTTAAAAAGAACGTGGATCTCAAAATATAACATCAATTTTTTTAATGTTGCAAAACTATGTCTTCACCTTTTTTTATTAATTCCCCTAAGTAGGAAATAACAAATAATTGCGAATCGTGCTGGCAACTCGCAACAACAAGATCTGGAGTAAATATACAAATCATGTTCCATGGTTGCTTCATCAGTCAATAGCCTATAAATAATTCGTCGTTGCGATCCAAATTTTTGAAACGATATATGTACTTGTTAATGATTCACATAACACATAGTAATCTATTTGGAGTATTCTACGGTTTCCTTCAAATGAACTTTTGTTGAACGGAAGAAATAATATATATAGTAGTAACTATGAGATCTTTTATTGAAAGGAAGGAGTAATATATATTAATTTTATGTTGATCTATGAATGGAGCGAATAGCTAGTGATGGATCAATTTATTACATGATTAAGTAGTATTAGTATATGAGGGCATATCTGTAAATAGAAGAATAAGTGAGGGGCATACCAGTCATTACAAGAGAGGGTTAGTTAATCGGTTAAGTCAAGTTAGTTAAGGGAAAGTGCATTAGCAGTTAAAAGGGGAGAAAGTGGAACGAGAACTCATTGTGCAATTGTATAATTCTGATCCTCTGTTTCTTGTGATCTTAGTTGTAATCTGTTCAGGATCCATTCTCTTCTTGGATCCTTAGGTTTACGAGATTGTATCTTCAATGATATATGAATTTACTTTCCAATTTTATACCAAATTATCTTAGCTCGTTGCATTGGTATCAGAGCCAGCAGCTCCTCGGATGACGTTAATGGCGGACGGCACAAGAACTAATGAACTTCGACGGGATGTCGACACCTTGAAGGAACAACTACGAATAATGGGGGGAAAAGCATAAAAGTTCTTTGGGAGAAGTAAGACAACAACAGCTGGAGACAATGGGGAAAATTCGACAGATTCTAACACTTTTGACTAATCCACCGGCAGTGGTGGCTCCAGCGAATGGCGGCGTACAAGAAAATGGGTACCCTAATTGTGGTGTTGTACCGGTGAATGGAGGAACTCACGGCAGTGGCTCTCAAAATCACCATATGAATACCAGGTATTCTCGAGTTGATTTCCGTAAATTTAATGGCGATGAGACTAAAGGCTGGATATATAAACGTGAACAATTTTTTGACATCGATGAAACCCCTGATGATATGAAAGTAAAATTGGTCTCAATTCACTTAGAAGGTAAGGCTTTGAAGTGGCACCAAGCCTATTTGAAATCAAGATTAGGGAGAGACCTTCCTAATTGGGATGACTATGTAAGAATTCTGTATCAATGATTTGGTGAAGCCTTACACACTGATCCTATGTCAGAAATAGTAGGACTGAAACAAACTGGTAGTGTAGAAGAATTCTTGAACAAGTTTGATGAGCTAATTACTGGAGTAGATTCTAACTTCTGTTTCCTTGCCCCTCTCATTCCTCCTCTACTATAGTAGAATGCCTTCAACAAACAGAAGTTATAATACTACTAGTAGAGGAGGAATGAGAGGGGCAAGGAAACTGGCACCAGCTGAAATAGATGAAAAAAGTACAAAAGAACTGTGTTATTGGTGTGATGAAAAGTATACACCTAAGTATAACTGCTTTAAGAGGAAATAACTGTTCATTTTAGAACTAGATGAGGAATCTGAAAGATGGGGAACTGAAGAAGGTCTAGAAGAAGAAGAAGAAGAAGAAGAAGAAGAATAAATTCAAGAAGATTGTACATTGCAACCCCAGATGTCTGTACATGTAATTGATGGCACATTGGACTATAGAACCATGAGGGTAAAGGGGTCAGTTAAGGGCAAGATGGTGCATATTCTCATTGATTCAGGGCCAACACATAACTTCATGGACCTTGAGGTTGCCAAGAAGTCTGGATACAGACTTGACACTATTTCACCTTTCTCTGTTTCTATAGCCAATGGGAATAGGGTGCACAGTTCTTATATGAGAAAGGGGGTGCAATGGAAGATGCAGGGAGTTGAATTCAAGGCTGATATGTTAGTCCTGCCTTTAGGAGGGGCTGATGTGGTGTTGGGCATTCAGTGGCTCATTACTTTAGAGGATATCAGGTGGAATTTTAAAGAGTTGAAGATGGAGTTACACAACAGTAGTAAGAAGGTGTCATTAAGGGGCAGTCAACCAGGGGTGGCAAAGATGGTGGACAATGTGAAGATGGGAAAAGTACTACAGAAAGCTGGACAACTCAGCATGATGCTTGTAACACAAATGAGCACTGCAGCACCTGAGGATGCAGAGTTAAATACACAGCAAGTAGAATGCCCAACAGATTTGCAGTAACTATTAGATGAGTATGCATCCCTATTTGAAGTTCCTACTGGCCTACCTCCTCACAGAGACCATGATCATAAAATTCTCTTGAGGGAATGAACCTCACCAATCAATGTCAGACCATATAGATACCCAGTAACTCAGAATAATGAAATAGAAAAGATGATCCAAGATATGCTTGATATAGGAGTTATTAGACCCAGTGTAAGCCCTTATTCTTCACCTATTGTCATGGTCAAGAAGAAGGATGGCACTTGGAGGCTTTGTATAGACTACAGACAACTGAACACATGCACTGTTCAAGATAAATTTCCTATACCAGTCATAGAAGAGCTTCTGGATGAGTTAGGAGGATCCAAATATTTTTCTAAACTGGACCTCAGATCTAGCTACCATCAGATAAGAATGAATGAACATGACATTGAGAAGACTGCTTTTAGATTACATCATGGGCACTTTGAGTTTGTTGTCATGCCTTTTGGCTTGACAAATGAACTCTCCACATTCCAGAGCCTGATGAACAAGGTATTCCAACCATACCTCAGAAAGTTTATTCTTGTATTTTTTTGATGACATTCTAATATACAGCCACTCATGGGAGGATCACTTAGACCACTTGAAATATGCTTTTGAGGTACTGAGAGCCAACTCATTATATGTTAAGCTCAGTAAATGTCAATTTGGACAAACTGAGGTAGAATACTTAGGGCATGTAATCACTCAAGAGGGGGTGACAGCAAATAAGTCTAAGATTCAAGCAATGACTGATTGGCCTACTCTTAAGACAATTAAGGAGTTAAGAGGCTTCTTAGGATTGACTGGCTACTATAGGAGGTTTGTAAAGGGGTATGGGAGATGGAAGACATGATCTTCCCCTTGTGTCTCCATAGTCTCCAATTTGCCTTCCCATTCACTCTTTTTCACTGCCTCATAATAAGTCAAACCCCTACCTCTCAGCTCATCCATCTCTGCAGTAAAAACCATAATTCTTTGACAAACAAGACTTGACAGTAACTTAGGATGAACTGCTGGATTCAACTTAGGATCATCATTTCCTGGACATGTTGGATAAATACATTTAAGATACTCATATGCAGGTTCATTGTTACCAAAAAAAGGATGGATTAATGCCATTCCTACAATCCCAAAATCATCCCCTAGTGTCTTTTCACTAGCACTTGCTCGAACCACCATGTCTTGGACAATAGTAGCGCCAGCACTCTCACCTGTCAAGAAAACTCGCGAGAAATCAACGTGATCTTTGAGCCATGGCTCCTTTATGAATTCTTCTGTACAAGAATCATTGTTACTAGCATGTAAAGCAGCCCATTTCATGACAGCCCAAGAATCATCATAGCATGTAGGTAAAGGGTGTTCTGGGGCTAATCTATAATCAACTGATATTGTAACCATGTTGGCATTAGCAACTAGAGAGTGTTGGTACGAATCATCTGAAAAGGCAGATCCTATTGAAAAGCCCCCACCATGTATGTATATGAGGAGAGGAAACTTTTGGTTATGTTCAGTTATTTTGGGTAGATAAATTCGAGCTGAAATAGTATTGTTTTTGACATCTTTGGAACGTACCCCGGTATCTGGATTATCTGATGGAGGAACATACACACAATTACTGTATCGTTCGATTCTACCATCTTTGTGGACTCGAAAACAGGGAGGAAAATCGTGAGAGAATTCATCACTAGCTGGACCTGAACCCATGCTTTTACGAGAGAATTTATAAAGTTTTATTGTTGGAGAAATGAAGAAGTTTTGATAATCTTGATCTATATATTCTTCATATAGAAGACTTTGGCAATGACTTGATTATCATGTGTCTGAATATTTTATATGGCTATTGTCTGAATATCCTTATTTTCCTAGCCAAGGGTCTATCAGAAACAGCCTCTCCACCTTGGTGGGGGTAAGGTCTGCCAGTACTGGCGTATGTAGGATTTTCTGCAAGCAGTGTCATTTCTAAAAAAAATCTCTAGCTTACTGTTGAACAACACTAAGATCAATCCCCAAGAATTACAATTCCCCTATGGAGAAATGTAAATGTTCTATTAGCTTAATGGTATTTCGTTTTTAGGGGGAGGTCAATGGTTTAAGACCCGTATACTTCACACCCTTTAGGGGTGCGACCCTTCCCGGACCCTGACCCGTATACTTCACACCCCTTAGGGGTGCGACCCTTCCCGGACCCTGTGTGATCACATGATGATTTGTGCACAAGCATGCCCTTTAGGCAACCAAATATTAAAAGAAAAAAAAACTTTGCAATTAGCTAGTCTCGAACCCAACCCTGTACCAAGTAAGTGATGCATCTAACAAGCTCAGTCAAGAACTCTTAATGTCAAGCGGTGTCCTTTTATCATATTTGTATGTGTTTATAATATTTTTACTTAGCTAATTTACATATTTAGTAAAAAAAAAACCACCAAGCCGTGTCACGTGACACCCCTAGCATAAGGGTAGCTACGCCCCTGAGGTCTGCTTACTTCTGAAATATACTGGGTATATTGTTGTTGTTATTGATTGAATTCATGAAAGGTAGTTTAAACAAATTACTCTATGTATTTGTTAAAAAATGTGTATATGGATCCTAGGTAATTAGAAATTTATCACGCCGATTAAAGATTAACTAAAGATTTGAACATTATTTAGGTAGTTTATTCACGTTTAATCACGACTTTTTGTCCAACTACTATGAAGATTTAATTTTGGTTTTCGTTAAGCCGTTGACATAAACCAATTCATTTAAAAAGAACGTGGATCTCAAAATATCACATCAATTTTTTTAATGTTGCAAAACTGTCTTCACCTTTTTTATTAATTCCCCTAAGTAGGAAATATCAAATAATTGTGAATCGTGCTGGCAACTCGCAACAACAAGATCTGGAGTAAATATACAAATCATGATCCATGGCTGCTTCATCGGTCAATAGCCTATAAATAATTCGTCGTTGCGATCCAAATTTTTGAAACGATATATGCACTTGTTAATGATTCACACAACACATAGTAATCTATTTGGAGTATTCTACACTTTCCTTCAAATGCACTTTTGTTGAACGGAAGAAATAATATAGTAGTAATATGTTGATCAATGAATGGAGCGAATAGCTAGTGATGGATCAATTTGTTACATGATTAAGTAGTATTAGTATATGAGGGCATATCTATAAATAGAAGAATAAGTGAGGGGCATACCAGTCATTACAAGAGAGGGTTAGTTAGTCGATTAAGTCAAGTTAGTTAAGGGAAAGAGTAGTAGCAGTTAAAAGGGGAGAAAGGGGAACAAGAATTCATTGTGCAATTGTATAATTTCGATCCTCTGTTTCTTGTGATCTTACTTGTAATCTGTTCAGGATCCATTCTCTTCTTGGATCCTTAGGTTTACGAGATTGTATCTTCAATGATATATGAATTTACTTTCCAATTTTATACCAAATTATCTTAGCTCATTGCATTGGTATCACAGCCAGCAGCTCCTCGGATGATATTAATGGCGGACGGCACAAGAACTAGTGAACTTCGCCGGGATGTCGACACCTTGAATGAACAACTACGAATAATGGGGGAAAAGCATGAAAGATCTTTATTTGGAAGAAGTAAGACAACAACAGCTGGAGACAATGAAGGAAATTCGGCAGATTCTAACACTTATGACTAATCCACCGGCAGTGGTGGCTCCGGCGAATGGCGGCGTACAAGAAAATGGGTACCCTAATCGTGGTGTTGTACAGGTGAATGGAGGAACCCACGGCAGTGGCTCTCAAAAGCACCATATAAATACTAGGTATTCTCGAGTTGATTTCCCTAAATTTAATGGCGATGAGATTAAAGGCTGGATATATAAATGTGAACAATTTTTTGACATCGATGAAACCCCTGATGATATGAAAGTAAAATTGGTCTCAATTCACTTAGAAGGTAAGGTTTTGCAGTGGCACCAAGCCTATTTGAAATCAAGATTAGGGAGAGGCCTTCCTAGTTGGGATTACTATGTAAGAGTTCTGTATCAAAGATTTGGTGAAGCCTTACACACTGATCCTATGTCAGAAATAGTAGGGCTGAAACAAATTGGTAGTGTAGAAGAATTCTTGAACAAGTTTGATGAGCTATTGACGGGAGTAGATTTATCTGAAGAACAAGCCATTAGCACATTCTTGAGGAATTTAAAACCAGCTATTGAAGTACAAGTCAGGATGTCGGAACCAAGAACCATCAAAAAAGCTTATAGCCTAGCTAAACTGGTAGAACACTCATTTCAGCTACAAAATGAACAGTATCAACACCCTCCAAGATACTCTAGACCCATACTCCCAACCCCTAACCAATCTTGGACACAAAATTCCAAACCTCAGCATTATAACCACACAAATGACTATAATAGTGTAACGACCTCAAATAGTCGTTTCGAGAATCGGGACCTCGATTTACGTGTCGATAATTCCAAAAGCTCCGTAAGGTCCATTATGACATGCCTGAAATTTTTTAGCTAAAACGAACTTTGTTAGATAGGTATCGGAGAAAGACATCCGTTTCGGATATTCGTTAAGGCTAAAAGAGGTTTCGGAGTTCGATTTGAGCAAATGAGCTCTGATGTGAAATCTAAAAGTTGCGTTAGGTTCGTATCGTCATTTGTGACTTGTAGCAACTTTCGAATTTGGATTCCGGTGTCGTTTGATTAAAATTCGCTATTTTGGCGAAAGTCAAAATTTGACCCTTTCCCGTGGGACCCACTTTTTGAGTTCTGGAGATTCGAATTGAGTTTCGTCTTGACGAACATATCACACAAGTCTTGTATGACTTGTGTACAAAATTTGGGGTCATTCCGAGCTCTGTAGGGTCCCGTTTGGACCCAAAAACAGTGGCTGACCTGGTGCAAGCCAAAAAAAGCTGCTGAATTCTGTTTTTTACTGTTCAGCCGGAAAGAAATCGATTTTTTAGATCAATCCATAAGGAATTGGAAAAAAGTCAAAACATGAAAGTTGTAGCTCTTTGATTTGTGGTTCTAATGCCACCAACCTTGTATCATTTGGACATTTCTATAAAACGTTATGTATATTTTACTGAAAGCTATAGAGTGAGGTATAATTTGGACATCATGTGGTACAACTCTTTAAATCTGCGGGCTGCTATATATACTAGGGCGGACATTCATTTTTATTTTCATGTTTTGAGCTTCTAAAAGTGATTCCAAGGGGAATTTGAAGTACCAATATCATTCCTAAACACAAGGTAACTATTCTTACCCATTTTTAACGCTTTAATCCGAGGATCAAAGTGACGATCCTTGGAAAGAGGGTTTGAACCCTAGATTTGTAAAATGGGAAAAATGACCGAGTTGGACTCGGGTATATATAATAATGGTACTTTTGGACTCGTGGGAGTATGGGGAGTCCGTAAACATAAATTTTACGGGTTTTTGGGTACGTCCGACCCGAGAGTATTTTGGTAAATTGCCTCTTAAATTGCGTAAGGGCTTAGAATCCTTTCCTCACATGCTTACGAGTGCGATACTATTTCTTTAGCTCAGAGAGGAGTCTTACGGAGGCACATCGTTTGGGAAAGGAGGTCGTTCCTTAGCCACTTGAGCCGATTTTGAGGTAAGTGAGACTTGACCTCTATTTTGCTTGCGGATAAGATTTGATCTTGCTAAGTAAGATGTCGAGTACTTAATTGACTAGCATTGTCTAGTAGATAGTATTATGTACTACTCGTTATATTTATACAAAATGGAGAAAGCACAAACGTGACTTGTGTATAGTCGATGTTGTGTGCCGGTGTATTATTGATATGCTCTAGGGACAGAGGCCGGTGGTGTGTTATGACCTAGAAGCGAAATTTCATCTAGGGACAGAGGCCGGTGGTGCGTTATGACCTAGATGTGGAGACTTATAGAGACAAAGGCTTGTGGTGCGTTATGACCTATAAGTAAAGTTGTTTATAGGGACAGAGGCCTGTGGTGCGTTATGACCTATAAACAAAGCCGCACAGGGTGTGTGCTTATGCTATGTGCTAGGTATATCATTACATATGTGGTATGCGAGATATATCATCGCCTTGCTGTGTGTTAATTATATTATTGCTTATGCCATAGTATCAATATAATATTGTATATGCTGCCTATATTATGTATCTTTATATTATTGACCATGTTATGTATTCGCGTATTATTGCTTGTGTTGTTGTATAATTATATTATCGTATGTAATATTTATGGGTTACTGTAAAGGTGTTGATTGTACTTCCGTTATCTTCTTATGCATTATCAAAGACTTGTCTCGAAAGGGTAATTTAGCGGGCCTGTCGATGATCTTACTGGGCTTTGGCTCATAACTTACTGTTTAAATGTGCAGATCCTTCTACTAGTCAGACAGCTGGACTTATCTGATCTGTTCGAGGCTGTGACTATTTTTGCTTGAGGTGAGCCAACCGCATGGTTCGCGGTGGCATACCGTCTGATCCACCTTAGTGTTTAGACGCTTCCTACATCTTGTATTATATATATATATATATATATATATATATATATATATATATATATATATATATATATATATATATATATATATATATATATATATATCAGATGTCAGAATTCGTAGATGCTCTATTGACACTGTATTTCGGGTGGATGTCTACACCTACATTTTATTGAAATATTTCTATATATATATATATCAGATGTCAGAATTCGTAGATGCTCTATTGACACTGTATTTCGGGTGGATGTCTACACCTACATTTTATTGAAATATTTCTATCTAAATTATTATTATGAGTCAGTTTAATTATTCGTGGTTCGCCTAAGGATGTAACACTTAGGTGCCATCACGGCCCCGAAAATTGGGTCGTGACAAATTGGTATCAGAGCCAGGTTGTAAGTCGAGTCTTAGGGAGTCAATGGAGCAGTGTCCGAGCAGAGTCTTGTTTATGGGTATGTTGTCAACTATACTTATAAGCGAGAGGCTGCAAAGGCATTTTAGGAAGAGTTTTTTCTCTTCATTTCATCTCTTCTCGTGTTATGATACTTACATAGGTGCTAATCCTTTAATGTGATTATGACAGATGGTGAGAACGCGATCGTCTTCTGCTTCGGGAGCTGGTGACGCACTGACTGAGTCGATCCGTGGGAGAGCTGTGCGTAGCACACGGACTGGTGCGCGGGCACCTACTCAGCCGAGAGCGGCTACTACCAGAGCTTCTGTGGGCAGACCTCCTGCTGCCAGACAGACTAGTACAGTGCCACCAGTATCTTCTGAGATACCCGTCGCACATGTCCCATCGACTATGCCTTCTCTTGTGCCGGGCACAACGGTATCTATTCCTGCAGATGTTCTATTGCGGATGATGGGCATGCTTGGATCTCAGGCCTCGCCTATGGGCGATATGCCAGTACCTTCTGCGGTACCCCAGCTACTCCAGCTATGAGTACGCCGACTCCTGAGGCTACTCCGGTGATTCCTCAGTCTACTCCAGTTATTAGTCCTATTACTCAGCCTTCCACTTTGGCTCCTCAGTTGGGTATTCAGTTGGGTCATTCTATTCCTGCTCTTTCTATGAGTGACGAGGAAGTAGCTCGGAGGATTGAGTCCTTCATGAAGCTCAAGCCTCCCGAGTTCGATGGTACACCAACTACTTGTTCTGCTCAGAGATATATTCAGAAGTGTGAGAAGATATTTTCGGTGCTAGGTACTAGAGACACCCTTGGGGTACGATGTGCTTCTTTCCGATTGTCCGGTGATGCCGAGACGTGGTGGGTTTCTGTGATGAGACAAAGGTCCAGTGATCTTCCTCCTTTGTCTTGGGCCGAGTTCGTTGCCATGTTTATGAGTAGATTTGTGCCTCAAAGCCACCATCATGCCCAGAGGCCCGAGTTTGAGAGGTTGAGGCAGGGAGACATGTCCGTGTCTGCTTATGATACTAGATTCTTAGAGTTATCCCAGTTTGCTCCTGCTATGGTTGGGCTGGAGAGGGACAAGGTCCTTAGATTTGTTGAGGGTCTTCATCCTCGTCTTCCGATAGTTGTTGCCCCTAATATGGGCAGCAAGTCTTATTATGAGGTGGTTGATATTGCGAGGCGTATGGAGGATATTCATGCCAGGGCAGATGCAGAGAGAGCGAGCAAGAGGTCACGATATTCTGGTATTTCTAGTGGTCGTTCGCATGGAGGCCAAGGTTCTCGTGGTCATACTCAGCCTAGACTTCCTCAGGCCGCTGCTTTATCATCTCAGGGTACTTCGTTGGGTGTTCAAAGGCCTCAGCCGTCTCAGAGGCGTGGGGATTCATCTCAGTCCGTTCCACCTGTTTGTGGGAGATGCCGTCAGAGGCACTATGGGAGGTGCAGGCCCGGAGGTGGACGCGGAGAAGGCGGTAGTAAGGCTTGTTACCAGTGTGGGGATCCCAGGCACTTTGTTAGGGATTGCCCATATGTTACTTCATCTGGACCTACCTCCGCGGGACATCAGAGTTCTGCTGCTATGGTTCGGTCTTCTCTTCAGGCAGCTTGCCTGTCACTCAGGTTCCTCCTAGGCAGCCGGTTCAGAGAGCTCCTGGTCCTGGAGGTTCAGCTCAGGTTTTTGCTATGACACGCCAGGATGCCGAGGCATCCAATGATGTGATCACAGGTACTCTTTCTGTTTGTGGCCGCAGTGCCTTTGCCCTTATAGATCTGGGATCTACTTTCTCTTATGTGTCTCCTGGATTTTCGCCTTGCTTGAGCAAGGATCTGGTTTTTATTGATGCTCCCTTTATGGTGGCAACGCCTGTCGGAGATCCTATATGTGAAGATAAAGGGTATCGGGGAGTGTGTGATTTCTATTTGTGGTGTTGAGTCTCTAGTAGACTTGATGTTGCTAGATATGGTGGAATTTGATGTGATCATGGGCATGGATTGGTTGGCATCCTGTCACGCGATGTTGGATTGCCATGCCAAGTCCGTGACTATAGGTGCCAAAGGTGAGCCTAAGGCTATTTGGAAGGGTTCCAGGTCTTCTCCGAGGAACAAGATCATATCATTCATGAAGGCTCAGAAGATGATAGCTCACGGGTGCGGAGGGTATATTGCTTCTATTCGAGATGTTCGAGTGGAGGAGGTATCTATTGATCGAGTACCGGTAGTATGCGAGTATCCGGAGGTCTTTCCGGATGACTTGCAGGGTTTGCCTCCTATGCGGGAGATTGAGTTCTGTATTGATATATTGCCAGGTACTCAGCCTATATCTATTCCTCCATATCGTATGGCTCCTGCTGAGTTGAGGAAATTGAGGGAGCAAATTCAAGATTTGCTTGATAAGGGTTTCATTAGACCCAGTGTGTCTCCTTGGGGTGCTCCGGTTCTTTTTGTAAAGAAGAAGGATGGTTCTATGCACATGTGTATTGATTATCGGCAATTGAACAAAGTGACTATCAAGAATAGGTATCCTTTACCGCGTATAGATGATTTATTTGATCAGCTTCAGGGTGCTACTCATTTTTCCAAGATTGACTTGAGATCGGGGTATCATCAGTTGAGGATTCGGTCTGAGGATATTTCTAAGACTGCTTTCCGTACGAGATATGGGCACTATGAGTTTCTTGTCATGTCATTTGGGCTTACAAATGCTCCGGCCGCCTTTATGGATCTTATGAACCGTGTGTTCAAGCCATATCTTGATTCTTTTGTTATTGTGTTCATTGATGACATCCTTATATATTCAAGGAGCCGAGGGGAGCATGAGCATCACTTGAATATTATCCTTCAGACCTTTTGAGACCATGAATTGTATGTTAAATTCTCTAAATGTGAGTTCTGGCTGGATACCGTGTCATTCCTGGGTGACGTGGTGACCAAGGACGGTATTAGTGTTGATCCCAAGAAAGTGGAGGCCGTTCAGAATTGGCCTAGGCCTACTTCTCCTACAGAGATTCGGAGTTTCTTAGGCTTGGCAGGTTATTATCGGCGATTCGTGGAGGGATTTTCTTCCATATCAGCACCACTGACTAAATTGACGCAGAAGAATGTTCCCTTTCTATGGTCTGCTGCTTGTGAGTCTAGCTTTCAGAGGCTGAAGGCTGTCTTGACTACATCACCTGTATTGGCCTTGCCTAGTGGATCCGGGGGATTCACAGTATATTGTGATGCTTCTGGTATTGGCTTAGGTGGTGTTTTGATGCAGAATGGCAAGGTGATAGCTTATGCCTTCAGACAACTGAAAGTGCATGAGAAGAACTACCCTGTCCACGATCTAGAGTTATTGGCGGTGGTATTTGCATTGAAGTTGTGGAGGCATTATTTATATGGTGAGCCTTGTGAGATTTTCACTGATCATAAGAGTCTCCAATATCTGTTCGCCCAGAAGGAATTGAACGGGAGACAGCGCCGATGGTTGGAGTTGCTTAAGGTTTATGACATTGCTATTCGGTATCATCCCGGGAAAGCTAATGTTGTGGCTAATGCTCTGAGCAGGAAGTCTATGGGGCCTTGCCTATCTTGATGTTGATATGAGACCACTAGCTCGAGAGTTGCAGGCCTTGTCCATTAGTGGAGTGCGATTTGATGATTCTGTGCCAGACCGAGTTTTTGCTTATATAGGGACTCAGTCATCCCTAGCTTCCCAGATCAAGGAAAAGCAATTTGATGATTCATATTTGCGTGATATTCGAGATAGAGTTTTAAGTGGGGGAGTGACCTCATTTATGATCGGAGATGATGGTGTACTGCGGTTCAACGGTTGGTTGTGTGTTCCGAATATTGGGGAGTTGAGGCAGCTGATATTGGCAGAGGCACACAGTTCTCGATATTCTATTCATCCTGGTATTACGAAGATGTATCAAGATCTTCGGGAGTTATATTGGTGGAAGGGAATGAAGAGAGATGTTGTTGATCATGTGTCTCGGTGCTTAAATTGTCAGCAGGTAAAGTATGAGCATAGAAGACCAGCCGGGGTGACTCAGTCCATGCCGATTCCAGAATGGAAATGGGAGCATATTACTATGGACTTTGTGGTTGGATTGCCTTTGACCTTGGGCAAGCATGATTCAGTATGGGTAGTGGTGGATCGTCTCACCAAGTCAGCTCATTTCATCCCCGTGAGGACTACTTATTCATCGGAGCGCTTAGCTCGTATCTTTATCGAGTAGATTGTGAGATTGCATGGTGCTCCAGTCTCTATTATATCAGATCGCGGTACTCAGTTCACAGCTCAGTTCTGGAGATCATTTCAGAAGGAGCTGGGTACCCGAGTGGATCTTAGCACCGCATTTCATCCTCAGACTGATGGCCTGTCCGAGAGGACCATCCAGATTCTTGAGGATATGCTGAGGGCTTCTACTATTGACTTTGGAGGCCATTGGGACAGTTATTTGACTTTGGCGGAATTTGCCTATAATAACAGTTATCAGTCTTCTATCCAGATGGCTCCGTTTGAGGCATTATATGGCCGCCGATGTCGTTCTCCAGTTGGTTGGTTTGAACCTGGAGAGGTGAAGGTGTTGGGTCCGGATCTAGTTCAGCAGAACTTAGATAAGGTCCGAATCATTCAGGATCGGCTCCGCACAGCTCAGAGTCGACAGATATCTTATGCGGATCGGAGGAGGAGAGATTTGGTGTTTATGGTAGGTGACCGGGTGTTTCTTAAAGTATCGCCGATGAAGGGTGTTATGAGATTCGGGAAAAAGGGCAAGCTTAGTCCGAGGTTCATTGGTCCTTTTGAGGTCTTGGAGCGCATTGGTGCTGTTGCATATAGGCTTGCTTTGCCTCCATCTCTGTCAGTTCATCCGGTATTCCACGTATCTATGCTCCGAAAGTATGTTCATGATCCATCCCATGTGATTGATATGGCTTCTGTCGAGATCGACGAGGACTTGGCTTATTTGGAGGAGCCGATTGCTATTGCGGCTAGAGAGATCAGTAAGCTAAGGTCGAAAGAGATCCTGTTGGTTAAAGTGCTATGGAAGAATCGTCCTAGCTAAGAGGCCACTTGGGAACTCGAGTCCGACATGCGGGAGAAGTATCCTCGCCTTTTCGATAATTCAGGTATGATTTCAATCTCTAAAGCCTGAAAGTTATGTTGTTGTTTATGATTTCGGGTAGTAGCGAGAGTCCTCGAAATCCGTGTGATTATTTTCGTTAAAATGTGAATCTTACCTTAGACTCGGGCTCGTCCGAGGACGAACGAGAGTCTAAGTGGGGGAGATTGTAACGACCTCAAATAGTCGTTTCGGGAATCAGGACCTCGATTTACGTGTCGACAATCCCAAAAGCTCCGTAAGGTCCATTATGACATGCCTGAAAATTTTTAGCTAAAACGAACTTTGTTAGATAGGTATCGGAGAAAGACATCCGTTTCGGATATTCGTTAAGGCTAAAAGAGGTTTCGGAGCTCAATTTGAGCAAATGAGCTCTGATGTGAAATCTGAAAGTTGCGTTAGGTTCGTATCGTCATTTGTGACTTGTAGCAACTTTTGAATTTGGATTCCGGGGTCGTTTGATTAAAATTCGCTATTTTGGCGAAAGTCGAAATTTGACCCTTTCCCGTGGGACCCACTTTTGAGTTCTAGAGATCCGAATTGAGTTTCGTCTTGACGAGCATATCACACAAGTCTTGTATGACTTGTGTACAAAATTTGGGGTCATTCTGAGCTTCGTAGGGTCCCGTTTGAACCCAAAAACAGTGGTTGACCTGGTGCAAGCCAAAAAAAAAAAAACTGCTGAATTCTGTTTTTTACTGTTCATCCGGAAAGAAATCGATTTTTCAGATCAATCCATAAGGAATTGGAAAAGAGTCAAAACATGAAAGTTGTAGCTCTTTGAGTTGTGGTTCTAATTCCACCAACCTCGTATCATTTGGACATTTCTATGAAAAGTTATTGGTATTTTACAAAAAACTATCCAGTGAGGTACAATTTGGACAGCATGTGGTACAACTCTTTAAAGCTGCGGGCTGCTATATATACTAGGGCGGGCATTCATTTTTATTTTCATGTTTGAGCTTCTAAAAGTGATTCCAAGGGAAATTTGAAGTACCAAAATCATTCCTAAACACAAGGTAACTATTCTTACCCATTTTTAACGCTTTAATCCGAGTATCAAAGTGACGATCCTTGGAAAGAGGGTTTGAACCCTAGATTTGTGAAATGGGAAAAATGACCGAGTTGGACTCGGGTATGTACAATAATGGTACTTTTGGACTCGTGGGAGTATGGAGAGTTCGAAAACATAAATTTTACGGGTTTTTGGGTACGTCCGACCCGGGAGTATTTTGGTAAATTGCCTCTTAAATTGCGTAAGGGCTTAGAATCCTTTCCTCACATGCTTACGAGTGCGACACTATTTCTTTGGCTCAGAGAGGAGTCTTACGGAGGCACATCGTTTGGGAAAGGAGGTCGTTCCTTAGCCACTTGAGCCGATTTTGAGGTAAGTGAGACTTGACCTCTATTTTGCTTGCGGATAAGATTTGATCTTGCTAAGTAAGATGTCGAGTACTTAATTGACTAGCATTGGCTAGTAGATAGTATTATGTACTACTCGTTATATTTATACAAAAAGGAGAAAGTACAAACGTGACTTGTGTATAGTCGATGTTGTGTGCCGGTGTATTATTGATATGCTCTAGGGACAGAGGCCGGTGGTGCGTTATGACCTAGAAGCGAAATTCCATCTAAGGACAGAGGCCGGTGGTGCGTTATGACCTAGATGTACTAATGCAAGCTGGTCATCTATTAGCTTATATGAGCAAGGCATTAAGCAGCAAACACTTGCATCTTTCAGTGTATGAAAAAGAATGATGGCCATAGTCAGTGTAGTGCATAAGTGGAGGCCTTACTTGATTGGTAAATACTTCACCATCAAGACTGACCATCAGAGTTTGAAGTACTTGCTGGAACAGAGAATATCTACACCTAGACAAGAGAAGTGGCTAGCAAAATTAGTGGCTATGACTACACCATTACATAAAAGAAGGGTAAGGAAAATATAGCAGCTGATGCATTGTCCAGATGTACACATACAACTGCTACCTTGTTCCTGCTATCTATGGTGTCATCTGAATTCATGGAGCAAATTAAAGCTTTCCCAAGTGGCAATCCCTGATTCAGCAGTTAACCCAAGATCCCTTTAGCAACAACACTTATGTGCTCAGACAGGGCATCATCTACAAAGGTGACAAGATAGTAGTGGGACCTGATAAGCAGTTACATGAGCAAATTCTACATTTTCTGCATGATAGTGCAGTGGAGGGTCACTCAGGAATGACTGCAACACTTCACAGGATTACACAACTGTACTACTGGAAAAAGATGAAGGCAGACATATACAATCACATCAAAAACTGCGAAGTGTGCTAAAGGTGCAAAGGGGAAAATGTACATTCACCAGGCCTCTTGCAGCCACTTCCAATACCTGATAAAGTTTGGCAAGATATCAGTCTTGACTTTATTGAGGGCTTACCTAAATCTCAGACTAAGACTGTCATACTGTTGGTGGTTGATAGACTCAGAAGTATGCACATCAGTTTGACACACCCCTACACAGCTGTTACTGTAGCTCAAGCTTTTATGGACAACATTTAAAAACTTCATAGGTTGCCACAGACCATTATTAGTGACAGAGATGTCATATTTCTTAGCAAATTCTTGCAAGCTTTGTTTAATATTCAAGGGGTGACCCTGCACCATTCAACTGCATATCACCCTCAGTCTGATGACCAGACAGAGGCGGTCAACTAGTGTGTGGAAGCCTACTTAAGATGCATGTGCACAGACAGACCCAAGGATTAGGTACACTGGTTACCTATGGCTGAGTGGTAGCATAACACCACATACCATTCAGCAATCAAAATGACACCATTTGAAGTCCTGTATGGCCAGAAACCACCTCTACACCTACCATATGTCCCTAACAATTTCATGGCGGAAGCAGTGGATAGAAGCCTACAAGCCAGGGAGAGCACCATTCGACTGTTGAAGCACCACTTACAGCTAGCTCAGTCAAAAATGAAAGTACAAGATGACAAAAATAAGACATACAGAGAATTTGCAGTAGGTGACCTAGTCCTTGTGAGGTTGCAACCTTACAGGAAAATATCTATGAGAAGCACTGCTTATCACAAGCTTTCTCCTAAACACTTTGGCCCATTTAGAATTCTCAAGAAGATAGGTTCAGTTGCATATCAACTTGAGCTTCCCCCTGAAGCCAAAATTCACTCAACCTTCAATGTTTCTCAGCTCAAGAAAAGTCATGGCATCACTACTGTTCAACAGACACTACCAGTCTCCTTGTCACCACATGGTCATATCATCTTGGACCCTGAAGTTGTCTTGGATAGAAGGATTATCACAAAGAATAATCGACAGGTCACTCAACTGTTGATCAAATGGTTCAATTGCTCACCTGAAGATAGTACTTGGATGGCTTGTTCAACTTCAGCCAGCAGGAGGATTTGTTACATGATTAAGTAGTATTAGTATACGAGGGCATATCTGTAAATAGAAGAATAAGTGAGGGGCATACCAGTCATTACAAGAGAGGGTTAGTTAGTCGGTTAAATCAAGTTAGTTAAGGGAAAGAGTAGTAGCAGTTAAAAAGGGGGGAGAAAGGGGAAAGAGAATTCATTGTGCAATGGTATAATTCTGATCCTCTGTTTCTTGTGATCTTACTTGTAATATGTTCAGGATCCATTCTCTTCTTGAATCCTTAGGTTTACGAGATTGTATCTTCAATGATATATGAATTTACTTTCAAATTTTATACCAAATTATCTTAGCTCGTTGCACAATTATATATAGATGGTCATATCCAACTAGCTTTGAGATTAAAGGGTAGTATTAAGCATATTTTGATTTCTTTCCTTGATCTTGGTTGGGTGATATGTGCAAATAGGCCTTTTTTACTGCTTTTAAGTTCTGTCTCAGTTTTAAAATTTGTATAAAAATCGCAGCAATTTCAACTTTTGGTGTAATTAATCAAAAGCTATAAATAATCTCATTATAAATTTTAATTTGACGAACTTTTATAAAGGGGAATTTTCAAAAATAGGCAGCCCACTACCCAAAATTACAAATAGGAGGCCATATTTTTTTTTCATGCATAGCACCCACCCTTAAAATTATAAATTTTAGCACTCCTTCATAAAAAACACCCTAGCTATCAAATTTTCCCCTCCCCAGCCACTAAGCCACCGGCAAACACCTTCCCCCGCCAATGGTGTCATTACTTTTTTGTATTTTACTGAATTTATGTTGTTTATTGCGTCTAAATCATTGCTTTGGACAAGTTTATACACACAATCTCCCTCTAAAAATTAAATTATACATGAATATACATATATAAATATGTAGCAATGAGAGAAATACAAAAATATACACAAAAAAAGTAAAAAATCATATAAACATTCTTAATATACAGATTTATTCACTCATATATACACACTTATACAAATTTATACAAATTTATACATTATATAAATTTGTATAAAATTGTATAAACTTGTATAAACTTGCGGCGACTGCTATCTCGGGAAAAGGGTGACATCTCAAGTAAGATTCAAAAATATGGGTTATTTTTGGTAATTTTCGTCTTTTGTTTGTCTTTTAGTGTAATTATCCCTTTTATAAAAGTCATTTGTTTACACGTTTTTAACAACCGCTATAAAACCTTACATGTAAGATGTGAAGGATCCATAAAAGATTATAAACAAATAAATCTTTGACATATTTCTTACAATTTGGAGGGGGATATAAGCCTTAAATATTAATTTGTCACGTACATTACATAGAGTAAGCATTTCTCTCAATTTTCCACCCATTGTCTTGAACTCACTTTGAGGCAAGCAATCTGCTTTCGTGCCGAAACGTCATTTAGTGGTTAAATTTAAAGCGCCTCCAATCAAATATTACATTATTTTCAGAGCTTTAATTAATCTAAAACCTCTTGTTAAGGAAAGAAGATGTACTTACCAGCCTATAATGATAAAGAAATGATATTTCATCATCCAATTTAATTGTTGGCAATGATTGAATCAATATAGAACTTAAGAAAGAGATAAAAACTTTTCAAATTTATGATCATAAAATATGCTAGCTCGGTTATATATATATATATATATATATATATATATATATATATATATATATATATATATATATATATATATATATATATATATATTTCTCATTAAGAATAAAAAGTAAAAATTTAAACTAAACTATTTTCAAATCCAAAAATTCATGTTATTTTATAAAATACTCCCCCGTCCATATTTTCTTTATTATCTGTACAAAAAGATGGTTATATTTCTAAATTTGACAAGAATTCAACTCTAAAATTACTTTTTGATTATTTATAGCCACACATATATTTATGGCTTATTTTAGACCATAAATTTCAAAAGACTTTCTTTCTATATTAAACTCTGTGTTAAATCAAAATATGACAAACAAATTGAGACAGCTAATTAGTAAATTTTGAGGGTACGGTTGGTCCTCAGGGACAAGAGGAACTAGGTTGACTGGCAGCTGTCCCCAAACATGTCTTCAAAAAATTCCAAAGCGTCACCCTTTTGTAACTGATTACGTCAATTCCTTAATAATAACCGTCCTTGAGCCTTTAGCAAGTCAATATCACCGTGTGAACATTCATTGACCTATGCCATGTCACCTTCAAACCCAATATAAAACTAACACGTCAACATCACCATCCAAAATTCACACGTGCCCACAAAACAAAATAAACTTTTAATATGCCAGCTAAGCTAACATCAAACCCCGTGTACAAAAAGTGTATAATACTAGAATATCTACGTTTGGTCTTTCATTTTTTCCCGTCTATATATATGTTGACACAAAAATAACCACTCCATCTAAAAACCAAAGACCAAAGTTTCCAACTTCATTTCAACGTAACCATGCAAAGGTCAATTACCAAGAGAATAGCTAAACAAGAGGAAACTATTTCAATCAACAACAATATTTTACAACCAAAGTTGACAAATGAACAAGAGTTTTCCATCATGGTTGCTGCCTTGACAAATGTTATAACAGGTACTTACAATGATGTAACTCAACAATTTCAATTTGCTACACCTTCTACGAGTATGTCTAGTACCTTTGAGCCGCCTATGTTTCGCGTTCCTACGGAGCCAGAACCATGTCAATTCTGCAAAATAAAAGGGTGTTTAGGCTGCAACTACTTTGGTACAGAAGAAAACAAGATAACCAAGATTGTTGGCAAGAAAAAGAAGAAGAATTATAGAGGAGTTAGACAAAGACCTTGGGGAAAATGGGCTGCAGAAATTAGAGATCCAAGAAGGGCTGCTAGAGTATGGCTTGGAACTTTTAATACTGCAGAGGATGCAGCTAGAGCTTATGATAAAGCTGCCATTGAATTTAGAGGTCCTAGAGCTAAGATAAATTTCTCATTTGCGGATTATACGTCTATACTAAACCAGAACAATTCATCTATGTCACACCAAAATAAGCAAGAGGTACAGTTACAGCAGGGATACACTAATTTTTGTACTACTAGCCAAGAAGAAGAAGAAATTTGGGATCAATTGATTTTATCGGATAACGACATTCAAGATTTGAGTATGCTGGATTTCAATGGTGAAATATCTGTTTCTGCTGGAAGGAATACTCACAGCTTCTAAGTGTCTATTGCAATAAATAGAAAGAATTAAAAAATAGAACAAGATTCATAGTGGAATAAAGGTATTTTGCCCATTTAATTTTATCAAAACTGGGCTCCTTAATGTTTCCAAATTTAGGCGTACTTCATTTTCTTGTTTTATTCAGATTGTATCATAAATACACAGAGTCAAATGAATTTGGATTTTGTATATTCTGGATGCTCTCAATTTGGTTACATGTGGGGCTTGATGAACTCACCTGGAGATATTGAACTGATCATTGCATTTTAATGTAGCCGTTTTTAGAAAGATGTAACCGTCTAAATTTTTTGTACATGATCAGTATAGTTAACTATACAATAGCACCTTATCATTTTTATGAAATTTTCATTTACTTCCATATCTCTTCTCTCCTTATATATAAGAAAGAGTTCAGCAGGTCACGGTTGTCCTGCTTGGGGCACAACTAGAAATTCATTTATGGGGTGCTTCAGCTGTACTGTACATGCTTGTTCTACTGCTGTACCTTTTCTGGTTTTATGGGAACCCATAAGTTTTTACTCATAATACCAGATGCATACTGCGAAATTTCTGCTGAAAGTAGGGGTCTAATAGATATTTACTGATATTTTGCCGCCGCTTTCCACAAGTATCCCTGAACTTTTTGTGAATTCTACTGTTGCTTTACCCTAAAGGAGTGATGTGTCGCTTGTTTGCTACTTAGTTTTACTTCAGTTATTATACTTACTGTACATAGGTTGAGAAGAACAGTAGGGAGGACCCATAAGTTATTGCACCACAGTGTTACAACGAAAGTACTCACTACTTTATACACATAACCTAAAAAGGAAAAATATTTCAACGAGAAGAGATGGTCAACTGCCTGTGCTTTTTCATTTTTGTGTTCACAATTTGTTTTAACAAAAAATAGTAATCCAATGAATTGTTTCATCCTATACTGTCAACTAATCAAATGTATGATTTTTACCACCATTTGTTTTTTGTTTTTGTTTTTTTAACTTCTATAACAATTTTATCGCACAAAAATATATATGTGTACAATAACAACAACATACCCTGTGATATCCCACCAAAATGGCGTCTGGAGAAGGCGAGATGTACGCAAACCTTATCCTCACTAAAATAAAGAAGTTTCTTTTATAGACTTCGATTAAATAAAATATCCAGAAATCATGCAAGAAAGAAGCAAGATAACAAAAAAATATATATGTGTAATAAAGATATATATTTAGTATTCTACGATATAAATTGAGTACTTCCACACCAAAATGATTTCTCCATAAAAGAAACTAATGCATTATAAAACACAAAGATGAGTTACACTAAAATAAAAAGTACAATTTAAATTTTAAAAGATAAGCACGTAATATAAGAAAGATATAATATATACACTTTTAATCCCAGTTATATGTCTATGTTTAATTAAGATTTTTGAAACTTGAGATCAAAATAAAATAGAAAAGATTCTATTTTTATATATCAAAACAACTAAAGTAATACGAGAAGTTCTAATTATAACTGTATTGTTTCTAAAATTAGTATGATGTCATTTTTAGTACAACAAAAGTACCTTACATAAATTGAGGCATATGAACTATATTTGGGCTTGGCTTTGAAAGTGAGATGGAAGTTCTATATTTTATTCATTTGACCATATTGAGAGGGTAAAGTAAAGAAATTACCTAATATTCACTTAAGTATTTTAATTAATAAGCTAAAATATATCCAAATGTTTAAACATGTTGGTGTCTCATTCAGTAATTTTTGAAATATTTTGTAGCGTCAACGTGATAACTTTTTGAGAAAGTCTTATTTAAATTTTTTAAACCACCAATTGGAACTCCAGAAGTTCTCTTAAAGAATATTTCAAGAAAAAATATATAATATTAACTAATATATATAGTACAATACATAAAGAAACTAGATGAAAACTTTTATCATATATCCGCTTGAAACTAGATGGAAAGACAAATAAAGAAAATATTCTTCTTTCTTCCATAGTCTTGGTTTGAGCAAAAATGGATTCTTCTGGATCGAAAAAAAAATGTGAAAGATTTTGAGTATTCTACAAAGATGAAATGATTTAAAGCTGATATTTTTTAAAAAATTCTTTAACTTTTACCTTCAAATTCTATTTTTACCGTCACATTGTATATATAAAAGTATATTCAACAGGAAACAACCAAAAAAGAAGGTGTCAAACTTGACTCTACGAAAAAATTTCATATATGTAATTATTCCATTTCATATATTAGAGAATCTCTACTCCACGCCTAGAAAAAAAAATCATTATGGCGTCCACTAGAGTTTACTGATCTAATAGTAATACATTGAGCAACTAAATATTTCTCAAATTTTTTATTAACACTTAACTGAACAATTAAATATTCTTCAAAACTTTCATTAATACTTGGGCCTAGGCTTAGCCCAGGCGTTACCCCACCTAGTGTTAATATATGTAACGACGTAGTTGACTGCCACAAAACATTAGAAAAAAAGTTTTATAACCTACTATTATTCGTGTGGTTATAAAATTATTACAATCTTATCTTGTTGAACATGTCATAATATTCATGTGAGTATAAAATATTTTTCACTAAATATTAACTTAAAATAAAAGATCAACAGTTTTCAAATATACAAATGTCTCATTTGTTATTTAAAATTGGCAAAATAGTAGTATAGTGTCATTATTCCAATTATAATTTAAGCGATTAAATTATATAAAAAGTACTTTTTTCGTCTCACTTTGTGTATGGGGCTAAACTGATTTAGGATCACAAATCGAATTTGAATTGAGAATACAAGCAAATGTTAATATCAAATTCGAAATAACGCTAATAATAAGCGAAAATGCAAGGAATAACGTGATTTCAATATATAGTTGTGAGTACAAATTTTGCCAGAGTTTCTGTAAGTATTTCTCAATAAATACAATGTAAAACGAGAGCTATTTATAGGCACAAAGGGGCCTTGTGTTATGAACATGAGCATGGTAAATGAGCTTAAAGAAGGATTAGCAAATGGACCAGTGGATAATAGTCCATGGCAGCATACCAAAACAAGTTTAAGTGGCTATATTTGGGATCCAGGCCTAAGTCTCAATTGGTTAAAAGGGGCGATACTTCAGCTGTGAAAATGCGTAAGGCAAAGTCTGCTTCTCATCTCCTTTTCTTCCGAGTCTCCTCATCTCCATTCTTGATTCCTCTGTATCCTCTCATCCCCATTCCCTTTTCTCTGTCTTAAATCCATGTTCTTATCTTCTAGTATTGTAATTGTTTCCATCTATTAATATAAACAAGTGTTCTGTTTTTCTTTTACTATTAAATTGAGCCGTGGACTAGTAGTATTTACTACATTGGTGCTTTCATTGAATCCATCTACTATGGTGGACCTGTCTCAAGCTCCTGCGGTACTGGGTCGTTTCAGTGGCGGAAATCCCCTAGTTTGGGTTTTACAGGCAGAAAAATACTTTCAATTCTACTCTATTTCTAATGACATCAAGCTTCCTCTAGTATCAGTTTATTTGGATGGTGATGCTCTAGTATGGTTCCGTTGGCTTTATCGGAACAATCAATTTGAGAATTGGGAAAATTTTGTAATGAAATTATTTAGTCGTTTTTCCAATGATTTTATGTTCCAAATGTACGAAAGTTCCTCTCGTGTTCTCCGCCAACTGGACATCGTCAAGGAAGCCCTTGCTGCTTGCTCCACGAAGTTCACTAGGACACAAGATCTTTCAGATGTGGACTCTGATTTGCCAATACCTATATCGTCTTCAACAATGGCAAATTCGGCCGCGCAAAATTCCACAAACACTGAAGCTCTGGTGTTTGATGAATTGCCCCAACAATGCTGCTATTCCAAGGATTTTACTGCTGAGCAATCAGCTAACCTCGTTTCCAATGTAAATACAAAGACTCCTTCTAGTGAGATCTCCACTGTTGAATTTGCAGAACCCTCAACGAGTGAGGTGATTGAAGCTGATTTGGAAGAAGAAAACAAAAGGAAGACCAAGTGTTCGCTCCAAGTCCTCACCAAAATGAGACCCTTGTTCCCGAGAGTAATTTAGACATCATAGCCCAACCCGTGGAAAGTGCTGCAACGGTCTTCATCGGAGTGATTGATTTTGCCTGGAACAAGGGAATTCCCATTCATGTGGACAATTCTGAGATGGAAATACTAGGTCAGAGATTAGCCTTGAAAGCTGAAATTGAAGGTGAAATGTCTCATTCCTTGTCCATTAACGGTTTGCATTCATTGATTTCTAATGCGATTGTTTGGGGAACTGAGTGGAACTCCAAAGTTACATTAAGGCAATGGAAAAACATGGAACATAATCTAAGTGTTCTTAAACAATGTCTTTTTCGAGTTAATATTGTGAATACATTGTCAAAAGTACATCGGCTCATCTATTTTTCGAATGCTAGTTGGACTGTAATGGTACTATGTTGTGTTGTTAATGTTGGCTTCAAGGGCCCTAATAATGAATCTCAAATTCTGGAGAACTTGGTGGATTATAAAAGTGTTGAGGTTATTTCTCCTTCTTTTGTACATTTGGATGTATCACAGTGCTTGGTCTGTGTGGTGCTCTTCGAGTCCACAAATTTTCACGACTATGTTGATGCATTTTTCCATGGCATTTGGGCTTAGAGGACTGGTGGTCGTGTTTTTATTATTTTGGATGATTTTGATAGAAGAATTGAGAAAGAGTTTTCATCCCAGGTGTCCGCTGAAATGTCAGTTAGTGTACTTGTTGAAGAAATTCGACCTCGTCGATATATTATGTGGCGTCAACATGCCTTTGATTTATACTCATGGATCGCTACTTGGCAAATAAGGTTTGCACATCAGCCTTGCGATTGTGGAGGGCACATCAACATGCATTCTGATGGAATGGATCAGACCTTCACTATCATAGCAAAATTTGGCAATGCTAAGGCTTTTGTTAGAGCAGATTGGATTCTTGCTACTAGGCAACTAGCTGAAGCTTCTGGGACTACCTTTCCTTTTGATCCTGGTGCATCTACGTCCATGGTAATCTCTAACAGTATGTCCTTAATATTTTGGAATATAAGTGACTCATTGAAATTAGTAATCTGGGACCATGAAACTCCCTCGACTCAAAAGAAAACTCATGTAGTTTGGTCCATAGAATTCCACAGGAAGTTTTCGGATGTTGTTAATCAGCTGTGCATCGATAAGAAGGGTTCAATGAGGATTCTTGACTTGATAAATATCGAAAGGTTCATCATGCAAACTGTGACCCGCTATCTCCAGAAGTATAAGCTTCACTTGAGGAGAATCACTGAAATAACTGCTACTTCTAATAATTTTGGTTGGATGGCTGTAGCATTTGCTATGTTTCAACATATCTGTATAACTTCTATTATACTTACTCTTGCTGTAGTTTTTGCTTTCATGGAAATGATGTGCAGTGGGCACTTTGCTTCAATAGTATCTTGGTCTGATGCTTAAAAGAAGCCACTTGAGATGGCACATCTTGCGGATCGTATCATCTATTATATTGTAGAGCACTGTTGTCTAATTTCTTCAATTGTAGGGCTACATGTGGTACCTTAGTCACCCACATATACAAATAAGAAAGATTGGAATGTCCATTACTGGGTACCAAGATTGCAGATGCAAGTGATAAGCTCGTTGGAATGTCCATCGCTAGCTGTGTTTCAATTGTGTTTGAGCCATAGTAGAAGAAATCCCTCTACCCTTCCTGGTATTACATTAATTATTCTTGGAGTGCTGAAGTTGCATCAACCAAGACATGGTTTTGTTTTGTCTTATTCTAATGAACAATGGAAGAGGATGGTGCCAGCAAATTTCTTAAAACGTGATACTTGGATTGTCATGCTAAAACAATTGATAAAGCACTCACATGGGAAATTTATAAATATTACAGAGGCTCCTCTTGCAGATGAAATGTATATATTTGAAATGCTCCTTTTGTCAAATGCCACTATTGGAGGAGTCTTTCTTAGAGTTTGCCCAAGCCACATGAATGCAATGAAGGATACTGTCAGAGGTTTGCTCTCCTTTCAAAGAAATGTTGGTAGCTTTACAAATGTGCTCTTAGGGACAGTTCCATGGATGGGGATATTTATTCCTGCGGAGAGTATTGCTATTGAATTCCCTTATGTATTGTGTTCCTCAACTTTACTTCGGGTTTTATCTGTAAACGTCACTTTTGTGATATCTATGATGCTCTACTTGAACCTTGAGGACAAGGTTCTTATAGAGGATCGGGGTATTGTTATGAACATGAGCATGGTAAATGGGCTTAAAGAAGGATTAACAAATGGACCAGTGAATAATAGTCCATGGCAGCAGACCAAAACAAGTTTAAGTGGCTATATTTGGGATCGAGGCCCAAGTCTCAATTGGTTAAAAGGGGCGATACTTCAGCAATACAGGATTATGCAAAATGTGAAAATGCCAAAGGCAAAGTCTACTTCTCATCTCCTTTTCTTCTGAGTCTCCTCATCTCCATTCTTGGTTCCTCTGTATCCTCTCATCCCCATTCCCGTATCTCTATCTTAAATCCATGTTCTTATCTTCTAGTATTGTAATTGTTTTCATATATTAATATAAACAAGTGTTCTGTTTTCCTTTTACTGTTGAATTGAGCCGTGGACTAGTAGTATTTACTACACCTTGCCCACGTTCTCCATGAGTGGTAACACCCAATCCCACGTTCTGAGCATTTATTGATGGAGTTAATGGACTGAAGTAGTGGGCTGCTGAGCCGCTAAAACCGAGGTGTTCCACCGAGGGCCAAATGCATGACCTCGGTGGTGTGACCTTGATGTTCGGTCGAGACGCGTGTCACCAAAGCACAGCTCGCGGCTCGCCTTCGGTGACGACATTGGTGCTCGTCTTCGGCGGTTCAATCATTCGCTTTGATCCTTCTCCTTTGGAACATCAGTTCGATTGTCCTCAATTCGTTATACCGAGGTGCTATCCGAGCACATCGGTTTTTACCCAATACACTTTGTTTGTCATACTTTTCTTATTAATTCATCTAAAAAATGATATACTTTTAAATTTGGAAACAATTCAACTCCAAACATACTTTTAGACTCATTTATAGCCACATAAAAATCTATGACTTATTTTAGACTGATAACATCGGACATCGGGCACCACACACCCGCGCGCCCACATAATTTTTGGACCTAACTCCACCCCAAAAGCTAGCTCAAAGGGTGGAGGATTGTCCAAAGCTTATATGAGCATCTTGCCCCCTCTCTCTCACGACTCTTCCCCCATTCCAACATAGACCATAAAATTCAAAAGTTATTTTTTTGATAAATTTTTTATCAAGTCAAACTACGACAAACAAAATATAAGAGGATGAGTACTTTTTTACATGGTAGACTATTAAACTCTTATCAAACTATAGAAAATATTACAAGCAAATAACAATAGGAAAATAAAATAAAACAAATTGGATAACCGTGTGAACACTCATTGACATATGCCATGTCATCTTAAAACTCACTAGGAACCAACATCAACATCCAAAATTCCCACGTGCCCACAAAAACAAAATAAGCTTTTAATATGCCAGCTAAGCCAACATCAAACTCCGTGTATTAAAAGTGTAATACTAGAATATCTATGTTGATCTTCATTGTTTCCCCCGTCTATATATAAGCAATAGAACATAACTGAAAACCAAAGACCAAAGTTTCCACATTTATTTCAACGTAACCATGCAAAGGTCAATTACCAAGAGAACTAAACAAGAGGAAACTATTTCAATCAACAACAATATTTTACAACCAAAGTTGACAAATGAACAAGAGTTTTCCATCATGGTTGCTGCCTTGTCAAATGTTATAACAGGTACTTACAATGATGTAACTCAACAATTTCAATTTGCTACACCATCTACAAGTATGTCTAGTACATTTGAGCCACCTATGTTTCGCGTTCCTACCGAACAAGAGCCATGCCAATTCTGTAAAATAAAAGGGTGTTTAGGTTGCAACTATTTTGGTACCACTACAGAAGAGAACAAGATTACTAAGATTGTTGGCAAGAAAAAGAAGAAGAATTATAGAGGAGTGAGACAAAGACCATGGGGAAAATGGGCTGCAGAAATTAGAGATCCAAGAAGGGCTGCTAGAGTATGGCTTGGAACTTTTAATACAGCAGAGGATGCAGCTAAAGCTTATGATAAAGCTGCTATTGAATTTAGAGGTCCTAGAGCTAAGATAAATTTCTCATTTGCGGATTATACGTCTATACTAAACCAGAACAATTCATCTATGTCACACCAAAATAAGCAAGAGGTACAGTTACAGCAGGGATACACTAATTTTTGTACTACTAGCCAAGAAGAAGAAGAAATTTGGGATCAATTGATTTTATCGGATAACGACATTCAAGATTTGAGGATGCTGGATTTCAATGGTGAAATATCTTATTCTGCTGGAAGGATATCTCACAGCTTCTAAGTGTCTATTGCAAGAAATAGAAAGATTCAAAAAATAGAACAAGATTCATAGTGGAATAAGGTGTTTTGCCCATTTAATTTTATCAAAATTGGGCTCCTTAATATTTCCAAGTTTAGAAGTACCTCATTTTATAGTTTTATTCAGATTGTATCATAAATACACAGAGTCAAATGAACTTGGATTTTGTATATTCTGGATGCTCTCACTTTGGTTACATGTGGGGCTTGAGGCGGACCTACATGTAGTTAAGGGGTATCAATTACTCCTTTTTTGCGAAAATACACTATGTAGATGGGTAAAATTATTTTTGTATGTATATATGTATATTATGTATTGAGTCCCTTTAATTTTTTTTTACATATTAATTTGTTTATATTTAATATTACTTATTAAAAATTTTGGGTTCGCCACTTTGATGAACTCACCTGAAGATTTTGATGGCTGCTTAACTACGAAAAAGTTTGTTCCGAAGAAAGTAACAATTGGTAATGCAGAAGAAGAGCAAAGCGTTTGAGTAGATCATAATTGAACTGATCGTTGCATTTTAACGTAGCCGTTTTTTAGAAAGATCTCTAGAATGTTTGTACATGATCTGTATAGTTGAACTATAGCAACTTATCATTTTATCAACTTTTCATTTACTTTCCATATGTTAATATATGTGATGACTAGTTGATTGACCACGAAATATTAAAAGAAAAGTTTTAAATGGAGTATGTTATTATTATTTGTGTGGTTATAAAATCATTAAAATTTTATGGTGTTCAACGTAGCAAAACATTCGTGTGATTATACAATATTTTTCATTAAATGTTAACTAAAAATAAAAAGATAAACTGTTTTAAAAACTAATAATGTCTCGTTTCTTATTGAAAATTGGCAAAATAATAGAATAGTGTCATTATTCCAACTATAATTTAAGTGATTAAATTATATAAAAACTACTTTTTGTATTGGCCTAAACTGATTTATGATTACAAATCGAATTTGGGTCGTGAATACAAGCAAATCCAAGTATCAAAGTCGAAATAATAACAAAAGCACACGAAATTGCGAACAAGTAATGAGATTTCAATATATGAAATTTAGTACAAATTTTGGCAGAGTTTCTGTATGTATTTCTGAATTAATGATTACAACGTAACATAGAAAATGAAGCTATTTATAGAAAAGTAAGCTTGGGCCACGTTCTTCATATTTGGCCATCTCCAGACCCACGTTCAGCAAATTCAATAATGGGGTTAGTGGGTTGAGGTAGTGGGAGGTCGTGTATCCACAGCTGAAATTGTTCACCGAAGTTCATATTGGTAACCTCGGTGGTGCGAGCTTGCTGATCGACTAGGGCGATGTTTCACCGAGCTTCATCTTCAAACCTGTCTTCAGTAATTGACTTCGACAACCGATTTCGCTGACTTCATCGTCCAATTCAATCTTCCGCATCCAAAATATCTGTTCGGTTAGCTTCAATTCATGCAACCGACGTGCCATGTATGCACACCGATTTTCACCCAACACACTTTTTGACATGGTAGACTTATTAAACTCTTGGTGAACCATAAGAAATGTTAAAAGCAAATAAAAATAGGAAAATAATAATAAACTACTTTAAGAAGATAAACGAGGTATGGTTGGTCCTCTTAAGTCTTAACTTCAAACTTCAAAGGGACAGGAGGGACTATTTTGACTGTCAGCTGTCCCAGTGTTGTCTTTGAAAAATTCCAAAGCCTCTCTTAATCTTGCAACTGATCATATGTCAATTGCTTAATTATAACCGTTCTTGCTTTTATCAGTACGCTATAACCACGAAAGTGAATATCACCGTGTGAACACTCATTGTGAGCTAAGCCATGTCATCAACTTTGCCCCAAACCTGACCTATACATATGCCATGTCACCTTCAAACACACTATAAACAAACACGTCAACATCACCATCCAAAATTCCCACGTGCCCACAAAACCACAATAAACTTTTAATATGCCAGCTAAGCTAACATCAAACCCCGTGTACAAAAAGTGTAATACTAGAAATATCTACATTGATCTTCATTGTTTCCCCCGTCTATATATAAGCAATAGAACTTAACACCAAATATATAACTGCTCAATCTGAAAACCAAAGACCAAAGTTTCCACATTTATTTCAACGTAACCATGCAAAGGTCAATTACTAAGAGAGCTAAACAAGATGAAACTACTTCAATCAACAACAATATTTTACAACCAAAGTTGACAAATGAACAAGAGTTTTCCATCATGGTTGCTGCCTTGACAAATGTTATAACAGGTGCTTACAATAATGTAACTCAACCATTTCAATTTGCTACACCTTCTACCAGTATGTCTAGTACCTTTGAGCCGCCTATGTTTCGCGTTCCTACAGAGCCAGAACCATGCCAATTCTGTAAAATAAAAGGGTGTTTAGGGTGCAACTATTTTGATACTACTACAGAAGAAAACAAGAGTACCAAGATTGTTGGTAAGAAAAAGAAGAAGAATTATAGAGGAGTGAGACAAAGACCCTGGGGAAAATGGGCTGCAGAAATTAGAGATCCAAGAAGAGCTGCTAGAGTATGGCTCGGAACTTTTAATACAGCAGAGGATGCAGCTAGAGCTTATGATAAAGCTGCTATTGAATTTAGAGGTCCTAGAGCTAAACTTAATTTTGCATTTGCGGATTATACATCAATTCAACAACAGAATATTAGCACTTCAGCCAATGTGTCACCTCAAAAACAACAAGAGCCTATAGTACAGTTACAACATGGAATTAACACTGATCATATTGGTACTGGTAAATTAGAAGAAGAATTTTGGGATCAATTAATATCGGATAACGAGTTTCAAGATTTAAGCATGATGGATTTCAATGCTGAAACTTCTGATGGAAGGAATACTCGCAGCTTCTGAATTTCTACGACGACAACAACAACGACAACAACATGTCCAGTACGTAACATTCCAAAGTGGGATAATCTCTGAGTTTCTATTAGAAGAAATAGAAAGAGCAAAAACGGACAGACACAAATAAGGAAACAACATATATATGTTGCCCATTTAGTTTTATAAAAAATTGGGCTCCTGAATATTTCTAAACTTAGTGTATTTCATTTTGTTGTTTTATTCAGATTGTATATCATAAATATTTTAGACAGAGTCGAATGAATTTGGATTTTGTATATTCTGTATGTATGCTCAGTTTGGAACATGTGGGGACTGAGGAACTCACCTGGAGATTTTGATGCCTGCCTACGTACGAACTTCATTACCCTGATGAAAATAATACTCCCTCCGTCCCATTTTATGTGGCGGTGTTTGACTTGGCACGGGGTTTAAAAAATAGAAGTTGACTTTGTAAATGTTCAAATTTACTCCTGAAAAAATAAGAGAAATAAGATTGTAGTAATCAAAAAGTTTTGTGGCTTTTAAAGTAAGTAGGGTCCAATAGGGGTAAAATAGAGATAATGCATTAAATAGTTGACAAATAAAGAAATGCGACATTTTTTTTGGACAGACTAAAAACGAAAGTGTGATACATAAATTGGGACAGAGAGAGTAACAAGAAAAAAAAACTGGCACGTGCAGTAATTGAAGTAAATAAAGGGGAACATATTTAAATATTAACCTATGCTAAATTAATAAATAAAGTTCACACCGAGAAAATAGAATGTCATCCACTGCCATTCATACGGTATTTTAACATTATCCAGTTTTCCAATTTGATTTTTTAGGATAAATAAGAAGTAGATTAAGTTAAAAAAAACTTTGAAATCTAGAAATTAAACAATTCAAGTTGACAAAAGTATTCTTCTTAAATATTGGAGTATTTGTTATTGTAATTGGAATATTAAAAGTCAAAGGTGTTATGTATCATGGGATAGAAAAAGTAACTTCCTTTAAAAATAGTAAGTAATACTTGTAAGTTGTAGTCATAGTTGGTTAGTAACTCGGTGTTGTTGACGGGACAACGCGTGCGGATTTGATAGTTTTGACGCACCCCCCTTCGGACTTGAGAGTCCTTTTTCTAGTCCAGCTGGTTAGTCTTTTCATTGACCATCATAACCGATCCTGCTCTTCCAATACTCCTTTCTTTCGTAAAAATTTCGCGTAGGGGTCTGTTTAGCGCGCTCTAATTGATCCGTAGCTATCAAAAATAAATTTGCTGAGAAATAACCACCTCTGGACAAGTCTCAGTATTTTATATTGGGACTTTAAACATGTTAGTTCAAAGTCCAGTATAAAATACTGGGATCACTTAAACATCAATCCCAGTATAAAATACTGGAACTTTGAACATGTTATTTCAAAGTCCCAGTATTTTATATATATAAAGTACCAGGGGGACTATAAATATGATTCCTATTATAAAATAATGGGACTTTGAACATGTGTAGTTCAAAGTCACAGTATAAAACCCGGGACTAGCCCGGACTGTTTGCCAAAGCTAATGAAGTGTATGTGCGCACAGTGGCTATTCCTCAATTAATTCTGAAATTGTGAATTTTTCTTATTTAGCGCGTCATAAAATGGCTGCGCATCAAAATCTCACCTTTGTTTCACAAAAATAAAAGGAAGAGATTAATTCATCTTATTCATGCGAGTTTCAATGTAGTAAATTCTATGCTCTTTTAATAAAAATAGGAAAAAATTTTGCCCAGCGGCCACTTTTAACACCGGTATTTGGTTTGAGGCCACTATTTTCTTTGGTCTTACACTAGAGGCCATTTTTGGGCCTTTACTAAATAAACATTGACTTTAAGTTCTGATCATTGACTGAAGTTCAGTCCATACGGCCCCTGGACTGAAGTTCCATCTTTAAGGACTGAACTTCAGTCCATATGGCCCTGGACTGAAGTTCCATCTTTAAGAACTGGACTGAACTTCAGTCAACATGGCCCTGGACTGAAGTTCTATCTTTAAAGATTGAACTTCAATCCATATGGCCCTGGACTGAAGTTCAATCTTTAAGGACTGAACTTCAGTCAACATGGCCCTGGACTGAAGTTCTAAGACAGAACTTCAATCATCTTTAAGGATTGAACTTCAATCCATATGGCCCTGGACTGAAGTTCAATCTTTAAGGACTGAACTTCAATCCGGCCCCTGGACTGAAGTTCTATCTTTTAGGCGAAAGTGACCACAAATTAAATGTTTTGATATTAGTGGCCTTTGCCCAAAGACCAGTGGCAGAAGTGGCCTTTCGTGCACTTTCCCCTAAAAATAGCGACACTCTCAATATTTGCTCTTACTATAAATCAAATAGTTGTTGTGCCTGTATTCTTTACCGATCAAGTACCCACATATAGGGTTGTTGATTTTCAAAAAAGGTCAATTTGCACAACTTGTTAACTAAATAGTCACTTTTAGCCTTAGGGCAGTTATTTGCTATATAGCCAGCCTACGCTCAGCTTGCCAACTACGTAGCCACTTTTAAGGTTGATAATTAGAATACCACAATCTTTTGTAAAGTAGATAAAATATACCAACTTCGAAGTGCAACTAAAATTCTTCCTCCCAATAGGAATATAACCAATTGATCGAGTTCGAGAATATGGATCTTCGGATCCGTGAAAAAAAAGCATTCATGCTATTCTCTTTTTCAACAAATACTTACTTCACATCCTGCCTTGGCCAATTTAGTCCATTATGGGTTTCTTTACCATTCCGGACTACTTAATTCAGTTCTAGCAGTTGCCATCTCACGAAATTGGCCCATTCGCCAACTTGACGTGAAAAAAAAGTAATTAAACATGAAGTTCAGAAAATTCGTAGTAATGCGAATGAAACTTCAAGACCATGTTTCGGAACCAAACTTATTCAAATAAAGTTTTGGGATCGTGGGCTCGAGTTTGAAATTTATACAAGTGAATTCGTGGATATTGTGCTTGAGTACGAAACTTATACAATTGAATTACAGGATAATGACATAGTCTAAATTTTTTTATTGGGCATGGAACTTTGTACTATATAAACATCATCATGCGATGATAACTGTTAGGATCAAGACCCGGATATAGTGCGGAATAAGACAAAGTAGCATTATAATGACAATAACAAATATTATGCAAGTTGAAAATAACGACAATTAAAGTAAATAAATTAGGCACAAAAATTATGTGGTTCAGTCAGTGTGACCTAATCTACGGCGGAGCGGAGCAAATTCACTATACCAACGTATACAAATAGAGAGTACAAAATTAGAGTATATATACTCTAATTTATCCCAAATATCCCAAGAGAATAACCTCACTAAAAACACTCAAAAAGAAATTCTCACAAGTGTTTCCCAAAACAAATCTCTCAAAATAAATACTCTCTAAAAGGAAATGGAGGAAAAACTAAAGAAAAGCTCTCAATGTGTTTTTTGGTGTGTTTAGAAGTGAAAGCAAGAGCTCCTTTTATAGGAGAAATGTACGTGCGCTCCAACCTTGCTACAGGAGAAGAAGTAATTCTCCTCCACATATTCTGTAAACTTTGGCTCCAAGTTACAATTGCCAGCAATTCAAAGTTGTAAATAGGTGTATGCCTATTAGTGAATGGACCCCACCAAGCTGGCAACTAAACAAAGGCCATTACAAATCTCCACCTTGGACTTGTTTTGTTGATATAGCAAACTTGCTCCATCTTCTCCGCAATAGCCCCAACGGGCTAAATCATTTGTCACAAATACCAATCAAGCTCAAGCAAAGCTTGAACTTGGTAAGTGGAAGAGGCTTCGTGAACATGTCAGCAGGATTGTCTCTAGTGTTGATCTTCTTAACAGAGACTTTTCTTTCGGCAACAGTTTCTCGGATAAAGTGATACTTTATATCAATATGCTTCGTCCTCTCATGATACATCTGATCTTTAGTCAAGTGAATGGCACTTTGACTATCAAAGAAAATGGTAATACCACCTTGGTGTAAACTGAGTTCAGCAAATAGACCCTTCAACCACAGAGCTTCTTTGACAGCCTCTGTCAGAGCCATATATTCTGCTTCGGTGGTAGATAAAGCTACTACTTGTTGTAATGTAGCTTTCCAACTGATATCACATCCACCAATGCAAAATACATAGCCTGTTAATGATCTTCTTTTGTCAAGATAACCTGTATAATCTGAGTCTACAAAACCAACCAAAGTGTTAGCATTTATTCCGAACTCTAAACAAGCGTTTGAAGTACCTCGTAGATATCTGAGAATCCATTTCACAGCCTGCCAATGTTCTTTACCAGGATTAGCCATATAACAACTAATAACACTGACTGCTTGTGAAATATCAGGACGTGTGCAAACCATTGCATACATTAAACTGCCGACGGCACTAGAATAAGGAACACGTGCCATATACCTCTCTTCTTCCTCTGACTGCGGCGACTGAGCAGCTGACAACTTAAAATGAGCCACCAGAGGGGTACTATCTGGTTTAGCATTTCTCATGCCAAACCTCTCCAAGACCTTCTCCAAATAATTCTCCTGGGTTAAGAATAGCCTGTTGGCTCCACGATCTCTTTTGATCTCCATGCCAAGGATTTTCTTAGCTGCTCCCAAATCCTTCATCTCAAATTCACTATTCAGCTGACTTTTAAAATTGTGAATTTCTGTTAAATCCTTGGCAGCAATGAGCATGTCATCAACATATAATAACATGTAGATAAATGACCCATCATTCAATTTTCGGAAATAAACACAACTATCATACATGCTCCTGGAATAACTATGACCCAACATAAAAGAATCAAACCTCTTGTACCATTGTCTTGGAGACTGCTTTAATCCGTACAGAGATTTCTTTAACAAGCAAACATGATCTTCTTTTCCTTCAATCTCAAATCCTTCGGGTTGTTTCATGTATATTTGCTCCTCAAGTTCGCCATGTAAGAAAGCTGTCTTAACATCAAGTTGTTCTAATTCCAAGTCATACATGCCAACTAAAGCAAGCAAGACACGGATAGAGCTATGTTTAACAACAGGTGAGAAAATATCATTAAAGTCAATTCCTTGTACCTGACTATAGCCCTTTGCAACTAATCGTGCTTTATACCTTGCATCTTCAACCCACGGAATGCCTTCCTTTTTCTTGAAGATCCATTTGCATCCAACAATTCTCTTTCCTGATGGCGGCTTCACAAGAGACCAAGTAGAATTCTTGTGGAGAGATGCAATTTCTTCATTCATTGCAATCAACCAGTTGGTTGAATCAACACCTGATACTGCTTTTGAGTATTTTGATGGTTCTCTAATTTCTTCAGTTTCCTGTGCAACTGAAAAAACAAATCCAACAAAATCTCCAAATCTCTCTGGTTGCTTAACATGTTTCCTTGGTCTATTTTTTGCTATGCAATACTCCTCATTATCTGGTTCGACTTCAGGAGCCTCAATTTCTGGCTCAACTTCAGGAATTTCAATTTCTGGAACAACTTAGGAGTTTCAGCAATAGTTTGTTCCATAGTTGATGAGTTAGGCTCGGAAAGCGTACCAATCTCAAGCTCCACCCGATTCTCTGTGTCCTTCTCTTTATCTGTATTACAAGAACTAGAAGACTCTTTTCTTGAATGTAACATAGAATATTCATCAAATATTACATCTCTGCTAATTATAAATTTTGGTGACTTGGGATCAGGATACCAAAGTCGATATCCTTTCACCCCAGATGCATATCCAAGGAAAATGCACTTTTTAGCTCTTTGTTCCAGTTTTTCTTCATTCACATGCATATATGCAGGACACCCAAATACTTTTAAATCAAAATAATTAGCAGGAGTACCTGACCACATTTCCTCTGGAGTCTTAAAGTTCAAAGGTGCAGAAGGAGCTCGATTGACAACATAACAAGCTGTAGAGATAGCCTCTGCCCAAAAGCCGTTAGTCAAACCAGCATTTGAAATCATGCTTCGAGCCCTTTCCAGAAGAGTTCTGTTCATTCTTTCAGCAACACCATTTTGTTGAGGAGTCATCCTCACAGTACGGTTTCAAGCAATTCCTTCATTCTTGCAGAACTCATTAAACTCATCATTGCAAAATTCCAAGCCATTATCAGTTCTAAGCCGCTTAATTTGTTTTCCTGTTTGCTTTTCAACTAAAACTTTCCATTGTTTGAAAGTAAGGAAAACATCACTTTTGTTTTTCAAAAAATAAACCCAAACTTTCCTTGAATAATCATCAATGAAAGTTAACATGTACTTGGCACCACCTTTAGACGAGGTACGTGAAGGACCCCAAAGATCTGAATGAATGTAATCTAAAGTACCTTTTGTTCGATGGATTGCTAGAGATTTGAAGCTGACTCTTTTCTGCTTCCTGAACACACAGTGTTCACAAAACTCCATCTTTCCTGTACTTTGTCCACAAAGAAGGCCTCTCTTGCTCAAGATAGAAAGACCTTTTTCACTCATATGCCCCAATCGCATATGCCACAATTTGGTGATGTCAGAATCAGACTGACTTGATGTAGAAACTGCAGCGGCACCAGTAACAGTAGAACCTAACAAGGTATACAACGTACCAGATCTACGTGCTTTCATGACCACAAGAGCACCATGAGAAACTTTCAGAACTCCACATTCACCTGTGTATTTACACCCAAGAGATTCTAGGGTGCCCAAAGAGATGAGATTTTTCTTCAAGTCTGGAACATGTCTAACATCAGTGAATGTTCTCACCACTCCATCATGCATTTTAATTCTGATTGTTCCTTTGCCAATAACTTTACAAATGGCATTGTTGCCCATTAAGACAACTCCACCTGCAATTGAGTCATATGTTGAAAACCAGTCCCTGTTGGGACACATATGATACGAACAACCAGAATCTAAAATCTATTCATTATTAGATCTTGAGCTATTATCAATAGCTACAAATATAGCTCCATCAGCCTCATCAGCAGCTACACTTGCTTCTGCGGTGTCAGTGTTCTCATGCTCATTTTTCTTATAGTTTTCTTTATTTTTCAACTTATAGCATTCAGACTTAATGTGGCCCTTTTTATGACAATAATTACACTCTATATTTTTGTATATGGATTTTGACCTTGATTTAGACTTTTTACTACTTGAATTTTTCTTATCAGATCTACCTCTCACAAACAAGCCTTCCCCTTGGGTTCCACTACTTTCCCCAGTAATGTCCCTATTGATCTGCTCTTTCGATTTTAGCATTGCTTTAATTTTCTTATAGGAAATAGTTTCTTTTCCATAAAGAATTGTGTCTCGAAAGTGCTTGAACGAGTGAGGTAGGGAATATATTAACAAAACAGCTCGATCTTCTTCATCGATCTTGACATCTATATTAGTCAAATCCATAATAATGGAATCAAATATATCAAGATGTGAAAGTAAAGAAGTGCCTTCATCCATACGAAGCATGTAAAGTTTTCTACTGTCTTTTTCAAGTACAGTGCCTTTAATTTTTCCCACATTCCTTTAGCAGTGCTTTCAGCAGCTACTTCACGCAAAACCTCATTTGAGAGATTTAAAATAATACCTGATTTTGCCTTTTTGTCAATAATGGCAAATTCGTCGTCTGTCATATTCTCCGGTTCCGCCTGCTTGCCTTGTAGCGCCACATCTACGCCATCTTGAATTAGGATAGCCTCCATCTTTAATTGCCACATTCCGAAGTTTGCACTTCGATCAAATTTCTCAACATATATTTTTGTTATAGTCATCTTGGCTGCTGACAACTAACCCGGTTTGATCCGGCTCTGATACCAATTTGTTAGGATCGAGACCCGGGTATAGTGTGGAATAAGACAAAGTAGCATTATAATAACAATAACAAATATTATGCAAGTTGAAAATAACGACAATTAAAGTAAATAAATTAGGCACAAGAATTACGTGGTTCAGTCAGTGTGATCTAATCCACGGCGGAGCGGAGCAAATTCACTATGACCAATGTATACAAATAGAGAGTACAAAATTAGAGTATATACTCTAATTTATCCCAAATATTCCAATAGAATAACCTCACTAAAAACACTCACAAAGAAATTCTCACAAGTGTTGCCCAAAAAAATTCTCTCAAAATAAATACTCTCTAAAAGGAAATGGAGGAAAAACTAAAGAAAAGCTCTCAATATTTTTTTTGGTGTGTTTAGAAGTGAAAGCAAGAGCTCCTTTTGTAGGAGAAATGTACGTGCTCTCCAAGCTTGCTACAGGAGAAGAAGTAATTCTCCTCCACATATTCTGTAAACTTTGGCTCCAAGTTACAATTGCCAGCAATTCCAAATTGTAAATAAGTGTATGCCTATTAGTGAATGGACCCCACCAAGTTGGCAACTAAACAAAGGCCACTACAATAACAAACTCAAGAATGAAAAAAAAAAAAAAACATTTCTCTCAGATCTAATTATTTGTAGAGCATTGTTACCTTCACCCCTTGTGACTTCTGGATTTACTTCCTCCTCGATTATACACACTGAGGTAAATACGTGGGAAATAGAGATCTTTAATTATGGTTGTGCAATTTAATTGACTATATTGTAAGTTAGATTATCTCTTTGAATTTTTGGATAATGTATATTCTTGATTGCCATAATGATTTAATGATTTAACAATGTAATCTATCAAAATTACTATCACAAATGATTGTAGATGATTGGAAAGCAACGAAAGTAGTTTACACAACTTTGGGCCAAAAAGGATAAAAAGGAGCTCATGGTTTGCCAATTCCCAGGATACCCACCACACACAGCACCACTTATGGGATCCACGGTATTGGACCCACCTTAAACTAAACTACTGTGTCTAATGTCTATCTTATGCAAATCCTTATTCTAAAAGCACACAGATATTTGTAAATCTATCAGTTTTCAGCTACTATAAACTACTATACTATAACGTATATGAAAATAAAATATGTGGGCGGCCTACAAGAAAGAACCACACTTCTTTATCCTGTTTTTTTTTCAAGTGCACAACACTCCTATATAAACAGACAGTTCGTGTTAACTCAGAGCATAACAAATATTCAAGCATTTAAAAGAAAGAAAGAAGAGATCAAGAATGTCTGGGCTGATAGATATGTGGACAAATGAAGTAGCCAAGTTGCGAAACAAGGCAGGTCATGAAGATCAAGCTGATCATGAACCCATTTTCAAGAAAGCAAATAATGAATTGGTTCTTGGAAATCATGAGCCAAAGGAAGAAAGTTTATCCCTCTCTTTATTTCAAAGATATGGGTCACTCAATAAGTTGTTGAATTACTCTGAGGCTTCAGTGTCTATGATTGTTGATTGTGTTAGTCCTTGAACAAGCTAGCAAGAACGTTTCTCTGTATTTCTCTGTGTGTTTGTTTTTGGTTTTCTTGAGTTGAGGGAACTGTAGTAGTACTTCTGTTACTTACATACCTACATAATGTGTTATGGTGGGTATAGATTTGTTATGGTTTCTGAATAACTTTGTGTACATACACTTAACTACAGTTAATTGAAAGCCTTTATTTTAATGCATGCAGCTTCTTTTGAGATACAAGAATTATACTTTATCTAGTTTTCTTCTAAACATTAGATTTGCTAGAAATCGTATCAGTTTATATATGTTAGATTTATGTCTTCCATTACCACAATTTGCATATCAATTTTTATCTTCCGATCCATTGCATATCATTTATATATGGTGGGGTATAATCAAATATGTGTTATTCACATGTATATATCGGGTTTGCAAAATATGCACTTTATATACTCATAATATTTCAAGTAAATGATGTATATTTATCGTCTTCCATTGCATATCATTTATAACGTGCGACTGATTATGCATATCAATAGCATATAAGCCATGAATCGGTCTACAACACGTAAAAATACAAGGAGAAAGAAGCAAGCACATATCTAGGCAAACTTAAGTTGTTACATTTGATGGATTTAATTGACCAGCTACCAACTTAAGTTCTTAACTGGATTTGATTGAGATATCAAACATGAAAGGCAACTGAAATTGTTAAGACGTTAGTAGTAGTTATTACTGCTAAAAGTTATTTGCTTTATTTCCTAACTGAGGAGGGCCAAAATATTACTACTTCTAGCACTTTCATGCTAACTAAGTTGAGGCATGAATTTGAGGCAATAATCAAGCTTAATTAAGTTGCTAACTAAGTTGGGTAAATTACAAATAGTATAAACTATGAAATGTTGTCAAACACCGCTTAGATGCAATGTTCTAATCAACTGAAAGCTCCCCCTTCTCCCTAATTCCCTTTCTTGATCCCAAGTGTAAACTGTAAAAAGAGAATTGCTGTAAATGTTTGGCATTTAATTTGTAGTGATAGTGATTTGTTAATGGCGCATATGGTCATCCAACTTTACTAATTGATCATGAAAGTCATATTATTTTCATTTGTTGTTCAAAGCAACTAACTTAGCTTGTGCAATTAGGTCAAATGTTCATCTCCACCGGTTTTGATAGTTTTTGATCACCGAAAGATGACAGTGGAGTTTTTTAATATGTTCTATTATTAAAAATATTAAATTCAAATGCTTATCAATTTAAAAGCCCGACCCAATATGAAGCTGACCCAACTCCGACCTTGACCCACAACTCAGTATTATCGGTTCACTACATAAGAGATGCAATATTTTTATTTTTATTTTTAATATTGTTTTCTCTCTCTGATTTTGCTCTTAGGATTCTTCACTATGCAAATATTTTTCATTTTCTAGATTATGTACTCTCTTGAAGATGGAACCCGTGGGTTTATGAAATAGAAAAATAAATGAATCTCAAAAATATGAGTTCGTTGGTTTCATCGCTTTATAAAACCACAAATTTCTTCTTCAAGATAATGATAAAAAAAAAATATATTTGCATAGTGAAAAGCACTAAACGTAAAATGAGAGCGAGGAAATCATTATTTATTTCAAAAAAAAAATGACATCTCTTATGTAGTGAACTGATAATACTGAGTTTTTCTTTTACCACCAACAACCTTGAAATATAACTGCATAAAGGAGTTCACAGAGTTAAATAATGCAACAACATCATCTACAACCCAACTTGGGAACACTGTATCCCAACTAATTGTATGAACTAATGAAGTAGAAAACTTGGCTAAACTATAAGCTAGAACATTCCAAGATCTAGGAATATGTACTATGTACTTCTTCAAAGAAATTTATCAACTTCCATATGTCTTCACAAGTAGTGTCTATCCCCCATGAGACTTTCATCTTCTTCAGCAATATATTAATCACATTTTTTGCGTCCGATAACACATGAATTTTAGACCAATCATTGTTAATAGCTCATTAGCTTGAGCCAGCACCTCCCTAATTGCAAGTGCTTCAGTAATTAAGACTTTCCCAACAAACTGAAAAGGGGAGTCAAGGGCTTGAAGCAAATTACCATAGCTATCCATAGCCGCCACACCAGAGCTCTCCATCTGCTTCTCCTTGTGTAGATCTGCATCTGTAAAAATAACAATGCCATCTTGTTCCGCCTTAATAGAAAAATCAGTAGTGCAATTTTGATTATTACAAGGAAGAGGTCCGGATGTAATAGTGCTTTCGTATTCATGAAAATCAAATAATGCTATGTTAACAATTTCTATAGGTTCACATTTTTCACAATTAAAAACCCATGCATTCCTAGCTTTCCAGATCTGCCACATAATGAAAATACTTAACTTAACCATTTCAATAGACTCGGGGAATTGACGAGTGTTAAGAAAAATATCTTTCATCATGTGGCAAAGTCAAGAGTATTCTCTAAATTAGGCCAATTAATAGGGCAGAGTTTTCAAACCAGTTGCGCACTTGGACAACGAAAAAAAATATGATCAATTGTTTCACTCTTTAAACCACAGTTTTAACAAATATCACAAATATGGTTAAGTCATTTGCAAATATTAACATTAACAGGAAGCACATTCAAGATGCATTTTCTAATAAAATGTTTATATTTGTTCTTAGTATTCAGAGACCATAAGAAATTGGGTTTAATTTATATTTGGTTAGGGTCTAAAATTGTTTAATGACTTTAAAATTTTTAATAATAAAAAAAGACATGTCATCTTACGGTGATGAAAAAACCCAAGACCAGTGGAGATGACTATTTCAGCAAGTTGCACAAAGTTAAATGATTTGAGCGACAAACGAAAGAAATATAATTTTAGTGGCCAATTATTCAAAATTGAATGATCATTTGAGCCATCAACTCTTATAATGACTGTCCGGTTGTGACATGACATATCTTTATTTTTCGAGCTTATGGATTGCCCAATTTCAATTATATAACCATACGCTTTGTTTTCTTTTCGCATCCAGTGTTTGATAAAACTTTGAAACCCCTCGGATTTGGATTTATGTCGAAGAATCTTATTATGTAGGATAAAGCGCTTCATATCAAAGACGATTTTATTTTCAATAAGCATTTCCTATAAAAAAATTGACTTCATTGCTTGGTGGCTCGATTTGAAAGAATTAGTTCGCTTACGATACTTTAACTGAAATATATCTAATTATCTATAACAAAGAGTTTGATTTATTAAACAAAGTTTAGCGGAAAAATAAGTTACACTCTTAACTTTTCTTAGAAGTTTCAGCATCATGGGAGAAAATGCCATGGTAGAAGAAATGCTTTACAGCCCCTAGTTTTCCTTCGTGCCACAGATTCAAAGAGATTATCGAACATCGTTTTGTTCATTTACACGTATAAAATAAACTAAGGACCTTGGAACATATCATGTGGTCCTAAGTCATGAAAAGTACAACTAGTCAGCTTCTTGATAAGTTTACTACTCCATCCGTTTTTTGTTTAAAAAAGAATGAACTTATTTGACTCTGCACGGAGTTTAATAAAGAAAAGAAAAATTTTGAAACTTGTTATCTAAAATAAGTCATAGATGTTTGTGTGGCTATAAACCATCTCATTAAAGATAAAAGTTAAAATTTATTTTCAAATTTAAAAAAAGATCATTCTTTTTTAAACGGTCTAAAAATGAAATAAATTTATCTTTTTTGAGAAAACGTTTAAATCATACCTCATATAACCTAAGAAGTTTAAAATACTTCTGAAGTTTTATATACATCGACAATATAAAATAAAATTAAACCATTAGAAGATTAAAAAATTACTGTAATACTACACTATCAAGTCAATTATAATACTAATAAGTATGATTAGTAATCTAAAAAACAAAAATAGAAAACTCATATTATACATGTCAAATCTGTGTGCGCCCCTACATGCTGATTAGATTTCTTGACATATCCAAATCCACAGAAAACCCCTCCACCTGGTTTTTTCTTACTATATAAGTAGGTTCTTTCTATTTTTCAAAATTCATCTATTTGTTATATTAATTGAGAAATATTAGCAAGTGACAAGAAAAAGAGAGAGATAATGGCAGCAGTAGTTGATGTTTGTAAGACTCAGGTTACTAAACTAAGGGAAAGTGTTAAAGCAAGGAGTCTTTCCTTGTTTAGAGACCAGAACAAAACATCAGCAAGGGATGAATTAGAAGAAAACAAGGGAGCCAATAAGCAGATTTCAACTGTTTCTACTTCTCCAAAGATCAAGAATGACAATACAATGTCAGAAGCAACTGTACTTTTAGTCATGGACCGGTTTAGTCCTTGGTAAAACCAATATTGCATGACATTTTAGGGTTTCGTTAGAAAAACTAGCATATAAAGTGGAGTACTAATTTGCCTTTGTACATACTTATGTTTTTGTAATAAATTTGGTCTAAGTTTTTGTTCATTTAGCCTGGACTATAATCACCAATGTATTCTAACAGACAAGACACGAAACTCAAATACACAAGGGAATTCATCATCTTAATCGAAGACAAGAACACCAATTTTAAGACATGGAATTGTACCATCAAATAACTTGAACATTCACTAAACATTGATATGAAATCACAACTTTCCAACTTCCAAGTTAAACTAAACTAATTATGAAAAAGGACTTGGATCAGAGAAATACAAGAGGATTCAGACATGATTTTGACAAGGCTAGGCAGAGAAAACTAGCATTTCAGAAGCACCTCAAAAGATATTTTTTAAAATTAATTTTATTTAAATAATTAGACATTAATTGGAATTCTCGGGACAAAATTGGTGTCAACAACTATAATGTTGAGAAGAGCAACAGAAGCGGCATGACCATTCGGAGCCAATCAATGGTCACCACGTATGGCGCTACGGGAAGATGAAGTGACTGGTTTCCTTTTTGAAACCCTTGGCGTGCATTCCGCCACGTCATTCTCCCGCTCAAATTCATTCCACTCCTCGATAACTCTTGCGCTTGACCGAGGAGTGGGGGAACTATCTGTATAGGGTAAAAAATGGTTTGCACACATGGCACCTCGAGCGCATGATTCAGAGCATATCAAACGAAGGTCTACCAGATTTGCACTCGAGGCAGAACGATAAAACCACCGAGGTGAACGCTCGAAGCCATAGTTCCTGACATACATTGAGGGACAATAGCCTCGGTAAATCAGCGGGCTCATGCCCCCGAAGCGGAAGGACCTTAGCCTCGGTGGACCGCTCCTATTTTAGTGGGGTGATTACCCCATAATCTCAGCCCACTATCTCACTTTCCAGAGGAATAGGACGTAGGCGTGGCCATGACTAGAACATGGAGAATGTGGCCGAAACTTCTCCATTTGAGTAGTCTATAAATAGTATTTCATTTTCATTATTGTGATCATCTAGAAATTTATACCAAAACTCTGTCAAAATTTGTACTCATCATTGTTATTATTGAAATCTTAGTTTTATTGCTCTTTATTCGATTGTCTACTTCGATTTGTTGTTTTTACGCGACTTTAATACTTAGCATTATTTGTAAACCTGTTCGAAATTCGATTTGTTGTCCTAAGTTGATTTAGGCCCATACACATGGTATCATGAAAATGATCATATTATAGATTTTTGGCGGAATAGGTTGTTTATCCCCTGAACTTGTCTCAAATTACCACTTTCCCATATTATCTTTACGGGCATCCATTTCACCCCCCTTAACAACTTTCAAGTGATACTACTTCACACTCCACTGCCTCTTTACCAGTTGCATTATGGAGTGTGTGTTACACTCGCGCCACATAAGCAACGGGTGGCAGCCACACCAACACTTTGTCAGATAAAAAGAATAAAATATTTCCCTGACTTTCATTGTCTTCTTCTTCACTCACCACCACTAGACCCACCACAACACCACCACACCAACCACCAACTCTGCTTTTGCACCACCATTTAAATGAAAAACAGAAGAAAAAATTCTAAAATATCATTAACAACCACTATAAATGTAACAGCCCAAGCCCGCTAGTAATATTGTCCGCTTTGGGCCTAGGCCCGTACGGCTTTAAAACGCGTCACTAGGGTCTAAGGCCAGTTAACTTATATACCCAGCATCTCTCTTGTGTTATGCCGATGTGGTTAAGTGTCCCACATCGGCATAACACAGGAGAGATGCTGGGTATATAAGTTAACTGGCCTTAGACCCTAGTGACGCGTTTTAAAGCCGTGCGGGCCTAGGCCCAAAGCGGACAATATCACTAGCGGGCTTGGGCTGTTATAGATGGTATCAGAGCCACTCCGTGTCAGCCTTGTCGATGTGGGTCAAAGTTTAGGCCTGAGTCTAGGCGAATCCCGGTACGCGGGGCAAACCTCCGTGGTGAGTCTAGGCGAATCCCGGTATGCGGGGCAAACCTCAGCGAGGACGCTGAGTCCATAAGAGGGGGTGTATGTAACACCCCAGCTAAGGGTCAAGTGTCCCACATCGGCATAACACAGGAGAGATGCTGGGTATATAAGTTAACTGGCCTTAGACCATAGTGACGCGTTTTAAAGCCGTGCGGGCTTAGGCCCAAAGCGGACAGTATCACTAGCGGACTGGAGCTGTTATAATAAATTACACCTCTCACTACCAAATTCACTACCACCATCATTAATTTTACTACTCACCACCATAGCCATCATATCATCACCACCAAACACCATATCCACGTCTTTCATCCCCATTAATTATTAATATCTCTACCACCAAACCACCAAAAATCACAATCAAACCCAACTATTGAAAATCTCACCACCACTACCCACAATCATATTTATGTTTTCCACCACCATTAATAAGAAAAATTTCCACCATCAAAATAACAACCATACCCATTTCTAAAAATTGTCTTATCAAAAGGTTGATTTGTAAAGGAAAGAAAGGGAGAGGGGATGGGTGCGCCAGGAAGGGGGAGGGGGTACGTGAAGGAGTAATGGAATTGATGTGATGATTTTTTTTTTTTTTTAAAAAAAGCAAAATAGGAATAAAAGAGAGGTAGAGTAAAAAAAAAGAGAAGAAGATTTGGTGGGTGGGTGGGGGTGGAGCAATTGAGTTGTTGTGATGATTAAAAGGTGTTGGGTAAATGAAAGAGAAGAAGATTGGGAAGGGGGTATGGAGAGGGTCCATTTTCTTTTATTTTACTCGCCCTTTATTTTGGTTTTTATTTAATTTCTTGCCACGTCAGCCTTTAGGTTAGTGTAAGTATCACTTGAAAGTTGGTAAATGGGGAAAACGAATGCCCGTAAAGATAAGAAGGGAAAATGGTAATTTGAGACAAGTTCAGGTGGTAAAGAACCTATTATGCCTAGATTTTTTATTGTTGGGGCTAGGAGTGTTCACGATTTGGTTAAAAACCGACCCAAACCGAAAATCAAACCAAACCGACTAAGATAACCGATATGGTTTTTGGATATGGTTTGGTTTGGTTTTCAAATTTTAAAAACTGACATTATTTGATTTGGTTTGGATTTCATGAAAAATAACCGAAGAAATAACCAAATCGAACCAACAAATTATATATATTAATATATTAATTTTTTATAATGTAATTTAAGTATTTTATACATTTTCAATAAATTTTGTAGAAGGTTAAATGTTATTAGATTTTATCTTTTTGACTAACTTTTAAGTCCATTTTAACAAGAACCCAACTCATTTAGTCGAAGGAGTGACTAACTTTTAAGTCCATTTTAAAAAGAAAACAACTCATTTAATCCAAGGAGTCTAATTCATTCAATAAACTTATAGTTATATTAATTTAGGTAAAAAATCGGACTCACAAACACATAGACGCACCGATAAAGTCTAAAGGAAAAGCAAATTCTAGTTTTGACATCGTCTTTTCAGTAACCATTGCATGTTCAACTTGATATATGAGTCATGACATATCGAAAGCAGAAACTTTGTGTAAATATAAGTATACTTTAATTCTTTCTTTTGTTCTAAATATTTATTTTTAATTTCCCCAGGATTTGTTGTAATAGCAAGAGTGCAACATTTTAGGTGTAATTAAGTTAAAATTCAAGTTGCTCAAAATACTACTCCCTCTATTCCGTTTTATGTGTCAGAGTTCGGAGTACGAGGATCAAACTTGCTATATATGACCGTGAACTCGGACATAGATTGTTTAATTTTTTTAATATAAAATTTATATATTTAGAAATTACATGAAAAGTACTACGTTATAATAATTTATAATTCAGAATAATTATAAAATATAGAAGAAAAATATGGTCAAAGAAGGACCTCAAAGACTTCTCAAATAGTAACCTTGCCAAATAAAGTGGAACGGAGGGAGTAAAAGACTAAAAACATAGTTGTAATTCTCTTTATCATTCGTTTTTAAGTAAAAATCTTTTTATCGTTTATTTTTTTTTAAAGAAAAGTTCTTTTTATCATTCTTATTATCTTCATTGTTATTTTATTTTTCAAAATCCGACAAAATCGAACCAGATCAAACCAAATCGAAAATAACCAAATCGATGGATATAACTTTTATTTGGTTTGGTTTGATTTTAAGAATTTAAAAACCGACTATATTGATTTGGTCATGGTTTTAACCAAAAACCAACCAAATCTAAACCCGAACATCCCTATCTAAACCCGAACATCCCTAGTTGGGGCCATAGTGCGTGCATTTTGAGGTTGATGAGTTAGACCCATTCGAAAAGTACAAAGGGAATGGCAGAGAAGAGAAGAGACGTGAATTAATAGAGAGAAGGGAAAGATGGGATGCTTGGACTGCTTCGACGGAGGAGCCAAAAGAGAGCAGCGCAGAGAAGAAGAGCGTTTGGCCTCCGAAGAAGCTCGTGCTCGTGCTGCCCAAGCCGCCCAAAAAAGGCATTTCCCATTTCTTCATTCATCACTTGATTCATCAAATTCATAAATAATCAGAAAAGAATTCAATTACGTTCATAAAGGATGTTTATATCTTGCATTTGTACTATACATGAAAGTACGAGATGGTTGCGTATATCTCTTGACATGCATCTCTGTTGCTTTCTCTATGAGGCAATCAATAATACTTGATATTTGGGATTTTTAGAGAAAAGTCTGATTTAATTACTTGTCAAGCCTGATTTCATTCACCACTCTACTGTACAACAAGTGTTTGTCTTTTTAGAGTGATCTATTCTATCTTTTGAAGTGTGTCTTTCAAGGCTGGGTTATTCTTAAGGAGCGCACGAACGAAGCGTTTGGGGGGGGGGGGGGTGGGGGGGGTTAGACAAACAAAAAATTAGAGGGGAAATATTAAGTGTAATTCTTCCCTCCCACGACAAGCATTCAAAACTTGTGTTCAGAAGCCAAGTTGAAGCTGGATATGCGTACCTCACATTTGAGTCATGTGCAAGTAAACATAAGTTATATCTTAGAAGGACTTTATGAGCTGTCATTTTGATCCTTAGCTTTATTCCATCTAAACATGCTCTTGATCAGAAACTGAAAATGTTGAACTTCATCGTTTGGCTACAAAGGCAAATTGTCTTCCATATATTTTGTGGCATTTCGCCTTTCATTGTTCTTCTTGTTTATGATTATAAGCTTATCCTTCTGATTGGGTTATCTAGGAGATGTTTGGAGAGATTTTGATATTCGTTTGACAGGGATGGACTTTAATAGATTCTTCTGCATAAATTGAAATAAAATGGAACAAACACTGATATATTACACTGAAAATACTGAAATTACATCAAGAAGTCTGATAATAATCACACTAGTACTGTATAGTCACAAGTGGCAGATGCAATTGACAACAATAAACAACTAATACAGCAACAACAACATCCTAGACAACTTATTTATGCAGTTCATAACAAAGAAAATTACACAGATTTGATGTTTCTAGACTTTCGAGAGGCTAGAACTCTCCCAGGGTTCTCTTTTTCTTTTCTTTTTCCTCCCTCCAGCAGTTCTGCCCAGTTTCTCCAGATAAAACCACCCCAAGTAACTGTCATGAGACAGTTACTAACTTTTTAATTCACTACTTTTGGCCTCCTGGTTTATTGGATATGTCTTTGTGCCTCCTAGAGAAAGTGAATTTAACATGAGGTCCATCATTACCCGCCCCTATAGCAGTCACCTTGTCCTCAAGGTGAAAGTCAGGAAATTGTAGATCAAGGATTTCATAATCCTCCCAGGTATTCTCAAATTCAGGTAGGTTCTTCCACTTGATTAACACCTCTTGTTTTCCATTGATTAGCTTCCTAATCTGCTTGACAGCTTCAGGTTCTACTTGAAGCTCCAAGTCTGATGAAAGAAATGGAGGTAGGTCTTGAGTAGGAGTTGTTGGTAGCAAGCATTTTCTCAACTGTGAAACATGAAAAACTGAGTGAATGCGTGCTCCATCAGGTAACTCCAATCGGTAAGCCACAGAACCAATCTTCTCTAAGATCTTAAGAGGACCATAAAAACGGGGGCTGAGTTTTTCATTAATCTTCTTAGCCAAAGAGCGCAGTTTGTAGGGTCGAAGTTTGAGATACACCATATCTCCAATTTCAAAATTCACTTCCCTACGTTTTTTATCAGCTTGATACTTCATTCTTTGTTGTGCTTGGACCAGATGATCTTTGAGTTCAGTCAAGATCAAATTTCTAGTGCGCACCTGTTCATTTACTTCTTCCACTGCCGAAACTGTGTCATCCATATGAAAAATTGATGGTGGATCCCTCCCGTATAATGCTTTAAAGGGTGTCATGCCAGCAGATCTGTTAAATGACGTATTAAACCAATATTCTGCCCAAGATAACCAAGTAGACCATTGCTTAGGATTTTCTCCTGCCATACAGCGAAGATATGTCTCCAAACTCCTGTTCACCACTTCCGTTTGCCCATCAGTCTCCGGATGATATGAAGAGCTGTAGCGCAAGGTAGTTCCTGCCATTTTAAACAACTCCCTCCAAAATTGGCTGATAAACACTCGATCACGATCAGACACAATAGACTTAGGAAAACCGTGCAATTTTACCACTTCTTTGATGAAAACATCAGCCACTTCTTTAGCATTAAAAGGGTGAGAAAGTGGAATAAAGTGTGCATACTTAGTAAGACGATCCACCACAACCATGATAGTATCATACTTATGGGATTTAGGAAGACCGGTAATAAAATCCATACTTACATCCTCCCACACGTGATGAGGTATGGGTAAAGGTTGGAGTAATCCGGCCGGACTCAAAGTTTGATACTTGTTCTTTTGGCAAATGTCACACCTGGCAACAAATTCTTGAACATCCCTTTTCATACCTTCCCAGTAAATATTCTCAAACAACCTCTTATATGTGCGAAGATACCCCGAATGGCCTCCAACCGGAGAAGAATGAAATTCCTTCAACAGTCCCGGTATTCGAGACGACCCTTTTGGCAAAACCAAGCGACCCTTGAACAGTAGACAACCATTCTTCAAGCTGTAGTTGTTGTTTGCTTGCTGTCCAGAAATTAACTTCTGCAAAATAGAGGCCATTTTGCTGTCTCGTTGTACTTCTTTGTCCCACTCTTCCTTGTCTTCATATCTCCAAACTGAAAAGGCATATAACTCTGCAGATTCGCCGCGTCTGGACAGTGCATCGGCCGCTTTATTTTCAGCTCCTGCTTTGTACTTGATGTCAAACTTATAGCCCATAAGTTTGGAAACCCATTTCTGTTGATTCTCATTCAATACTCGTTGCTCCAGCAAAAATTTAAGGGCTTTCTGGTCAGTTTTTATGATAAAATGATGACCCATCAAGTAGTGATTCCATTTCTTGACGGCTAAAACAATAGCCATTAGTTCCCGTTCATATACCGAACATTGCCTAGCTTTTGAAGAAAGTACTCGACTGAAATATGCAATAGGTTTACCATTTTGCATCAAAACCGCACCTACACCAAATCCTGAAGCATCAGCTTCAATTACAAAAGGATGAGAAAAGTCCGGCATCGCTAAAACCGGCACTTGTGTCATAGCCAACTTCAGTGCCTCAAATGCTTGTTGAGCTTGTTCTCCCCATATAAAAGCATCTTTCTTCAGTAAATCAGTTAAGGGAGCAGCGATCTTACCATAATTCTTGACAAATTTTCTGTAATACCCCGTGAGTCCCAAAAATCCACGTAAAGACTTGATATCTCTAGGTATTGGCCAAGATATCATACTCTCAATCTTGGAAGGATCTGCTTGCACTCCCTCAGAGGATATGATATGGCCTAGATATTCAAGTTTATGCTGCCCAAATACACACTTCTTCTTGTTGATTACTAGCTGATTCTGTTTGAGAATATCCAAAGCAACCTTCAAATGGTCAAGATGAGAAACATAGTCTCTACTGTAAATTAAGATATCATCAAAGAATACCAAAATAAACTTCCGCAAATGCTCCCTGAAAATATCATTCATCAATGACTGAAAAGTCGAAGGTGCATTTGTCAAGCCGAAAGGCATTACCATGAATTCATAATGTCCTTCATGAGTGCGGAAGGCTGTCTTTGCTTCATCTCCAGCTTGAATGCGAATCTGATGATATCCTGACTTGAGATCCAACTTGGTAAATATGGTGGCTCCCCCTAACTCATCAAGTAACTCATCAATGCATGTTATTGGAAATTTATCGGGTACTGTAATGTCATTAAGAGCTCGATAATCCACGCAGAAACGCCAACTTCCATCCTTCTTCTTAACTAGCAATACTGGACTAGAATATGGACTAAAACTAGCTCTAATGATTCCAGCAGCCATCATCTCTTTTACCAAACGCTCGATCTCAGCTTTTTGAGAATGAGGATATCTATATGGACGAATGTTCGGTGGATGTGCTCCAGGTTGAATAATTATAGCATGATCGTGAGAACGACGTGGTGGTAGACCTGAGATTTGCTCACACACTTCTGGGTAAGCAGATAACAACTCTTCAATCTCTTTTGATGTCATAGTAGCTTCACTTTCATTAGTTGTTACCTGATTCATCTCGATCAAGAAGCACTGGTTCCTTTTCTTTAACAAATTGGACATGGCTTTTAGTGACACCACTGTCCGAACCATCGCTGGATCTCCTTTAAGTGACACTAATCTTCCTGCATCTTTAAATTTCATAGTGAGAAGTTTCCAATTCACCCTCATCTCACCCAAAGTGGCTAACCATTCCATCCCAAGTATCACATCAGTTCCACTCAATTCAAACAAGAAATATTGTTGGTGAATTTGTACTCCCTGCACGTCCAACCTCACCCCTTTGCATACTTCACTCCCGCCAACCTGTTGACCATTACCAATTGTCACTTTAAATTCGTTGGTCTTCTCAATATGCAATTGCAGTTGACGAGCAATAGTGGAAGATATAAAATTATGAGTAGCTCCACTGTCTACCAAAACAATCACATTGTGCCCATGAATTTCACCCACTAATTTCATTGTTCTTCCTCCTGTAAAGCCCGCTATTGAATTCATATTCAACACCATCATAGCACCCTTACTTTCTCCATCATCTTCAGCCTCTACCGCGGCCTCAAAGAATTCATCTGCTTCTTCTTCATCTGTGTTTGGTGACTCTGAAACAATTAAGAGGTTAAGTTGCTTATTTTTACAACGATGGTTAGGGCCAAATTTTTCATCACATCTGAAGCATAAACCTAGCTCTCTTTTTCGGGCAATTTCTGAATCAGACAACCTTCTGAATCGGCCCTCGTGTTTTGGTGCAGAAGATGCATTGAAGCTATTCGACTTTGCTGGAGTAAGAAATTGAGAATCCACATTGCGCCCCGCTGCCCCGACTTTTAAATCACGTGTTTCAAGTATGTTCGTGACCCGAGAAAAATTTGGTCTAAACCCAACCTCATGTTAAATTCACTTTCTCTAGGAGGCACAAAGACATATCCAATAAACCAGGAGGCCAAAAGTAGTGAATTAAAAAGTTAGTAACTGTCTCATGACAGTTACTTGGGGTGGTTTTATCTGGAGAAACTGGGCAGAACTGCTGGAGGGAGGAAAAATAAAAGAAAAAGAGAACCCTGGGAGAGTTCTAGCCTCTCGAAAGTCTAGAAACATCAAATCTGTGTAATTTTCTAGACTTTCGAGAGGCTAGAACTCTCCCAGGGTTCTCTTTTTCTTTTCTTTTTCCTCCCTCCAGCAGTTCTGCCCAGTTTCTCCAGATAAAACCACCCCAAGTAACTGTCATGAGACAGTTACTAACTTTTTAATTCACTACTTTTGGCCTCCTGGTTTATTGGATATGTCTTTGTGCCTCCTAGAGAAAGTGAATTTAACATGAGGTCCATCAGACTTGCAAATAACTTTCAGGTTTTAGAGCAGACGAAAGACCTTCTTACCTAAAATATGATTCTTTACTTTTCTGTCCACAATCATAAATGGAAAGAAAGAGGAATATAGATATGTGGAAAATGGTGCGGAAAGTAAGCGATTATTGAGTTCCTTTATTTGTTGAGTGGAAATATGTTTACAGCAGGTAGGCATCTGCCAGGCAAGATACTCAACTGGGAGAAGGGAGACTTATTCTCCACCATTGGGTTCTGAACTTCCTATGTTGTTGAATTCATAAGTTTCATTCATCTTCTGCAGATTTCTCACGTTAGCAGTTTGCTATTACTGCTTTACCAGATCTTCAAATTAACTTGTTTGCTTTGCCTGATTTATCCCAACTTTGTTACAGGCAAGAGCAATTTGATAAGTCTGCAGCAGGAAGAGCAGCACGTGCACAAATGGCAGCTGCTTCCAAGCAAGCAACAAATACGAACCAAGGAGAACCAGTTCTTAAGGTATTGTCCCTGTTATGATTACTGGTTGTCACCGTCTCTGCTATTGACTTATCATTTTCATATATCTACCTATATTTGTTAAAAAACAGTATTCAAAATTTTAGCTTCCTGTATCATTGGTCTAAAATATTTCTTTTGGGATTAATGTTTTACATACTAAGTCTAAATACTTAAAAGATATCTGAAAATCATACTTTGAGCTCTGATCCGCTTAAAATTATGTGAATTGCAGTGGCAGATGGGATGAGGTGCTCTCTTAGGTTGATGTCTTCCATTCATTGTAAGTATCACGACTAACTAAATTTCTAGTTTCTATTTTCTTTTCCTTTTTTAGCGATCGTGCACTAAGTATTTGTCATATCACATAATGAATCTTTATATCGTTGTTCATTAACTTTTAAAATATCATTACCATTCGGACATGCTAATTCTGTAATTTCAATGATGTGGATATACTTGGGGAGTAAGTAACATCTCAAATGGGGATATGAGGAAGCATATTTTGGCCTCCCAACGTCCAGTCTCCTGGTGTTGCAGGTCTTTTCATTTTGGGCTCATCCTTCATATTACTGGTGATTTTTCACAAGCGGTGTTGACATTTGAAGAAGTGAACAACTGAATAAGTCACTGAAAAAAAAACGACAGTTCAAATTCAAGGCATCAAACAACCACAAACTTAAATCAGATTTTAAATAATCTGACATGACTAATTCACTTTGTCGATGTTGTTCTGGCTCATTGCCCCTTTCTTCCATGTTGACCTTTGAGATGTTGAATTTTTTTTTTGACAGCTTGGAAGATGCTTTAGGGAAACTTATCTTCATTTAAAATTTAAGTTGAATCACAATTAATAGATAACCTCTAAATTTTTTTATTGGATTCAACTCACAAAGAAAAATAATGGATGTCTTCAAGATATTCCATCTAATGAAGGAGGAGGTAGCAAAACAATTGATAAACAGGCCTTTGGAGTAGAAAAGGCATATATATATGTATGTATTTAAGCGTTGTCGGATGCTTCCACTAAGGTGCATCCAAACTTGCTTCATATGCCTCACAATAGTCCCATCTTAGAACAAACCATTCAGAGCATCCTGGCCTTTTATTATTACAATAAAGTAACTTTTATCATAATAACAGTACCAAGCAGGTAAAAAATATGTACAATGTATCTAGATTTGACTCCTATTGAAGTAACGAGTCAAATATCCAGAATGTCTCTAATTTCTTTTCTACTCCAAAGGTATAAATTTGTAAATGCCTATATTTTACATGAGAAATATGCTCTATTTTTTTAAAAAATCCTTGATTCCTTTCTAGCCAAATAGTCCAAATGGTACATAATGGGATGTTCTTCTAGCATCTTTGAGGCCTCTTTCCTATTTTCTGCCCCTGCCAACTGATGAGAGCTAATTTTGGAGAACCAAGCATCAGAATATACCCTACAAATTCAATATATAGTCCAAGTTTGTCATGTCTTCTTGCAATGTAACAAAAGATGCAGGAATTTTCACTTTTCACAAATATAGCCTCCCAATGTTTTCTTGCACTAGCACTGAAAATTTTCTTTTTCAAGTGTAGGCAGGATATCATAGCTATCGTTTCCTTTCTCTTCCACAACATATGACTTGAATCATTCTTCCTTGTATGAGAACAGTGCCATTCGTTGTATCTTCTTTGTAAATGCATTCACACTAAAACTTTCTGTGATTGAAGTACAGGAGACGCCAAAACTTCTGGAACTTTACCAAATATCCTTCAAGTTACTTTTATGTTTGTTATATTCTTACAACTGAAGAGAGCTCTTCCTTGGGGTAAAAAGTCTTCTATCATTAGAATGATATCGAATGCTGCAGACATTCTTGGACTGCATTGTTACTGCCTATAGATAAATCATGTACCTATAAATGGTACTTCAGTTGATAGACCTTTTAAATCAGATTAAGTCCAGACAAGAAAGAACTGAACTATGATGCCCTGGGCATTATGAAATTCGACTTCAATGCAGTAACTAAATGTTATGTTGCCATCGTTTTCAATATAGTGATGACAGGTTTAGATCTGAAGAACAGATGAGAATCAAACAATAATAACATGCTTGGCTGCTGATTAGCAAAGAGAATTCTGTTGTCTGATGTCTTACGTTTTTCAATAGTGAACTCTCCCTAGTGTAAAGTACAATATTTGTAGGATCCACTGCTATTGCAGCAAGTAGGTGATTCATATTGAAACTTTTATTGTCAAACTTTTTTCCTTTTTTCCTTCCTCTGGGTACTGACATCATTATTAAGCTTGAATCTAATCTGGTATTGTGATGAAGTGCATACTTGGAAATGTCTGAATTTCTCAGTGGTCATTTTTAATATTTTCTCTTCTCTGTCTGGAAACTAATGAGAATTACGTGAAATAAGTCGGACAAGTTTTATTTCCAATCTCCCCATCAGTTGATTTGTTCCATTCTTAGTTGTATTCAGAAAATAGTTCAAGTTTACCTTTTACTGGACTCGCGGTTTTTGCATAAATATTTTTCTGATTCTTAAAGGGAAAAGAAGGTTCTTGTGATTCTTAGTATTTTTGTTTTCCTTCTTCAGGTACTAATGCTCTTATTGGAGTTGAAGCTTGATCTCTAACAATCTCCTGTTGTGGTGAAGCGTACACTTGTAAATATTTGAAGCTCCTATTAGTTCTAGTATTTTCTCCAATATGTTTGAAAATTGAATTGAGAATAAGGTGGACCAATTCTGACAGTTGGTATTTCCATCTGCCACCAGCCTGTTTGCTCTTCTTGTCTCTGTTCTTGTAAGATTCACTTGTTTACAACGAAGTGTTCAGGTGTACCTTTCACTAAACTCGTGATTCTTGTTCAAGAAAAGGTCATGGTTGTTTCCTCTCCATAGATTTATGCAAAACGAAGATAAATGAAAAGGTAAACAGTGTTTGGCTGCTTGCGTAAAGGGACACTCTGATACTCAGGTTCATATCATATTTGTGAAGCTACTACTACATCTTTTTTTGAATGTTGGAAAGGATGTACGGGAATATTGACATCTGCTATTTCAATTTTCAGTGCCTGATATGATGTTGATGTTGTCTCTTTGACGACTTGAATACATTTTTCATAGTTGATCATTTGATATCGTGTTGTTTAAGGAAACTTCCCCCTCCCCCTTTAACCTGTTTCATACAAAGGTTTTTAAGTAATTAACTTGGGAAATTTTCCAAAAGGCTTTGGTGGTTTGCCAAGTTAATCCCAAGACGATACGGAATAGATTGTTTTCTGGAATGTGTTATTCAATATTACTTTGAAAAACAAAGTTACGTCGATATGTATTCTCTTTTTTTTTTTGTTCAGTAGTTGATAACTAATTTCTGAAGAAACTCTGTTTCTATAATATTTGAAATTACTTTTTATTTTTTAATTGAGGATACCTTATTTGTCTAATATGGGATTTAAGATTTTTGAAAATTTCTAGTTCTAAATATTTCATAATACTTGTGTGGTCATAGAATTTTTTAAAACTTGTGGCCTAAAATGTTGGAAGATGTGACGCGCAGAATTAAAATGGTGAAATGGAATAATGTCGGGGTGCTATGTAATAGAACAATCAAGTCAAAAGTAAACTGCTATGAAACAGTTATAAGACCATAAATGTGTAGTAGTGAATGTTGGGCTACTAATGTCCTAACATATATACATGATGAGGGTCTTAGAGATGCATATGATAAGAGACAAATTAGAAGTGACCACATTCGCTCGAAGGTGGAAGTAGCACACATAAGATAAGATGAGAGAACGTTTAAGATAATTTAGTGACGTCTTGGGTCGACCTGTAGATGCATCGGTATGTGGATGTGATAATATGGTAAGTGATGGTGCTAGAAAGGGACGAGGTATACCTAAAAATCGCATGAAAGGAAGTTGTCTCGAAGGACGTACAATTCCTCTAGCTCAATATAGTCTTAACTAAAGATGTGTACAATGGATGAAAAGATAGGTATATGTAATATCTTCTAAGAAACAACATGTTGTTTCTCGATCAAGTGCTGAAGCTGAATATAGGTCGGTTGCTCATGCAGCAGCAGAGATCACTTGGTTGCATTCACTTCTCAAAGATCTGCACATATCAGTTTCTTCACCATCCATAATATTTTGTGATAATATTAGCTGCATTTATTTGGCTTATGTTCTGAAAATGAAGCCTAAAGGAAGAAATGTAGCTGTTCTTAGTTTATACTGTCATAACTGAAGTTCAGAATAGCATTTAAAATCCTACTTTATGTTCTGTTAGCATGTAAAATTAGTTGAAAGTTATAAAGGTTAGTCCTTCATTGGTTTTAGCAAATTCAAGCCTAGGTCTGTTATGCTTCCTCCTGTTGATTTGCTTTCTATTTTGCTCCTGTTTCTGCTTGGTTGTGTGTGTGAAAGTGCAGTTAGATGGGTTGAATTCTTGTTTTCTGGAATTGTTTGTTTGTTCTGTGAGTGAAAGGTGTTCAGGGTGGGCTTTATAAGTGAGTGGATGTTTGCAGCCTGTTTAGGAGTTAGTTGTGCTTGTTCATGATGTATAGGCTTCTATGTTGCTTGGGGAAGTTGTTTTTGTTCAGGTTCAGCTGATGTGCAGGTGTGTGAGTAAGGAGGATGTTCAGGGGTGTAGTTTGAGGTTTGGTTCCTGCCATGTTGTAATGTTCCAGGGGTGTTCAAGAGTAGCTGGTTCTGGTCTAGGAGTGTGAATGGTGTGCAGGTAGAATAGAGGGAGTTTAGGTGTATGCTGCAGTTTAGGAGGGATCTGTGAGTGCAAGTGTTTGCAGGTTTGTTTGGATGTGCTCCTAAAGGGTTGAAATGAAGTTGAAGTAGGCTGTTATAGATTGAATCTGAGGGATGAAGGTTTGAAGGGTGCAGGCAGGTGAGGTGGTCTGTGAGGATTTGTTCTGGTGGAGTCATGTTGTGTGAGATGTAGAGGTTCAAGAGAAGTAGTAGTAAGGTCTGCCCTGGTCATGTGTAGAAGTTGTTAGGGGCTGTTTTGGCTTAATCTTGTTCAGGGGTGTAGATTGAAATCTAGGGTCTGTTATGTTTGTTCCAGGTTTGCGAGGGTGTTTGCAGGTGGCTTTGGTGAGATGTTCTGGTGAGTTAGAGTAGCAGAGGTGCAGGGAGTTTGTTTCAGGTTGTTTTAGGTGAGTTGAGGGTGTCTGCTAGTTCCCTTTTGGTTCTGTTTGCAGGTTATTGGAGTAAGAGGGGAGTTCATAGAAGGAACAGCAATGAATTTGGGGGGGGGGGGGGGGAGGGAGTTTTAGGTTTTCAATGGAGAAAATAGGGAGAGCAGAAAATATTGCAAATTGTTAGATTATATGCACAAAAATATATAAGTTTTTCTTTTCAGTTTTGAATTCATAAAAGAGCAGTGCTACTGTCTGTGGTTTTTGGTTGGTTTTGCTTTATCGTTTCTTTGTTACTCGAGTCGTCGCTTGTGCTCGAGTCGCGTTTTCAGGTTCTACGCCCCCCGTTCACTGCTCGCAAAAAGGTAAACTACTCAACCTCGCCTTTCTTTTAGTTTTTCTGTCTATCTAGGTGTTATGTAATTTCTGCGAGTATTTCTGTTGGTAATTGGGATCATGAGTTAGTTTAGATAAAGTTTTAATTTTTTTTTTTCTTTCTTTTCTCTGGTTTCAATTTGTTTAAATCAAAATGCTGCTTCTGTAGTCATATGACTTTGTTCTTGGCCTGTGTATGTGTTGATGTATGTGTGAAAATGGTGTGTGTGAGAGATCTGATAGGCAGGTGTTAGGAGTATAGCTCTGGTTTGCAGGTTGTTATAGTTATCTTAGGGAGTTTAGCTTAGTGTTGCAGGGTAAGTTAATCTGGTCCTGTAGTTGTCTCAAGGAGTAGCAGGGGATTTCAGGTTGAACCGTTGAAGGAGTGTAGTAAGGGTGTTCCAGGTTGGTTTCTGATGGCCTGGCAGGCAGTGAGGTGTTCAGTGGTGTGTGATTAGGAAGGAGTCTAGGTTGGCTTAAGGGTGCTTCAGCCCTTTTTGTTTTGTTAGGAAGGCAGTGAGGGGTCTGTCATGTTGCATTTGTTTGTGGGAAGCCTGATAAGGGATAGGAGTTTCAGGGGTGTGTGGAATGAAAGCATGGAGTTTCTGTGAGATGGAATGTATGAGAGGGTTCAGGGTAAGATGATTTGCAGAGGTAATAGAGGGGTCTGTGTTAGGTATGGAGAAGGTGTTCAGGAGTTTAGCAGGGGTTGATTGAAGTTCCGGTTATGTTATGGTGGTGTCTGGTAGTTTGTAGAGGTGAATGGGAGTTATTTTGTTAGCTGCAGGTTTTGTGAAAGTGTTCTATGGAGTTTTAGAATAAAAGGGTTTGGTTTTTGTGAGCTTAGAGCAGGGAGTTTGTGTATCTGCAGTTTGTTATGGCTGCAGCTCCAGGATAATGGTTGGTGGCTTTCCAGGAGTTATGCAGAGTGAGGGAAGAGTGCAGGTATGTGTGGGTGTTTGTCCCAGGTGTAGCAGGTTTGTTTAGAGGGGCCTAATGGAGTCCGTAGGCAGTGAAGGATAGTTCCTAAGGGTGCCCAGGTCTTTGTCTCCCCATTTCGTGTGTGTGTTATCTGTATAAGTTTTCTTCTGAGTTCTTTTCTATCAAGAAGAGAGCAGGTTCAGAGTTTGATTTTTATTTCTCTGTGTGCTTGAGAGTGTTGTTTGCTTGGTTATTGAGAAGGTGTGGGATATATTTGAAGGGCAAAAAGATCAACTTCATCAAGCTATATATGTATGTTGTTAATTCTTGTGTCCCTTTTAAGTTTCTGTCTCTTTCTAGATTGGAATATTAAGTTCAGCTAGTTAGCTCGATGCTTTGCATTTATCGTTGACTCATTTATGTTTATTTGCCCAGGTGTTCTTCTTTGTCGTTTGCTTATTTTCTTCCATTTACATATGGTTCTTGTTTGGTTCTTTTTATATATATGATAATCTTTTTCTTCTTTTACTTGTCTTTGTTTTTGCACCAACCTGTTGGAGTTCATCGGGAACTCGAGGGCAAGTCAGATCCAAGTTATTGGGTCTTCATTGCTGCATTATCTATTCTTTGGCTCACATTGCTTTGTTGTTACATCATTCTCAAAAACCAAGCCAAATTAGTTGACCCGTGTCTCCTGAAACAGCTAGGGGTATCAATGGTCATTGAAAAACCGACATAACTGACCGAACCGTACCGATTCTTAGGTTATTTTTAGCAAAATCGAAGGTTTCAATATAAATCTATAACCCTCAGAGACTGGAACTACGGCTTGACCTTCGGGGAAGAAGTCTGTGGGACCCTCCTTCCTAGGAGGGCAGCACGCTTTGGGATGCGGAGGAGCTATGATCGTCCAGCTCCCTAACCTAAAGCGGCATCGGGTTTGGACCGCAGGGAACCGTAGCATAGGGGGACGTCTAATACTTTTGCCTCCGCAAGGCTGGCTATGTTAGCTAGGCCACCTGCTTGATCAGGTTTCCATCCGAACTAGTGCCGGCCCTACCAGACAACATCTACCTACACAAGCTCGATCAGGAGATAGGAGGATCCGACAGAAATACGAAATTTCAACCGAATAATCAAGATAGGTTTTTTTATTAGATTAAAAACCGAAATAATACCCAACCGAACCGAATATATAATTTATGAGTTTTATATGTATACGGAATTTACTAACCTACTACATCATGTAGTAGGTTAACACCCTACCTATTTTTGATTTCGTTTAAATGCCATTACTAACACATCAACAATACATTAATGAGAAGGGCAATTTAGTCTTTTCAGCATAATAAACACATTTCAGAGATTTCTCCTTTGGTTCCACTTCCTGTCATGTACCTATACCTCACTGATTAATCCAATTCACAAATCCTACTAAAGAATAATGGTTGTTGCATTGCTAACTATTTTGCTTTTCTATAATCCATTAAAATTGCTTAGGAAACAAAAAAATTACAAATTTCATAATTGCTTATGTCGTTGCTAACTTTTTCAATTAATATAGTGTGACAATCACTTGTGGATCAATATTGGAGAGCTAAAATATGTCTAAGTACTTAAAAATTAGATAGGCAGAATACATAGATGACCCTTCGAAGTTGTACCCAATTCCAAGCTGAATCCTCCAACTTTTCCAATAACCAGATAGACACCTCATGTCGTCCCCAGTGTGTCTCGTGAACACTCAGGTCCAACAAGTCAAATGCGTTAGTTACACTCGCTGCTGACGTGTCAAATAAACAAATCAAAGACTGACACGTGTATTTTTCATTAAAAAATTGACCCTAATTAAAAAAATTTGTTCTTTAAAAACTTACCCCACCATTGGCCCCACCCCCTTACCCTTCTTCTTCATTCTTCATCTGCCATCACTACACTATTTATGGCCATTTTCTCCGATGGAACCAGTAAGAGAAACAAAGGGGGCAACACTCACCACCATATACAATTCAAACGAGGGAGATACTTGTTCAATTTCTTGTTCTCCTTGAAACACACACACACACACCAGCAAAACAATACAAAACAGGGGAAAGGGAGACGAAGGGGCAGTGGCAAAGCCGCCGCCGCCACCGGCATCGAACTATGAAAACGGTGGGGGACCATCAGAATAGTACAAAGAAGAAGGGAAAAGAGAAGGTAGGGGGCGAAGTAGCAGCGACACCGCTGATCAGCTCCTCCTCCGCCTCTCGTTTGATTGTTTGTCCAATTCGTGGTGTTGTTCATCATCACAGAAAACCACTGGTGTATTTGTGCCATTTAATCTTTTAGATTTCGTGTTATCCCGTTCTGTTATGTTGGTCATTCAATTTTTTAGATTTCGTATTTACTTCTGTTTAATTGTTGATATGTTCTGGAATTGGGTTTGGTGCTATGCTCATCAACAAGGATTTCTGGTGGTGGAAGATGGTGGGATTATTGGGGAAGAAGGTGGAATTTTTGTGGGCAAAATAAAAAAAAAATTATGGGTCCACACAAGAGAATTTAATCTGAAAAGAAAAAGAGGAAAGTCAAACACAACAGCTACTTATGCGCTCATATTGGAGTGAGTTACACTTAATTTGTCATGTCATCGTGAGGGGTTCACAAAATACACTGGGGACGACATGAGGTGTCTATCTGGTCATTGGAAAAGTTGGAGGATTCAGCTGGGAATTGGGTACAACTTCGAGAGGCTATCTATGTATTCTGCCAATTAGATATGATCATTTAAGAGTTAGTACTTATTCAAATATTATCTTAAATCATATTTTATGTGTTACATTAAATTTTGTAAGTATTTTACATAAAATGGCGAATTCTAATAACGATATAACTCTTTTATAGAGTTTTTTAAAAATAAGCGAAAATTAACCGAACCGCATCGAAACCGGAGGGAAACCAACATGATTGCAATGGTTTTGAAAAGTCTTATTTTGATTATGCACAATAGAGTAACCAAAAAAATGGTATGGTATGAATTTCTTGAAATAACCGACTGAACCGAACCGAACCATTGACACCCCTAGAAACAGCCATGGAGATCAAGTTCTGGAAGAAGTTTATCGTTTGGATCTTCATCTTCTCTTGCATTGCGTCTTCGGCCTTTCGGGTTCTACCTTGTAATTAGTTAGATAAGTATAATTTGCAATCGCATAATATCCTCTTGTAGAACATTTGCCATATGAATAAATATTTGATTGTTTTGAGTTATTTATTTACCTTATGTTCATTACCTTTTATTTTGAAGTCGTGATTTAATTTATTGCAAATCAGGCTATTTAAGCAAATTTCATAAATTTTCAAAAAACCACGCTTAATAATGACTATAAGAAAAGACTTCTATCTTATGGACACGTAGTTTCTTTAAAAATCAATATTTATAAAGAAGTTTTAATCAACTTCTAAATGTCCCGAACAACTTTGCAAAAAGTGACTTGAAACCTAAGTCCATCTTATGGTGAAACACCCGGGTTTTAAAGCTGAAATTAGGCAGGTGTCTTTTATGCGCTTCCCACATATGAGTTAGCAAAGAAATTAGGACGATTAATCGTTCACTTTCAAAAGGAAAATGCATTTTTATTTATTTATTTTATTTCATTTTAAATTTTTTTTTGAAAATATGCAAGATGTTAAAAGCTTCCTAAATTTAATTGGTTGAACTAATTAGAGGATTTCAGGAAAGCGCATAAATAGCACTTGTAAATATTTTTGGAAACATGTCGGATTAACCGTAATTTACAAAGTTTTGAAAGTGCCTTAAAAACCTTCTTTCAAAACTAATAAAACCTCTTACTTAGAATCTCTGAAAGACTGGCTTTCTCCGAAAATGGAGTGCACGCATTTACTTATTTGGTTCCCTGTTTTTCCTTAAATTGGGTGGCGACTCTAAAACTCCAAAAGAATTAGTCCATTCAGTTGATATTCCTAAATTTAGTCTTTCGGGATTATTTTTTGGGGTTCAACACTATTCATTACTTTAAACCGTTAAAATCACCAGCACTAGATGGTCTACACCCGTATTTTAATTAAAAAAATTGGCCTGAAGTCAATGCATCAATCTGTGACTTTTGCCAAGAAGTCTTTCTAACCAAGAAAATTCCGAGACTCTATAATAGTATTCAAATTAAACATTTCTTATCATAATTAATAAATCAAACCCAATTAGATTTTCAAAAACCCGTACCTTTGACAATGCTATAATTATAAATAAAATTTTATACAGTTTTCAACCAAACACAAATTTAAATTATACAGTGTATATCCAAGTTTTAATACAATGAACCAAAAACATGACTAAAAACAATTCGTGCATTATTAATCCATACATTACTAATCTCTGTATTACTAATCCTTATATTGTTAATCCCTTTATAATTCCTTTCCCTACCAAACGACCCCTAAGAGTTCATCGAGATTCCAATCAAACTCTCACGGTGAGGTCCTCAAATATTGCATTTGTTCTTCGCAGATGATAAGGAGCACCTACTCTTTCATCGATACTTTTAATCACTTTACCAAATTATTTGATTTGAAATTAAATTTTATATATAAAAAAAATTCTTCTCTAAAAACTGCACCAAAACCGATAAGAATTATATTATGGACTTATTTCACATGATCGATGGTTTACATTTTACAAATTTCTTGGGCTTCTCCATTTTCACTCAAAAGTCAAACAAACGAGATTTTCAATTTAAAATTGACACTTTTAAAATATGTTTGACTTGTTAAACAATAATGATCACCCTTGCGGGACATACAATAATGGTTAAATCAACCCTTAACAACATGCCTAATCATATCATGCAATTATCTATCATCCTAAGGGGTCGTTTGGTTTGATGCACTAGTTATACAGGGATTATAATATAGGGATTAATAATACAGGGATTAGTAATACAGGGATTTGTAATGCAGGGATTAAATTTTATCCAGTGTTTGGTTCATTGTATTAAAAAGTGGATAGACACAATATTACTTAATCCATGTATTGTAAGACATGGTATTAATAATACTATGGTGTCCTAGGGATTAAATAGTACATCATTTGAGGTATAAACTTAACCATGTATTAGTTATACCTCATGTACTTTTTGTAACCAAACAAGGTATTAGCTCTTTATCCATGTATTAGTTAGCCAATACATCAAACCAAACATCTCCTAAAAGTATTATTAACCGCTCTAAAAAAATACCACAATAAAGTTATATTACAAGGATATATATTTAGTGTCATTAAACCTAAATTATAATAAGTGGCCTTTGTACCAAAAGCTGTGAAACCCTATTTCTAGTCATTTTTGTTACTTGTTGCAGCTAAAACATGGCAAAAAAAGAGAAAAAGAAAAGCAAAGCTAGTAGTCATATATATCATGTACCAGCTGCGCCTAATATTATGAGCGGATACACAGTGCGTAATGGAAGGTATGAATACGTTAAGGGAATAATTGTACTGGTTCTATGCTTATAGTAGTCAAAATAAGATATGATTGGCAAAACAATTCTTCTGGCATTGGTTATATGTAAATAGAATGGAGAGTTCTGGTGTTGGTTTTCCGTATTGCTACGACGTACATGCTTCCCTGTTTGCTAACTTATTTGCACCATGGTTAAGGAAATTTACGTACACTTGTCAATTTGAAAGTTTTAGAAACTCACTGATAATTGTCACATTATCTAGGCTCCCACAAATATGGGAAGACAATGGTCTTGGTTGAGAAATTGCTCTGGTGATCTTGGAAATCTTAAGTTTGAGTAACTTTAAGTGGTACATATCGATGCGTGCAACAATTTGTTTTTAACAGATATCTTATCCTTCTTTATTTCTGCTGGGTTATGATTACAGATATTTAGGTTGGAACCTAAAGTTAGAGGGCTAGAAGCACCCGAGAATGAAGATCCTGATATGTTGAAACAATAACTCACTGCAGATCAGAAAACTGGAAAATTGAGAGAGTCAACTGAAATATATTTATCGAAGAAGGCTATATGTTGCTCCCAAACGCACACGCAAGTATACGCGGTCGACAAGTAATAAAGTGATAAATCGAATATCGTTCCCACGAGGACTAAGCAGACTAATATTTAACAAACAATTTCTAACAAACTACTCAGGGATCTTTTTCTTTGGTTGTAAGAGTTTTTATAACTAAAATGCAGTAATTAAAGTGCTAGAGTGTAGTCAAGCAATGGTGCAATACTTTGGTTGTTAACAATATCAAGAGGACGGTCCAGGGTCAGAGTTACGAACAATCCAGTTGATGTATCCAATTGATTCCACTTTCTAAATCCCGGGTTACTAACTGACAGAGTAAATGAAACTGTGAAAACCTTTCAGTTCTTCACAGTCTATGCAAGCTACTTCAATCCCTATATGTCTATGGGTTAAATCACATGCACGCATTAACGATTCATGTAATGAGTTAAACTAGGCAAGCAAATATATGTCTATCCTACCCGCAAATTGGTTCCCCGATGCCCGGGTTCACAAACTAGTTCTATTATTTCTTATTACGTAATTAAATTTCCTCTTTCGAGTTCAATCCAAAAACCATAGATAATGTATAATTATCGAGCTCTAACAATTACACATGTGAAATCAAGAAAGGATAAGCAACCCGTATGGGATTCAATTAATGGGAATCAATCTTCAAAAAATCAACCTTCATGTAATACTCTAATCCTAGAACGTAAAGTTTAGCCACACATATTCATAATCACAAGGCAAGAATTTGGTTTAATAATGAAGTAAATGATGTAATAGATGAAAGATTAGGAATAAACCCTTGTTCAATGAGTATGCTGCTCTCAATATTGCTCCAAAGTATCAACTCCCTTTCAAAAACTAAGTAAAAGACTATTTATAATGTTTACAAACACCTAGTAATAAGTTAGACCCAATACTAGACGGAATAGAAAGTGAAAAACCGCACAAGGGGCGCTATAGCGGGCGCCCCGCGCCTCGTAAAGCGCCAAGGCAAGCAGACCCCGTCGAATTCCGGGCGCTTTTAGGGCGCCCCACGTGAGTAAAAGCGCTGGGGCACTGGGCGCTATAACTGGCGCGCCACGTGCCCCAAAGCGCCCAGCCAAATTGCCTTCTTCCTTGGTCCGAAATCTTGCTCGTGTCGTGCCCTCGTGTACTCAATCTAATCCTCAATCATCCTTCAATCAATTCTTGCTAAATCAAGCTCCTAAAAGCTCCAAATGCACTGCGTAACAACCTACACACGCACGACATAAAATTAGTGTAAAACCACATTCACAAACTATAAAACGAGCGCATAACAAGCTCAAACATGCGGAAATATTAAGGAAACCTTGGCATAAAATGCCAAACATCACCACCCCACACTTGAACCTTTGCTCGCCCTCGAGCAAGTCACATCTCACTTCCCAACCTAGGTAAAACAGGTCTGCCTATGACTATGGTTGATACCGACCATTGAACCAATGCACATATGACTACTATGGATCCACAACATGCCAACAAATTATCAAAATCAAAAATATAAGAACAACCACCCCAAAATAGCTCGAATGCACCAACTCAACTCAATGCAACCATGCTCCCACAAAATCACACCTATCTACTCAACCAAGAACCATCAACTTCACCTATTTCATGCAAACCACGTGCCCTCACCAATATGAAGCAAAAGAGTGCCCCTCAAAAATCACACACAACAATCAATATCATGAATAGAACGGGGGCAATACAAATGAATTCACTCACTCTCATGAAAGTCTCACATGTCACACACAACGTACCATAGGCTTGCCCGTAGTGTAGGACTCCACTAATATAAGCTCACTCCAATCGGGATTAACTAGGACTTTAGAAAGGTCGTAATGTAGGCTAAGGGGCGGGTAGGATACATATGGTAATAGTGACTACCTCCCTAAGCACTTTAATACATCACATTCACATTAAGCATCAATCTCATCAAGCCACCCAATCAACTCTTCTACACATACACCTTCTCACAAGTAGCATTTTTCTACTAAGCACACACTAGCAAGGAATGGATATCTTTTTCTCTTTTTATTTCTTTTTCCACAATTTTTTTCTTTTCTTTTTACAATTTTTTTTTTTTCAATTTCATCGTCTTCCACCCTTGCCAATGCTTTTCACTACTTCACAATTTTTACAATTATTCCCCTTCATTAGCTCCACTCAAAAACCTCCCAACATTCAACCACAACTCCAATCAACAACACAATATCAATAAAGTGCTTAAGGAGTAAAGGGCCAAAAGAGTCAATTTAGAACAAAGGGGTAGGCTCGGGGTGTGGGTGCCAACAAAAAGGGTCAAAGAAATCACAACAACAATTTTTTTCCAAGGTATATATGTAAGGGTAGGCAAATCAAAAGAAGGCCTTGTATCATTTCCCGACTAGAGCAAACCTAGGATTTCGCTTTGCACACACACGGGGCAAGTTCTAGACATTAATATGCAACATGGAGTAAACAAGAACATGCCTCACACACACATCGCACATGGTCCACACAAAAAGATTCCATCAACAACTCTCAACTAAGCATCTAGAATGCAACTTGTGGAAATTTAAGCACTCATGCACAAAGGCTCACAATCAAGTCAACCTAGCGGACTCAAGCATCTCAAGGGGGTCGTTCCATATTTTTCCTAGGCATGCATCAAATTAAAACCCAAGGACACCACAAATAGCACATTCAATCAATTTCAAGTCCACTGGTATCAAACAAATCAAAGGCACCTAGCATTCTACCTCTTTCCTTCGTCTAGGGTCATCTACAACTAACTATCCTAATCCTAAAAAAATAAAAATACTACCCGGTTCAAAGGCCTCCCCGTGGAAAAGAACCGAGGCTATAAGAAAAACCACGGGGTGGATGACATGTACCACTAATAAAACTAAAAGGAAAATCTTTTTAGAATTTTTTCATTGGTTTTCTAATTTTTTTTTTCATATATTAAAGCAAGAAATAAATCAAAATAAAGTCAAGTGACAAAAGAAAAATCCTATGGTACATGCATCCTAACCTCAAAAATAGATAAAGGGCAGTACCCCACCCCACACTTAAACTAAGCAATGTCCCAGTGCGACAAAGAAGTAAGTGCAAAAGTAAAAGAAAACTGCCCTGAAATCCGGGTGGTGCGCAGGAGTGTGGACCTAATTCTCCTCCTCATCAGAGCCACCGCCCTCAACATCAGACTCCTCAACCTCACTGTCCGGATCGTTAGCAACAACATCCGAATCTGTGTTCTCATCCTCCTCCGGAGGCACCTCTCTAGCTCGAGTCATGCCCAGCAGACCCTTCGAGGTCTCCAGGAGAGGGACAGTGTGGTCAATAGCTGCAAAATCTACGCCCGACCGTCGGGCCATCTGCTCCATCATCAGATACTGACGCGCAGACAAGTTGGCATCTGCCTCCCGCCACTCGTCTACCGTCAGTTTCACCGGCGCAGTAGTGGTCACCCCCTTGACCGCGGAAATATCAAAAGGCTTCCCTATGTCAGGGACAATGCGATCCCCAATCTCATCTACGGGGACGCCAGCCAGTTCTAAGTAACGGGTCAAGAGGTTCCCAAAGTACAAGCGACTACATGAATCGGACTTCCGTTGCTCTCTCATAACGCGCAACATGTAGTAGCCTATGTTCACCGGCCTCCCAATCATAAAAAAGTACACCATGCACGCCCGAGTCTTGGTGACCTCGAAATAATGGGAAGATGGTAGTAAACGTGCATTGATAAACCGCATCCACACACGGGTCGGTTTAAGAAACTGCGAGAAATACATGAACTTGTGTCTTTCGGCGGCATTGCGCTCCCACTTGTGAGTGGAACCATCGCCACATAGTGTATCACACAGAGCCTTGTAGTCCGGCTTTTTGATGTACTCTTTCATATCATCATAGTCGGGGTCCTCGACCCCCAAAAAGGCATTCAATGCCGTAGGATCCAACTTCACATTCATTCCCCGCACCGTCACCATATCATCCTCCTTCCATGCGTCATCCGGCTCTCAGTTGGCATACAGTTCTTGCACCAAATCCAAGTTGGCGTGCCCTGGACTCTCAAACACCGATTCCCACTTTAGAGCAATTATCGCCTCGGCCACACTTCGGAATTTTTGCATCACCCGCCTTTTATGAATGGCTTGCTCGGGTATGTACCCCGCAAGCCGCACACTCTTATACCATGTTTGGCATTCACCTCTCTTTACAAAAGGGATGCCATAACGGGTCTTGCCTCCGGGACGTGGTATCGGCACTGCATCCTTAGGCATCTTTGTTTTGCCTTTAGCCTTTGGTTTGGCCTTGGGCTTGGCCGGTGCCTTGCCCTTTTGCTTTGTGGTGGAAGGCCCGGCTTGAAGTGTTCTCCTCGGGCCCGTAGCGAAGGAAGAGCTCTTGATTGGCAAATGAGTGGTCACCATGGTACCTATACAACAATGGAAGATCAATTGGTGGGGTACCACCCCACACTTATCACACACTCTATGTGTCAAGCAATTAATTCACTGGCACGAGCAACCCCACACTTAAGCAAAACTAGCTTCGGGCAAAGTATGCCATGTTTTTGAATTTTCAAGATCAAGCTAGTGTGGGTGCATCATGATCAATTCTTATGTGTGTGCAACACCTAATGTCTATTAGAAGCCTAAGGAATGCATTTCCACTCAAGAATTCACAATGTTATTGAATTTTTATCATTGAGGCTTTTTCACAAATACTTGGTGTGCACACTTTTAAACTATCAATTTTAATGAGTTTTGGAATGTGCCAACCCTCCCAAATTGTTGGGAGATCTCTTTTTACAAGTCACAAGTCATCTATCTAGCACCATTAGCAATTTAAGCACAACAAGCATGAATTTTATGAGTAAACTTGTAACTAGCTAAGAAACCATCCATGAACAAGAATAAGTGCAACTTACATGTTATTGAAGGAGGAAGAGAAGAATTTACTTACTTGAATGTGTTAGAATGGATTGCCCAAGATTTTGGAATGATTCCAAGTGCTAGAGGTGAATTGGTGAGTGATTAGAGAGTAAGTGGAGTGAAAATAGTGAAGAAATATGTGTAGGGATCGGGTATAAGGGGATGGGGGAAACCGGGTCGCGGGTCAAAACCCGTTTGACCCGAAAACTTACAAAAATTAAGCCGGGCGCGTTAAGCACCGCGGCGCAGGCCCAACGCGGGCAGAAAACCCCGCTCACTGGTTGCCTTGGCGCGGTGGGGGGTGCGGGGCGCTTCCCAACGCACCAGGCTTATTTTTTAGCTTCTCTTTTTGGCGCTTGGGAGGCGCGGGGCACTCCCGAACGCGCCCGAGCACGTTTTTTCGCACCGATTTTCGATTCCAACTGTACCCCAAGCGCGGGACATGTCTCGAGACGTCCCGTATCCCTCAATGCATTAATTTCACCATGTTTAGCTCACCTGATTCCTACAAAAATGACACACAAAAACAAAAACTATGTGACACTATAAAACAAAAATTACTAAAATATTACAAGTACAAGCTCGGGTTGCCTCCCGAGAAGCGTCTTATTTAATGTCGTGGCACGACGGGTATGAATCAAGGGTCCCTCAAAGTAATTGAAGTGCGGTGATTCACCGCACCTCCCCAATAACGTTTCACCCGTTGACCATTAACCAAAAATGTGTTCTCAGAATCCGGGGCTCTCAATTCAACCGCTCCATTTGCGGTAACACGAACAACTTCAAAAGGCCCCGACCATCTCGACTTCAACTTGCCCGGAAATAATTTCAACCTCGGGTTGAACAACAATACAAGCTGCCCGGGCTCAAAAGAACGACGCTCAATGCGCTTATCATGCCACTTCTTTGTCCGTTCCTTATATAATTTCGCATTTTCATACGCATGGAAACGGAACTCTTCAAGTTCATGCAATTGGAACATCCTCTTCTCACCCGCTAAGGCCATATCAAGGTTGAGCTTTTGAATTGCCCAATACGCCTTATTTTCTAATTCAACCGGCAAGTGACAGGCCTTACCATAAACAAGTCTATATGGAGAGGTTCCAATAGGTGTTTTGAATGCGGTTCGATAGGCCCAGAGAGCATCATCTAACTTCATAGCCCAATCCTTCCTCGAGGCATTCACAGTCTTCTCCAGGATTTGCTTGATCTCTCTATCAGACACTTCCACTTGGCCACTAGTTTGGGGATGATAAGCAGTAGCCACCTTGTGGCGAACCCCATACTTAGCCAATAATTTATTGAACAACCGGTTACAAAAGTGCGTACCTTCATCGCTGATTATAGCCCGCGGTGTCCCAAAACGAGTGAAAATATTCTTCTTCACAAACTTCACCACCACACTCGCATCATTTGTTGGAAGTGCAATAGCTTCCACCCATTTAGACACATAATCAACTGCTACAAGAATGTATTTATGGCCCATAGAAGGTGGGAATGGACCCATAAAATCAATACCCCAACAATCAAACAGCTCAATCTCCAAGATATTGTTCAAAGGCATCTCGTGATGCCTAGTAATAGTCCCCGTTCTTTGGCAACGATCACATTGCTTCACTAATGCGTGAGCATCTTTAAATAAAGTAGTCCAAAAGAAACCAGATTGGAGTACCTTTGCAGCTGTTCGATCTCCTCCAAGGTGGCCACCATAAGGAGAGGAATGGCAGCTCTGTAGAATCGGCTCTACTTCTTCCCTTGGAATGCATCTCCTAGCTAGTTGATCAACTCCTATCTTGTACAAATAGGGCTCATCCCACACATAAAATCTACTCTCATGAAGGAGTTTACGTTTTTGCTCAGCAGTTGCCCCAGGGGGTACACATTACTCACAAGTAAATTTACCATGTCAACATACCATGGCACCTCAGCTGCATCAAGAGCAAAAAGTTGCTCATCAGGAAATACCTCTTTAATCTCGGGCCCTTCATCTACATGATCTCTATTCTCCAGCCTTGACAAATGATCAGCAACTTGATTCTCAGTCCCCTTGCGATCTCGAATTTCAACATCAAACTCTTGCAATAGGAGAACCCATCTAATGAGTCTAGGCTTGGAGTCCTTCTTTTCAAACAAATACCGGATTGCGGCATGATCAGTGTAGACAACAACATGAGTGCCAACCAAATAAGATCTGAACTTATCAAAAGCATAAACTACGGCTAGCAACTCCTTCTCAGTGGTGGTGTAATTGGACTGGACTGCATCAAGCGTCTTGCTTGCATAATAGATGGAGTGAAAGATCCTTCCAATTCTTTGGCCTAGAACAGCCCCAATAGTATTATCACTCGCATCACACATCAATTCAAACGGTAAAGACCAGTCAGGAGCAATGATGATTGGTGCGGTCACCAACCTTTTCTTCAACTCTTCAAATGCTTTGAGACAAGCATCATTAAACACAAATTTCGCATCATTAAACACAAATTTCACATCCTTCTCCAACAATTTGCACAAGGGATTGGAAATTTTGGATAAGTCCTTTATGAAACGTCTATAGAACCCTGCATGTCCCAAGAAACTACGCACCCCCTTAACAGAGATAGGTGGTGGTAATTTCTCAATAGCCTCAATCTTTGCTTTGTCAACCTCAATCCCTTGCTTTGACACCTTGTGCCCAAGTACTATGTCTTCTTGAACCATAAAGTGACATTTTTCCCAATTCAGCACAAGATTTGTTTCTTCACAATGGCTCAGCACAACATCGAGATTTCTCAAACATTCATCAAAAGAGTCACCAACCACTGAAAAATCATCCATAAATACCTCCACAAAATTTTTCCACCATGTCAATGAAAATAGCCATCATGCACCGCTGAAAAGTCCCCGGGGCATTACACAACCCAAATGGCATCCTCCTAAATGCATAGGTGCCATATGGACAAGTAAAAGTAGTCTTCTTTTGGTCTTCAGGGGCTATCACAATTTGATTGTAGCCCGAATACCCATCCAAGAAGCAGTAATATGCATGCCCTGCAAGTCTATCCAGCATCTGATCAATAAATGGAAGTGGGAAGTGATCTTTCCTGGTGTCCGTGTTCAGCTTCCTATAGTCAATGCAAATTCGCCACCCTGTAACTGTTCTTGTAGGAATCAACTCATTATGCTCATTCTTCACCACGGTCATGCCCCCTTCTTTGGAACACATTGCACTGGACTCACCCACTTGCTGTCAGAGATAGGAAAAATAATACCCACATCCAGCCACTTGATTACTTCTTTCTTCACCACCTCCTTCATAATTGGATTTAGCCTCCTCTGCTGCTCTATGGATGGTTTATGATCTTCTTCCAAGAGAATTTTGTGCATGCAGAAAGAAGGACTAATCCCTTTAATATCAGCAATAGTCCAGCCAATAGCTCTTTTGCGCTCTCGCAATACCCGCAACACCTTCTCAACCTGCACATCAGACAATAAAGAAGAAAGGATCACGGGTAAAGTATTACCTTCACCCAAATAAACATAACATAAATGCTTGGGTAAAGGTTTGAGCTCAAGATTAGGAGCTCTCTCAATAGACGGTTTAGCAGGAGTTAAGGTCAACGGTCTATCAAGCTCCTCAAATTTCTTCCACCCTGGGATGAATCTATTCTGCATATTAAGAACCTCCAAATACTCCTCAATATCATCATCCTTCAGGATATCATCATCATCACATAAGAGTGCCCGTTCTAACGAATCAACATTAGAAGCCAAGAATGACCTCTCATCAGCAGTCAACTCATCATCTACCACTTTTACCATAGACAACTCTTCATAATGAGAAGGAAGCTGGGTAGCTCTGAACACATTAAACACAGCTTCTTCCCCATTTACCTTCATAATCATCTTTCCAGCTCCGACTCTAATAACAGCATCAGCAGTAGCCAAAAATCCTCTTCCCAAGATGAGAGGAACCTCAGGGTCAGCTTCATAATCAAGAATAATAAAATCAACGGGTAGTATAAACTGGCCCACTTGTACAAGCACATCCTCAATAATCCCCTCGGGGCATGCCAAAGATCTATCAGCCAGCTGCAGGGTCACAGTAGTGGGTCGTGGTTCACCCAGGCCTAGCTTCCTGAAAACTGAAGAAGGCATTAAGTTCACACTAGCACCCAAATCACATAAAGCTCGACCAACCTCATGTTCCCCAATTTTCAAAGGGATGGTAAAACTGTCAGGGTCTTTCAATTTCTGAGGAAGCTTGCTTCTAACTCTGGAACTACACTCCTCAGTGAGTGCAACTGTTTCAAACTCAGTCAGTCTTCTCTTGTTAGTGACAATATCCTTGATGTATTTAGCATATTTGGGAACATCCCGCAAAAGCTCCACCAAAGGAATATTTACCTGAATCTGACTCAATATCTCCAAGAATTTCTTGCATGCTGCATCAACTTTCTGCTTCTGTAGCCTCTGAGGGAAAGGTGGTGGTGGTCTCACAATAGCAGACTCGGGCTGCTTTGCTATTACTGTCTCTGCTTCTTTCTCCACTTCCCTATCAACATTTGGCTCTAGCTCACCAACAGGCTTCTTTGGTTTTGGGGGAACTTCTTCTAGAGCTCTTCCATTCCTCAAAGTAACTGCTTGCACAAATTCTTTAGGATTCTTTTCTGTATCACTCGGTAAAGCACCCCGAGGTCTATTATTTTGTGCTCCAGCAAGCTGCCCCAATTGTCTCTCAAGATCTTTCTGCGCACTGCTCAAATCTTTAATTGTTTGTGCCTGAGATGCTGAATCGTCCATGAGATTTTGTTGCCCTGCAAGAAGTTTTCTAAGCATATCCTCTATTGCATTAGATTGCTGTGGTTGAGCCTGTGACTGTGACCCCTGCTGTGGTGCATTGCTTTGATTAATTTGGGGTCTCTCATTACCCTGAAACTGCTCACGGTTATCCCTCAAAGAAAAATTTGGGTGATTACGCCAACCCGTGTTATAACTGTTACCATATTGATTTCGATTTTGACCCTGTGACCTGTTCTGATTACCCACATAATATACTTACTCTGGGTTAGATGGACAAACCTCAGTACTGTGATCTTCGCCACACACCTCACAAAAAGTCTGAATTTGTTGCACTGGAGCTAATGGTGGTTTTGCTTGGAGAGTCAGCTTGCTGATTTGATTAGAAATAGCATCCATCTTCGCTCGCAGCTCTGAAATTGTATCCAATTGAAGTATCCCAGCAGCTTTCTGCGTATTAGCCCTGCCAACACCCTCAAATTGTGTCGTAGCTCTGCCATCACCCTGCCAATCAGGATTGCTCTGCGAAAACTTATCAAGTAATTCATAAATCTGATCAAAATTTAAGGCCAGCACTTGGCCTCTAGCAGCAACATTAACCACAATCTTAGTGTGTTGGTTCAACCCCTCAACAAAGGTGTGTGCAATAAGCTCATTAGATTGGTTGTGACGTGGACAATCTCTCAATAGCGCTTTGAATCTCTCTCAGGCTGCATACAATGATTCTCCTTCTAACTGCCTGAAGGACATAATTTCGCTCCTCAACCTGGCCGTCTTGGCAGACGGGTAAAACTTAGCCAAGAATTTCTTGGCCAAATCCTCCCAAGTAGTGATAGACCCAGGCTTCTCAGCCTTTAACCAATTCCTTGCTGCCCCAATCAATGAAAATGGGAACAAGGTCATACGCACATAATCAGTAGGCACACCCGATGGTGTATAAGTATCACTGATCTCCAGAAAGTTTTGAATGTGTTGCTGCGGATCCTCACATGTAGCAACTGAATCATGCCAGGCTTGATCTCAAAGTGTCGGGTAATAGCGGGCTTCACAATACTTGACGCTACTCCTCCCAGGCTAGGAAGAGCAACATCTCGCACTGCTACTGCTTGTTCTTCAGCCATTTCAACAGGTAGAGAGGCAAGTACGATTGCTAGTGCTTCTCGATCTCTCGCTTCTCTTTTCGCCCTTCTCAAGGTTCTTTCAGGCTCGGGATCAAAAGGTGCGAGTGACTCGTCCTTTTTATTCCTTTGCATTCAAAACCTATTGCCTGAAACAGCACAAGAAACTCAACAAAAAATTAAACCTGAATAGAAATTAAGTAATTGTTCAAAAGAAACTAGTCCGTAATTAGTCCCCGGCAACGGCGCCAAAAACTTGTTGCTCCCAAACGCACACGCAAGTATACGCGGTCGACAAGTAATAAAGTGATAAATCGAATATCGTTCCCACGAGGACTAAGCAGACTAATACTTAACAAACAATTTCTAACAAACTACTCAGGGATCTTTTTCTTTGGTTGTAAGAGTTTTCATAACTAAAATGCAGTAATTAAAGTGCTAGAGTGTAGTCAAGCAATGGTGCAATACTTTGGTTGTTAACAATATCAAGAGGACGGTCCAGGGTCAGAGTTACGAACAATCCAGTTGATGTATCCAACTGATTCCACTTCCTAAATCCCGGGTCAGAGTAAATGTAACTGTGAAAACCTTTCAGTTCTTCACAGTCTATGCAAGCTACTTCAATCCCTATATGTCTATGGGTTAAATCACATGCACGCATTAACGATTCATGTAATGAGTTAAACTAGGCAAGCAAGTATATGTCTATCCTACCCGCAAATTGGTTCCCTGATGCCCGGGTTCACAAACTAGTTCTATTATTTCTTATTACGTAATTAAATTTCCTCTTTCGAGTTCAATCCAAAAACCATAGATAATGTATAATTATCGAGCTCTAACAATTACACATGTGAAATCAAGAAAGAATAAGCAACCCGTATGGGATTCAATTAATGGGAATCGATCTTCAAAAAATCAACCTTCATGTAATACTCTAACCCTAGAACGTAAAGTTTAGCCACACATATTCATAATCACAAGGCAAGAATTTGGTGTAATAATGAAGTAAATGATGTAATAGATGAATGATTAGGAATAAACCCTTGTTCAATGAGTATGCTGCTCTCAATATTGCTCCAAAGTATCAACTCCCTTTCAAAAACTAAGTAAAAGACTATTTATAATGTTTACAAACACCTAGTAATAAGTTAGACCCAATACTAGACGGAATAGAAAGTGAAAAACCGCACAAGGGGCGCTATAGCGGGCGCCCCGCGCCTCGTAAAGCGCCAAGGCAAGCAGACCCCGTCGAATTCCGGGCGCTTTTAGGGCGCCCCACGTGAGTAAAAGCGCTGGGGCACTGGGCGCTATAACTGGCGCGCCACGTGCCCCAAAGCGCCCAGCCAAATTGCCTTCTTCCTTGGTCCGAAATCTTGCTCGTGTCGTGCCCTCGTGTACTCAATCTAATCCTCAATCATCCTTCAATCAATTCTTGCTAAATCAAGCTCCTAAAAGCTCCAAATGCACTGCGTAACAACCTACACACGCACGACATAAAATTAGTGTAAAACCACATTCACAAACTATAAAACGAGCGCATAACAAGCTCAAACATGCGGAAATATTAAGGAAACCTTGGCATAAAATGCCAAACATCACTATACGATGGGTATATACTCCTTTCATGTTAGTTGTTACCAACGAACTATTGACAGGCATGAGAAAATTGTGGAAAATTATCTAACTTTTTTATTTGCACTTTGGAGATTGTATGTTTAATGACCAAGAAATGTCTTAGCAAAGAAAGCTAGCTGTTATTGTTTGCTATACTATCATCTGAATGATGACCATGCAGAAGAAAGAAGTGAAAACTTACTCTGTAGATAAGTTTATCATCAATCTTTCATTGTAGTAGAGTTTCCATTATTAAATTCTGGTGTTTGCTGTCCAGGCTTGGAAGCTTGATTCCCTACGTCAACAAGAAGATACTGGAATTCAAGAGGCATTTGACAGGAGTATAGCCTAAAAAATAAAAAAAGAAGCTCTTGAGGTAGCCGCTACTGCTGATAATGCTCAGAATCTACCTCCTTATGATTTGGCTGCCACTTCTCCCCAGTTGGCATATCCGCTAGAAAGGATTATTTTCAATGGAGATTGGGATTACCTTTTGGATATTTTGAAGCTCTCAAATGCTGGAGCAGAACTGACAACTGATCTTTATCCAAGCTTTGTTTGCAACAGGTCTTACAAATTGGAACATCTACATGTAACGACGAGTTGCTTAAATCTTCATATTGTGAATGACTCGTGAGTTCAGTGGTATATGCATAAATTTCTTTTTAAATAATGAGTGATCTTTTCCATGTTTGAGTGCACATGGTCAAGAGACAAATTGATTGCTTTAGTTCACTTTTCTACTGCAGAATCGATTCTTCACTTGCTTTCTTACACTAAATATACAACTCTGATGCTGTTTTCCCTTACCATCTACTAATTTTCAATGCTAGTACAAAGTAGGGGCTATGATGTCTCTGATCCTTCAAAATTGACATCAAATTCTGATGTGGGGCTCTTGTTTACATTAGTGATGGAGTTTGATGTGCAGATAATGATCATTGTTTTCATTTACCAGCACTTCCATATTTTTTCTTTTCAGCATGCGAAACTCATATAGTTTGTTGTAGGACGATGAAGAGAAGAAAAGGCTGGCAGGCATATTTCAGTACATTACTCATCTTTTTAAGTTCATGGATAAAGATTCTATGGATGGTGTGTCCTCCTCAAAGCATCACAAGATCCCTGGCTTCTTGTTCCAGAGGTTCTCTTCAATGTTTGCTATTTCAGACTCAAAAAGACTTCCGGACGATAGAATGGATCTTCTTATTAGCTATGTGTTGGTGCTTACTCTCTTTGCTGATGATTTTCGTAGTGATCCCTCAGATATCGCCAGGGATTTGAGAATAAATGCTGTAGTTTTGTGACCTCGCTATGAGTACTTAGGTTGCAAGTTTGTTCGCGAGAAAAATATATTGTTGGCTACACTTCCAGTGCCACTTAAATTTCCAACTATAAGGAGGAAGCGGAGAAGGTAGATATTTTTACATAGTGAATTGAGTAATAGAATAGAGCCAACAGGGCAGTGGTAAGTAACGAAATGTGGTTTTAACTTACCTGTATTACAATTGTACCCTTAGATATTCAGATCTGGTTAAGTAGAATGTGTTGCTTGATTTCAACTCTCATATCATCCTTGTTATCCTATTTGTTTGCCATCAATTTTGAATAAATATTTATTGAAGCTGAACCTTAAAAAATCATGAGCATTGGTTTGTAACCAATGGTGCATGGATGTCATTTATTCTGCAGTTCTCTGAGTTGTCCAAGCATAGGTGCTTGCTTATTTTAAGTTGTGCTAGATACTTCAACCTGTTTCATACAAAGATTTTTAAGTAATTAACTTGAGAAATTTTCCAAAAGGCCTTGGTGGTTTGCCAAGTTAATCCCAAGCGATACGGAATAGATTGTTTTCCGGAATGTGTTATTCAATAGTATTACTTTGAAAAACAAAGGTACGTCGATATGTATTCTTTTTTTTTTTTTTTGGTTCAGTAGTTGATAACTAATTTCTAAAGAAACTCTATATCTATTGTATTTGAAGTTACTTTTTATTTCTTAATTGAGGATACCTTATTTGTCTAATATGGGATTTAAGATTTTTGAAAATTTTTAGTTTTAAATATTTCATAATACTTGTGTGGTCATAGAATTTTTTAAAACTTGTGGCATAAAATGTTGTAAGATGCGACGCGCATAATTAAAATGGTGAAATGGAATAATGTCGGGGTGCTATGTAATAGAACAATCAAGTCAAAAGTAAACTGCTATGGAACAGTTATAAGACCATAAATGTGTAGTAGTGAATGTTGGGCTGCTAATGTCCTAACATATATACATGATGAGTGTCTTAGAGATGCATATGATAAGAGACAGATTAGAAGTGACCACATTCGCTCAGTAGCATCGCACACTTGGATCCAAATACAAAAAAGTATACCACCTATTTTGATCGATCATCGGTTGGTTGTCCGATCGATATGCGATCGTTTGGGCGGTCGAAAAACTCCTGATTTTTAGTAGTGAGTTTAGTGTTTAACCCTTATTTCCATTTTAATGTTTCTCAATTGAGAACCCTGAAAATGAAAATTCAGCATGTGAGCATTTCGCAGATCATCATCTTCCCTCAAGTAATCAATTTATCTCCTTTCTTTCACTTCTCCATTTTACATGTATTATTACAAATTTATAGTTCTCTACATATATAAAGTATCATGTAAGCAAATGTAGGTTGGAATTGGTGAAATGAATTTTGAATTATGTGTTTAATCATGTCAGGTTTTGAGTTACTTGGTATACGTATTGGTAGAATATAGCATCTACCCAGATGAAATAGTCCAGTACATGCAAGTTGGCCCGACTATCACCATCCTAAAAAAAGGCGGTGGCAGGTGGAAAAGAGAGGCAATATAATACTTGCATCTGTCATACAATATTTAATATGATTACCTTGAGAATACCTTGAGAATACAGTAAACTTAATTAACTAAACAACCCATTCACATGATCTCTCTTTGAATCTTCTTTCGCATGCACATAACTTGAATAATTAATATATTTTATTTTGTCAGTACGTGACTTTTGTAGCATAATTACTTTGAACTCGCATCTATCTATGTACATTTTTATAATAAATTGGAGCATGAGCCAACTGGAATATATGGAATCCTTTTGTCTCTGCTTGCTTAGAATATAATAGTTGACTGTATTAATTAAATAATCTTGTAATAGCCAGCACAAAAAGGATAATTATGTGAATCTTCTTCATTGATGGGCGCACAATTTGAATAATTGGGTTAACACGATTCTCTCTTGGAGTGCCAAATATCCCACAATAGTTAAATATACCTTATATTAAAAATTAAGTGTTGCTCTATTAGAAAATGACATGGTTTCACATGCATCTCCCTTATATTGGAAGTTGATAATAGAACACAAAGATAACTATATAAGAATGCATATTATACTTCATCGTTGCATAATTGCGAGCAATCTTATCATAAATAACTAGCCAGAAGTTAAACTTATAGAGTTAGCTAGCCATGGAAAAAAAGATTGAGATAGTTTGTATGGAGCTCATTAAACCTCTTTCTCCCACTCCCAATCACCTTCGCTGCTTTGAATTCTCTTATTTGGACCAAATGGTACCCCCCGCATCTTCTCCTTTAGTTCTATATTATCCTCCTCAACAAGAAGTTGGTGAATCACAAGCAAGTACAATCATTTCATCAAGATTACTTCTTTTGAAGAAATCTTTGTCTGAGTTTCTTGCTCACTTTTACCCTTTTGCTGGTCGAATTAAAGACAACACAATTGAATGCAACGATGATGGGGTACCTTTTTACGAGGCTTTTGCTCATAATTATCGATTGGAAGATGTCCTTGGAAAACCTGAAATGAATGTACATTTCCTTCCCACTATTGGAGATCAGGGACCATTAATGCCTGATGCAGCCTTTTATCCCTTGCTTGTTCAAGTAACCACTTTCGAGTGTGGAGGCATGGCTATTGGTATATGTGCTTCTCACAAAGTTGTCGATGGTGCAACTTTGAGCACCCTCGCCAATGCTTGGGCAACAATTACTACTCGAGGTTGCCTCGATTTTGAATTTGTTACAGCTGCAAAATTCTTACCACCACCTGTTCCCTATGTTGGCTATGGCCTTACATTTGCGGTTGATTACTATACGAATGAGGAACTTGCGTTTAGAATGTTTGCGTTTGATTCCTCTACCATAGCATTGCTCAAGGCTAAGGTCGTTAGCAATGATGTACAAGTGCCCACACGGGTTGAAGTTGTATCAGCTGTGATTTGGAAATGTGCCATGGCTGTGTCCGGGAATAATGGGACAAGGAGAATGGGGCACGTGGTAAATACACGAAAGCGATTTGTCCCTCCATTGCCAAACCATTGTGTAGGAAACACTCCTGCATATGCTACATCATATAAAGGTGAGAATGATGTTTGTGACTTGCCTATCTTGGTCGTCCTTATAAGAAAAGGATTATCAGAAGTATATTCCAAATACGTAGATAAAAAGAGTCGAGATGAGGCAATTTTGGCCAGCCCCTATGACATAATAGAATTAACTTGCGCACAACAACGAGGTGAGGTAGATATAATAATTTCTAGCATGTGTGGTTACCCATATTATGTTGATTTTGGCTGGGGAAAACCTTCTTGGATATGTATACCTGATTCGTTACCAAGAAATTTTGTTATGTTGATGGATTCAAAAGATGGTGGTGGAATAGAGGCATATATATGCTTGAAGGACAAAGACACTATGTCGGTTTTTGAGCATGAGCTGAAGGAGCTGCTAGCTAGCATATGCATCTGATGTCAAATACTTAATAGCTTGCTTCATCAATTAATATAAGTCTTATTGCTTCAATTCCTCTGTTGGTGGCATTGTATTTGTTTTCTCTATTTGTTTCCTAGAAGAATAATTTGAAGTACAGTGTTTTCAGATTTATTGTGCATGTGTATGAGTGTAGAAAGTGCTGCTAGCTTTTGTGCCATACACTCAAATGTTGTGTTTGGGAAGTGCACCCAGAATGACGATGGAATAAAAACACTTTTGCCAGTAAAAGATGATATCAAGAAGCGGAAAATTTCAACCTATAATTATGAGCAAAAACCTCCTAAAAGGGTACCCTATCGTCGTTGCATTCAATTGTGTTGTCTTTAACTCGACCAGCAAAAGGGTAAAAGTGAGCAAGAAACTCAGACAAAGATTTCTTCAAAAGAAGTAATCTTGATGAAATGATTGTATTTGCTTGTGATTCACCAACTTCTGGTTGAGGAGGATAATATAGAACTAAGGAAGAAGGTCCGGGGTACCATTTGGTCCAAATAGGAGAATTCAAAGCATCGAAGGTGATCGGGAGTGGGTGAAAGAGGTTTAATGAGCTCCATACAAACTATCTCAATCTTTTTTTCCAAATATCCAAATAAAACATTGGCAAACATGTTGTCGAACGCTGATCCATTTAAGAAGAAGGCTGTGTCTGAGTTGTTGGGTTGATGATACCTTTGTTCTTGAAGCAAACACGACTTCTTGCTTCTCCTGTGTACTTATCAAATTAATCATCAGCAACAATCAGTAGTCCCTTTCCAATTCTCTTTTTAATTTATTCGCTCGCACACTTGGATCCAAACACAAAAAGGTATATTGGAAGATTATAAAGGGTATATTTTGTTTAAAACAGAAAATTTGGCCCTGAGGCCCAATCAAGTGTTTATTTTGCAAAATGTCCTTCTCCTCTTTTTCATTTAAAAATATAAAGAAAAAATATTTAATACATAGAAAAGGGAGAAAAGAATGGTTAATTAAGAATTGGGGACCATTAACATATTTAAAAGTACGGGGCAAACTGTAAATTTCTAAATGTTTTAAAACCCAATTTCTAAATTCATAAAACATAATTCCAGAAAATCTCTTCTCCTTCTTCAACACAAAATTCCCTCTTGTTAACTACAAATTCCCAAAGTCCTGCTATGCCTTTTCTTCCTTCTTCTATTTTCTTCTTCAATTTTTCCTTTTAAGTTCATTAGTCCAGCTCTTCGATTGTGGGTTTAATCTTGGCAAACTTTCTAATTTTTTTGAAGAATTTATGGAGCTAGACAATATGGATTCGAAAGAAGTTAGCGACAATCTCGAGCTCGATGAAAATCAGGTACACTCAATTATCCATATGTTGTGTTCCACATTTTTCATATGCTTGATTAATATTCTAGGAATTTCTTGATATTTTATTCATTTGCTCACTTTTGCTCGTTTGCCTTTAATTTGCTCTTGCTCACATTGTTACATCTTAATTTGCTTGCATTGTATAGTTTCTTTCAGTTTCTCCTTACTTTTATTTTAAATAGATTTTTGTTAAAATAAATTAAGTGACAAATAATAAATGAAGGAATATAAACACAGCGGAAGCAATTCCAGGATCATGAACTCACATGTAATCTAGACAAACTAGCAGGCTATTGAGTTTTACATAAATATAAAACGAAATACCTCTTGAAGCGTGACTTCAACCGCGAAGCAAATCTTCAATCACGAGCAGGATCATCTATGGGATCGTCCTCCAGTTCCATGATCTTCTGTCGTGTGCCCGAACAATACCCAGACTAATAATCACTTGGGTGGAACAAGTGTTTCAGAGAGAGAAAAACTATTTAGGGTTTTTCTTGTGTTTTCGTGTATTCTTCCTTTTGGCCAAGAATCCCCTTTATATAGTTTTAAGAGTGAAACCCTTTTCCAAAACTGTATAGGATTCTTTTCCACCAAGAAACCTCTCTCCTAGTCCTAATTGGATTCGGTCACAACAGGGACCACAGAATTAATTAATGAGGCTTCCAATTATGGAATTAATTCTTTTTCTCTAGAATTAACCTTTCCATAATAAATTACAAATTATTTCCACTAGAAATTCGTAATTGCACTCCTCAGTTGAATTTCGAATTCTTCCATCAAATCTTATTTAACTCCCCACGTTAAGATTACAGACACCAATCAATAATATTAAATTACTGACAATTTAATATATTGACTAAATATACATATCCTTTAGAGTTACGCTTAACTTATTCCATGTGCCGGATACAAAATCCACTGGCCAGATTTACACATAGAAACTTATAAGCTTTCATAAAGGGGTGTCATCAATCTCTATTACGAGACGTGGATTCTATCAACTAGCTATTACTTCGCAAATGCATATTATCATTATCCAACTTATCAGGAATTATTTGACCCAAATATCCTGGACCTCACCTATTGATAAATCAAGACAATGAATAATATACACCACTAATAATAGCTATATCAAGATTAAGAGTATAAGTACATTTGATGAGCTAGAGAGTTTGTTTTATATAGTCAGTATAAAAACACTTATCTCTACTTGGTCCGTTCAATGCACACAAAGCGCACTAGCACAAGAAGTTGGAACTATACCATTCCCATAATCAAGATAAATTATATATAATCTTGTACTACAATCATACCGATGGCTTTGTCCAATTTCCATCTTAGATTGTGAACATTACTTTATTATTTATAAGAACCGATGATTTAATCTTCCGTGTATAAGCTTGGCTCTACACACTAAATCAACTACTATATAAATAATAGGACACACATGACACAATTGATCTAAATAAAGAATAATTCATTATCTTTAGTAAATGAATAACCAATTGTTAAACTGGGAATAATCTAACTAAAACCGCATGGTTATTAGTATATTCCAACAATCTCCCACTTATACTTATAACCATGCCATTGTTATTATACATACTGTGTCTAAACACATGGTTAATAGTATATATCCCATCAAACTCCCACTTAGACTTTAACCATGCACCTACAACTTTCACAAGCATTCCTTTTACATGAATAATAAAAGGATCTAGCCAAGTTATTTTCTGATGCAATCATTGTCCAACAGTGCTTTTAGATTACTAATCGGTCGGTCTTAACCTCTGTAGGATCCAGTCATGAATTACTATCCCAAGAGTGGTAACCGAACAATTTTCATTCTTTTCTCCCACTACGACAAAGTACTACTACTAAGTCACACTACCATGTTCTTGTGGTGAAACCACACAACAATTAGAGCCTTAAGTCTCATATTCTTCTCTTACCTTTCGGTATAAGAATACGAACAACTTCATCTTGTAGTGTATATTAATGACTTTTCAAAAATTCACTCCCACTACTTTGGAGTAGTGGATTTCCAATCATCTTTTGTCTATTGACATTTCTCCCACTATTTAAATACAATGGAATGCCAATTCCAACATGTCGATTGGATTTCAATTGAACTTTTGGATTTTCAGGTGATCCACTTGTTATTTCTATGTTCAGTCCAGTAAATAAAATTTACTTCTAGGAACATTGTTTATTAAATAGTCATATTCTAGAAATCTGGTATTTTTGCTAAACAAATACCTTCTTTTTATTATGACAGGTAACTAAACTTCTTTCGTCCCCTTTGGATAGCCAGTAAACATATACACATTCATCCTTGATTCCAACTAACCAGTTTTCCCTTTAAAAGGTACTAACATAGAAGGACTACATTTAGAATGTAATTTAAATTTTCTAAGGCATATTCCCAATTTGAAAGAAAATAACAAATTTGAACAACTTACATTGATTTAACCATCTCCATGAGAGTCTTAATTCTTCTTTCTACTACACCATTTTGTTATAGCGTCCCAGGTGTAGACATAATTCCTTATTCTGATAAGTAATTAATGAACTTTGCAAAGAGGTATCACCACCACGATCAGATCGCAATGATTTAATATATTTTCCATGACGCTTTTCCCTTTCAGTCTTAAACTCCTTGATTTCTCAAAGTATTAAGACTTATAATGCATCAAATAAATATATTCATATTTTGAGTAATCATTTATGAATGTCATAAAAATACTCAAAAATACCTCTTGCATGTATGTTCATCAGACTATACTAATCAGAACGAATTAATTCTAACTTATCACTAGCTCTATCTCCTTTTAAGAGGAAGTATCACTTAGTCATATTTCCTTTTAACAAGAATCCACAGGGTTGGTAGTGCCTTCACTTTCAATGAACCTTAAAGATCCATCCATAACCAACCAAAAGTATTCTATTAAAATAAATATGACCTTGATACAAGAGCAACACATAAGTGTTATTCAATTTCAAAGAATATTTTCTCTTATGGGGCAGATCAATATCGTTAAATTCGGAAAACATATTAAATAAAAGGACCTTGCAATATGTACCACAAGAGATAAACATTTATTAACCTCAATAACACCAAAGTTATTGGTAAAATAAATTGAATATCCATCTCTTATTAAGCTAGAACCTGGAATCAAATTTCTTTCTAACTTAACATACATATAATGCATCCTTTAAATTAATGTCTTGTCATCACCAAAATAAATCCTAGAACTTTTAGCTTTGTGAGAAAATAGCACTTAGGGAATTGAAATAAAGACATATCTAATTAGTGAGACAAAACAATTTAAATAGATCAATACTGGTCATGTAACATTGAATAATCAAATTCAAAACACATCACATACATATTTTCATACATCTTGAATAGCCAAATTCGTTGGGAAAGTAACTATTTATGCACCATATACATGCAATGTCAGATTTCACTCATTAAATTAAATAATATCAAACTCAGTTGGAGAGTCTACTATCAATTTTAATTCAAGTGAATATCAATTATTGAATAGCCCTAGTCTCATTGACTCAACATGCAATTCTCAGTTGGAGAGATATATACAAGTCATCAACAACTAGTGATTAAACCTAGTATACCAATAATACATTTATCCGTTAGGGAGGAAGACCTATTGTCAACACGTGAATATATCATTTATACTAGTATTCAATCATGGATACCATGGGGACTTTTAAGCAAAGTATACTCAACAATAAATGTATCCGTTAGGGAGGAAGAACTATGTCAACACGTAAACTTATTGTTTATACTAGTATATGATCATGGAGATCATATAAAATAATCCCTATTATCACTGGGTGCCAACCATTAACTTTTCGTAGAAAAATCATTTCCAGAAAATAGAAAAACGCCAAAAACACCATCTTAACAGCCTCAAACTGCCGAAAAACGACATGGTTCACTGCATAGCAATGAGTTTTTCTTATTGGGCCGTTTTCGATGAACCTACCAAATTTCAGGTCAATCAGAGTCTGTCAAAATTTCTGATCTCCGAAACTATGACCAAATTCGGACAATTCTTGTTTTCACGTTTTTAGGGTTCAAAATATATCTGTTGCTTGTTCAAATCATATATCAACAAGTAACCTTTTGATATCCATGAATCAAGATCAAACAACATATTTTAAAAATTTGTATTTCATTAAAACAGTGCAACTCTTACGTTTCTAAGAATATAAAATATGAACTACATTCTTATCATATATCAACATATATTAAATCATCATGCATTATCATGTCCTAAATTTAATATAAACCAAAATTGACATATAGAATGACTTTTCATATTTAATTCACTTTTAAATCCATCACACTGCCTAAAACTCCATCTAAACGACCTCCAAAAATGTCAAAAACCGACACCACTCACTGCAATGTAGTGAAAATTTCTTATTGGATCGTTTCCGATGTCTCTTTCGAATTTCAGGTCAATGAGAGATCGTGAATTCTTGATCGCAAAACTATGACCAAATTCGAAAGATAACCATTTTAGGCATTGTTATGAATTAAAGTAAACATGATGCCGGTTTTCATTCTCCTTATAATTATCCGATGAGCACAAGGTGTACATGTGTTACTTCTTTGACTAAGATACACATAACCTCATCTTAGCACAAGGTATACATGTGTTACTTCTTTGACTAAGATACACATAACCTCATCTTACATCAAATTGTCCTTTCAATTAATACACATGAGAACCCAAGATATTATTTTCTCCTTTTGAGTGAAAACCTCAATATCTTATCTCATAAATTAATTTAGTGTTTCTAGTTAATTAAAAAATTAAAACTCCTTTTTCAAGTAGATAAAATTTGACCACTAGCATACACTAACCAAGAGATAACTTACACATGGTACATTGAGGAAATTCAATGACTCAAATAAATAGATCACTCTAGTGAATCCTAATTATTAATCATAATTCTCAATTCATGCATTAACATGATCACACATCTATAAAACTGTTGAGAGTTATCAATGATTCCAAATAAATCCATTACCGTGGTAGTAACATTTATTAATCATAAATTCTCAACGATATACGGTATCATCTCACATGTATAAAGTATAAAGAATTTTCAAGGATCCAAATAAATAAATTAAATCACTTTAGTGGTAACTATTTATTCATCACAAATTCTTAATATATGTATATAACATCATCTCACATGAATGAAGTACAAAGAATTTTCTAGGATCTCAAATAAATAAACCATTTTAGTGGTAACTATTTATTAATCATAAATTCTTAATCCATGTATGATATCATCTTATACTAATAAAGTACCAAGAACTTTCAATGATTAAAATAACTAAACCACTCTAGTAGTAAATTTCTATTTATCACAAATTCTTGTTATACATAGTAGTATACTGTGAGACTAAGGAAACTGTGCCATATAATTAAGTTCTTTTAATAATCACGGTCCTCCACTTAATCAAATACGGAACTATCAGTTGTTCTACTTTACACATTACTGTAACAGATTAGAGAATGACCATATACGCAATTAGGAACACGATTAAACTTAAAAGGAAAACTTAGTGCCAAGTAAAGATTCTAGCCTTCTTTAAAAGTAAACATCTTTACTGCCGCCACCAATCAGTTTAAGTACATCACCATCCTTTAATATCATTCTCAATTAATAAATGTTGTAAAATTGGCAATCAATCAATAGTGCCATAAAACAAATTTTGTTTATCTCTCACCACTCTTTATAATTAACCAAAGATCGGTTCTGACCAAAATTTAAACAGGGCACGTTTGCCAAGATAGAAGAACAATGATTAAGTAAATTATAACCCTAGAAGTGCTGCCTTACAAAGTAATTTAGCTTAAGGTTTCACTAAGCCAATTAACCCATTCAGACTCTAATATCACCCTTTCTTTTCTTAACCGGTATGTGTAAGTTTTACACGTTAAACAAATTAAGGAAAACAATGTACTCATACATCAATCCATATATGTTTCATATTATTTTCATGAAATCCTAGTTATCTAGTTAGATGTGAGCAGGCTCTGATACCAATTGAAGGAATATAAACACAGCGGAAGCAATTCCAGGATCATGAACTCACATGTAATCTAGACAAACTAGCAGGCTATTGAGTTTTACATAAATATAAAACGAAATACCTCTTGAAGCGTGACTTCAACCGCGAAGCAAATCTTCAATCACGAGCAGGATCATCTATGGGATCGTCCTCCAGTTCCATGATCTTCTGTCGTGTGCCCGAACAATACCCAGACTAATAATCACTTGGGTGGAACAAGTGTTTCAGAGAGAGAAAAACTATTTAGGGTTTTTCTTGTGTTTTCGTGTATTCTTCCTTTTGGCCAAGAATCCCCTTTATATAGTTTTAAGAGTGAAACCCTTTTCCAAAACTGTATAGGATTCTTTTCCACCAAGAAACCTCTCTCCTAGTCCTAATTGGATTCGGTCACAACAGGGACCACAGAATTAATTAATGAGGCTTCCAATTATGGAATTAATTCTTTTTCTCTAGAATTAACCTTTCCATAATAAATTACAAATTATTTCCACTAGAAATTCGTAATTGCACTCCTCAGTTGAATTTCGAATTCTTCCATCAAATCTTATTTAACTCCCCACGTTAAGATTACAGACACCAATCAATAATATTAAATTACTGACAATTTAATATATTGACTAAATATACATATCCTTTAGAGTTACGCTTAACTTATTCCATGTGCCGGATACAAAATCCACTGGCCAGATTTACACATAGAAACTTATAAGCTTTCATAAAGGGGTGTCATCAATCTCTATTACGAGACGTGGATTCTATCAACTAGCTATTACTTCGCAAATGCATATTATCATTATCCAACTTATCAGGAATTATTTGACCCAAATATCCTGGACCTCACCTATTGATAAATCAAGACAATGAATAATATACACCACTAATAATAGCTATATCAAGATTAAGAGAATAAGTACATTTGATGAGCTAGAGAGTTTGTTTTATATAGTCAGTATAAAAACACTTATCTCTACTTGGTCCGTTCAATGCACACAAAGCGCACTAGCACAAGAAGTTGGAACTATACCATTCCCATAATCAAGATAAATTATATATAATCTTGTACTACAATCATACCGATGGCTTTGTCCAATTTTCATCTTAGATTGTGAACATTACTTTATTATTTATAAGAACCGATGATTTAATCTTCCGTGTATAAGCTTGGCTCTACACACTAAATCAACTACTATATAAATAATAGGACACACATGACACAATTGATCTAAATAAAGAATAATTCATTATCTTTAGTAAATGAATAACCAATTGTTAAACTGGGAATAATCTAACTAAAACCGCATGGTTATTAGTATATTCCAACAATAAATACATCTAAGGAAGCAAAAATATGTCATTGTTCGTGACCGATCATAAATTGGTCCACTCAATTTATTATTATTGTGTATTATAGTACCACTCAAACTATTTAATTTATTACTTGACCCAAGAGTAACTCATTCTGAGCGTGCGACTTTCATAATCTCATAACATTGTGAAAGTACAAGAGGGGGGTGAATTGTATCTTTTCTAAAAAATCCTCAGTCGACTGCTTTACCGAGACAGTCAACTAATACTGTAGCAGAATAAAGATACGCAATAAACTGTGCAGTAATTAAAGTGCAGAATATAAAATTGACACAGCGATATTTTATACTGGTTCGGAACCAATGTGGTATCCTAATCCAGTCCCCTTGGGTTACAAAGGAGTTATCTCTTTAGCTCTTTGATCTTGATTACAAGGTTTGTGGTTTTCCTCGTTCACCACCAACGATCTACAAGGTTGGTTTTGACACGCTCACCAACAACGCAGTGATGGTTTATCGCTAACCAAAAATGTCTTTCCCTGATGGTTTTTCCAACACGCTCACCAACAACGGACTTGTCTGATTTATAGCTAATCAGACCAACTTCTTGACACAACTATTACCTCTACCCCAACTCTCTTTCTTTTCTTTTTGTACACTAGTAAACTCTCAAGAATACAGTAATTTGTAATAAGTAAAAGCTAAGAGAGAATGTAGAATGTCAATAGAAGCGCATCTTCTCCACTTGTGACTTCTTGAATATATAGTTATGAAACTTGTTGAGACTTTCTTTGAATAGCAGCCTTCAGATTGATTTGCTTGATATTGTCTTCATGAGTGATTGATTGACTTCAAATTTATTCCATAATAAATATATTGAGATGAGTCTTTAATGTGAAGAGATAATCAACCCAAGAGAATTGATCTTCAAAAAGATTGTTTAGATGATATCTTTTTGAAAATAAAGTTTAGAGCTATTTTCCTTCCATAGAAATAATCTTCCATAAAATAGTCTTCAAAAAGGAAAATATCTTTCGGTAATGACCCTTAATTTCACGAACCTGGAACGCTGCTCCTTTTCATGTTGATGAGATATTCTTTGGAAATCGTCCTTGAATTTATTTACTTTTCCAAATCCTCTTGCACGTAGACCAACATGTATCTCCCAAAGATTCCTTGCTCCTATGCTGCTTTCAAATATTGAACATGGAAATATATGTATGGATGTAGTTGCCTTGTCACTTAAATAATTCAATCAATTGATGACCTTCTTTAATGACGAGGTAGTGGTAATCTTCTTTCCTTGTAAAGTGTTTGCAATAAGTCAAATATCCTTCAAAAGTCCACAATCATTAATTACAATTCTTGAGCTTCTTTATTCCAGAAATTCCTCCTTGAGTAATTCTCTCACGTGTAGATATTTTACTCCATCTTCTCATTCCCATTGAGTACAAATATATGTACTCCTAAATATAACTTGTAAAGAGAATATCTTCCATAAGTGATACAATCAATAGTGTAATAAATATTTCCTTCCTTGGCTTGTAGTAAATCCCAATAAATATATTACTTCCATATGAAACTTTTACCAATCTTGTATAGCAAGAATACTTAATATTCTTTCCATAAAGTGAAATCCCAAAAATGGTATTCTTCCAATATATTCCTTTCAAAGAGTAGAAGATCTTTATCTCCATGAGCAAGCCTACACAAAAATACATTAATCACAAGTAAGTGTTCATTGGCTAAAATAACTTGGTTTGTTATCATCAAAATCAATAGGTGAAACCTTGAGGCTAACAATCTCCCCCTTTTTGATGATGACAAACTAACATGTACAAAGCTCCTCTATGCATCTTATCCAAATTACATGATTTTGTACACACTATTTTCTCCCCCTTTGACATTATCAAAAAGGTGGACAAACTTTGCAAGTATTCAAGCATCGAAACCATTTAAAAATTTTGAGATATTTACAAATATCATTTGGCATACATGTAAAATGCAATGCATATTTTTAATTAGAACTTAACTAGATGATCACGACCTTTTAATGAGATAAATAAATAAATCAAAGATGGTAAAAAGGATGTGAACTTCCCTGAATCAGTGATCTCCCCCTGAGTGTGTGCGCTTCGATCTTTGGAGCTAAGCACGACAGTAGGTAGATGCTCCCCCTTACTTCATGCTCTCTCCTTATATCCTGTCTTAAAGTGCTACCAAAGCAAATGTCTTGTGCAAGAAAATATCATTCCCTTTTGTCATTATCAAAAAGGTGGAATATGAAGTGTAGTCAACTACAGAATTTGTAATAGACAGATACGATACAGTCAACTGAAAACTTCTATTATAGATCTTCATGGACTCATAACTCGAAGCATTAACTTATATTCAAATCCCAGACATGTAACAGATCCACAAATTGAAAATATCCCTACATCTTACTAAGGATCATAATTCATAAACAGCTAGGGATCATACTTCATAGGCAAGTGATTCATCTTGGACATATAAGCCAACTAAGAATAACAGAATATAATCATTTGAGAATCACATAACAAATCATTGAGAACATATGCTTCTACAAACTCGAGTTGGTGAGAAAATATATAGGTAAAGCTTGACTTAAATGAGCAACCTTGAGACATGTCTGATCAATCAAAACATTTCTAGCCATTTAAGCACACGACACAGACGAGCATTTAGAATCAAATGACCAAGTTTTCTAGAGACTAGAACTTCCATATGCTAGAAGGCACATAGAATGAGGTAAGCATATAAAAGTCAATTGAGTAGTATGTATTAATTTTTCACCATGAAAGGATACACCTTATCAATCATTTCCATACCAATTTATTTCTCAGTGTGAAGAAACATTCGCATGGTGAATTTTTCTTACCTAAGGGGAACATACATATTACCCTTCATCCAATGGCATAGAGTGAGTTGTTGACTCTGGTTGATATTCCATTGAAGTTCATGCGCACCAACTTTTCACGGAGAAATAATCCACCCTTAGCTATATAAGGCAAATGAACTTTGCTTATCCTTTCTCATAGCACGAATGAGCTACAAAAGAACTTGCTCGAATATTAGAGCTGCTCTTTTCATATTACTTTACCATCTGGAAGGCTTGTATGTGAGAGTATCCTACTAGATCAATCAGTTAGTTCTTGGATACAATAATAAGCCAAAATTTTGGATGCCAACAATGATCATTTCGTGGAAATTTATAATGACTCAATAGGATAAACAAATCATTATAAAATAAATTGTAGAGAGTCAATCATACCTTGATACCTTATCTTATTGAAGGACTTACCAATCTTCTCCTTTGCAATAAGAAGGTGAATCTCACTAGAGCATGTACATGAATTTTCCATACATACTCTCTTGAGTAGTTCCTTTGAGTATTTGGCTTTATTGAAGAAGCTTCTTGCTTGCTTGTATGGAACTTGAAGAAGAGGGCTAATTCTTCATCATGCTCATCTCGAAATTGATCATCTCAAAGAAGCTTAATAAATTCTTCAATCAATTTTCATTAGTAATATCAAGAATGCAATAAGCTTTACAAATATTAACAAGACTAATTTTATAAAGGAGAAAAGAACTTTCTTGTTGTGTGAAACCTTGGGCTACAAGTTTACCCGTGTTTCTCACAACCTTACCCTTTCTTCAAGCTCGAATCTGAAAATTCAGGATTGTAGTATAGTTGACTTGATAATAAATCCCCGTACCTGGTCTTTAGCAATTTCTTTTTAGTTTTTCCGAGAATGAAGAAGTGTATCGTACACTACTTAATGCTCTTTCACGGATTCTAGATTTCAACTTGCACAAATATCATTTTATTGCTTGGTGTCCAACTTGTGCCCTTCAACTTCAGTTTACACTTTTGCTCAAGATAATATTAGTATAAAAAAATAGTATCCATAGGTTTCTATTCAACTAACATTCTGAACAAAATAAGGAAGTGTAAGAATTTTTGAATCTTACCAATATTGTTCTTACCATGATGGAGAATACACTTATGCGGCTGACGGGAGGAAACTGATTTTCCTGCCTTTCTTTATCTCATGTGAATAGTTCTCCAAGATAAATTCAGAGATAATTATATCATGAAGCAAATGGTAATAACAGGACTTTTAACATAGAGTATTAAACATATGTTTATCAAACAATATTAGTGAGTCGAACATAGTAAAGATCAATACATCACATTATTTCATTTTGGAGCCAAAAAGAACATGAGAAATGTTAAGCTTATAAAAAGAAGGCTCAAAAACAGATAATCTTTGGACTCACTTCAATGATCTCAGATGTATTACACAAATTGATCCAAGCATATAATTCAAGCGAGTCATGGATAAGCATCAATACTAGAAACACGTACCTTTATCTTTCCAACCATCTGAGTCTTAAGATAGCTAAATATATAGTGCGCAGAATATTCAAAAATAATTTTCTTCCACTTGAATAAGACATTAATGACTAACCAAGAAAATATGTATCACAAGTAATTTAATTCAACAATTATCTTAAGCACAAGGCTATGAATCAAGTGAGTATGGAAGTTGACATGCTTGCTTAACTAATATGACATGTTTCATGTTAAAGATGCAAGACATAATATTCATATATAAAACTTCTATAATATGGATGTTGACATTTTTATTTCATACCAATCAGATTAATAAATAAAGATCAGGGAGTCGACTCAAACCTGGTTAGTCGACTGTACTTAAACCAATTGAGATGTCCATATTCAGTACAGTGAAAAGAACTTGAATGACCTTGATCAGCCTCTACGCACTTACGATTTATTCTTTTTAAGGCTAGACTCAAGGAGTTCCTGCAAAACAGATTAGTTTGTTTTTGGTACCCAATTCTTTGTGGGTCCTTCATGGTTAGTAACATGTGTAGGGGATGGTGCATGTATTTGTTTGGGTCTCCAAACACATTTCGATCTTATATGATCTCTAGAATAATTGCATGTATATGCTTTATGTCAAGAATTACCACAATAATAACATGTAATATAAGAGGCATAGTGTTTACCTGTGGATGCCGAGTTAGTCCACTTGAGATAGTTTTGAGTCGACTTATCTGTTGTGAGGTGTCTGCTAGTAGATCCCTTCTTAGTTGACTTGGAGCTGTTATGGAACTGAGTCGACTTATCTGATCGAATACGGTACTGGCTAGAGGATCTTTGCAATTTGTTGATTTGTTTGCGTAGCTCAGAATTTTCTTCATGAAGTAAGACACTTTCACTCTCATATTCTTGAAGATAAGTTTCCAAATCTTTCTTTCCTTCTAGAAGTAATTTATTTTCAATTTGATACCCTTCAAGGTGAATGGTCTTCTCTTTCTCCTCTTCTTGAAGTAACTTATTTTCATTCTGAAATTTTTCAAGCCGAATATCCAAGTCTTTCTTTTCTCTTTTCATCTTCTTGAGTTCTTTGAAAAGTTTTTCTACATCATCTAGAACATTGTCTAAGTCTTCTTGAAGCTCGAGACAATTATCACATTTAAAAGAACTTGTCTCACTAGTTTCATTATTGGCCATGAAACAAATGTTAGCCAGTTCTTGATCGCTTTTATCTCCAGATTTGTCAAAAGTTGACTTGACTGCATTCTCCTCATTTTCATTGTAAGTCCCTTCATAAGTCGTTTCCAACTTATCCCATATCTCTTTTGCAGTTTTACAACTTGAGATCTTATCATACTCTTCTCCACTCATAGCACAATAGAGCAAGTTAATTGCTCTAGCATTAGTTTGCATAACATCAAGTTGTTCCTTCGAGTACCTAGTTGTAGAATTGGATTTGGTACCTTTAGATTTCTTTCCTCCACCATTTGGAATAGGTAGTGGTCCATCCTGGATGACTAGCCAAGCTTGATAGTTAATAGATTGCACATAAATTCTCATTCTCGATTTCCAATAGCCGTATCGTTGTCCATTGAAGTATGGCGGCCTAATGGATGAATATCCTTCTTGAATGATCTCCCCCGTGATTTGATAATCTGCCATGGATCTTTACTCACTTGCTGTTAGGCAAAAATAAAGATGTGAGACGTGGCTCTGATACCAATTGAAAGTACAAGAGGGGGGTGAATTGTATCTTTTCTAAAAAATCCTCAGTCGACTGCTTTACCGAGACAGTCAACTAATACTGTAGCAGAATAAAGATACGCAATAAACTGTGCAGTAATTAAAGTGCAGAATATAAAATTGACACAGCGATATTTTATACTGGTTCGGAACCAATGTGGTATCCTAATCCAGTCCCCTTGGGTTACAAAGGAGTTATCTCTTTAGCTCTTTGATCTTGATTACAAGGTTTGTGGTTTTCCTTGTTCACCACCAACGATCTACAAGGTTGGTTTTGACACGCTCACCAACAACGCAGTGATGGTTTATCGCTAACCAAAAACGTCTTTCCCTGATGGTTTTTCCAACACGCTCACCAACAACGGACTTGTCTGATTTATAGCTAATCAGACCAACTTCTTGACACAACTATTACCTCTACCCCAACTCTCTTTCTTTTCTTTTTGTACACTAGTAAACTCTCAAGAATACAGTAATTTGTAATAAGTAAAAGCTAAGAGAGAATGTAGAATGTCAATAGAAGCGCATCTTCTCCACTTGTGACTTCTTGAATATATAGTTATGAAACTTGTTGAGACTTTCTTTGAATAGCAGCCTTCAGATTGATTTGCTTGATATTGTCTTCATGAGTGATTGATTGACTTCAAATTTATTCCATAATAAATATATTGAGATGAGTCTTTAATGTGAAGAGATAATCAACCCAAGAGAATTGATCTTCAAAAAGATTGTTTAGATGATATCTTTTTGAAAATAAAGTTTAGAGCTATTTTCCTTCCATAGAAATAATCTTCCATAAAATAGTCTTCAAAAAGGAAAATATCTTTCGGTAATGACCCTTAATTTCACGAACCTGGAACGCTGCTCCTTTTCATGTTGATGAGATATTCTTTGGAAATCGTCCTTGAATTTATTTACTTTTCCAAATCCTCTTGCACGTAGACCAACATGTATCTCCCAAAGATTCCTTGCTCCTATGCTGCTTTCAAATATTGAACATGGAAAATATATGTATGGATGTAGTTGCCTTGTCACTTAAATAATTCAATCAATTGATGACCTTCTTTAATGACGAGGTAGTGCTAATCTTCTTTCCTTGTAAAGTGTTTGCAATAAGTCAAATATCCTTCAAAAGTCCACAATCATTAATTACAATTCTTGAGCTTCTTTATTCCAGAAATTCCTCCTTGAGTAATTCTCTCACGTGTAGATATTTTACTCCATCTTCTCATTCCCATTGAGTACAAATATATGTACTCCTAAATATAACTTGTAAAGAGAATATCTTCCATAAGTGATACAATCAATAGTGTAATAAATATTTCCTTTCTTGGCTTGTAGTAAATCCCAATAAATATATTACTTCCATATGAAACTTTTACCAATCTTGTATAGCAAGAATACTTAATATTCTTTCCATAAAGTGAAATCCCAAAAATGGTATTCTTCCAATATATTCCTTTCAAAGAGTAGAAGATCTTTATCTCCATGAGCAAGCCTACACAAAAATACATTAATCACAAGTAAGTGTTCATTGGCTAAAATAACTTGGTTTGTTATCATCAAAATCAATAGGTGAAATCTTGAGGCTAACACATTGGACTATGTCTTGAAAGAAACTTTAGGCGTTATACTTTTTTCAACATTAGCATAATAAGCCCCTAGACCTCTTACTAAATATATTTGCTTTTATATTGATCTGGGGTTGGATTCCTTTCTCAATTGTGGTTGGACTTATAATGCATTGTCATCCAGTAAATTTGTTGTTTGATCATTACATTTTTCACAAGTGTGTATCGCTCTAATTCTCTTAATTAGAATAGATCAATTTATAATCTGTCCATTAAATCGGAGACTAATCTCAATTTTTTGTTGTTCGTTTAATTGATATTGTCTTTATATATTTATCCACAGGTACGTGATACTTCTAATGATGAAGATGAGACTTCTAACCCCTCTAGGGATGATGATGAGTCTTCTAAGACATCTAGTGAAGACTTTGACAAAGAGAAAAAAGACTACTGATAGTTAGTAATCTAGTTGGATATTTTTGGACCTGTCAGACAGAGCACCTATCTGTCCGATTAAAAGACAATCTATCTTCTAGTTTTATTTTTTTTCTTATAAGTTGTTATGGTACTTATGTTTTGTCTCTATTTGACAAAATTAATCATCTTATCTTAATTTCATGGTAATTATATTTTGTCTCTATGGAAATAGTTTCTATTTTATCATTTGATTCGCCTATTGTTGTCGTCAAATTAATGATCTGTCCGATCGATATTTTATCGGCCTTTGCATAGAACCTGAAAAATTAATGATCTGTCCGATTAATTGACAATCTGTCTTCTATTTTATTTTTTCTTATAAGTTGTATGGTACTTATGTTTTGTCTCTATTTGACAAAATTAATCATCTTATCTTAATTTCATGGTATTTATATTTTGTCTCTATGGAAATAGTTTCTATTTTATCATTTGATTCGCTTATTGTTGTCGTCAAATTAATGATCTGTCCGATCGATATTTTATCGGCCTTTGCATAGAACCTGACAAATTAATGATCTGTCCGATTAAGTGACAATTAGTCTTCTATTTTATTTTTTTTCTTATAAGTTGTTATGGTGCTTATGTTTTGCCTCTATTTGAAAAAATTAATCATCTTATCTTAATTATTTCGTGGTATTCATATTTTGTCTCTATGAAAATAGTTTCTATTTTATCATTTAATTCTCTTATTGTTGTCGTCAAATTAATGATCTGTCCGATCGATATTTTATCGGTCTTTGCATAGGATCTGACAAATTAATGATCTGTCCGATAAAGCACCTTCATATGTACACAAAATTCAAAAATTTATTTTTTTACTTTTTATTCCAAAAATCTCTTGATTTTGTAGTATTGTCCCTTGCTTTTAATTACGTAGATTGTAAAATCAAGAGCTCGCTCATAAATCACCCGATATATTAATGATCTGTCTGATCGATATTGGATCGGTCTCTCATAGAGCCTGATAAATTAATGATCTGTTCGATAAATTGCTTATCGGTTTGTTATGATAATTGTTTCAATCGGCCGGATGTGGCATCGATCGGCCTCTATCGCCTTATTCACTATAAGTTTAATAATGATTTTTCGTATTATGTTAAATATTAATGTATAAGGAGTGTATTTAGTAAAAACTTCACAAAACTATTGGCGTGACCATTCGATATGAAATAATAAGAGGATATACAAGATTATGTTTGCAAGAAAGTACCTTCATATGTACACAAAATTCAAAAATTTATTTTTTTACTTTTTTTTTCCAAAAATCTCTTGATGTTGTAGTATTGTCTCTTGCTTTTAATTATGTAGATTATAAAATCAAGAGCTCGCTCATAAATCACCGATATATTAATGATCTGTCCGATCGATATTGGATTGGTCTATCATAGAGCCTGATAAATTAATGATCTGTCGGATAAATTTCTTATCGGTCTGTTATGATAATTGTTTCAATCGGCTGGATGTGGCATCGATCGGCCTCTATCGCCTTATTCACTATAAGTTTAATAATGATTTTTCGTATTATGTTAAATATTACACTCTGTTTGGATCATTGTTACCTATTGTTTCATAATGTATTGTTTTGTATTGTATTGTATTGTATTGTATCGTACTGTATTATAAAAACAACGTTTGAATTGATTTTATTGTTTCCCGTTATTTAGTAACATTGTTATTGTTTGTTTTGATTGTATTGTATTGTACTGTAACTAATAAGTGTACTAATATACCCTTAGTTGTTATAAATATTAGATTAAGTAACAAATTTTCTTTAATATAATTTGAGACAGTTTATATTTACTAGTTTATCACCAACTATACCTTGTAAATATATTCATGCAAATTATAATGAAAATAATAAAAAAATAAGTTAATAATATTAAACATATTAGTTCTTTTGATGATGAACTTCATGGATACATGAGAACAAATAATAAAAGTGTCATCATATATTTTGTATCAAAAAAAAAAAAGAACATATAAAGTACAAGAGAGGCAGGCCAGGAACGTACAAAGTAATAAGAGAGGCAGGAAACATACTGTATTTTGAGAAGAGGGGAGATGAGGTCAAAATAACTACTTGGGTGTATTTAAATAAGAAAATAGGGTAGATGGTAAAATAGGATTATAAGGTTATAATTAAGGACATGATGGAAAGTGTAAAAGCGTAACAATGCAAAACCACCAAATCGGTTGTAACAAAAAGTGGGTCTTTTCATTGTTAGGTAACAACGGAACTTAACAATACAATACAATGAAATTAAAGTAACAACCAAAACAAACGTTGTAATCATAATAACAATACAATACAATACAATACAATGGGTAACAATGATCCAAACAAAGTGTTAATGTATAAGGAGTGTATTTAGTAAAAACTTCACAAAACTATTGGCATGGTCATTCGATATGAAATAATAAGAGGATATACAAGATTATGTTTGCAAGAAAGTACCTTCATATGTACACAAAATTCAAAAATTTATTTTTTTACTTTTTATTCCAAAAATCTCTTGATGTTGTAGTATTGTCTCTTGCTTTTAATTATGTAGATTATAAAATCAAGAGCTCGCTCATAAATCACCGATATATTAATGATCTGTCCGATCGATATTGGATTGGTCTATCATAGAGCCTAACAAATTAATGATCTGTCCGATAAATAGCTTATCGGTTTATTACGACAATTGTTTCAATCCCTATTTGTAATAACATACTAATATTAAGGATATTTTGAATTAACCTGATAATTGATAACTAAGGAATAAAACTTAACAACACAAATAAACCATAAAATAGTTCAAGTGTACTTACATATAGTCTCCAAAATAATAAGAAAGTCTAATTACATATTTAGAATTCAAGCATGTTTATCAGGACAAGTAGTCTTCTTGTGGTCCGCTCTCTTGCAGTTAGAACACCTGTTACGCTTTGTAAAAACTTCACCAATAGATGAGATCCTTTTCACTCGTTTCCTGCCTTGCACACGCTTCACAATTGGTGGATTTATTATATTTTCTTTGACCCACTCCCATTGCTCTTCTGGAGGAACAGAGTTTATAACATCTGCATAAACCAACCGATGGAAGTCTGCTGAATAATATGGTGAACACAGAGCATAAACTCTCTCACCATAGTCTGGTAATCGTTGAGCGCGGCTAATGCATGGAGACAAGGCAACTGCTGAAGATCCCACACCCTACAGGAGCATGTTTTGGCATTGATGTTAACATTTTCTTCTAAACCATATCCCCTTGGATTACAGAGAAGACTGATAGATAACAGGTCGGACCGATGATCGATCGGTCCATTGCGGAACAAAATTTATCTTTAAGAGAACTCTAAGATAATAAATTTCTTTCACATACCTTCAATTAGCAGTCTTGAATAGTGTTAGAACACAAACTCACGTTAATGCTACTCCTAAATGGACCTTAATCGAGCTTATTCAAATTCCAATCTAGTTAGGTTAAAATCTTAATGTGTTACTTGAAATAAACCAAAGAAGATGAGCTTTGGAACATTTCTAACTCACAATCATGTGAAACAGAAGATATATGAAATTGGAAGAAAAATGGAGAAGAAGCTGGGAAAGAAGAGCTAGAAGCCAGAGGGTCTCTTTATAATTTTTAAAAGATGAGAACTAATCTTTAGTAATTAGTTAAACCTTAAATCACAACTAAATTATAGATTTTTTTATCTAATTCAAAAGGTGGGCCATTTCACTAAGAAAAAATACTTGTGACCTATTTAATTCTATTGAGGACTTGAATAGGCCATTTAACAAAATCTCCCGTTCAAAACAACAAAAATTGAAATATTTATTCGCTCGGTAGCATCGCACACTTGGATCCAAATACAAAAAGGTATACCAGAAGAGTATATAGTATACCAAAAGAGTATACTTTATTCAAAACAATAAAAATTGAAATATTTATTCGCTTAGTAGCATCGCACACTTGGATCCAAACACAAAAGGTATACCAAAAGGGTATACTTTGTTCAAAAAAAAATAAAAACTGAAATATTTATTCGCTCGATAGCATCACACAATGTAATCCAAACACAAAAGAGTATCCAAACACAAAAGAGTATCCAAATACAAAAGAGTATACTTTGTTCAAGACGATAAAAATTTTACATGTGAGGATATCAATAATATATACTTCTAGATTATATTATACAATTTTGTTATACCATTCAAAATGCTCATTGTGAACAAAAATTTGAATGCGAAATAACACACTAGTATCTTATTTAATTACTGAATATATTTTTAGTATACATGTATTTGAATTGAGCTATAATACAACAATATACCAATAAAGTGTATGGTATACTATAGAAGTATACAAAAGAAAAATATGCTTGTGTAGTAGTACAATGATGTTTAATCTTGGGACATATTGCATCCCTTTCTGCTCGAGATAACTCCCTCTCTTATATCAGCAACAAGTTCTTCTGACACTAATTCAAAGGTTCTAAAAGCATGGACATCTCTGTGAGCAAACGTAGAAGAGATAACTTGCACCTCATTCCGAAAAATGAGCCCACACAAAAAAGGCAGTACAAAGATTGGTGAAAATCAGGACCAAATATAACTTCATCAGGGCTGCAACATGGGGTTTGCGTTGTCTTCATTATTAGTACTAATAGAAAAGTAATTTTGACAGTCAATAAAAGAAAATTATGGAAGTTTAGGAATCTATATGAGCAGATAAAGTGAAAACCAAAATGAATTCATTTTCAAGAAAATGTAGTGACTTGAAGAAAAGATTCAAAAATAATAAAAAACAAACAATCCTAAATCAATCTCACTTCAGATAGTTTAATAGAGCAAGCAATCATGAAAAAAGATAGTACACATTACAAAATGATATAGCTTAGCATTATAAAGTTGGTAATACACCAAACTTTTATTACCTATTCCTAAGGGTAAAAGACGTTTTGAATATTTGCATAGTAGGTTCCATCAATTCATCATTGAAAGGTACAAACTTTGGCCTTCCCTAACTAGTACCAGAGTTGCAACGACAAGTTTTTCTTTAACTTTCTAAAGATACCAACTTTACAACATCTTACCTCCAAGAAAATCTTTTTGAAGTAAAACGATTGTCTTTATTTTATTAGGATTACAAAGACTAGTCGACAACAACTTATTTAAGACTAGCGCATAACAAATTAATATATGAAAGGGGAAAAAAATAGTTCTCACACCTTAATGAGATGGTTGTAATGAGATTCTGAGACTTCGAGAAAGATCCCATCAGCAATTCTTTGAATGTAAGGTTTCAATTCTTTGTGAGTGACAAGGGGAACACAAGCCTTGAAAGTCTCAGGGTCTTTTTTTTCATTTAGACCCAATTTTTTCTTGAAGAATACTTTTAAGAGTCTTTTCTTGAACTTTACTAGTTTCTTTAGTTATTCAACCTCAAGTGATTCCAAATCAAGCTATAACAGTTTTTAGAGATAATGGATCTAGTAGAAATTCACCATAAGACGAGACAAGATAACACCATTTTATACTTGATTTTTCAAAAAAGAAAAAAAAAACAAAACAAAACAGCTCATTGAAGATCAGACAAAACAAAAGAACTTTGGCTTACTATAAACAAGATCTGCTTTACAAAAAGAAATTATATTTCGTCCATTTTGTAAAGAAATTCTCCTAGAGAATCATGATTAAATCAATATTGCACACAACACACATTACTTTTGCTTCCTTTTTCTATGGAAACATAGACGTACAAAGACATAAAACATGAGAAGGTTACTCCTCTCACACTAGTAAGATAAGACTATAAGATCACTTTCACTGATTACCCATGCCACATCGTCTCTACTCATCCAAACAGATAATAGTTCACAGAAGATCAGTGTATGCACACAGAGCTTATTCTATTAAGACTTCCAACTTGTGACTACACATGGCTTAAGTGGAAGAAAGACTGTGATTAATGCATGGAAACTCGTTGTGCTACTATAATTAGCAGATTTTTATGTGTTAAGCTCCTGAGTTTTCTTGTGTGATTCTTGGACATACTCCTCCGTTTCATTTTAGTTATCGCCTTTAGTTTTTTCATGCTCATTAAGAAAACTATTAAATATGATATATATTTTACTATGTTACTTCTATTTAATGTTTGACTATTAACTTTTTTTGAGAATTTTTGTAATTATTAAGGGTATAGTTGAAAAAAACTAATACATTTTGTCTTGAAATCCTAAAGAGACAACTAATTTGGGACACGCTTTTTTGATAAAACGTCGACCAATTTGGGACGGAGGGAGTATCTAACCGAGGGAAAAAATGAGGAATTTTAAGGGAAAATTGAAATAAAGAAGAAGGAAAGGGCTGATTCGAAATTCAAAAATTGAAAGTGATGGTGGCAATAAAATTTGGCTGATTTGGTGAAACAATGAAAATGAGGCCATGTAAAGAGTTTAAAATTGGGAGATTTACACAAATATATAACTCTAACACCATATTTACAAAAAATAACAATAATTTTCCACTTTACAGAGTATAGCAATAGTTTTTTTACATTTCATATACAAACCTCCATTAAACCATATAAATACAAAACTATACCAAAAAATACCATACACTTGAAATACAAAAAATACACAAACATACGAATATTGTCACGACCCAAAATCTTGGATGGTCGTGAGGGCACCCGAACAAACCCCATCGGGCGAACCCACTCGCTATATTAACAATTAACCTCAATAATATTAAAGAATAATATAATAAAGTTCAAGTTGTGACTTTTATTTACTGAAATACGCGGAATATCCCATAGTGCAAACAAAAGGTCTAGTCCTCTACCATAAGCCATGAACATCTATAAGATAAATGCTGAATAACATATCCCAAATGTCTGAAACAATAAATGACAGGAATGAAATGATAGAAAGGTGCGCCACCACGGAAGGAGGATGGTTGGCTCACCGCTGATCAATAGAAAAATCTTCAACTCTGGCCACGGGGCTCGCTGGTGCTCGGAACCGTATCTGCCCGAACAGATAATAAACAAAAACAAAAAAAAAAGAAAATAACGTAAGTCAAGAGGACTTAGTAGGTGGGTAGACTAGTTCCTATGAAAGACAGGAAACTAGTCTAAGCAATAAATTAACAGAATAGAGGAGGGAGAAAAAGAAACATGTTATAATTCGCTATTTAAATGGTCCATCCAATCACACCATTCAACATCAATTAATCTCATTCCAGAACCAACAATTAAACTCAATTAATAGATCAGCAGAATATGTGGGCTAACTCCGAAAAAGATGTGATAGTGGACCAACTCCGAGGCTATCAAATGGACAAACTCCGAAACATTATCAATTGGACCAACTCCGACATACCAAAGTAATCATAAATTTTCATGTCAAACATACACATAAATTGCAATAATTTAAACAACCACCAAGGAAAACAACACATATTCCAAGTAGATATTTAAACACAACGAAAAGGTATAAAAGGTTACACCTAGGGCAGTGCACATACAAGGAACGTATGTACAATATCCCGCGTGGGCTAGTTCCACCAAAGAAAGGGATAGAACCACCTACCTCTAGCCAAAGAGGCGAAACACTACTCAAAAACCTTCTTTCCTTGCCGAATTTGCTCCAAACGTTCTTGCTCTAAGTAAAAGAGGGAAATGCATAATTAATTAGACTATTGGCTCAATATCTCAATTCCCAGTTTCTAATGCTCAGGCCTAAAGCACTAATCTCTATTCTTAATATTATATGAATCAAGGCACATAACTAAGTTAATAATTTAAAAAATATATATATATATAAACTGAATATGTCAATATCTAGTACGAATACTTCACATTTAAAAGATAATACCTTCATTCTCACTTATATTAAAATACACTGCTACTATAATCAACATAGTACGTTCCATTCTTTAGCCAATAAAAATAGTACGAAATATTCAAAGTAACAACTTCATCTACCAAGGACTCCGAACAGTGCATCACCAGTGGTAATGCATAATCATAAGCAATAATTTATATTTTATTGCTCTTTTCATCTCCTACCACTAATTATCTAATCATTAAAAGAAAGTTTTGTGAACTATTGCTTAAGGCAAAAAAAAAAAAAAAAAAACGAAAGAAAGAAATATATGTGTGACTAAACATAGATCCTAATTCCACCAGTAAACAATACCACGCCTAGATTCCACTCAATTTCACCTAAAATAAAGACAGATCCCATAACTCTTTACCTCCAACTCATGAATATAGTTTCCATTATAAAATGATTGACTTAAGCTAACTAAACCATTGCTGTAATAAATAAGGAAACGGTAGCAGTACTTAATTTCAAAGCACAAACGTGGCTACAGCGTACTACTATCACTAAGTAATCATGATTAACATACGGAAAATACCTAATATGATGGATAGAATTTTGACTCCACTTTAATAAGCCTCAGCCGAAACTTTGCTCAGCCGAAATTTTGTTTCTCCAAGTAAGTTTTCTCAACCTAATTTGTATTATGAAGCTATGCTTATGTGGTGAAGAGCACGCCTAATCCCACCAATTCTCCACTATTATATTTTATTAATTTAATACTTAAAGGAAGTTAACAGCACGCCCACCACTTCTCCACTATTATATTTTATATTAGTATTATTCTAGAACTAGTAGTAATCACAATGTATAGGGAAGTAGATAAAGACATCCGATAAAATTGGTATCAGAGCCCAAGTCTAGTGTCCTGATAAGTCATGAACAGTGCCTAATAGAGTCTTGTTGATTGGTACGGAGACGTCTGTACTTCTCTACGAGGGGCTATATGGCATTTAGTGAAAAATTTCCCTTCTTTCATTCTTCTATTTCGGGCGTATAGAATTCAAGTCAAAGACTTACTTATTCCACTGTCTAATTCGCCCGATGGGGTTTGTTCGGGTGCCCTCACGACCATCCAAGATTTTGGGTCGTGACAAATATACAAATAAAAACATATAGATAATCAAAAAAACTTAAATGTATTTATACACCAAAACATACACATACACACAAATACAGTCTTATACATTTTATATACAAAATAAATACACAAAAAAACCAAAAATCAAAAAGAAAAAAATGCAGATCTGAATATGTATATATAAACTACAGATATATACATAAACATACACATATATACACATACAAAAAGGAAAAAAAAAAAAAGAAGTAGATCTGAAATTATGCATACAATATACAAATATATACATAAACATACGCATACAAAAAGGAAAAAAGAAAAAAAAAAGACCAAATCGTGAAAACCCACCGGAAAACCACCTGAAAACATAGATCCGGGCATTTCCACCACTGCAGTGCAGCAGCGCCGCTGCACTGTGGCGGTAGTAGCGCTGCGATAGTAGCGTGAGGGAGGGGGACGTGTGGTTGGAAGATGGAGGGGGATGATGGTTGGAAGAGGGAAGGGACGGTGGCAGCACTATTGGCGGCGGAGAGGGAGGGGGGCGCTGGTGAATGGGTGGTAGGTGGGTGGAGGAGGGGAGAGAAGAAGTGAGGGGGAGAAATTAGGGTTTTATGTTTGGGAAGGGGTAATGAAAAATGAGAAAGTATTGTTATGTATTATAAATATGATAAAAGTATTACTATTATTTTTTGTAATATAGGTACAGCGTAGTCATGTGGTGTAAATTTTCCTTTAAATTTTTTGTAGAAAGGGATGGGGAAGTGGTGGTACAGTCACATAAGTTGAAAATTGGAAATTTGGGGATAAGGGAACAAAAGAAAATTTTTATTAGAAAGATTTCTCTATTATAAGTTGGAATTTCATGGCTATCGTAGCAATGAATATGTCTACTTGTTAAAAATGAGAGCGAAGAAATTATTCATAAAGGAAATTAAACTAATTAAATTTAAAATATCAATAGATATTTATATTTCTTTAATAACTTTTGAAAAAAAAAGAACACATCACAAGAAAATTCATAATTAGTTGTATTACACCTATAAATTTTGACCAATACACAAATATGTTTACGACGAATTTAAGAAACCAACAATTGTAGAAAATTTTGTAAATAGTAGTAATAACGAATATTTTTATCCAAATTTTTATTAGTAAAAGGTATCCGAGTGGCATCCCATTGAAGGAATTTTAAGAGCTTAACAAATGAATCTTCTATCTCAGCTCAGGTAAGAATATTTTGAGGATTTATCTTAGGTATTATATATCTGTTTTTAACTTTATGACATCAAAATTACAGCTGATGCGTTAAATGTAAAAGTAAATATAAATGCATAATCAATAAATATTTTACACCTTGTAGTAATTTTGATGTAGCACCACTATAATTATGCTTGGGCACAGAGCTGTGCCCAATCGGCTCGATTTCTTTTTAGCTCGGCTCGACTCGGCTTATTTTAAAAAATGGCTCGACTCGATTAAAGCTTGGGTAAGTTCCTCTCGGTCAAAGCTCAACGCGAGTCGATTAGGTTGATTTGTTATGTAACTTTTTATTTCGAATATAACTTTTATTCATTAAGCTCAATTATTAAATAAATTAAAAATTTACTAAATATTTAATATTTTAATACAATAGTTAACAATTGATAAATTAGTGCTTCTATGTTATTTATGAATATGATCGAAAGGAAAATTTAACTACTATTATTTTTTATATTATTAAGTAGAGGGACAAAAATAAGTAGGCTTGTGCTCGACCAAACTTTATCAAATCTCAGTTGAACTTGACTCAGGCTCAGTTCGACTCGGTATAATATAAAGCTTGACTTGATATAAACCTCGATTCGGCAGTATAGTAAGCTCGATTTGGCTCGGCTCGCTTGCCCTTAAACAACCTAAAGGTTATGCTTGTCTTTTAACCACATTTTTGATTTTTTATTTATTTGTGTCCTACCAAAATCTTTTTCACATGGAAAAGCACATATTACAGTTTCAGCAAAATCTGCGATGAAATATCCAGGTTTGTTTCTTTCCTTTTTACTGTTACGATAATTCTAGGGTTTATATGTATGCTTTAATTATCTGTAAATAAAAACCAAACAATGGCTTTAGTGGAGAAGATAGGGGAAGCAATGCAACAAAATGAGGAGAAAAAGAAGGGTTTAAGGAACTCAATTTTAAAGTTATTGTTAGAATGGACTAGTTTTGAAAAGGATTTTGATATGTCCACCACCTGTTTGAAAGAATGTTTCAATGAACTCGACGCGAAAGAGAAGCACTTGAATGCAGTTCAAGAATCTGTTGTTGAGAGTTCTAAGGAACTTGATTCCATTAGGGAATCTGTTGAGAAGAGACGGGAAGAATTCGAGGCGAAAGAGGAAGAGTTTCGGGTGTTTTGTAATAAAGAAAGTAGAGAATTGGAATGTAAGTGGGAAGAGTTTAAATTGGCAAGAAAAGGATTTGATGACATTGTGAAATTGAGAGAAGAGAAGTTGAATGAGCAGGAGAGTATGGTCGAACGCCTTTGGAGCGAAACTGAGTATGAGAGGAGGCAATTGGAGGATCTTGGCAAGTCTGTGGATAGTAAGTTTATGGAGATTAGTGTGAAGGAGAAGGAGTTTGAGGAACGTTCGAAGGGTTTAAATAGGATTGAAAGCCGGATTCGTGAAGAAACAGATGCTCTTCTTTTGAAAGAGAAAGAATTCGAGGAACGCGTGGAAGAGTTTGAAATTAAGGAAAAGGCATTGCAGTTGATGGAGAGGGAAATTAGTGATGAAACAGATGCCCTTCTTTTGAAAGAGAGTAAATTTAAGGAACGGGTGGAGGAGTTTAAAATTAAGGAGAAGGCGTTGCAGTTGATGGAGAAGGAAATGGAAACTAGAGAAAGGAGCTTAGATTCTGTGAGGGACGAACTTATGGCAAAGGAAAATTGTTTGGATAATGTTAAGGAAGAACTAAAAGTGAAGGACGCTGAGTTAGATTCTGTGAAGAAGGAACTTGGAGAAAAGGAACATAACCTGGCTTCCATCCAAAAGGAACTTAGAGAGAAGGAAACTACCTTGGTTATGGTGAAAACGGAACTCTGTGGAAAGGTAAATAATTTGGGTTCGGTGAAGAAGGAATTTAGAATCAAGGAAGATCGCCTTTCGTTATTGAAGAAGGAAATGGAAACTAGAGAAAGGAGCTTGGATTCTGTGAGGGAAGAACTTATGGCAAAGGAAAATTGTTTGGACAATGTGAAGGAAGAACTAAGAGTGAAGGAAGCTGAGTTAGATACTGTGAAAAAGGAACTTGGAGAAAAGGAATATAACATGGAGTCCATCCGAAAGGAACTTAGGGAGAAGGAAACTACCTTAGTTTCTGTGACAACGGAACTCCAAGGAAAGGTAAATGACTTGGATTCGGTGAAGAAGCAACTTAGAATCAAGGAAGACCACCTTTCATTATTGAAGAAGGACCTCGAGATCAAGGACAAGAGCGCTGACACAATTAACAAGAAACTTGAACGGCGGGAGCAGGATTTAATTGCATTCCAAGAAAGACTCCAATTTTGGGAGGGAGAGCTTAATTTTGTTGAAACTGAATATAGGTGTCGCTTAAAGGAACTTGATTCTAGGGAGAAGAAACTGGATCCAGTAAGCTTAGCTAGGCAAAGAAATGATGGTGAACTTAAACTAGAAAAGGAAAACCTTCAAAATGAGCAAGGATTGTTAAAGAAAAGAATGGAAGATATAGCACTTAAAGAGAAGCAAGTTGAGGCGAGATTTGGAGAGCTTAAACAAAGAGAGAAACACATTGAAGATCGGCTTAAAGTGCTTGAGGAGCAAGAGAAGCAGCTGAAAACTGTTTGTAATGTTCCTGTGGAGACTGAACCTACTGATAATGTACAAGTGGATAGAGTTGGTGCTATCACCACTGTTCCTGCTGATATAAGATTTTGTATCAACGATGGGAAGAGTTTACAGATGTTCCTAAATGAGCGCGAGAAGGCACGGGATTCTATGTCTGATGAAGTTTTTAAGGCTCTTCAATTGTCTCCGGACCCTGGACAATTGGTGCTTGAGGCAATGGAGGGATTCTATCCTCCCCACTTGAGAAAGGGAGATACGGAGTTTGAGGGCAATGTTACGAGGCAGAGTTGCATTCTTCTATTAGAGCAGTTAATTAGAGTCTCACCGATTATTCAACCCACTGTTCTGGTATCAGCATATGACCTTGCAAGAGAGTGGAAGGATAAATTGAGGGCAACGGCCGAGAATCAGTTAGATATCTTGGGCTTCCTGTATCTATTGGCTGCTTACAATATGGCACCTGCCTTTAAGGAAGATGAGCTTGTGAGACTGCTAACTATTGTTGTTGAGCAGAATAAGTCAAAAGACTTGTGCTGTCTTCTTGGTGTCTCGGAGAAGATTTCTTGTAAGTACATATTGAATTTCTTTAGTTTTTCTTTTTGTGTTCCTTCAAGGTGTTTTCTCTTGCCGTCCTCTAGCATAGCACTAGTTGGTAACATAATTCTTTATATTGATTATGAATCTTCTTCACATAAATATATGAAAATATTGTGAAAGGTGTGTCCATGTGGTTTCCAATTATTACTTGCTGGTTTGATAAGGTGTAGTACCTGGCCAGTGGATATTAGTCATCTGTTTGATTCTATCTTAGGTAGATCTCAAGTTCTTACTCATTGACACCACCAAACTTTTTATTAGCATCTATAGCACGTGGCATGTGAATGTAAAGCTATAATGCTTAACTAAAATTTCTTAATTAATTGTCAAAGAATTTGTAACTGGAAAGAACAATTGAAGTATAAAATATTTTTTCTCGCTGCAATACAAAGATGTAGTGTGTAAAAGCAAAGTTAAGGTTTTGAACAGAGTCTCAATCACCATAGCATAGTCTTCCGTCAACTAAAATGCTAACATACTCTAGTGATTGAGTAGACGCCTTAAAAAATAAAAAAGAAGAAATTGAGTCCTAGATATTCATTCATTTTTTTTTAATAGCCCAACCAACTAGGAAAAATATCCTAGCAGTAGAAGTTACTTCTGACTGGTAAATAACATGGAAGAGGGAAGACTGGAGTGCAAACCTATGTTACTCGGACTCTTCACTTTTGGTGCCGCACCCGTGTCGGATCCGTACCCGTGTGGGTGTGGGTGTGGGTGTGGGATCCATACCCGATTTGGTCAACTGATTGTGGGTATTTTGACCAAAATCAACGGAGAAATTCTGGACAAATTCAATGATTTCTTTAATCAAAACAAAAGTAAGGGAAAATTTAAGGAAATAGAATACCTTGTATTATTGTATATAGAAACTTCTATGGCTGATCAATATTTTTTCCTCAAGTTTCAACATAATATCTCATAATTTAGGTTTTATAACTCTACTTTTAGATTATTGAATTTTTTTAGCCAAATCCCCACGCCCGTATCCATAACTGGATCCGTATCACCGAATCTTAAAATATAGATCACGAAAGATCCGATCTCTAGATCCGCACTGGTATCAAACATCGGCACCCGAGTCCGAGTAACTTAGGTGCAAACTTCCATGGGACTTTGACTAGGCTACCTTTTTTTTATAAAATAGATCTGGGTCCCTAAAGCTTGGGCAAAATGGCCATGAACTTACATATTTTATTGTGACTTTGGGAAAAACAAATGGCTTGTCAGGGATTTAACTTAAAGTGGCCAATTCCTCAATAGGAGTTGAATACCTTCACATTGCATGTTTTGGCTGTCTCAAAACAGTTGATATGTGTGCTTTGGAAATTTTGGAAAAAGCGATCTGGTTCATTTTCATGTTTTGCTCACTATACCTGGCACAATTTGGTGGGTCATATGGAGGGAAAGAAACTTGAGAATTTTTGAAGACAAAGAGGAGAACATAGTTAGCCTTTAAGCAGAAATGTCCCTTCGTTCATTTTTTGGTGTAACTTGGCTACAATCAATGTTGATGATGCAGACACGATATTAGATTTTAATAGTAATCTACATAGTTTGTAAGTAGTTGTTCATACCAGCCAGCACTTTATGCTGGTTTTTCTGATAGAATACTACTCTCCTATTGCTTACCAAAAAAAAAAAAAAAGAAATTATATTATGGTTACGATATGAATCTTCATGGAATGTTTCATATGTAATGGGCAATAAACTGATGAGCATGTCACTGCCATTGCATTTATTCAAAGGTAATTAGGGACTTTGGCAACTAACTCATTTTGGTGGCAGGTTTTATACAAAATCTTATAGCCAATCAGAAGCATGTTGAAGCTGTTAAATATGCTTATGCTTTTGACCTTGTGGGCCATTTCCCGCCAATACCTATTCTGAAGGATTATGTCAAACAAGTTATGCAGATTTCAGAAAATGCCTGTAATAGAGAAACGTGCTCAGCTGAAGAAAAGGTCTTTTAGCACTTTCATCGCTACGATTGCAATTTCCTGTTTAGTATATACTTTTAGAATGCTTGATTTGATCTTTTATGTACAGAATGAAGCCATTGAACAGAGCATAGCTTCTATTAGAGCTGTTATCAGATGTATTTCGGATCACGAGCTTCAGGATCAATACCCTTCCACTCAGCTCAAGGAGTGTATAGAATCTCTTACAAGGCAGAAGGCTGATGCAACTGCATCATCTGTCATTTCTGAAGCTCAAAAGCCACAACAGACTCAGCTGGCAGAAATGACATCAGCTTGTCCATCTCTTCCTACTGATACCAAGGCCCTCTGCTCTACGTCATCCTCTGGAAAGGCCTCCACTTGCAAGTTAGGTCATTCTGATGCTTTCGCTACCATCCTTGTGGGCATGGGTGGAAAGAATTTACAGACTTTATTAAATGATCATTGTTCAGAGCTCGAGTTGTTGCGCATTGAAGTCTCTAGAGCTCTTAAAATATCAACTGATTCTGGGATGCTTGTGCTGGAAGCACTTGGAGGATTTTATCCTCCAGAGTCTCATAAAGAAGAGATTGAATTTAATCATAGTATTATCAGGAAAAGTTGTATCATTTTATTGGAACAATTGATGAGAATCTCATCAGAGATTACACCAAACGCTAAGTTAGAAGCAAGCAAGCTTGCATCTGACTGGAAAGCAAAGATGATTGCTAAAATGGAAAACGATGCAATCTTGGGTTTTCTGCTTCTAGTAGGTGCCTACGGCTTGGCCTCTTCCTTTGATAAAAATGAGCTTTATTATTATTGCTGCACTGTGGCTCAGCATAGGAGTGTTACTCAGATTAGTCATGCACTGGGTATTTCTGGTAAGAACTCAAGTATAGAAATCTGGTCAAACTTTTTGCATGTTGAATGTCATTGTCAAATATGCTTTAAGATTGTGCGTTCTATTCTCTGCCTTCTCACCTAATATTTGTTCCCCTGCCCAACAGTAATGAAGAGACCTATGTCTCACTCTAATGATGAAACTCGTTCCAACAATGATGAAAAGAGAAGAAAGCAAACGAATTTAATCTCCGGCTGCATTTTGAGTATTGTCCACCGCACATCAGATCCCGCAAAGATTGTACTGGACGCATTGAGGAAATGTTATTTTGCACAACGGCAGAGGTCTAGCAATGTACTTACCAAAAAAAGGAAAAGGGAGACATTCATTGTTGCCCCATCAGTTATGAAGAGGTTCTGTGATTTGTTGGAACAGCTGAGAGAAGTTTCTGCAGAAATAAGACCTCAGGTTAAAACTGAGGCTACTGACTTTGCAGTTGAGTGGCGAGCAACATTGACCGGATCATTGGAGGCCCTAGGATTTTTGAACTTTGTAGCTTCTTTTGAATTGTCATCCTCTTTTGATTCAGATGACCTTCTAGCTCTTGTTCAGCATAATAAACGGGCGATCAATCTGATCAAAATCCTGGGGTTAGCTGATAAGTCTGCATGTATGCTCTTGCTCTCTCTATTTCTCTCTCTTCTCTCATATTACCATATGCGTATATACATCAAGTATGAATATCAGCTAATTGGTCATATGCTGAACTTTATTTAGCTCTGAGGTGCATTAACACAATCTTTTAATCACCTTACGTTGTACTTTTATGGCCTTTTCCTGATGTGTTGTCTATTTAGGTAATTTTCTTACTCTTCCAAGAGGCTTATTTAGCCAGAATTCTTTTTTTTTTTTAAAAATAATTCTTTTGATATATTTATTTTATTCTCATCTATTTTATTTGATGTTTATTAGGAGAGAAACTAGCTAATTGCTAAGGTGTTGGGATTAGCTTTTATTTTCTAAGATACTGTAGAAGTTAACTTGTCCTTGGTTCTCGACCTCCTTTCAAATTATGTAGAATTAATGTTACATGTAATTTGGCAGAAAAAGATGGTACTCCTTGACAGGTTCCTTGAAATAGTGATGTTTTAAGCTGAGTCTATCATGGTCCTTTTCTATTATTTCTTTGCAGCCCATTTGTTAACTTTCTGACGTTCTAAGCTCAGTGCAGAAAATATAGTTCATGATATTATAATTAATTAGGTGATACTGTTATGTGTGTGTTAATGTTTTCTTCTTTGGTTATTGTGATACCTTTGGTGCTAATACAATAGCGTCACTTAGGGATTCATTTACCTATTTGTTTTTTTTTTTGATGGATGGTTTGTCTGTGAGCATCAGACGTTGGCCCCTATTGACACACAAGTCTTCGTGCTGAAAATATCTTTCATTTAACATGCATTTCCTGTATGCTTCTGGAATAGAAATTCCAGTTATATGCTACAATTAACCATCTCCATATGCTCGTTCTACTCGAGACCTCAATTCATATGGAAGATTCACTACCTCTACCAAACCTTTTGTTTTCCCTCCTCAAAAATCAAAAAGTTAAACTACCTCTTGATTTGTGTGCCTGATTTCTTCTTGCATATATTTGTTAGGCGTTATCGAAAATCTTATCAGGAGTAGAGAATGGCTGCTGGCGTGTACATACACTTATGAATTTGGGCTTGTCGACTTGTTTTCACCTGTGGTCCTCCTGAGGAACTATGTTCTACAAGAAACAGAGATAGCCAACCAAATACGTAATGGGCGCTGCTCTCGTGAAGTCCAAGTATGCACTTATCTCTTTTTTCTCTTGAACATAGATACTTCTTCAAAGCCCAATATCAAAGTCTCGAGTCTCTGTTCACAGGAAAAGGCTATAAATTGTGAACTATCTGCACTGAAAGCTGCAGTTGATTGCATTGTGTTGCACAACCTTCAGTCAGAATACTCTCCTGACAAACTTATGGCACGCATTTCAGAGCTTGAAAGACAGATGGCAAGCTTAAATATCCCAAACCAACATCCAGACGTTGCTGCTAAGTCACAATGTGATGGCAGAAACAGAGGAACTCTCTGTGAACCGATTTCTCAAGTGCAAAAAGCTGTCTCAGAAAACCATCTTGCCTCAGCTAATGAGGGTGTTTGTATCAGTAAGCGCCAAAAGCGAAAACTTAAGCACAAACGCCTTGACCAGTTACGCCTGCAGACAAAAGTTGGTCCAAATGCTAACTGCGGCACTACTCTGTCTTCTGTACAATCATCTTTTCAGCCCACATCTAGAGATGCTCAAATTAGTCCAGTAAAACCAATCCAATCGAACGAAGATATTTCTGAACCCATCGAGGCTTGCCCTGCTGATGGACAGGTAAGTGATGCTGTACCAGTTCATTCTGGTCTAGCGTCTTCCCAGCTTTTGGGTGATTCACATGCATGTGCTGATTCTCGGCTTGAGCCTGGTCAAGCTGTTATTCCAGCTCAAGCATCGTGTCAACATACTGATCTGAAGATTAGTAACGCAGCATCAGTTCATGCAGTACAAGCATCTTCTCAGCTCTTGGACGGCTCTACTCATGCCCATCATCAAATGGCTCTACCAGTTTGTTCAGTGCAAACATCACATCAAACTGGTCAAGCTGTTCTTCCAGCACAAGCATCATATCAACCTACTGATGTGAAGATTAGTAACCCAGCACCAGTTCATACAATACAAGCATCTTCTCAGCTCTTGGGTGGCTCTACTCATGCTCATCATCAAATAACTCCACCAGTTTGTTCAAATGAAATATCAGATCGACCTGCAGGTGACCTGCATTTACAAGAAAATGCACTTTCTGAAGTACCTGTGAGCCCTTATAATTTCCAAGAACCAAGTTCTCCAGTATCACAGATGAGCAACTTTAGGGAGCAATATGTTTCTCACGCAGCTGTAGATGGGGCCAAAGTGAGAGGTGGTGCCCCTTTGGAGAGGCCATATGAGAGCCTCTGTGCACCTCACCCTCATCCTCATCCTCATCCTCATCCTGGTGTGATCAGCGGAAGTTGTACTTCCGGAATACCCAACTCAAACTACTTCACTCAGCTTTATGCATCAGATACTAGAGTAGGTATGAGTAATTTCAGAGCACCCACCTTACAGCTGCATCCTAACCATCTCATGCAGCACAACAGATTAGATGCTCCCCCAGGTGGGATGTTCAGGAATTATCCTGGTCCTAATAACCATATCATGGCCGCTTCAGGTATGCCACCGCCCTTCTTGCCACGGATACACCCCCTTTACCATCAGCAAACACCCCATTCACCTAATGTTGTACATCCTAATTATTTTTATTAGACGTGAGCTTGGTAAACCTCAATTCTAAGGTTTAAGCCTAGACTGAGTCCTGCTAGCTTATCATATTTGAAAGACAAATATCAAATATGAAGGGAATGTATATCAACGAGGAGTGATTTTGTATAAACATACTTCTCTGAGAACTGATCTCTTTGGTTTTGATCACCATATCATTATCATTGATAATGGTGTAGAAAAAAATACTTAGCAAATTTGTTGTCTACCCACACATGAAGGAGGAGATGCATCTTGCTAAGTGAAAATCAGAAGGAAATAAGAGAACCACATATTCTTGCTTCAACGTTCTCTTCCCATTCACATCACATGACCAGAGAAACACATTAAGTCAATTAATCAATCAATTAATTTTGTTTCAAGAATCAAAGCATACATGTCTTAGTAGTTACTTCTTCAAGGGAAGTGCTGAGACTCAATTCATTTTCATTAAGGTAGGAGCTTCGACAATGGTTCTTTAGCCTAGGGTCTTTCGGAAACAGCCTCTCCACCTTGGTGGGGGTAAGGTATGCGTACATCTCACCCTCTCCAGACCCCACTTGTGGGATAGACTGGGTATGTTGTTGTTGTTGTTGTTGTTGTAGGAGCTTCGACAATGGATAAATCGGTCGTTACATTTGTCTACTCTTCCAGATATATCACAATATCTCTTTAAAACGGTTTAAAATCCTGGGGTTAGCTGATAAGTCTGCATGTATGCTCTTGCTCTCTCTATTTCTCTCTCTTCTCTCATATTACCATATGTGTATATACATCAAGTGTGAATATCAGCTAATTGGTCATATGCTGAACTTTATTTCGCTCTGAGGTGCATTAACACAATCTTTTAATCAACTTACGTTGTACTTTTATGGCCTTTTTCTGATGTGTTGTCTATTTAGGTAATTTTATTACTCTTCCAAGAGGCTTATTTAGCCAGAATTCTTTTTTTAAAAAAAATTCTTTTGATATATTTATTTTATTCTCATCTATTTTATTTGATGTTTATTAGGAGAGAAACTAGCTAATTGCTAAGGTATTGGGATTAGCTTTTATCTTCTAAGATACTGTAGAAGTTAACTTGTCCTTGGTTCTCGACCTCCTTTCAAATTATGTAGAATTAATGTTACATGTAATTTCGCAGAAAAAAGATGGTACTCCTTGACAGGTTCCTTGAAATAGTGATGTTTTAAGCTGAGTCTATCATGGTCCTTTTCTATTATTTCTTTGCAGCCCATTTGTTAACTTTCTGACGTTCTAAGCTCAGTGCAGAAAATATAGTTCATGATATTATAATTAATTAGGTGATACTGTTATGTGTGTGTTAATGTTTTCTTCTTTGGTTATTGTGATACCTTTGGTGCTAATACAATAGCGTCACTTAGGGATTCATTTACTTATTTGTTTTTTTTTTTTGATGGATGGTTTGTCTGTGAGCATCAGACGTTGGCTGCTATTGACACACAAGTCTTCGTGCTGAAAATATCTTTCATTTAACATGCATTTCCTGTATGCTTCTGGAATAGAAATTCCAGTTATATGCTACAATTAACCATCTCCATATGCTCTCAATTCATATGGAAGATTCACTACCTCTACCAAACCTTTTGTTTTTTCCCCCTCAAAAATCAAAAAGTTAAACTACCTCTTGATTTGTGTGCCTGATTTCTTGTTGCATATATTTGTTAGGCGTTATCGAAAATCTTATCAGGAGTAGAGAATGGCTGCTGGCGTGTACATACACTTATGAATTTGGGCTTGTTGACTTGTTTTCACCTGTGGTTCTCCTGAAGAACTATGTTCTACAAGAAACAGAGATAGCCAAGCAAATACGTAATGGGCGCTGCTCTCGTGAAGTCCAAGTATGTACTTATCTCTTTTTTCTCTTGAACATAGATACTTCTTCAAAGCCCAATATCAAAGTCTCGAGTCTCTGTTCACAGGAAAAGGCTATAAATTGTGAACTATCTGCACTGAAAGCTGCAGTTGATTGCATTGTGTTGCACAACCTTCAGTCAGAATACTCTCCTGACAAACTTATGGCACGCATTTCAGAGCTTGAAAGACAGATGGCAAGCTTAAATATCCCAAACCAACATCCAGACGTTGCTGCTCAGTCACAATGTGATGGCAGAAACAGAGGAACTCTCTGTGAACCGATTTCTCAAGTGCAAAAAGCTGTCTCAGAAAACCATCTTGCCTCAGCTAATGAGGGTGTTTGTATCAGTAAGTCCCAAAAGCGAAAACTTAAGCGAAAACTTAAGCGCAAACGCCTTGACCAATTACGCCGGCAGACAAAAGTTGGTCCAAATGCTAACTGCGGCACTACTCTGTCTTCTGTACAATCATCTTTTCAGCCCACATCGAGAGATGCTCAAATTAGTCCAGTAAAACCAATCCAATCGAACGAAGATATTTCTGAACCCATAGAGGCTTGCTCTGCTGATGGACAGGTAAGTGATGCTGTACCAGTTCATTCTGGTCAAGCGTCTTCCCAGCTTTTGGGTGATTCACATGCATGTGCTGATTCTCCGCTTGAGACTGGTCAAGCTGTTCTTCCAGCTCAAGCATCGTGTCATTCTACTGATCTGAAGATTAGTAACGCAGTACCAGTTCATACAATACAAGCATCTTCTCAGCTCTTGGACGGCTCTACTCATGCCCATCATCAAATGGCTCTACCAGTTTGTTCAGTGCAAACATCACATCAAACTGGTCAAGCTATTCTTCCAGCACAAGCATCATATCAACCTACTGATGTGAAGATTAGTAACCCAGCACCAGTTCATACAGTACAAACATCTTCTCAGCTCTTGGGTGGCTCTACTCATGCTCATCATCAAATAACTCCACCAGTTTGTTCAAATGAAATATCAGATCGACCTGCAGGTGACCTGCGTTTGAAGGAAAATGCGCTTTCTGAAGTACCTGTGAGCCCTTATAATTTCCAAGAACCAAGTTCTACAGTATCACAGATGAGCAACTTTAGGGAGCAATATGTTTCTCACGCAGCTGTAGATGGGGCCAAAGTGAGAGGTGGTGCCCCTTTGGAGAGGCCATATGAGAGCCTCTGTGCACCTCACCCTCATCCTCATCCTCATCCTCATCCTCATCCTGGTGTGATCAGCGTAGGTTGTACTTCCGTACTACCCAACGCAAACTACTTCACTCAGCTTTATATATCAGATCCTAGAGTAGGTATGAGTAATTTCAGAGCACCCACCTTACAGCTGCATCCTAACCATCTCATGCAGCACAACAGATTAGATGCTCCCCCAGGTGGGATGTTCAGGAATTATCCTGGTCCTAATAACCATATCATGGCCGCTTCAGGTATGCCACCGCCCTTCTTGCCACGGATACACCCCCTTTACCATCAGCAAACACCCCATTCACCTAATGTTGTACATCCTAATTATTTTTATTAGACGTTAGCTTGGTAAACCTCAATTCTAAGGTTTAAGCCAAGACTGAGTCCTGCTAGCTTATCATATTTGAAAGACAAATATCAAATATGAAGGGAATGTATATCAACGAGGAGTGATTTTGTATAAACATACTTCTCTGAGAACTGATCTCTTTGGTTTTGATCACCATATCATTATCATTGATAATGGTCTAGAAAAAAATACTTAGCAAATTTGTTGTCTACCCACACATGAAGGAAGAGATGCATCTTGCTAAGTGAAAATCAGAAGGAAATAAGAGAACCACATATTCTTGCTTCAACGTTCTCTTCCCATTCACATCACATGACCAGAGAAACACATTAAGTCAATTAATCAATCAATTAATTTTGTTTCAAGAATCAAAGCATACATGTCTTAGTAGTTACTTCTTCAAGGGAAGTGCTGAGACTCAATTCATTTTCATTAAGGTAGGAGCTTCGACAATGGTTCTTTAGCCGAGAGTCTTTCGGAAACAGCCTCTCCACCTTGGTGGGGATAAGATCTGCGTACATCTCACCCTCCCCAGACCCCCACTTGTGGGATAGATTGGGTATGTTGTTGTTGTAGGAGCTTCGACAATGGATAAATCGGTCGTTACATTTGTCTACTCTTCCAGATATATCATATCTCTTTAAAACGGTTTAAAATTGGTGTGGTGCTATTTAAGTTTGTCCGCACTTGTGAAGTTTCTGCAACAATTGTCTTAAATTTCAAGTTTTGGTGAGTGCATCAATGGTAGTACACAATCTTATCGCAAGTTCGAATAGATCATCAAAAGTTAATTTGTTCATAAGTTTTGCTAAATTGCAAAAACTTGAGCTCAGTATTTAAATTTTTTGGCTATTCGACTAAAATTGTGAACAGAAGAACTTTTTGTTGATATGGTCAAAACTAGTGTTTTAAAAGGCGTTTTTAGGGTGAGTCCCAGGGCGAGGCTCGCACCGGGGCATAGATATGTACGGCGTAAGCCCCACAATTTTGGGGCGTATTGGGGCGTAAGTTTAGGTGTTGGACAAGTCTTGGGACGTAAATCCCACAAAAAAAAAAAGTAAACTAAAAAAATTATTTTTAATAAATCTTTTATTTAAAGCCTACACTCAAATATTAACTTGCTAAATAACTTTTCAAAATTTTTAATTATTTCTTAGTTTACGTATTTTTTTACTCTTAACCTTTAATAAGTACATTCAATGTTGGATAAACTTGTAATTACAATCAATTTAACGGTTCGTTATTTTTTAATACAAATGTGAAATCCTCATCAGATAACTCTATTAGTTATGAATTTGAACATAACTTAGTATTTTACTTCAAAGAAGTTATATATTCTCACAGATTTTTAGAGTCTACTGCCTAAGAATTGTTTCACGCGCTGCCATTATGTCAAATTTATAACAGATTCACACAAGTCTCTAAGACTCTAACTGCTTGAAGAATTTCAATTTAATTAGGAACCATTGTAGATTTTAATTTGTATATATTGCGTTGTACGCCTTCCTCTCTTCTTAATCAAAGCACACTTTAGTAAGCATTCACTCTTTTTGACTTAAAAAAAGGCACCCAGTACAAAGCATGCCGCATTCCCGCAAGTCTTGGGTGGAGTGTGATGTACGCAGCTTATTTTGATGTAAGCGTCAGTGGCTGTTTCTACGGCTTGAACCCGTATCCTTTCAGTCATACGTGTTGCGGAAGCGGAATATATAGTGGGTGATTTTCTCACCACTAATATAACAAAATATAGCTAATAAATAATAAGTGGGACAACAATAAAAAAGACACCAGAATTTACGAGGTTCGACAATATTTTGCCTACGTCCTCGGACACAACCAATCCAATATTTATTTCACTCCAAAAGAATACAAGTGAAATATTACAAATGAGAGAAGATACAAATACCTTAAAAGATGAGAAGACAAGTGAGGAATTGTGAGGTGATATTTCAAATGAAGAAATGGCCAGCTATTTATAGGCAAAAGCTTAACCCAACGAATGGTTCTGAATTCGCCAACAATGCCTTAGAATGAAAGGCCCAGAAGCTGCCAACAATGCTCCAAATGAAAGGCCCAGAAGTTGCCAACAATGCTCTTTCTTCTGTGGCCCAAAACTCGCCAACAATGCGCTTTTCACTTGTGGCCCACATTTGGCCACATATCTTGCCAATTTTCCACAAATCTCCACCTTGGCAAGATTCCCCATCTTCAAATTTCTCTCGATGACAAATTTTGGTTGTGTCTTCAACTTCAACTTCAAAGTTTAGCAATATTGATCAAGTTCAAACAATGTTGAAACTTGACCGCAGTTACCACTTTTGTCAACATGTCAGCAGGATTCTCTGTAGTTGGAATCTTCTGTACCATGACTCCACCTTCTTCTATAACTTCTCTGATAAAGTGATATCGAACATCAATGTGCTTCGTCCTTGCATGATAAACTTGGTTTTTTGCCAATTGGATAGCACTTTGACTATCACAATATACCGTGATGGTATCTTGTCTAATACCAAGCTCCTTAAGCAACCCTTGAAGCCAAATTGCTTCCTTTACAGCCTCTGTAATTGCCATGTACTCTGCCTCAGTTGTAGACAAAGCAACTGTCGACTGTAAAGTAGACCTCCAACTTACTGGTGCGTTTGCAATAGTAAATACGTAACCAGTAGTTGATCTTCGCTTGTCCAAATCACCAGCAAAATCTGAGTCACAGTATCCATCTACAGACAGATTTTCTTCTCGCTCAAACAACAATCCAGTATCCACAGTATGATGTATATACCGTAGAATCCATTTCACAGCTTGCCAATGTTCCTTCCCTGGATTATGCATATACCTGCTTACAACTCCAACAGCGTGTGAAATGTCCGGTCTTGTGCAAACCATTGCATACATCAAGCTACCAACCGCATTCGCATACGGTACTCTTGACATATACTCCTGTTCAGATTCATTCTTCGGCGACATAGCAGCACTGAGCTTAAAGTGAGGAGCAAGCGGAGTGCTAACCGACTTTGTTTTCTCATCCATGCCAAATCGATCTAGCACCTTCTTCAAATATTCTTTCTGAGATAAAAAAAGTTTCTTTGAATGTCTATCTCTTGTTATCTCCATGCCAAGAATTTTCTTTGCCTCACCCAGATCCTTCATCTCAAACTCCTTCCTCAGTTGAATCTTCAGCTTCTCAATTTCATCTTGACTCTTGGAAGCTATCAACATATCATCAACGTATAAGAGAAGATATATAAAGGACCCATCTTCAAGCTTTCACAAATACACACAATGGTCGTATTTGCTTCTTCTGTACTTTTGCCGCAACATAAACTTGTCGAATCGTTTGTACCATTGTCTAGAGGATTGTTTCAATCCATACAATGAATTTTCAAGTTTGCACACCATATTTTCTTTTCCTGCAACTTTGAATCCTTCTGGCTGAGTCATATAGATTTCCTCTTCCAAGTCTCCATGTAAAAACGCAGTTTTTACATCCAACTGAACTAGTTCCATATCCAACTGTGCTACTAAAGCCAACAAAACTCTAATGGAGGAGTGTTTTACGACTGGAGAAAACACTTCATTATAATCAATTCCCTCCTTTTGAGAATACCTTTTGGCCACCAATCTTGCTTTGTAGCGAACATCTTCTTGGTTAGGAAATCCTTCTTTCTTTACATATACCCATTTGCACCCAATTGCTTTCTTTCCCTTTGGAAGATTGGCCAATTTCCATGTATGATTCTGATGAAGGGACTGCATTTCTTCACTCATGGCAATCCTCCACTTATCTTCTTCTGAACATTGGACTGCTTCTTTATAAGTGGTAGGAATACCATCAGCTACAATTGAGGCTGCACAAGCCACCATATCTCTAAAACGACTAGGCTTTTTTATCGTTCTTTTTGGCTTGCTGGTTGCAATTGATTCAAGTTGCTGTTGAGGTTCTATAGTTGGAACCTCCATTTCAACTGGCTCTTCTTCTAGAGGAAAATCTTCTATTGTTTCCTCATTTGCTTCCAACGTTGGGAAAATAATTTTTCCCTCAAACTCCACCTGCTTTGAAGCATCAGTTTGGTCGACATCTTCAACTGTTACCTTCTTTGTCATTGATGATTCATCAAAGGTAACATCCCTGCTCAATATAACTTTTCTTGTCTCTGGACACCATAAACGGTATCCTTTGACTCCAGAGGTAATCCCCATAAATAGAGCTTTCTTCGCTCTTGGATCCAATTTTGACTCTTTCACATAATAATATGCAGTTGAGCCAAACACATGCAAAGAGTCATAATCTTCAGCAGGTTTTCCATACCATTTTTCAAATGGTGTCTTGCCACCAACAGCAGCAGATGGTAGACGATTAATGAGGTGGCATGCATATGTTATTGCCTCAGCCCAAAATTCTTTGCCCAAGCCAGCATTGGACAACATACATCGAACCTTCTCCAGCAAAGTTCGATTCATGCGTTCTGCCACTCCATTCGGTTGTGGTGTATGTCTAACGGTGAAATGTCTAACGATGCCATCATCTTCACAAGCCTTTTTGAAAAGATCATTCTTGTATTCTCCTCCATTATCTGAGCGAAGACACTTGATCTTTCTGCCTGTTTGAGTTTCTATCATCGCCTTCCACTTGAGAAAAATTCCCAACACTTCATCCTTAGCTTTCATCATATACACCCATACTCTCCGGGAAAAGTCGTCAACAAAGATTACAAAATAGTGCTTCCCACCTAATGAAGGTGTTTTGGAAGGACCCCAAACGTCAGAGTGAACGTAACCCAGAATACCTTTAGTATTATGGATAGCTGTCCCAAATTTAACCCTTGTCTGTTTCCCTTTGATACAATGCTCACAAAACTCCAAGTTGCAAGTTTTAACCCCTTTTAACAATCCTTGATCTGATAGAATTTTCAAGGATTTTCCTCCAGCATGTCCCAAGCGCATATGCCATAGCTTGGTTGCTTCTGCCTCCTTGTCATCACTGGATGTCACTGTCGCTGTCCCAATAATTGTACTACCATGATAGTGATACAAATTATTGTTCTTACGAATTCCCTTCATTACCACCAAAACACCGGAGCATATTTTCATTACTCCATTTTCTGCAGCGACTTTGAACCCCTTAGATTCTAGCGTTCCCACAGAAATGAGATTTTTCTTCAAATCCGGTACGTATCGAACATCTGTCAATGTCCTTGTCATTCCATCATGGTTCCGTAATCGAATAGAACCAGTACCATATGCGGTAAGAGGGTTGTTGTTTGCCGTATGAATAACTCCATATTCTCCTTCTTGAAAATCAATGAACCAGTCCCGGTTGGGGCACATATGATAACTACAAGCAGAGTCCATCAGCCATATGTCAGATGGTTTGGATGACTCTGTTGTAACAAGTGAGAAGTCTGAGTCATCACAATCAACTACATTTGAATCCATAACGGCCTTTCCATTGTTATGTTTGGCCTTATGGTTCAACTTTGGACAGTCTTTCTTCCAGTGTCCTTTTTCTCGACAAAAGGCACATTCATCTTTGCTGGGTCGGGTTTTTGACTTGGATCTCCCTTTCCTTGTTCTCTTTTGATCTTGAGAACGACCCCTCACAACTAGTGCTTCTCCTTCTCCGCCTTTTTGTTTTTCTCTCTTTCTTTGTTCATAACTATACAAAGCAGAACAAACTTCTTTGAGAGACACTTCATCCTTCCCATGAAGTAGAGTAGTCTCGAGGTGCTCGAATTCATCGGGAAGTGACCCTAACAGCATTAAGGCTAGATCATCATCAGCAAAAGTCACATCCATATTTTGAAAATCTGTAACCAGCTTGTTAAAACTGGTGATGTGATCATTCACTGTGGTACCGGGAACATACGTGAAGCGAAATAATCTTTTCTTCATATGAAGCTTATTTTGACTATTTTTCTTCAAAAATTTATCCTCCAATGCCTTCCATAATTTACTTGCAGAAGTTTCCTTTGTGTATGGATACTTCTGCTCCCTTGCAAGGTAGGATCGAATGGTACCACAAGCAACGCGGTTGATGATCTTCCAATCTTCTTCTCCTATAATATCTGGTTTATCTTCTTCTATGGCAAGATCTAGTCCTTGTTGGAAAAGGACATCAAGAACCTCGCCCTGCCACATCCCAAAATGTCCCGTTCCGTCAAAAATTTCAACTGCAAATTTCGCATTTGACACAATTCTTGTCATAAGCGAAGATGCCAACGGCGTGGTACTGACAGCCGATGTGGACTCTTCAATTTTCTTGTCTCCCATTTCTAATATTATTTAATAGCTGACAATACAAATCAAAGTAATTCCTTTCTGATGTGGAAGATCAGACTATGCTGCAACCACAGAGCATACTCAGAAATAACCTTGGCTCTGATACCAATTGTTGCGGAAGCGGAATATATAGTGGGTGATTTTCTCACCACTAATATAACAAAATATAGCTAATAAATAATAAGTGGGACAACAATAAAAAAGACACCAGAATTTACGAGGTTCGACAATATTTTGCCTACGTCCTCGGACACAACCAATCCAATATTTATTTCACTCCAAAAGAATACAAGTGAAATATTACAAATGAGAGAAGATACAAATGCCTTAAAAGATGAGAAGGCAAGTGAGGAATTGTGAGGTGATATTTCAAATGAAGAAATGGCCAGCTATTTATAGGCAAAAGCTTAACCCAACGAATGGTTCTGAATTCGCCAATAACAATGCCTTAGAATGAAAGGCCCAGAAGCTGCCAACAATGCTCCAAATGAAAGGCCCAGAAGTTGCCAACAATGCTCTTTCTTCTGTGGCCCAAAACGCGCCAACAATGCGCTTTTCACTTGTGGCCCACATTTGGCCACATATCTTGCCAATTTTCCACAATACGAAGATAACTTTAATTTACGAGTTGCTCCAAGACTCCTATTCACTCTTTTTGTAAATCTAATTTTTTATTTCCTAACAGTGGTTTTGTTTTGCTTTGTGTCTTGGTGCATTAGTGAGAAATCTGCTTTCTGTAAGTTCAATACACAGAGAATTGCTAACTCAATTTCATGAAAATAACTTAATGCAATGATTGTAGTAACATATTTTTCATGCATGAATTGATGTTTTTGGTGATATAATACTTGTTTGTGCTTTCATATAAGATTAATAGTCATGGAACCAATTGCTGATAAAAGTTGAAGAAAAGAGATGAAGCAGGATTGTTACTTAAACAAGTACAAACTAAATGTAAACTGAGACAATATATAAAAATGAGCCTACACAACAGCTGGCTAAGCCTTTCCCTCGCCAAAAATGCTCAACGACGAGCCGAATTCCGATGCGCGTGTTGCTAGGGAATTCCCTCTCCATCGCGGTTTGGAGAGGGAACTCCCTCGCCGATCTCCCTCGGCAAACGCGTGATTTCTAGTAGTGTTTGGGCTACAAGCAGGTGCATATTTCATTTTCAATCATACTAATAAGCAAACACGTTTGTGCATGGATCAACTCATCTCGTATTGTACATGAATATGGTGAATTCTTCTATTAATAAGGGAATTCTTCTTCTGGTCGAAACTCGATTCCTTGAAAAAGGACACCATTACCTAGCACCAACAGATTCCTAATATCCATAAATTTAGCATGAACATGTCCATCTTCTCCTGCATCATTGAAAAATCTCCCCAGCTCTATTTCAATCCATCCATCAGCTCTTCTCGTGTATCGTTCCTTCTCATCAAGCCCTTCTCGTCTTGGAACAATAACAACACTTCGCTGGACAGCTTCAATGTCACTTTCACGATCAACAAATCTTACTCTTGCACTTCTACTTCCAATGAAAGACAGTTTTTCTGTCAATTTGAACACTAAATAAGCAACATATTTGGTTTTTATTGATAGTAATCGGGTTTCAATCTTGCCATGCAAATCAAAAATCATTAAAGACGAAAGAGCAGCTACTTCCCCGAATCTGGAGTTTTCATCAGACAACCACTGCCAATAATATGGCTCATAAAGACATATTAGAGAAAGTTCCCTAGCTGGTGTCATGAGACATTGCTTTCCAGTCTCCTTATCCAATGAAAAACTCAGTTTGGCTTTGTCTCCATCAAGAAGAACTGGGGAATCACATAGATTCAAGTAAATATCTTTTTTTGAAGGATAAGCTAAGAGAGATTGAGAGTTTGATTTAGAGATAATATCTCGATAATCAGATGGCAAAAATTTCAGCAGCAGACTTGAATCCTCGTGAGATAGCTGAGCACCTGGCAGCATCTTGGGGTGAAGTGAGGCTGAGAATTTCCGATATGCAACCTTCTGGCAGCCACCCAAAATAGTCCATTGCAGCATGCAACCTTTTCATTTTTTTTTTTCCTTCCTCAAGAATGGGTAAAATAGATAGTAGCACGCACTATTTATAATAACAAACAAAGCCTACTTTAACTTTAATTAGAATAATTACAAAACCTATTCTAATATGGCTTTAACTAAAATTCTTATTAGACATGAATTAAATAAACTAGTAAATAATAAACCTAATCAATTTAGGCTTCATATATCAACTTTGAATTGTCTTCGAGATACAAACCAAAGGTAAATATGACATGCACAAATTGGTCATGTCGCAACTTTCTTATTTCCCAGTCCCAAGTTAGTATGTGTTATGAGAACCATTGTATACTAATGATGTTATGTTTTGAGAATAGTTAAATTTGCTTTTAATGTGGAAGTAAGAGAATTAAGATGTTGGATAAAAGTGTAAACATCTACGACATCAATTATGATATGCCACTTTCAGTTTAAGTGCAATCTTTAGTGGTTAGACACCATCACAGTTCACAAATTTTTTTTTTGAGGAGGTAACAAGTTTTATATATAATATATGAACAATGTAACACAAAGGCTGTGTTGTATCCATTGTTACAGTGTTCAGAACTAGATCATCTTACTTGAATCTAATACTAGTCACAGAATTCTAAAATATCAGTTAATGATTCAGTGTCACAGAATTCAACTTGTATTTTCAAAGCATCTTGAATTCCTTTCTTTCCAAAGAGTCCACCATATACAAGCACGGACAATGCTCCATCTATTTCTACTTCCATTTGTTCTTCCATCTCTATTCCAGCAGGCCAAAACTTCATATGTCTTCCCAGGAATTGACCATACGCTTCCTCTCATCTTAATGAATATGCTCCAGAGTTGATAAGTGACTTCACAATGCAAAACAAAGATGGCTAATTGTCTCTACCTCCTTACCACACAAATAACATCTTGAAACAAGTTGTATCCCTCTTTTTATGAGATTATCATGTGTTAGTACTGCCTCTTTGGCTACTAAACAGGTGAGACATGCCACTTTATATGGCACTTTGACTTTCCAAATATGCTTCCATGGCCAAAAGCAGATCTGATGGTTTGTCTGATTCAGGTCCCTATATGCCACTCTGACCGTATAGTTTCCATCTTTGTCTCCCTGCCACAATAACTTATCTTCCCCTAGTTGCAGACCTCTGAAATGTTCCGATGACGCGTAGAAATCTATTAATCTATTTATTTCTCAGTCATTCAAAAGTCTCCTGAAGGTTAAGTTCCACCCATGATCTCACCACAACTCCGCAACTGTAGCATCTTGCTGTTGATTCAAATTAAAAATATCAAGAAATCGTAGTTTCAAACTTCCGCTTCCCAACCAGTTATCCTTCCAAAAGGATGTTTTTATTCCATTTCCCACTCTGATAATTGTCTTCCCCTTAAGTTTAGGCCATAGCGATCTTATTGACTTCCATACACTCACTCCATAAGTGGATTTCACTTCTCTGGTCACCCAAAAATCTTCAGAACCATACTTATTTTTTATGACTCTACCCCAAAGTGTTTGGTCCTCCTTGGTAAACCTCCATAACCACTTCATAAGCAAAATTTGATTATGCTTTTTGAGATTCCTGATCCCTATGCCCCCTTCCTTCTTGCTGATAGTGAGTTTTTTCCATTTGGTTAAGTGAAAACCTCTTTTTTCTTTGTTACCTTGCCACAAAAAGTTCCTTCTTAATGCATCAATCCTTTTCTCTACATTGACTGGGATTGGAAACAAAGACATCATGTACATTGGTAAAGCATCCAATACACTGTTGATCAAAATCAGTCTACCTCCTAATGAAAGATATTGAGCTTTCCATCTTGATAATTTTTTTTCACATCTTTCCAGTACTTCATTCCAATTTTCTTTAGATCTGCTTTTTGCACCCAAAGGCATACCTAGATATTTTGTTGGAAGAGTTCCAACTTCACCACCTAGGATTCATGCCATGCTCTGCATTCTGTCAACTTCACCCACAGAGTAAAGTTGGCTTTTCCTCCAATTAATATGCAGCCCTGATGTTGCTTCAAAAATAAGAAGAATAACCCTCAAATATCTCAACTGCTCCACTTCTGTATCACAGAATATAAGTGTGTCATCTGCATATTGTAAGTGTGTAATCTCCAAGTTATTGCCTTGATTGGACGCCACATTAAACCCCCTTATCCAACCCTTTGTGTGTGCGGTTTTCAGCATATGATTCAAACCCTCTATAGCAATAATGAAGAGGAAATGGTGAGAGTGGATCGCCTTGCCTCAGATCTCTTTGAGAAGGGAAGAAACCTTCAGGTGAACCATTGATCAAAATTGAGAACCTCACTGAACTTATGCAAAACTTCATCCAATTAATCCATTTCTGGCCAAATCCCATTTGATGTAGAATTCCCAATTTACATGATTGTATGCCTTTTCAATGTCAAGCTTACATAGAATACCAGGTTTCTTTAATTTGTTTTACTCTTGAATCCACACATTCATTAGCATTTAACACAACATCCACTATTTGCCTCCCCTTGATGAATGCCATTTGATGTGAATCTACCAATTTATGAATTACCTTCTTGAGTCTTTCAGTAAGGATCTTTGAAATTATCTTGTACACACTCCCTATCAGACTAATAGGCCTAAAATCTCTCAATTCTTTAGCTCCATTTTTCTTTGGAATTAAGGCCACAAAAGTTGCATTCATACTTTTCTCGAACACCTCCCGAGTATGGAAATTCTGCATAGTTGCCATGATGTCATGTTTAATTATTTCCTAACAGGTTATAAAGAATCCCATTGTATATCCATCGGGTCCCGGTGCTTTGTCAGTTGCGCACAATTTAATTCCATTTAATACCTCTTGCTCTTCAAAATTTTCCAGTAGCTGTTGTTGTTCTTCTTATGATAATGTAGAACAATTTCTAATGTTGCAGGATGGCCTCCAAGTTTCAGATTCTGCATACAACTTCTGGTAAAAAGACACAAGTTTCAGATTCTGCGTACAACTTCTGGTAAAAAGACACAATTTCTGTTTTAATTCTTCCAGGATCCTCCACAATTCTTTGACTACATTTATAAAATTGTTCTAACCTTTTTGTCTAAGCTACGTTCACCGGAACCCCCCTTCATGGACAAATGATACAGTACACCACCAACACAAAGAACTAACTTAACCATAATGTAGGCGAAATATTATAGGACATGCTATTACTAGTGAAAATGGAAATGAGAAAATGTGCAACCAGGAAAAAGTCTAGCCTAAAAGAATTGTAGACAGTTTCTGCATGCTTTTCTATTTACTTTAATCTGGTATCTCCCTCTCTCTCAAGCCAGGAAAAAAAACTTCCACTCTTTTTGAAGGAAAGGAAGGTCTCTTGTTTTTATTTCTACAGGAATGCAGGAAAGGGACAAGGATGAAAGAAATCAAAGAGTTACAATGAAATAAGACATAAACTGATGATTTCAACTTCTTCTACGGTCCTGTTTAAAAACTATCTGATTAGTATGGATCACCAAGGAACCCATTATTTCTGGAATAAGTCTTTTCTGGGTGAAAGGGCAATCCAAATATATGTAGGCGTACATTTAGACATGATTGCTGCACAACCAATAAAAATATTACGGCTTATACAAGTTCTATTTTGTGAAGCTTTGCCTTTGAAATATCGATCTTCCCATGATAATGGCCATCCCCATAAGCCAAGACAAATTTATGGTTCCTTGTCAGATGATAGTGGCACTTAGATATACTTCCCCACCCTTTACAATCAAAAGGTAAGTACTTCAAAACATACTTTTCATATTACACAAGCTCATATAACCGATTTTAGTATTTCTCTTATACTCACGAAATAATTAAGAATAGATGTCATAGACTGTGAAAGTGAAAGAACAGAATATACTGAGAAACTACAATGGTGTATAAGGTACATTTGCGTAAAAATAACATAAAATCATTGGTCAGTTTATGTAAATTTATCAAATCTAAAACAGTCATTGCTTAGGCACACTTATTTAGCTATTTAACTCAGATGATCGTATTAAGCATATAAGCGCTCTCTCCTCCAAACAAGAAAAGAAGGGTTTGCCCACAAGTAGGAATAGAAGAATACGTAATAGAGTCCATAATATCACTGCGGATTGGTAAAATTTAAATACATTGTTTAGCTGTAACTTTTATCTCTAAGGGATTTAAGTGATAAAAACAATCTATAGCCGATATCCATTACTGCATTGAAAGATTTGAGGATGAATCATCATATGATACTTACTGTTGTGAGGAAAGTGTTTCAGCTAATACTGGAGGAGTTGGGCAGTGCTCGCATTCGAAAAATTATTAAGATGTCCCAATACTCAGCAGGGGACATTGCTCGAGTTCACTGACTCGCAAGAATCGCCACCATTCATTACCCTGGGGGACAGAAGTGTTTCATCATGGATTGGAGGAGTTAGGCAGTGCTCATATTTGATAAATATGAAGACACCCTTCAGAAGATACTATTTGTTCGCCTTTAGTTCACTTACAGCTTACATGGAGCAAAATCTTCTGAAATGTTCTTAACCTGATAGCTTGAAGTCACAATTTGAAAGTTGGTTAAGAGCTTCAGGCGTACAACACTTAGTTGTCTTTACAAGGTATCTTAGTCCTAAGCATTTCGTTCCTCAAAGTTTCAGCCATTTCTCCATTCCCTTGCTTAATGCACCCGTCAATGAAAGCACTATATATCTCCGCATCCGGTGCATATCCTTTCCCCACCATCTCTGCCTGAAGTTTCCGAGCTTCTTCCATCCATCCTTCCTGACACAAGCTCCTTATCAGAAGTTCATAGGTAGCTTTCCTTGGCACGATATCATGTTTCTTAGTTACAGCTCTCACAAACTCCAAAGCCTCAAAAAATCCATTTTTTTCACAGAGCACCCGAGCCATAGCATCTATAGTTGAACTCTCTGGCTTGAAGCCCTTTCGACACATATCCTTATACAACAGTAATGCTGCATCAACATTCCCACTCATACAATGTCCATTCACGAGATGCTCAAGAGTAGCACAACTACATTCCACCCCATCAAAAACCATCTCCCTGAACACTTCTTCAGCTCTCTCAACCTCTCCAACTTTACAAAACCCCTCAATTATAGTATTATAAGCTACAATATCACGCTTCACACCCTTATCATTCATCTCCTCCCAAACTTTCACCGCGTCCTCCATCCTTCCATCCTCACAATACGTGGCCATTAACACGCTATAACTATACGCATTTGGGACACAATCTTTCGCTTCCATTTCCTTCCAAACCTCCTCAACCTTCTCAATTACTCCCTCCCTATAAAAACCAACCATAAGAATATTAAACGTATACGCATTCGCGATCACACCACCCTTCTCCTTCTCACACCTAAAAACTTCCCTATACATATCATAAGCAACGAAAGGGCCTCGACTTTTCGCAACCAACTCAATCAAACAATTACAAACAACAACATGAGGGTAAATATTCTTGGAAGCTAAAATCCTAACAAGCAAAACAGAAAGATCAATCTTTTTACAATCCAAATAACCTTTAACTAACAAATCAAACACAAAAGGAGCTGAATCACAAAGAGTGTAACATTTTACCAAGATTTGAAAAATCCTTGGTGGGTTTTTCAAATCAGGCAAATGGGTGTCAGGGAATTTAATTATAGCCAATTTTATTAACTCTAAAGCTTGATTCTTGAAACGTGACCGTGACAAAATGTGAATAATACTAGCATAGGAATAAAGGGAATGATTACATATGGACCGTTGGATTGTGAAATGGAAGAAATTAAGGGCTAGATGAGGTGTGTTACGAAGTTGGATAATGATTTGTGAGACTTGAGATGGGGTGAATTTAGTAGGGGGTGGGGTTAAAGTAAGGAGTTCAGACCATCTTGATTTTGAACGATGATGTTTGAGGATTGTTATGGCTGTTGTGACTATTGTTTTGTCTTTGTTTGATGAACAAGTGGCAAATGTGTGTTTGGTTAATTGGGTCGAGAAAATAGTGCGTTTTGTTATAGTTGAAAGCATCGCCATTGATAGATAACTAGTACATTGTTCAGTTAGGCATTTTATCAAACAGCTTGTGTTCTAAACTTCTAATTATTTGGGATGTTGGTTATTGAGCATGCCTCTCTCCACCTTTGTGTGTTAACGCACGAGTGTCACTCTTTTCAGACTTCACTTGTAAAATAATCATTGTTGATTTGTCTTTGTTTGATGAAGATGTGGAGAATGTGTGTTTGGTTAATTGGGTTGGGAATATAGTGCCTCTTAATAGTTGAAAGCATTGTTATTGTGAGCTTTCTAATTCAATGTTCAGTTAAGCATTTTGTCGAACAGTTTTTGTTCTAATTAATTGGGATGTTGGCAGGGATGGCCATTGGGGTGGGGCAGGGCAGAGCGGGGCAAAACACTAAATGGGGCAGGGCACGACAATTTCTAAACGGGGCGGGGAAGGGCGGAGCAGGGCAAATTTTAATTTTAGCATTGTTGGGGTAGGGCGGGGCGGGGCAGACCCAATATTTTTACTTGCTCTTCACCACTTGTTTTCTTATTTCACAATTAAGTTGAGGAAATAATTGAAATATTGTTTCACTATTGGCTACTTAAGCTATTAATTAGTATCGTTAATACTTTGTACTTTAGAAAGGCTATAAATATTTTAAAAGTTTCAATTTCTTGAGTGAAGTACAAAATCATCAAATTTGAAAATTTAAATAGAAAAGAAGTTAGAGATATGTAAAAATGGATTAAAAGTTAAAGAAATATTTAGTTTTGATAATAAAAATAAAAAATAATAATTTAAAGGGTGATTTAAGTGGGGCGAGTCAAAACATGGCAGGACGGGGCGGGTCAAATGGAGCAGGGCAGGGCAGGGTTGAAAATGGACAAAGACCAAAACGGGGTGGGGCGGGGCGGGGCTGGGCAGGGCAAAATTATGGCAGGGGAAGGGCTCAACCCGCTCCGCCCCGCTGCCACTCCTAGATGTTGGTTATTGAGCAGTGTCTCTCCATCTTGGTGGGTTAAAGTACGACGTCTCACCCGTTTTAAACTCCACTTATGAGATAATACTTGTATGTTGTTGTTGGTTATTGAGCAGAAATAACAAGGGCCTCGCAAACAATTATTGTGTACTCCCTACTAGCATAATGTTGGGATATTTGCACCAATAAAACAACTTTAAGGGGTAGAACTACTATAGAAAAGATAGGGTAAAGGGTAAAATGAGATTATTAAGCGGAAAAAGAGAGCGAAAAAAAAAAGTAACAACGCGATCACACTAAGTCGATTTTACTTAAATAACATTTTTCATTGTTAACGACGTACTAATAATAGGATACAATACAATAGCTAAAAAGCATCCAAAAAAGATGTGAGAGCAATTTTATTGGAGAAACAACCTAACATATGTTCTTAGTATGTCCTGCCGATCGAATTTCCATGCGACAACAAAGAAATTTTAGGAGCGAAGAAGCAACGATAATGGATCCATACCATGAACTAGATTATTATTATACCCTAGCTAAAAGAAATTAAGTAGTGTAAAGTGTAAACATGTTAAGACAAGGGAAAATGATTTTTTTTGAAAGTGACACAATACTTATCAGAAAGAAAGATTCAAATCCAGTATTTAAGAATTACAAAAGTAAATGTAGTGTTCATCTCATTAGAAAACGAAGGAATGATATTTTAATGAAATGCCTTATATTCAATGGAATCCTAATTTTTATTACTCTTAACTAATTATAATTAATTAAACTTGAAAGCAATTTTGTCGGGAGGAACAAGCAAAGTTGTTCTTATATTATGTCTTGTCGAATTTGAATATTCCATAGACCATGTCGAAAATATCGATGCGACAACAAAGAAAATAACTTGGGAAAGAAGCAAACAATATACCTATATATATATAATATTCCCTTTCAAGAATTAACTATAACCAATATGACTCAGAATAAAACACTCCAAATATAGAACCACATTAAATCTATTTATGGAATTATATATTACAAGTACATACATACTTCTTCTGTTAGTTGATTAAGGAATGGGTAATTGTGGTTATTCTTGTAAACCGAGGTCCAAGCATGCCACGGCTAAGTTAGTACATATAGATGGTGAACTTGAAGAATTTTTCTCTCCTATCAAAGTCTCTAACTTATTGCTGCAAGAAAATCTTATTAGTAGTACTACTTTCATATGTAATTCTGATGAAATGGAATTTGATGGATTTGTTTCTGAACTACATGATGATGATGAATTGCTGCCTGGTCACCTTTACTTCGAATTACCAGTGATTTTTTTGACTCAGCGTCTTCAGATACAAGACATGGCTACTTTGGCAATAAAAGCAATTTCAGCATTAAAAAGAAGTCATCATGCAAATAGTTGTTGTGGTTGTTATATGACAAAAAGGGTTGATCCCTTAATATTTTCTGAGGGAGAAGATGTTGAATACACAAAGCTGCTTGATCTTGATCGTGTAGATGATTCAGGCTTGAAGGATCAGAAAGCAACATGCAAACGAAACAAGTTTACTGCAAAATTAAGTGTGATTCTTGAAGAGTGAAGAATTATTTTGTATTCTTTTTGCAATTAGAGATTTGTTTAGCTTATTAATTACTCCTTTGAACAATCTTTTGTCTTTTATTTTTGAATTTCATTATTATGTTACACGAAATTATTTCATTGTTCTAAGTAAATTAATTATACTTCCTCTTACTACGCAGGTAAGGTTTGGTATATATGTGGAAATCGTACCAGGAAATAAGAAAGAGTAGAGAGATTGATAATTATATTGAGTATAAACATTAGTTTAGCAATTGGTTATCTTTAGACTTTTATAAGTCCTTAACTATTAGTTGCAGTACTGGTTTAGTATTAGTATTAGTATTAGACTATTAGTGTGTATATCCAATTTTATGAAAAATATTTTATGACCAATTGAATACTGAAGAAAAATATTTCCTCCCTTCAATGTGAGTTGCTGGAAACCAATTCCAAAAAGGACACCATATTGGAACAAGTTGAGTTGGACTCTTAACATTATCTCCACTCTTGCACAAATAGTTTCCTTTCCAGAAAAGAAGTGCAGTGCACTACCACCCCATTTACACTCTCCCAAGCCACTATGGAGTCGATGCCAAGAGACCAAGTATCAGCAGCCCCCAAGTCTCCAGGTAGGACTCAATTTCCTTCTCATATATACTTCCATCACTAATCCTTCTTTCTCTCAAACACTATCACCTACACAACCCTCACTGCCTCTGTTGCTCCCAAACGCACACGCAAGTATACGCGGTCGATAAGTAATAAAGTGATAAATCGAGTATCGTTCCCACGAGGACTATGCAGACTAATACTTAACAAACAATTTCTAAACAAACTATTCAGGGGTCTTTTTCTTTGATGGTGAGAGTTTTAGTAACTAAAAAGCAGCAATTAAAGTGCTAGAAGTGTAGTCAAGCAATGGTGAAAACTTTGGTTGTTAACAATATTAAGAGGACGGTCCAGGGTCAGAGTTACGAATAATTCAGTTGAGTTTTCCAATTGATTCCACTTCTTAAATCCCTCACTGCCTCATACCTATATAAGTCACCTACCTCTCCTCCACCACACAACAAACAACCTTCTTCATCACCAAAGCACACGACAATCCAAAACTATCCTACCTTCCTCCTTTGATGCTTTAATGAGAAATAACACTTGGGAACTAGTGCCTTGGGATTCGTCTATTGAATTGTGTGGATAGCAGGTGGTTGTATCGTATAAAATATAAGGCTGATGGCTCTAGCGACAACAGGTACAAGACATGTTTGGTGCTAAGGCTTTCACTTAGCATTCGGGTCTGGACTTCTATGAAACCATTAGTCGAATCGTCAAATCAAAAACTGCGTGATTAGTCCTATCCATAGGTCTTTCAGAATGGCTGGAACATTCGTGAACTTGATGTGAACAATGCCTTCCTCTAAGGTTATCTAAGGTTAATGGCAGGAGTAGGTGTTAATGGCTTTCGACTTTGTCGACTATGAAAATTTTCATCATATGTTAATCGGCTAAGAATTGCCATTTATGGTCTTAAACAAGCCCCCTTACTTGGTATGAGGCACTCCGTTCTCACTTGAACGATATCGGATGACTCCATGTTTATTTTTTAAAAGTATGGGAGTCGTGGTTTGTATTATGATATACGTTTATGATATTCTATCAGTGGGAATATAATCAAGGTATACGCGATTGCCAGACTTTTGAAAATAAACATGGAGGCATCCGATTCTACCTGAATAAACAATCTCGTTCAAGTGAGAATGTAGTGCCTCATACAAAGCACGAGGATCTTGTTTAAGATCATATAAATGCAAATTTTCAACCGATAAACATGTGATGGACATTCAGAGTTGACAAAGCCGGCGGACTAAGCCATTAACACCTACTCATGCAGATCACCTTGGAGGAAGGCTAATCAAGCTCGCGAATGTCCCCAGCCATCCTGAACAACTGTAGATTGGATTAGTTGCACAGTTGTCGGTTTGACAACTCGACTAAAGGTTTCATGAAAATCCAACCCCGGATGCTGAGTGAAGTCTTCTTAGCCACCAAGCGTGCCTTGTACCTGTTGATATAGCTATCAACCTTAGGTTTAATGCGATACAACCACCTGCAATTAGACGAATCTTGAGGAACTAGTTCCCCAGTGTTTATTTCTCATTAAAGCATCATACTCGAGCTGCATGGCTTCATTCTATTCCTTGTGTTTAAAGGCTTGTTTAAAATGTAAGTGGGAAAGATTGGTTATCAAGAAGTTGGGGTTGGGTTTGAAATATCTAGTGTTGGGAACCTCCCGATATCGCATGTTTAAAGTTTAATAAGACTGGTGCATTCCAACAAATTAAACAAAACAAGAGGTGCAGAAGGACTCATCACAGCTAATGATGGTGTGCTTGGATTGCCGGATTTGCTAAATATATTCTTTGCACGACTGTGATTCATGCATAGTTAAATTCTCTTTATCAAGAGCTAGTTAATAAGTTGTGCTTTGCTACGCGGGGTGTATTGAGATAAATCCTACTAGTTTAGTATTCGGTTATGGTTATACTTCTATTAGAAGTAGTTCTTAGTTGTTAGTTGTAGTATTAGTTTAGCATTTTAGTGTGTGGATTTGATCTTAACTTATCCCTAGCTTTTCTGTAAGTTACATAAACATGTATTTATAGGAGTTCTCTTGATTAACAATAGAAAGTTTTACAAATATATACCAACTACAGCCCTATATTACCAAAAATAGCAATATTCTATAAATTACAATACATATCAATATTTTTTAGCGCATTTCCCCATTTCCAATTTCTATTCAAATTCCCGCCGATTCCTAACAACAGCCCACCACTTTCACCTGTCCTTGCCACAAGTCGTCCTCAGCGGCGCTATTCCCAGATTCAGACGGTTTTATCGCAGCTACAGAAAGGAAAACCGCAGGAATACCCAAATACCGGTCTTTGGGTTCGACGAGATGCCCCAAACCCTATCGGTATGGCCTTCCAGCCGTTGAATTTCCCTTAGTTCATATTCGTCATCGTCGAAAGTTGGACGTGGAGGTGGACCATCATCATCCATGGGTGGAGTTGTGGTGGCAAAGTCTTAGTTAAGTGGCAGAGTAGAGAGGTTGGTGGCTTATGATAGTACACACGCCGCCGCAGTGAATTCATGCCCTTTTATTACTCTCTTTTATAAATGCCTCATTTTTTTCTCGTCTAGAAACACCCTTGGAAAGTTCACCGTATCTTGCTTCTGGGTCCCAACCATGGCCTACTGATATTTATGAATTCTTGGAAAGTTCAGTTCTTTAATGTCAAAAATTGGAACTTTAGAACCAAATTTAAAAAATGAAGAAAATTTGGCTACTGAAAGTGAAACAGTTAGTGAAAAAATCTGAAACAAAATGTAAAAAATAATGTGAAACAACGCAAAAAATGCGAAATAGTTTAGAAACAATGAGAAACAATGTTGAAACAGTTTGATACAGTCTGAAATGGTGTTGAAACAGCATACGGTCTGAAACGGCATTGAAACACTATGATGCAGTCTGAAACGGAGTTGAAACAGTCTGAAACGGTGTTGAAATAGTATGATACAGTCTGAAACGGCATTGAAACACTATGATACAGTCTGAAACGGAGTTGAAACAGTCTGAAATGATGTTGAAACAGTATGATACAGTTTGAAACGGCTAGTGAAAAAGTCTGAAATAAAATGTAAAAAATAATGTGAAACAACACAAAAAAGGCGAAATAGCTTAGAAACAGTGAGAAATAACACACAAACTGGATGAAAACAATGTTGAAACTTTCTAGAAACAACTAGATACAATTTAGAAATAGTTAGATACGATGCAAAATAACCTAAAACGGTGCACAAATAATTAGATACAATGCTGAAACAACATGAAATAATGTAGATACAATGCTGAAACAGCGAGATACACTGCTGAAACGGTCTAAAATTGAGAGGAGGGAAAGTAAAATTGGGAAAAATGGTGGGAGGAAAAGTGAAATTGGGAGAAATGGGAGGATTAAAAGTGAAATTGGGGGGAAATGGTGGGAGGAAAAGCGAAATTAGGGGAAATGGGAGGAGGAAAACTGGTATTGGGGGAAATGAGAGGAAGAATGTAGGAATTTGCTATGTTATGGGAAAATATTGCTATGTTTTTACTATGTTTGGAAATTAACTTTTCCTTTCCTCTATAATGGATAATTTTACTAAAATATTGCTATGTTTTGTAAATAACTTTTAAACTTGTACTTTTATGTAAAAATTCCTTAATAATATCATAATTCAATTGCTCCATCTTTTGAACTCATTAAAATTAGAGTTAAAACATAAATTGCTCTTAATAGGTATATTTTGCTATGGGTTGATTTGAACTATGTCCAAAAATAAACTGTCAAAAAATAATAGCCAAAGTAAACTTGTAAGGATGCCTAACACTGACCCGTATGGATGCCCAGTAAATCATTCTCGTATGAGCTGCCTTTTATTACCCTTAATAATATTTGTTAATCATTACTCTTAATTTAGTTAAACTTGACGAAAGTTATTATTCCTTCTCTATTATTTTTTTTTTCAGTAGTTGAAGATTGTTTTGGTTTAGGGTCATGTATTAGATGTTAATTAATTAAATATTTGTTATGAACATTTATACTACATATTATTGTAACGTGTACTACTATACTATAGTGATAAGCATCTTTTAATTAAAGAATGGTCTATACATCTATGTATACCCTATTCCGAGGAATAAAATATTGCATATGTATACATTAGTTTTAGCAATATTAATAGATTTTATAGTCTATATATAGAACCACCGAAACTGTATATGTGGACTTAACATATATTGATTTTATGCTACTTTTATTTTTTCAATCATTTTTGCTATGTTTTAATGGTTTTGTAGGAGGAATTGTATTGTTTTTAAGTTCATGGTTCTTGTAGAATCTATTCAATAAGGTAGTATATTGTACTAAAATCACTCTTTGTCATATTAATAATGGACTATAGATATACATGCGACGCACATACATAGAAACTAGTAATTAATAAAGGATTTTTTAATATAAAAGTACAAGTTTTAGAACTTAATTACCAAACATAGCAGCATTTTAGCAAAATAATCCTATATAGAGGAAAACACAAGATAATTACAAATATAGCAACAACATAGCAATATTTTCTCATAACATACCAAACCCTTACATTCTTCCTCCTATTTCCCCCACTATCATTTTTGCTCCTCCCATTTCTCCCTATTTCACTTTTCCTCCCACCATTTTCCCCAATTTCACTTTTATTCCTATCATTTCCCTCAATTTCATTTTTTCTCATCCCATCCTCGATGTATCTCGTTGTATCTCACCGTATCTCAACTGTTTCTGCACCGTTTCAACTGTTTCTGCAGCACCATATCTAACTGTTACCGTTTCAGCTATTTCTAACTGTTTCTGCACCGTTTCAACTGTTTCTGCAGCACCGTATCTAACTGTTTCTGCACCGTTTCAACTGTTTCTAATTGTTTCTGCACCGTTTCAACTGTTTCTGCCGCACCGTATCTAACTGTTTCTGTACCGTTTCAACTGTTTCTGCAGCACCGTATCTAACTGTTTCTGCACCATTTCAACTGTTTCTAACTGTTTCTGCACCGTTTCAACTGTTTCTGCAACACCGTATCTAACTGTTTTTGCACCGTTTCAACTGTTTCTGCAGCACCGTATCTAACTGTTTCTGCACCATTTCAACTGTTTCTGCAGCACCGTATCTAACTGTTTCTGCACCGTTTCAACTATTTCTAACTGTTTCTGCACCGTTTCAACTGTTTCTGCAGCACCGTATCTAACTGTTTCTGTAACTTTTCAGGTTGTCCTTGCACTGTATCAAACTGAAATTGTGATAAACACAAAAAAGAAACAAAAAAAGGAGAGCAACTGCTTTTATGTTATTTGTAACTGTACATCAAAAGGTTTCAAGTTTCTTATTTTTATACACTCACTCTCATTCAAAGCTAATTCCCATTACCTCTTCCCAATTTCCCACCTATCTTTCCTTATCTCCCTCTTTCCATTTATGTCCCCTCGATTTCATATAACTATTTCATAGCTCCATTTTCACCATAAAACCACAAATTTGGAAAATTAAGTAACAAAATGGAGGAAGTATCAGAAAAGGTATACAGTGGATTAAAATCTTACTGGAAAATAAGGGGTTATCAAAAAGAAACTAAACTGGGTCAAAGTATTATTACAAGAAACTTCAAACCCGACCCGAAAAAGAAGGTTGTGAAAGATAACAGTAGAACGGAGGGAGGCGACTGAGGTCTGGTGATGAAACCCATAACTCGTCGTTGCCGGAAAAGGTGGCGTTTCGCTACCGATTCCGTTCCCCTATTTTTCTCATTTTTGTCGCTGATGGGTATGTGTGTGTGTGTGTATATATATATATATTTGTATCTTGATATGTGTATGGTGTATTGGTATAGACTGTAATGGTGTATATGTATCTGCACTCGTCGTCATTTTTGTCACAGAATTGAAGAAAATCGTTGGAGATTTGAAGTGATTGATTAAAAGAAGGTGATGGCGTTGAGGTGGTGGGGTTGGAGCGTTTGTTTGGGGGGGGGGGTAAACTCAATTCTAAGCTATGGGAGGAGAGAAATTAGAGTGAGAGATGAAATTTGGGGAAATGAAATTTGCCTATTGTAAAATGTGCTAAAAAAATATTGCTATGCCTTGTAATTAGAAAAGTATTGCTATTTTTTTTTTTTTTGTAATTAAGGGGTTAAATTTGTATATTTGTATAAAAATTCCATTAATAAATGTACAATCTCCTAATCTAAGGAAATTGAAGGATTATACACAATCCATGAACACACAGTTCGCCCCAAGATCATCGTATTTGTTTCACTAGTCGATGGTGCAATCACATGTTATAGAAACACGAACTACACTATATAGTTCACAGTTTAAGTCGTACCTGGTTACAGAATATTGTTCCAGTTCGTAGAAGATCAATCTTTGTTCTTCTGAGGAATCTTCCATTGAAGTTCTTCAACATTGAAGAAGAGAGTTTTCTACCTATGAAGGAGAAAGAGAGGAAGTGTTTCTTTTTGTCTGAAGAGGAAGAGTAAGTTCACGTTGAATAATGATGGGGAGTTTCTAATAGGACTCCTCTTTTTATTTATGTGAAAATACACAACTCTTCAGACTTTTCCTTCAATAGACATGACTTTTCTCTCTTGTATAATTAGTAAATATATAACAAATTATATATTATAATTATCTTGACATGGATCCGGATTGACCCATATGGGTGCCCCGAATCCAATTTCCAACATCTCCCACTCACACATAGTGGGTCAACTCTCATTCTCATTCTGTAACTTTCATACATAACGACTAGACCGTGTGACCAGTGCATACTTCGAGAGCTTAGTTGTTATACATCTGTTAGGAATATATAACATCTCGAATAACGGAACCTTGGAGTAGATTGTAGTATGCAGTACCCTAGATCATTTATCACATTCACATTTCTCACTATCTCTTTGTATTAATTTGAGTTCATCATTATGTTATTATGTTCTTGTCTCAAAGACAAACATAATGGGCGCGCCAATGAACACAATTAATGTGATAATATTCAATGATCTTCCTCATCTCATGAATCTCTTAATCTCAATTTGACTTGCTTTTCTAGAAATGTCCCGCCAGACCGAATCATCCATGGTCTCTTGGCAACACTCTAAGATAGCAAACACCAAATTGAATTTCAAGAAACTGATCAAAGTCATGAGGGTACAAAAGAAAGAAAATTACTTATAATTTTCAGGGCTTCACACGATAAACAAGAAGAGATTTAAACTTGTATCGCCCATAGGTCACTCTATGCATACGTGGTATGAATCACGCATCACAGTATTGACTCCTTTTCCGTGGAGCGTATGTCTTTCACCAATGAAAATACTGTGCAGATGATAGTTCAGACAACATATGTCTAACTTTGAGTTCACACTTCTACTCATACATTTTATCCTCCAGAACTCACATCTGGCATTAAGACAGACTCATTTAATCAAATATGATTAACTAAAAAAATAAGCGACATTCTTATTATAAACTTCAAGCTCTCTATTATTATCACCTCAGATAATAATAAGTTTATAATTGTCTCATCTCTATTAGTCACCTAGACAGTAGAGGCGATTGCCTGTGTGAATAGGCCAATCTTTTTATCTGTCCGACATACTTCAAATTTATGTACCAAACATAAAATCATTTTATGTATACGAACCAACAATAAGTAATTTAAGCTTCAACTACATAAACTTCGAATAATGTAGTTTTATGTGAACATGCTTGGGAAATTTTTTAGATATAAATACATCAACATCTACGCAAACTCAATGCCTTCAGTAATGACTCATAAGCACCAAACTCTATGAGTTTCATTATCAGATCTACTATCATATAATGCATAGAGATGTATTTCATGTTCACTTTTCTATGTACAACTATGTCTCTAAGGAAACTATACTTTTATCAATATGTTTTGTCTTCCAATGATACTTGGGACTTTTGTGTAAGCTATTGAGACTTGACTATCAACATTTGATTGTCATTAATTCAATAGCACTATCAAACACACCCAAATTTATCATGAAAACATTTAAGCCAAACAGCTTATAGCACAGTTGCTGAAAGCGCTACAAATTCAGCTTCTATTGTAAAATAAGGCTAATGATTGCTCTTGCTATTCATTCAATAATATACACATCGCTATTGTTTAGCAAAGAAGGACATACTCATATTTAGATTTTCTCTTGTCTAAATCTCCTTCTCAATCATCATAAGTATAGCCATTTAGTCGCAGATCCTTTCCTTGACAATACAAGGATAGTCGACTGTGCCTTTGAGATACCTCAGTATCCTTTAACTGCTTTCCAATATTTCGTTTCTAAGTCAAATTGATATCTGCTAACTAGAATAACAGATATCAAGCTTCATGAGACAAATCATATTCTTGTGGATTCACGAGGACAGTCCTCCCACTTGAAACTTCGCTTCTAGAAATAGGAGTATGAATGGGTTTTGCACTATTGCATATTAAATCGTTCCAGAAAATTTCTTAATATAAAATTTTCTGAAAGAGACAACAATATCTTCGAACGATCTCTTGAATTCTGAACTTCAAGGATTCAACCCATATTTTTTCAATACTACATTAAGTCTTTCACGTATTTTGAGAACCCCATTGTTCTCAACGACACTATGACCCATTAGTAGATCAACCAATTCCAACTCTTGGTTTGGTTTCACTAACTCCATTTCATGTTCCATTGTTCTAGATACTTATCCTTAGCGGGGTATTTAAGAGCCTCATTTTATCTTTTGTTGCTCTTATTCATCTTGTGGAGTAACTATATATGCTTCCCCTTCAATCTCAAATCGATGATGGGAAATATGTAGACGACTTATTCGTCGAGGTTGAGATTGATAAAATTGATTTATCAATTGATAGTTACTCCCACTAGGACCAGCAATATTAAAATAAATTCTCTTTGGATTACGTATTGGTGCTAATTTGGAACAAATCCATTGTCACCAAATATGTTTCCCACTTGAATTCATTTAACGTTAATAGCGGAAGCAATCTGGTCCACAGTTTTATAAAGAGACAAGTCTTGGCTTATCTCACCCTACTTAGAAAAAAATATTAGCTAACAAATGTGTAACAATATGTGATTCATGTCCCGTTACAGTGCCAATCTCTTGTTCACATATGAACACATAAACCTTGGACTGTAATAGTATCATACAAAGACACATGTCCTTCCCCTTGGAACTAGTTTTCCATGTAGGGAAAAAGTTTATATACCAAAGCAGCACAAACCCAATAGTAAATAAGAATTGGATTTTCATCTTATCCATAGTTTATATGGAATATAAGTAACTGACTTAGAACAATTTCATTGTTTGGATCACAGATGTCATAATGTACCAGTTATAATGGAATGTAAATCCACTTTTAGGAAATATCGTAGACATATCTAGAGTCTCAGGAGCCTCTTGCTCTTTTAGGACATACTGAATTTTATTGCCACTGTTAACACTTTTGTTAAACTCGGGACAATATTCTCATAGCAGTTGACATATTGATATAAACTAGTATAAACAAATAGAGACATCTATGTACTTTTTAGAGCCTAAAATTCATATACATACTAATCCTTAAAATAATTCAACTATGTTAATATTTATTTCATATTAGATCTGGAATCGAAAGTTCACTATGTTCCCAATCATCATCCAAATTCTAATAGTCGATAAATCTAACATAATCAATTATTAAAGGAATACTCGTTTTAAATCACTAATATTCAAGACTAAATTAGTGTAGATTCTATAACAAATATAGAAATATTCAATAATAATAATAATAACATAAAGTTTTAAAGTTAAAACTCATGCACATGCACATACACATACACATGCTTGTACGGATATTTATCACACATAAACAACTGCACAAAGTCAAATGTACACGCTTTGATTTATTCCGTAACACATACAGGAAAAAACAGTCCCCATATATATACACTTATTGTGTGTATATCAACAACGGTAACAATAAAGCTTCACAAAAAAACTTATATGCGGCTGCGTAACCTTACTAACATGTTCTTTTGTAACATAATGCAGAAGAACATATCCAGTGACTTTTAAAATCCAAATATCTTTTTTTTATACGGCCCATAGCAGATTGATATTTCTTGAACATTATGGCTATAAAAATAGTCAAGGGTTCTTTGGCAAATGTCCCGTTGTTTAGATTCAGGTATTTGAACCAAATCCAAACACCAAAATTGGGGAAGTTTAAGAGGCAACATATGCTTCAAAACTTATTCATCAAAGCAAAACACACTTTTCAAGAAGAGATGTTATTACTTGAATATCATGACAATCACATTACTAGGCTATCAAGATTTGACAGGTATTTGTATGTAAGGTACTGCAAATTTTCCACACTTTGCTACACCTTCTCCTTATTAGAAGGAAGATTTGAAGAAAAACTGTCCAAGTATAATATAGATACCATTGATCTCACTAATGGTAAATGGTAACTTGAGGTAGTTTCTACATACCTCTTCATACCATCAATGAAACAATTTATCCTTGTACACTTTACACATACCTCTCCATACCATCAGTAAAACAATTTCTCCTTGTACACTTTACACAATATCTCATGGGAAAAATTGCATAGTTAACAAAATAGAGAAAATACCTCCACTAATGCCATAGAACCCCAACCAATTGAAAAATAAGCAAAAGTCAACGATGAACACCTGCATAGGCTTCATTGTTCCACAAATACATTGTGATCATATCACTTTTGTCTTACTGGTTTTTGCCTTTAAACACTTTGGACTTTAACCAAAAAAAATGGAGAAGAATTATATATACAGACATGTATATATGTTTGAATATACACACTCTTGCGCATATAAATATTTTTTTTTTTTTTGGCAGTGAAGTTTAAATAAAACTCTTCTACGATGTGGTTTAGTTCTTAATATATTCTTGTAACATATACAAGAAACATTAAAATCAAAATTATACAACAAAAAGTATAACCAATGCCCTTAAATAAGATTCATCTCCTTATGTCTTGTGTAGTCAGATACAAGTTTTTATATTCAAACTTGTAAAAAAAAATGTCAAAGAAAGGTCAATCTCCCAGTATTTTGTCTTTTTCTAATATGTCTATTAATATGGGTTTGCTGCAACTTTTGCACTAGTACTGCAAATTTTTGCAACACAGTTCCAAGACAACTTTTTTTAGAAGAAGACTTCTTCCAATCAACTCTTTGGAATTTAATCGTTATCCATTAACGAATTCTAAAAGACAATTAGGATTGGAAAAACAGAATGGTCATTCCATTCTATTCCATTCTAGTCCCAAGTTTTTGTCTTATTCTCTATGGGTTTCATATAGGTTTCCATCAATTCCCATGCAACCTCTCTAATATGAATGGATACAAAAAAAATTCCACATTTTGGCTATCAATACTTTCAGATCAGAGGGAAGAAGAATTCACTTAAAAAACATTGGTTGTGTAATGTGTTAGAAGACTGCCAGAAACGGCGCACAAAATCCAATGTTGATTGCCACTGTTTCTAGTTAGTAGACAAAATAAAAACTGATTTCGTTGTCTGACCCAACCGATCTTCTATTCAAACTCCTCTTTGTTAAAAAAACAGAAATACCATATGTACGTTTCACCATACATGCAAGAAGCACGGATTCGATTTGTTCTTTTTCTCTAGAGCAAAAATCTCGCTGAGTTTTGAATAGGAGTAGCAGCGGAACACACACATTCAAAGAAATAACAGTACAACAACAATAAAAATTGCTATTTTTCAAGTGAAAAACTAGGAAACAAATAGTAAGAACATAATCTCACTCCATGTTAATACCAGGATGCCCGTTAATTAAGTAAAAAAAACCTTCTTATTTTGCAACACATACAAAAAATAACTGAGGCATAAAATTTGCTCTCACGGACAACCAATGTCCAGTTTAGCAGGAATTGTGTTTTCCCTTTCTTTACTGTCTGCAACCAAGTTCTAAGAAAACTTTGGTTACCAAATACTTTAAGTGCTTCAACACAGTAAAAAAGAACATGGCTGTCAAAAGTCCTATTAAATTATGACTCTATAAATGGACTCTTGCACTCTCGACCAAGCAAAAAGTTCTTGACCCTTCCTTCTCAATTTCGAGAAACGAAAGTATGGCTAAGTACGTGAAAGATTAGCCTTTAATTAGAAGAATTACTTCCTTCTATTCTCTTATCCAAAGAAGAGTGAAGAGTTATTCCATGCAGTAATTCCAAGAAAGGCTTGGCGTACTCAAATACAGCACAAACAAATTTAAAAAAAACGCCACACAACAATTCAGACCTAACTCATGCAATCTTCATTCTAACCGTGACATGCACAGACTAGGAAACAAATAACACGGGCTCTGATACCAATGAAGGATTATACACAATCCATGAACACACAGTTCGCCCCAAGATCATCGTATTTGTTTCACTAGTCGATGGTGCAATCACATGTTATAGAAACACGAACTACACTATATAGTTCACAGTTTAAGTCGTACCTGGTTACAGAATATTGTTCCAGTTCGTAGAAGATCAATCTTTGTTCTTCTGAGGAATCTTCCATTGAAGTTCTTCAACATTGAAGAAGAGAGTTTTCTACCTATGAAGGAGAAAGAGAGGAAGTGTTTCTTTTTGTCTGAAGAGGAAGAGTAAGTTCACGTTGAATAATGATGGGGAGTTTCTAATAGGACTCCTCTTTTTATTTATGTGAAAATACACAACTCTTCAGACTTTTCCTTCAATAGACATGACTTTTCTCTCTTGTATAATTAGTAAATATATAACAAATTATATATTATAATTATCTTGACATGGATCCGGATTGACCCATATGGGTGCCCCGAATCCAATTTCCAACAGAAATAAAATAAAAATCTATTCAGAGATTCTAGGGAGAAGAGTTCGAAGAATATTTTTCACAACACTCCAATTGGTAACCGATATCGTGCACCCAAACTTATTAAATATTTCGAAAAGAACTTAATTAATATACACTGATGGTGTAAATCTTTTCCTACACCGTCAGCTAATTTAAAGCATATTACAAACAAACTGTCAAGTATTTGGCTTGAGACAACTTTAATAAGAATATCAAATAACAAATTTTCGGATCAAATCTTAGACAACTCCAAAATTTTATCATTTCATATTTCCTCCATAAAAAATTTATTCACCTCAACATGTTTTGTCGGATATGTTGAACTCAATTATAACCTTTATTGACACAATATGATTGGATTGGATGTTTATGCAACATAGTTTTACTTGACACAAAATTTAAGAAATAAATAAAGCTTTTAAAACTTATGGTATTAAACAAGCCATATTGTGCAGTAGTTATAGGATTCTTTGAAACTTGTGGTTTTAGCAGACTAACAAAGACATAATTCCCATAATAAACTGAAAAAGAGTGAGTAATAGAGAAGAACAAAAAGAACTCAAACGTGAAACACAAAGCTTTACATCCATGATCCATGGTCCAAAATAAAAAGAAACGAGAAACTTTCCTAGCAAAATTACAATAGTACCTTCAATGGAAATATATGATGCATTTTTGACTTGTTGCAAACTTATCCATGTAAAGAAACTTCTCAAACCAAAAGATGTCTCACAAAAGAAAGTATATAATCCGAAATATACAGGACTCACTCATGAAAATGAGTGAATGAAGTTGAATCACAACTTATGTTACATTGACTTGGATAAAGGTATGTGTCCAATATGGTTGTATTTACGTATCCAACATGATTACATGCAGTTTTAGTACTGTATTTTGAAGAATCTGCAAGAAATACTTATGCCTTCATCATATCCTCTTGACATAGTAAAGTTGAGGCTGAATTCGTCGACAATGAATTCGATCAGAAGGCTATGACAGACTCAAGCAATTCATGTGAAATTTGGTAACGAAAAGTGAAGTTGTGAGGAATCCACTCAATTTTCTTCCATATTCTCCCTTGATTTTTCTTTATGAAGTGTTCAGGCAATGCTAGCTCTATCATTTCCATAAAGCCAGAAGGGCACAAATCAACCTCCTTCACATAAGATTCCACATTCTTGGGAAGTATTAGTTTTTGTTCCTTGTGTACTCTGGTGTTTGTCTGAAGGTACTCTTCTTTAGCTACTTCAAGCTCCTGGAACACTCTCTTGGGCGTGTACAAGCGAAGCTGGAAATGTTTCATGGAATGAGAATCCAAACGAAACGATACTAATATCAAAGTAGAAAGAATGTCTCCTAAATGCTAAAGTATATTCTATATGACAGTTTTTAGAAATCGTTCTTAAGGTAACAAGATTTTAGGTAATGTCAGTAGTTATGATCAATATACTGAGAGATGCACAAGAATGTTGCTAGCTTAACCAAGAAAATAATTTGAATCTGCAAGTACCAGCGCATCAGAATGGCTTCCAGTGCATAGAGCAAAGCGTAGGCGAGGCTCTGAGTGCTCTATTGCATATCCTTTTCTTGAATCTCCAGCCTTAAACTTTTGCTTTGGAAAGAACAATGATTGAATCCACTACAGGCAAAAGTTTCAATAAGCTCAATCTAGAACATACATAGTGTCTCCTTATTGTAGATAACATTCATGGATCATGAGTATTGACAAATCAACAATCTATAATGCTTTAACCAGAAGAAATCAGGGGACTGAATGTGAGTACAAAAGCAAGAAAATGGATTTACCTGACCTGGTCGGGGCAATCGACATCCTAGTACAGAACTCTGAATCATTTCCACACTTACTGTATTCCCTCCAATGTTATAAGCTGCCTGAAACATGGAAATGTTCAAAGTTATGAAAGTCGCCTGTAATCAACTCAGAAGCATCCAAATCAATTTTTTCACTGACATTAGACTATTATTACCTTGAGAAGTTGTGAAACTCTCTTGATATTACTCCGTGGAATTCCATAAACCAAGAATGCCTGCAATATATACAGTGCTTGTTAGCAACTGTTTACGTCCTGGTAGACAGTAAAAAAATCTTTGGAGAACTTTTAGATACAAATATGTTATTACATGCATCACAAGTGCATTGTGGACATTAATCCAGAAAGCTAACTTCTCTTCATGCCTCAGTTTTCTTGGATTAACTTTCTCCAACTTTGAGACTAGATACCTGTATTGGCAAGTTGAAAACTTCTCAGCACTAAGTTATACAACAATATGTTATTTTTGTCAAATTACTGAGATCCCATTTTTTAAAGCATTTAACACTATTATAGCAGCAGTAGTCATGTATATGCATTTATTAACTGCCACTCTGAAGTAAGAAACAAGTAATATGAGAAGCCATCATCAGTGTAGTGACACACAGCACCAGAGACGATGATTCATTCGTGGAAACTGAGAAAGGATTAGGTTCTGTATGGGGCTTCTCTAGAGTAAAGGATTTTACTTGGTTGGAAAGATCTTAGGCGCGATTGTCATTTCAACATATCAGCCTTGGCGCTAATTTTGTAAGGTTTTTATCTGAATCGCCATAACATTATACAGAAAACTTTGTTTTGAAGTCCACTTCTATATTTGCTAGAGGAAAATACAAACTACTAATTGAGGTAGTACCCTTACCTAAATTGTTGTAACATGTGCTCTACACGATCTAAGCTCCGTTTATCTCGACAGACCCCTTGTACTTCAATCATTGTGACAAAAGATCCACTGAATTCTCTTGACCCTTTAATGTGAAAAGGGTTGGAAGATGAACTTCTTTCGCATTTTAATGTCCCCTTATCATCGTGACCTTGAGGAAAAAATTCCAGAGCTGATGATGATAATGATATTGGAGATGATGGGTAATCATAACTGAACAAAGGGGGGTCAGCAAGCTGAAAATATATGGCTGAAACACACTTGATCATTTCTTCAGACAGCTGGTTTGGGGCATGATGAAAATGATTCGTGACGGAATGTTCTGCCACTCTTCCATTTGAAGTTGATACTTCAGCATGCTGGTAGCAAATAAGTGTAACAATTTTTGACACCATTAGTTGCATAACAAATACTAGAATGAGTCTTGTGATAGTGTTACTGCTTGTAGCAAACTTTAAAACACACTGCTTTGTCTAATGTTATTTACCTCTAGCATTGATAAAGGCAAAGAATGGTAAGAATCCATAGCATCAGCAAGGGCTCCAACTAGAGGTGAAGGTTTGAAAGAAGCAGCAGTGTGAGACAGTGATGAATGACTTCTCAGTACAGTAGAGTCAACTAGTTTTGGTGCACCAATTGTCTCATCACATTCTTCGTGTCGATTACAGAAAGGTAGCAGAGAAGGACTAGTATTAGGTACTGCATTTTCCTTGGATTTGCTTGTGTGCTCCTTGACTTCTAAAACCTTCCCTTCTTCGCGAGCTGAATTGGTTTTCGTTCTGTCATCCTTCCTGGACAGTGATTCTAACCGCTTGGCAAATGCTTTCCGGTACATTGAAAGAAGATACTTCTCCAAATACATAACTTCTAGTTCCAAGACAGCAACTTCTTTAATCAGATCCTCATGAGCAGTCTGGAAGCAAATAGAACAATTATCTTTAGTTTGTTTGGATGAATGAGCCTGAATAGAGCCGAATTGGATAGAGAGAGTTCATATAGCCGATTCCAACTAGCCTGACAATGAGACGTAGTTGATTGATTAATAGAATCAACTACTTGTTTTCCTAAGTTTCAGTCTCTAATCTTGCTAGCATTCTTTTTCTTTCTATGAAAATCATATGATCTCATAACTAAATATCATTTTCTGCTTTAAATATAGATTTTGAAGAAAGGTAGATCACTAAGAAAGCAAGTACAAATGAAAATTTGGTAAACAAGATTCTTGCATTAACCTCTTCCTTGGAAGAATTATGAAGTTGACTGCCTGGTAATTGTCTTTTCAGCTCTGCATAATTCTTCTCTAGCCCCATGTCCTGCTACATAATAAAATCTTGAGATTTAGGAAAGCAATCAGTAAAGACTTTACTTCAAAGCTTAAACATAGTGGTAACTGGAACTCCCATAAAGTCAAGATCTTTTTTCCTATCAAATGAAAGGAATAATTAAGGATGAAAATACCTTTGAGAGTAAAGCTTTTGCTATGTAACTTCACAACTTCTTATCAAGAACCATGCATATGCCTATACAATTGAAAATGAACCAACAGGTTGCAGAAAGATCCTTGTAAAGCTTTGCTCTTTAAATAAGGAGTAGAGTGCAATATATTGATTCCTTGAGGTGAGGGTCTATCGGAACAGCCTCTCCACCAGACCTCACTTGTGGAATTACACTGCGTATGTGGTTGTGGTAGTGCAATATATTGATAGAGGGAGACTACTCACTACCAACAAGTCGTGTCCCTAGAGAACTGAATCAAAACTTCTATATATGGATAAAGAGTATCAATATGATACTAGTATATTAGTATTACTTATCAACATTGTGTTGTAGCTTTATATTTTCCAATGGAATTAAAGTTGTTCGAAAGAAAATTTATAGTAAAAATAACTTTTCCTTTCACTTTATAAAGAGCCATCGTTTAGTCGCAAGAGAGTTGGAGCAAAAGACAAAATAGTGAATTTTTCCCTTTCCTTACACGTGAGATAGACGCTTGGTATGATCCAAATTATGTTTTGAAAAAATTATTTTTGTCAGTCCAATTAATTTTTCACTATCACTATTAGAAAAAGAGCGTTATCTGAAGGAGAATACCGAGAGAAATCCTTCGAAAAACACGCTATACCGAAGGATTTTCTTAAGTACGCATTCTTCAGAATTCGCTCCTCAATGTGCACACCATCGACCAAGAGATTTCCCTTGGTCGTCCTTTGACCAAAAAATATTAATGGATGAGGTAATTAAATTCTTATCCCTCGGTAAATGTTCACCGAGGGCTGGCTCTATGTACCCGTCCCTCGAAATTCGATCCGTTTCTACTAATGTATTGGCAGAACTAATTTTCTTAAGGAGCGTCATTTGTTCGTGGTTCTTGAAAATATGACTACTTTTGACCAGTCACTTGTCTTAGAAAGCAGTACGTTGCCTTTGTTGTGACCCTTGTTCCTTTTGCAAAGTGGGAACTTTTTCTTTAACATTTGAAAGTAAATTGGTGATGCTTTTAGCTGAAAGAAAGTTGTAAACTTGGTATAATATATGGTCTAAATTAACGATGTTTTCTCATGCACTTGCCTATTAATAGACATCAAAAGGACAATTTTTTAATGGATTGTATCACGTAAAATGTTCAAGGTGGTTAGGACTAATAATAATTTAATGACTTGATATGCTACCTAAAGATTCTATCTCTCAGAACACAATTTCCAATTTTACTTCTTTATATCTCTTTGTCTTTATTACGGTAAAATCACTTTTAGAAATATTTATAAGTCGCGGCAATTAATCAATATGAGTCTCAAGGATTAAAAGTTGGACTCCATTTAAGATAACTTCAATCCTTTCGGGTTGAACTGATGTTTCAATCATAAGGCGTCTCAAGATTGAAGTGTAGCTTCTAAGTTTGCAAATATTGTAAAAAATTGTTGCGCCTTATATGGAAATGCTTTTCTAGGCTGTTGGCGAAACTTTTACTTATGCACATTAGTATATCAAGGAGTATGCTCAGCTTGTGTCTCTTTGAAAGTAAATCAAAGTAGGACCATATCACTCAATTAATCACAGCACAAACAAATCTTTTAGATCAATAGCTGTTGAGATATAAAGTAGGAGGAGCCTTTAGCCATTGACAAATTAAAGAGGATGCACTAACAAGAGTTAAGAGAATAGGAAGAGTCACCTCAAAAGGTATGAAAGGTGAATAAAAGCCAAAAGGAATACAAGGAAACTGAAATGACTAAAGCTTGGTATATGGTGAGTTTGCTTTACTTCTCTCCCACATATATCCCCAACCCCGTTTAATATTAGTATGTTCAAAATTGTAGTCAATTCTGTCTGCAGTGCCACAAAAGAAAAGGTTAGTAGTGAGTAGTCTCAGAACCCATGTGTTATAATCTAAGCACCTCCTACGGATACTAGAAGGGGTTGAATAGTGTCCTCCAATTTTCGTTTTAAGAACTCAATCCGTCTGCGTCAAGAACCTTGTCCTTGACTTGACTGTTTGCACTCAACCACCTTTACACACACAAATAACAGGCACAAGGAACACGGTGTTTTTACGTGGAAAACTCCTTGCTCAAAGGAGAAAAACCACGACCCACACTCTGGGATTTTAGAACTCAATCCACTAACACAAAGAGCAAGTTTCTGATTACAAGACTCTGTAACCAAGGGGCTACACTCTAGACCCTAATCACTCAACAAAGCTAAACTCTAGCTTTACAAAGTAATCTCTCAAAGATTCACCTAATACAATTGCTTCTACGATAAGCTAATAGGTAAAGACAACGATTGCACAAAACAAGACAACTTACAAAACCCAGAACCTCAGAATATCTAAACTCAAACAATTTAGCTCCACCAGTTGTCTTCCTCAGTTATCTCACGTTAAAAGTTGCTGGATCGCCTTTGTATGCTCTCAACTCTCTGTTTGTGAATAACTAATTTCGGCTGTATCAACTACTTGTATTTATATGGGCTTCAGAACCCTTGTTGAGTCCCACAAGGAAACCCTGTAATTATAGTAAGACAAGATTCCTTGTGTCTCTTTCCTTCTTCAAGTCCAACTCGTATTTGTACTTCGAAGACACAGCCTGGGCACCGCCTCTTTTAGTCTGACTAGGATGCATACTCGTTCACGCACCACTACTCCTAGTTCCGCAGGGATTTGCAACCCTCAGATCTTTTCGATCAGTCGTGCCCTTCTATGCAAGGACCAGGTTCTCCTCCGGAACCACTGGGTCCTTCGTGTTTGTTTGTCATTCTTCAAAACCTTTTCTCAACACAATGTATATTATTTTTTTAACCATATATAAATATCTTTTGAAGCAAAACCAGAATCTTTACCTATTGTTAATTTTTAAACAACTTCATATAATGTAAACATTATTTACAGTGTGAGAATCTTAAATTCTAGCTTTACACTCAGTTTGGATGGGTTGTTACCCATCGTTTCATAATGTGTTGTATCGTATTGTATCGTATTGTGTTGTAAAACGTTTGGATAGACTGTATTGTATACCGTGATTTAATAATTGAAAATAAGGTAAAGGGTAAAATGAAAATATTAAATAATAAGTGAGGGCATGATGGATAAGAAAAATAGGTAACACGCGATCCCACCAAATCGGTCGTTACATAAAGTGATAGTTTTCATGGTTACATAACCATGGATATAACGATACCATACAATATTAATTAGAGAAACAATCAAAACAAACATTGTACCCATGAGAACAATACAATATCATACCATGGGTTACAAAGTGTTCGAAATTGCTGCGAGTACTCTATCCAGTCACAGAAAAGAAAAAGGAAACACACATTTTGTGAGTCAAAAGCTCAACTCAAAGTAAGTTTGCAGAGAAGACCCTTTTTTTTTTTTGTTTACGTGCATGGCTTGTATACGAATCTTTGCTTCATCACTTATTAGTCATCACTAAATGAAAGATAGACAACATTATATTCTTTCTGAAAGTTGCATATATCCTCATTACAAAAGTTTACAGAATAACAAACACCACGTATGACTGATTTGATGGCTTTGGAAAATTAAGTTTTTCTCTTATTCTGCACTTTTGGAAAAGTTTTTGAAAGTTATATGTATTTACTTTAGAGTAGTAGAGAATAAAATATCATATGGTTATTCTTTCTAATTACTTTTACAAAAGAAGACAAGAAAGGAATACAACAAAGTTCTTTTTGTTTGAGTTTTTTTTAGGTTATATAAAATGTCATCTGCTTGAAGTATTATTTTATCGTTTAATTATACTGTAGGCTTACTTTTTCTAAAAGAAAATTAAAGTAGATAGATAATAAAGGGAAAATGTTGTAAAACTAATAGTAAAGTAAGAACAAGACAAAAATATATGAGAGGAGAAGGAAAAACTTGTATTCTCAAAGTGTTTCAAGTGTCTTCCATAGAGCCAAATGTGCTCTATTTATAGGATACAAATACATAGGTTACAAATCAACCCAAAGGTTGCAAGAATTAAGTAGGACATAGTGGGGAGGATTTATGTAGGAGAAAGTGGGGTAATAAATCATAAGTTAGTGGTGAGTAGTGGTCATCCACATTAACACAAATACATGGATATCATAAGTTAGTGGTGAGTAGTGGTCATCCACATTAACACAAATACATGGATTTACAACACTCCCCCTTGGATGACCATTTTGAAGGTAATGTGCCTCGTTAAAACCTTACTAGGAAAAACCCGGTGGGAAAAAGCCCAGTGGAGGAAAAAGAGTACACATTTCTTGTAATACGCCTTTAGAGCTGCCTCATTAAAAACCTTACAAGTAAAACCCAAGTGGGATAAAACCTTGTTAAGGGAAAAAGAGTGCGCGCGTACTTTACTCCCCCTGATGAAAATATCATTCAATATCTTGAAGACGACACATTCCAATCTTGTAAATAAGCTTCACAAATGTTGAGATTGGCAATGACTTAGTGGACAGATCCGCCAAACTATCACTGGAGTGAATTCTTCAGCATTAACTTCATCATTCTTTTTGAAGATCACGACTGAAAAGGAATATTATTGAATATTTGTCTCCTCAGTTGTATCTTCCTTTTAGCTGAACTATACATATAATATTTTATATAATATTATTGGGATCCTCGTCTTCAAAGAAATACCACATCGTTGTTGAATATGTTGAGTCCTTAATCTCAATCACCAATATTGTCTCATAGCTTCAAGCATGGCTATTATCTCTTCATAAATGGAAGATGTAGCAGCAACAATTGATTTTATAAAATGACATAATATAGGTATTCTACCACAACAAATAAATACCAAGTTGATATCGGACTTTGTGGATCAAGTAGATACCATGTATTCTTCCGATGTCTTCGCATTGAGGAAGAACTAAATCTTACCAATAAGCTTATAACAAAAGCTATAACCAGTGGAGTATATTTGGTAAGATACTTCAACGCACCAATTGCATTAAAATATAATATTTCAATATCAAGAAGCTCGCAAATGCAATTTTACCACATGTGGCCGGATTGTTTTAATCCGTATAAATATTTATGAAGCTTCATTGAATAGGTTTCCCGGGAACCTTTACATGCTTCAAGGATTTTGAATCCTTCAAGGATAAATATATTGTTGCTCAATGAGCCATATAAAAGGCTGTTGCAACATTCATACGCATATCAAGTCTTTCATGCACTGCCAGACATATAACATACCTAAAGGTGATTGCATCCACCAAAAGGAGAATATAGCTCCACATAATCAATGTCAGATCTTTGTGCCTCAAGTCGTACTTTATATTTAACGACTTATTATTATCAATATTTTTTTTGCACAAAAAGATTTTTGTACACCACTGGCTTTGCACCTTCAGGTGTTTGGACTATAGGTCCAAAAAACTTCACGTCACTCGAGTGAAGCCAATTTTTGCTTGAATGCGTTTTGCTATTTTTTGGCCAATAATTTCATGTCTGTATTCCTAACAGACTTAAGCTCAAGATCCTCATAATCATATAATATTGAGCTTTATAATATATGTAAGATATCGTCGACGATAATTTCATATCTCAGTTCTCAATCCGACATAACATATTGAGATCTCTTCATATTCATAAATTTTCAGGTACCTGAACCTCTACTGATGAGGTTTTATGAAGTGTTATGTCGTGGACTTTTCTAGAGCCCCGCCTCCTTATTTGACCATCTCAAATATTTGCTCCTTTCCTTTTTCAAGGATTTATCTTTTGGAACCGAGTGGTCTATCACGCTTCAAGCGTGCCTTAGACTCATTGACATAAATAGATTGTCTCACCAGGACATCAGGAGCATTAACAGCTGGAATATAATATTTTTCTTTAGGTCAGTAATGCGTCTGGCAATGACTTGCATTATCTTTGTATGAGGATCATAATCAAATGATAATTTAATTTATTTATTCCTCAGCTGCATTAATTTCTCCCCCTAATGTTAGCCAAACTAACATTCGTTCCCAACCTTATATGGGATCCATCTTTGTGCGTTGCGGTGGAGCAATTGATACTATACCGCACATTAAAATTATTAGATGGAAAATATTTGATTCCTGATCCTAAACCAATTATGAGGGGGAATTCATTTGGTGGCATGTCGCGCACAAGTGCTGCTTTATGGATATACCATATTTCATACCTGATTTAGGTAGCATTGTTCTCATATGCATGGTTTAGCGATTGGAGGCTTTCAATATATGAATCTGCTAAACTTGCTTGCCAACATTATCAAGATAAGTTATCTTGATTACATAATCTGGAAATATGCTCATAATAAGATTTATTTGAGCAAATACTTAACCTCGCAAGTACTATTGCGGATTTGTAATAAAACGCACATGTGACCTTATCATAGATGCATCTATTTATAATAATTATATGGTCCACATGGCAGGTGAACGGGCCCATATTCACCTTTTATACATTCCAGAAGTGTGGGGATCCTGATCCCAAATTTAGTTGGTCGAATAATTTATTTATCTCGAGAACAAGCAGCACAAAGAGAATTCTTGAAGAATCCTGATTCTTCAGTATATACCCATGCGAATTCTCATTTATATACTTTGTGCATCATATTTGAACCGGGATGGTCAAGCCAGTCATGCCAACTTATAAATTTATTCATCTAGTAAACTTCTAGTTTACGTAGCATGGGCATTGTAACAATAAACTAAAAGTTTATTGTGGCATGCACATATAATTTTACCACACTTATATTTTGAGCAGTTCATACTTGAGGAAGAGACAGGGAGCCTTTCAAGCACATATATCTCACCCGATATGACTGTAGTAATATGAAGATATTAAATCTTCCCATATTTGTAGTCTCAATATGATAGCAATTTCGAAAAATATATTTGAAACTTAATAAGTTTCTATGAGACATACTACAGTAAATATTTCATCAATCTCATTCCTCCAAGTAGTAATATTTTGGCTCTTCCGGAGCACTTAAATAGCTTTGTACTGCCATATATTATATTACACCAACCATATGGTGAATATCTCCAAGGAGAAAATCATATTATTTTTCTCATGGTAAAATCATTATAGGCAAGATCAATTTCTTGCTTCACTTGCTCTTATGTAATTCATAATAATACATAATTATGGCGTACGTTCTGTACGAGAGCAATGACCATTTATGCCACAATAAATAATAGAATTATTATAGTCGAACCTTTTCTAGAGGTGAGCTGTGGTACTTTATCAACCACGCATGGGCACGTCCATATTCATCTTTCTCGAACCTCTTCTGGAGGCGAGTTTTGATATTTTATCACATATTGCCACATTCACTTCGGTGAACGGGTCTATATTCATAATTTTTATTATGAATTGTCTCATTCACTGCAAGGAATGGACCATAAATATTTGGACTTGCCTCATGCTCATATGATACATTGAGGGCATTATTATATTTACCGTTTGAACGGTTACTTTTTGAGAACCCTTATTGTTCTCTTATTTATTTCACAATGATGACTATTTTTTTCATCCTTTGCCACGTCCACATCCATGGTCTCTACCATGGTAATTATTTTGTCGTCTTTTAGACATAAAATTATTTGCCTTTTTTCAAACATAAAATATTGTGTCTTCTTTCAGACATAAAGATATATTGCCTTCTTTCAGGCATATTATGTTGTGTCTTCTTTCAGACATAATGATAATTTACCTTCTTTCAGGCATATTATGTATTGCTACTACATTCACATCTAAGAATGGAGCATTATGTTGTGCTCCCACATTCACCTTATGGAATGGAGCTTGTCTTGCTACCACATTCATCTTAGGGAATGGAGCATAATTAGCTCCCACATTCGCCTAATAGAATGGAGCATATCTAGTAGGACGGGCTTAAAAATACATAGTTTTGCCTCAGTCATCATTGTATCATTAATATGGTGCACTGAGACCTGAACCCAGTATCTCATTATCATAAAGGCGTGTTGGGCCATAATGTATTGGGTCCTGTACCAGATATCTTAACCATATAAGTCGAATTAGGATATAATGTGTTAGGTCCTGAACCCAACGTCTTTTCCTCAATAAATAGCGTAATAGGCCAAGTGTGATGGGACTCATTCTTGAGCCATAATCATGAAATTAATTTTTCCAATATTTTAGGTAATCCAGTTTTCAACATATTGCAATACTTCATGGGTAAATTAATTAAGACAATATATAGCTAGACCTTTAGAAGTATTAACTACTTATAATGGTTATGGGCATAAACCTTTAACAGCAAAACTTTGTTAATATTGCCATTGTAGTCAATTTATGATTGTAAAACTCATATATAGCATGTATTTTTTTGGCCTTTTAAATCAAAATCAAATACGTACAACAATAGCTCATATGTGGTTAGATTTGTACTAATTTATATGGTGTGTTACCATAAGGGTGAAACCATTAATATTTATAGACAAAAGTGCATACCTTTTAAGTTCACAACTGATAATATGTATTATGTCACTCACTCAAAGATTGTAAAATTGCTAGTTGCCAAAGAATTCAACCTTCCACAAATCTACATCTCAAATGAAATGTGAATACTGCTATGGAGTTTAATGTGAAGAACAATATATACAAATAACACAAATAAAGTGAATAAAGCTCTATTAATATGAGACATAACTCTCTTTTGATTTTCGCATATTATATCATTGCCAATCTTCAAATAGTTGTTAGTTTGTGAATAATCATAAAATATTGAAACAATGAAAAAGAGAATTTCTAAACGCTCGAATCAATTTCACAAATTCATGTAGATAAATGATAGAGCTACTGGTTGTTGGAAGCAAGGATTAGTGGTGCTATTTAATACTGTAATTTTATTCTTTTATAGCACACACGCAATAGTCATGCTTAAAAATTACTGTAACTTTATAGCTATTTTAACTATCATGCAATTGTATGTAATCTATTTTTACCCAAAGACCAAACTGTGCGAATCATATATTGGTGTAATATTCAAAGCTTAAAATTTTCTGCTTTGTAAATGTATAGTAGTTTCAAAGATGGTCAGGATTACGTACCTCATGGGGAAAGAAATTGAAAACTTAGCTTGGAAATGAATAGAGCATTCGTGCTGATAACGTGTTGTAAAACTAATAGTAAAGTAAGAACAAGACAAAAATATATGAGAGGAGAAGGAAAAACTTGTATTCTCAAAGTGTTTCAAGTGTCTTCCATAGAGCCAAATGTGCTCTATTTATAGGATACAAATACATAGGTTACAAATCAACCCAAAGGTTGCAAGAATTAAGTAGGACATAGTGGGGAGGATTTATGTAGGAGAAAGTGGGGTAATAAATCATAAGTTAGTGGTGAGTAGTGGTCATCCACATTAACACAAATACATGGATTTACAACAGAAAACTAGTAGTAATATCTTATTTAACTGTTATCCAGCGGGGAGGATGGCACTACTGGCAAAGACCGTCTGGCGAAAACGCCGCAGGCGCGAAGCGTGGTAGGCCTGCGCCGAAGGAGCATACCATAGGGAGGGAGGTGCGGCGGGGGAAGGAAAACGCTTTCGGAGATCGAGATTTTTAGGAAAAATAGTGGATCTGCAGGGTCCCAAATGAATTGGCTTATTCGAAAAAGGCCTTGTTCTTTGGAAGATCTATCTCGTGTCTGGTACTGCACGGTTCCACTCTGCAAGAACTCAGAATCTTTTTTTTAACAAAAAATCACCTCCTCCCCTTTAACTTTTCCCTTTTTGGTGGACTTTCTTGTTTTACTTTTAATTCCATTTTCTTTTCAATTTCTCTTCCATTAATAAGTATCCTAGGAAAAAGAGAAGAGAAAAGGTATCCAAGGAACAAGAAAATCAAGTATATATATTCCCCAATTATGACTTAACAGTAGCAATAATATAAAGTCCATCATAACTCGTCATTGTTGCAAAATCGAATGGCAGTAAAAAAAAAATTTGGCTCATCATGGCCTTCATGATAAACTTCGTTACTAGTAGTAGATATCTCATGAAAGGCATTTTATTGAAGTTGTAAAGACAAGTGGTATCAATTCCTGAAGGAAAATGAAATGACAAACATGCATGCATGCTCACTAAACTAAATATCGAATTAACTTATTGGTCGTGATCCAGGGGCGCCGCACTGCCTGCTCAACCATAAAGCTAGTGAAGCAATTGCTTGTGGCCCAACTTTTTAGGGGCCCCATTTTCTATTTTCTGATGTACTTCTATACATCATACTATTCTAAAAGAGCCAATTTCTAAAATAAAAAGTAAACGACTATTTTGCCCTTATATTAACAATCAATTACCATCCATTATTATTATTCAAGATTAGTATTATGTGAGATTTTAAAATTAGCCTTAAAATTCTAAAGAATTTATTAAAATACATGTATCAAGTATTCACATTATACAAATATTGTTGTACCTTCTAATAATTATGTAATTCAAAACCAATTCAATCGATGCATCGGGTTTTTCTATTTGGGAATTATAAAATTGCCTTTGAAAAGTACAATTAACATTTTTACATTTGGCAATAATACCTTTTTGAATTCTCACTCCTTAAACTTACAACTTTTATATTCCTAGATAATATTCAGTAAACTTCCATACATGCATGTACTAGACTATTCATATATCTGGATAAGCTGAATTGTACTTATTGACCTTTATAAGTACTATATATTTCTTTCTATAATTATTTTGGTAGATGGACATCTGATAGTCCCGTCGGTGCAAACTATTTCAGTAAGTAACGGGTGCCATGGCCATGTTGAGCCTTAACCATGCTATGATATTGATCTCTATTGTTAGTTACCTCATCCAGAATACTAGAAGAAAAGCTACGTATCAATGTACCATACAAGCTTTGTCAATTGTCGTCCTCTTTTGTATTCACATTGTCACAGCTACAGGTACTTAAGCAAGCAATTTTTTTTAATACGTAAGATAAGTAGAGTAAAGAGTATCTCTCAAGTACTCCTTTATTTATAGTCTTCCTACTTATGAAGAAATGCAGATCACTGAAGAAAAATACTACTGAAAGAAAGTCAAAAGTGGTGTAAGCCTTACCAGTACTCTCGCAAATATAGCCAGCAATTGCAAGCACGTGTGAACAAAATCATTATACTTTGATATGGGTTCACGCGCAAAGCGCGTGCCCAAAAACTAGTTATCTTAAAAAAATGGATGTACTAATTTTGCAATCCTTGATATATATTCTTTTATATTGAATCCATGATCATATCTTTGTCCTTTTAAATTGTCAATATCAAGTACAATTTTTTATCTCATCTAAAATAACTTCAAAAAGACTTTGAGCTTTCTTTAATACGAAATAGTTGTTTTGATATGATGGATTAGATTTATTTTTTGAATTAAAAGTGTTAAAATAAATAGTACAAGTAGAAGATAATAATCTCATCGAAATACTCAATCAAATAAAAAAGACTTGATTCTTGTCCAAAAAAATATATTACTAACAGAATAATATTAACAGTTCCTATAACTGTTGCCTCGGCCGAAAAAAGTTTTTTAAAATTAAAATTGATAAAATCTTATTAGCTATATTATAAATTGAACATAAATTATTAGAACAAACTAATATAAAACATTCATTAATGACTTTACATCTAAAAAAATTGTCTTTAACTAAAAATATATTATTATTATTATTATTATTATTATTATTATTATTATTATTATCTTTCTTTATAAAAAAATTAAGGGCCCCTTAATGAAGTTTGGCTTTAGGCCCCCAATCTTGTTGAGCCGGCCTTGGGCGGACCTAGTGCCCTTGATGGGGTATCAATTGTTACTACTTCGTCAAAAAATTATATTGTATATAATAACCATATATTTTTAAGTTTATGGTCATATATTTGTCTTATATTTTTTAAATATTTATGTTATCAAATTATATCTAATAAATATATGTACTATATTTTAATATTATATTTTTTACATATTATTTTTATAATATTATATTTTTTACATATTATTGTCATGATATTATATCTAACAAATATTTGTACTATATTTTCTACATGTTTGTGTATGTGTGTATATATATGAGGCATATTACTCGATTTTATTTAAATGATATATATATTAAATCTAAAATATTATAAAACTTTATTAAGTGGCTAGGAAAAGAAAGAAAAGACAAAATGTGGTTATAAAAAGTGGATACCACTTGGGAAGGCTGATTTGCAGAAATATGCTACGGGAACAAATGGTTTGCCTTTTTGCCCGTGCTAACAGATGTTTTGCAAAAATGCCCCCATTAACTTAATCCGTACGGAAATACCCCTGTCAAGTTTTTAGGTTGGGGGCAAGACTTGCCTTTATATCTCTCCGCTTTTCAACACTTATCCCTTCAAGTGTTGGCAAAAGGCAATACTTGCCGCACTTGGTCGTAAGTCTTGGTGCCTTTAACCCTTCTCTATTTGTCAACACTTACCCTTAAAGTGTTGGCAAAAGGCAACACTTGCCGCACTTGGTCGTAAGTCTTGCCAATTACCAAAATTTGCCCCTTCTAGTCTTTCCCTGTATTCTCGCCATATAACTTGAAGTATTGGCAAAACAGTACTTGCCTTTGAAGTTTCGGCAATTGCCAAGACTTACAAGATTTTTGCCTGGAAGTCTTGGCTCCGAGTGAAAAATGATATTTTGCTAAAATATTTTTTAGTGCGGGCATTTTTGCAAAACCACTCCTTATGTAGGGCACGCAGTAAAATTCTGACCTGAAAATGGTTATGTGGGGTAATAATCTCTTTCTTCAATGGCTTGAGCCTTTATCCCGCATTGGGTTCAAGTAATCGTTGGATGATTTGCAAGAATAACCTCCATAAGGGGGAATTTGCAAAATTATGACACCATACGCAATGACTTGATTTTTTATGCACGCAACAATAGTTTAGCAAAAATAGCTTCCGCTTGGTTTTATGAAGAAATTTTGGATGAAAATACCACAATAAATCTTATAATAACGTTTTTGTTCCTGCCCTCCCTTCTCCGTAAGTAATGCTTAAGAAGCAGGACTTGCTTTTGACCCATTTTTCTTAGGCAACACTTGCCCTTGAATCCGACATTCTCTCAAATAATGTGTTGCCTGAGCAGCACTTAAGCCTTAAATCTCTTCCCGCATTCTCCTAGATAAACTTGAAATGTTGCCTATGCAACATTTACTACTTGACCTCTTCCTACAAGAGGTAACACTTGTCGATTGATAATTCAAAGTGTTGCCTACCGACGAAGCGGAGATCATTTTGCTAAAATCATTTTAAACTGGGATAAATTCCCAAAACTAGTCAATTTTGGGGTAAAAATTTAGTCACGCAGCCTGTTTTGACCGCGTTAAATGAATACTAGCCAGCGATGTAAAACTGTTTGAAGACTAGCCACTTCCGGACAAATCACAGTATAAATACTGGGGCTTTGAACAAGTTTTGTTCAAAGCCCCATTATTTTATACTGGGGTTAGTTTACTGAAGCGTTCAAAGCCCAATTATTTTGTTATGGGACTTGGTATAAAGCTTCAGTCCCATAACAAAATACTGGGGTTGTGAACAAAACTTGTTCAAAGTCCCAGCATTTTGTTATGAGACTGAAGCTTTACATATAAAGTTCCATAACAAAATAATGAGATTTATCCCTTTGATGGAACTTTTGTTATGGGAATAAATTCCATTATTTTGTTATGGGATAAAGTCTCATAACAAAATAATGAGACCTTTGAACATGTTAATTCAAGGTCTCATTATTTTGTTATGAGATTATTTTGTTATGGGACTTCTTCAGTCCCATAACAAAATACTTGGGTTTTGTTCAAAGCCCCAATATTTTGTTATGGGACTAGTCTGGGGTGTTTTTCCAACGGTAATGGAGCTTAAGTGTGCGCACGAATTTTTGGCTATTCTTCAGTAAATTTTGAAATGGTGGATAGTCCCCAATGAACGCGTCCAAAAATGGCTACTGATCAAAATTACACAATTTTGTGGGTTACCGGGTGAATTTTTTTGTCCATAAGGGGAGGTCTTTAACCTGATTAAGAAAATCGTTAAACATTGACCTTTGTTACCTTTAGTGTATGAGTGTGAATATAAATTAGTTTTGCCTATTAAGCAGGAGCACGAAATATTTTAACAAATAAAGAGATAGTGAACCTATTCGATTCATTACAAATTCGCCTTATAAGACAAAGTTGTCTGTAATATTCAATTTTTCACAAATTAATACAGCTTAAGCTCCTACCCAATAAACAATACACGACACTATTTTCACTAGTCGTAACTTCTTGAAATGTTCCTTGTTCGTCCCTCATAGGCAAAATGAAGTCACGCGCACATTACAGCTAAAACGTATGCTCGACAGGCCACATAGGTAATTTTTAAAGATTTTGGTAAATGGAGCTAAAAGCTCAAGACCACTCCTTATGGTGTCCTATTTCTACAATTGTTTCAGTTAGATTAGGACTTGAGAGTAATCAGTAAGCGGAAATTACTACAGTTAGATGGTAATTGGTAAGGTTTTTAAACAGAAGTTAGTAACAAATTATAGAAACATAATTTTCTGAAAGTGGTCATTACTTATTAATTTGATCAGAATAAGCCATCCATTCAGTTTTACGTGTTTCCTACTACACTTATTTCCCTAGGGAGCTTGAGAAATGGAAACTAGGTAGCTCGATTTCTTTAACAAACATATTTCCAAAGATATTCAAGATATGAATTCAAATTTTGTACACTGATAATAGAAAATTGCATACTCAGTATTATTTGACTTACTCCATTAATATTTTACTTTACCCAACCTCTTTTTAAATCAGCTATTAGCCATATTTAATTTAGCGTAAGCATTTACCTAAGTTGACTTCAAGTTACCTAATTGGGTATATCAATTTGATAACACTAAAACACAAAACACACAACATAAAACAGAGACATATATACTGCTACTTCCCTCCGTTCCAATTTATGTGACAGCATTTCTTTTTTAGTTTGTTCCAAAAAAAATGACAGCATTCTAAATTTGGTAATAATCTAACTTTAAAATTACAGTTTTGCCATTAATGAAATGATTTACAACCACACAAACATCTATGTCTCATTTTAGACCACAAGTTTCAAAAGTCATCCTTTATTTCTTAAACTCCATGCAGAATCAAACTATGACACATAAAGTGGAACGGAGGTAGTAATAGAGTAATCAATAAAATGTTAGTATTAGGAGATTAGATACTTCTTTTATATGCTATAAAGTATAAATATGTACTCGTAATTGATTACTCCCTCCGTCCCAATTTGTTTGTCGTAGTTCGTATTTTGAGGGTCAAACAAGTTTATCTTCGACCGTAATCTTTATATATATTTTTTAAATATTTTGAGTTATAATTTATTGTGACTCATAGTACTTTTCATGTAGTTTTCAAAAATGTAAATTTTATTTAAGAAAAGTTAAAGATTTTATATCCTAATCTACGGTCAAATTTAAGAAGTTTGACTCTCGAAACAGTAACTATGACAAATAAAATGGGACAGATGGAGTATTAAGGAACTTGATAGTATTTTACTCCTCAACTATCTAAATTCAACATTTCAGTAACATATAATAAAATGATAAAATTAAAGTATATATACAATATTTTATACTCAGCTTAATTTTTATGGCGGCGCGGGGTCAAAATTGTAAAATCAAGAAAAGAATCTAATAACCGTACTTAACATTTCAACAGAAATCAGTTACTCAAATTTCCCGCCCAGAAATTGCATATTCTTGCACCTATAAATACACGCACACACACAGTAAAAATTCACCATTAATTTTCACATTTAGCTTCTCTCTCAAGCAACTCTTTAACAATGGCCAAAATTACTCTCATTTCCCTTTTCCTTTTCATCTCCACCACTTTCTCCGATACACTTCCACCATCTCCGATGATCTCTCCTAACTCCGACGACCACACCGCCGCCATTATTCTCGCTTCACTCGGATTCACTCAACTCTCCACCGCCACCTCCGCCGCTAACCTCACCACCATTTCAACTCCGATCACCGTCTTCGCTCCCGCCGACTCATCCCTCATTACTTGTCCTACTTGTTCCCTTCCACTTCTCCTTCAGGAACACACTGTTCCTGGACTTTACCCTCTTCAATACCTGCGCACGTTAGCCTTTGGTACTAAACTCGAAACCCTAGCTCCTAACCGCTGCCTCACCGTCACTTTCTCCGGCAGCGGCGCGGAGCCGAAGAGTTTCATTAACGGCGTTGAAGTAACACAGCCGGATTTGTTCAACAACGGCTTAATCCTTATCCACGGCTTACGCGGCTTCGTTTCGCATCTATCTCCGTTATCATGTAACATTGAGAGAATGAATTCATTATCATTCGATACATTTTTACCTAACTCCGTGACGTCATCAGCTACGTCGTCATCATCATCATCATCAGTACCGCTGCCGTTCTCTATCATGCGCTTTATGCTAAAAGACGCCATTATTCGGCTCCGTACAAGCGGTTACAGTATCGTAGCACTAGCGCTACGTGTAAAATACGGTGAACTTTCTGAGCTTAAATCAATGACTGTATTTGCATTAGATGATGTGTCGGTTTTCGCCGGTGGAGGACACGTGTACTTGTCGAATTTTAGGTTTCATGTTGTGCCTAATAGGAGGATTATGGCTGGGGAAATGGTGAGTTTACCGGCAGGAACAGTGTTGCCGACGATGTATGCTGGCGGCGCCGGTGGTGACGGGAAGCTGGTTGTGACGACGGCGGGTGGCGGAGGAATGTTAGCTCCGATGAAGATTAATTACGTGAGGATAGTGAAGTTTAATCTGCTGCATAACAGTAGAATAGTGGTGCATGGTGTATCAGTTCCATTTCCTCACATGCATCATGAATTTGGTGAGAATTTTGTTGAACAGGGACACGTGTCACAACACTGTGATGTTACTGGGATTGATGGAGTTTGTGAGATGATTCATGATGATTTCATTGCGCCTACTGGCATGATGCATGAAGGTCTCTGAAAAGTTTGACTGTTTGTTGACTATAGTATCAACAGTAAATAAGAATTACACTTTGATCATGGCTATTTGTAAAAATGAGGTTCCTATATTCCTGAAATGAAGAGCATTTAGTAGTTTGTCTGGTTATTGATTTGTTGTTTCTTTATTTTACTTGTCAAATTTTCCTGTTTTTGAATCTAAATTAGAACTAGTGAAAAAGAATAATAAGAAGAAAATTAAAGGTCTGCTCGATTAATGAATAATTAAACAGAAAGTTTAAGTTACTGGATTTAACCAATTTGATTAATTAAGTACTAGTGTAATCATCTCCTAGAGATAGATGTTGTCAATGATATTTAATGGAACTTGATTGGTCAATTGCTCTGTTTAGAACAATGCTGAGAACTCTATCAAATTGCCAAAAGGCTCATAAGCTTTAAAGGATTATCGCAAGAGAGGGAGAGATGAGCGATTAATACAAAAAAAATTCAAGCTGTTAAGGCTGCAGCTTTATATATGCATATTTGGTATGGTGAGTCTAAATAGAATATAAAATTGCCCTCATTTTATTCATCCATTCCTCCATTCATCAGTAAGATATGATCTGAAAGCCTAGTCCAGAACAGCAATAATCTTACTGAATGTTGGCAGTCAATAGTAATATCAAGATAGTACATGTGTGGTAACCTATAACAAACATCTAAAGAGATTTCTGGATAATGCACAGTTGATGAATGTATTTTGTGGTAGATGGATAGCAAAACAGTTACTAATAACAAAAGGAAAAATCCATTTATGAGGTTTAAGCTACTTACAAGTACCATGAATTTACTTTACAACGTGTTACAGATAAGGATAAATTAAACCAAACTCTCTATTCGAGCAGCCGTAACAACAATTTAGAAACACAATCAGGCACTGCATGTACTTCACTACTGGTTTGCTCATTTTCTAGTCATAACTAGTAAATTGGTGTTGTACAAACCAGATGGTTCAACATCCAGACACTACTACCTATAAGGTCCCTCAGCCAATGTTTTAAGCCATGGCACGAGCATTTCACAATCTGGTTTAGAGCATTTGAGTACAGAAAAATGTAGACATTAGTTTCCTTTATCAAAAACATGTAGACATTAGTTCCATTTAGCAGAGGTTTACTTTGCCTAGAAAAGGGATTTCTGCCTTTTCCTTCTTCCATTTCAACATAATAGGAAGATGCCAAGAGTTTGACACAACTTATAATTACCCTTTTTCTAATTTAAACACATTTAAGTTTGTCTTTATCATTTCTTCAGTGTTGGCTTACCATCATTTCACCATTCCAACTAAGTACCAACAGCCTTCTAGTGAAATGACATCTCCTCTGAATTGATGAAAAACAACGATATAGGATACAATAAACTCTTGAGATGTAGCATTGTTGTTTGCTACGTTGGTGCTCTAGACTCCACTGAGATCTGTTCCCTCTTAGTGCCAATTGATTGGTATGGATCAATATTATAACTACTGAATCCCATTATCATTCTCAAAACATTGGCAATGTGATAAGTCCCTCACTAAAACCAGCAATGCAGTACACACAGAGGCAAGCCTACATCTTCTTACAGAGAGATTTATGACATGCATCCTCATTCCCACAATTTCTCCCTCATCATACTTGTTAAATGACTCCTCAATAAACTTTGACAGCTATTCAACATTTGACTCAAGCTGCTGCTACTATAGAATCCGTGGAAATTTACATGAGTTAGCGATGTTACTGGTAAATAGGAATAACAGCAAATAATCAATTCTCTTCTCTTCCAACAGAAAACAAGGATGTTTCCGTGTAAAGAACAACAGCCGAGCTATGTTATCATCAAATTCCATTGAGCTTGAAATGAAAAGGAACTAAGCAGTAAAAGCTCGATATTAAAGCTTGTATTTGCAGAGAGGAATTAGTAAAATTGCATTTTGTTGTCCACAAATCCCACATCAAGCATGAACTAGGCGAATGAGCTTCTGATACGCAAATCAAACAGACCTGTAATCCATGGAACATTCTACTTCAAAAATTCATCTGTATCAACCCACAATGCGTTCCCACAATGGGGATACTTGGACACCATATCACTATTTTATTAACTAGCGTTCTTATAATAGCCTCATCATAAATAGCAAACATTTATATACCGATGCTCTAAACTCGTCCCTCTTTTATTTTCACAATGAAATCCTCTGTCCAACCAAAATAATAAACACAATAACTAAAAGTTAGCCTTATAAATTTCCAGCACTAATATGATTTCTCGAATCGAAAACCCCCAACTACAGATGGAATTCCAGAACCTAAACCAGTAAAAGTTCCCAAGATAGTTAGCTTAACGAATGAATAAAGAAGCTGGCATTACTTAAGTAAACTGGCACTAAAGAAACCAAATCAAGACACTATCAGGTAGTACATTATATAACAATTTGATACACAAAGCATAACATTTGTATATAAAAGATCAAAATATGGGCAAAGCTATACAAGGATCTTCCTACAACCTGTTAGTTCATTTTCAATTGTATAGCTAGGTATTTGCATGGTTCTTGAAAAGTTGTTGTGAAGTTACAAGTAGGTATTTGGATCCTTAATTATTGCTTTCATTTGATAGGAGAAATGATCTTTTCTTTATGGGAATTCCAGCTACCACTATCTTTAAGCTTCGAAGTGAAGTTTTCCATGGTACCTGCGAGTAGCTTAAACTTCATAAGTAAATTTTACTATTTGACTATCAGAATTCAGGAAGTTTATTGCAGTTCTGGATTAGGCTTTCAGGGATACGGTTGGGGAGGAGTAGTCATAAAATATTTTTCTTTATCGTGAGAGCACTTGGAACAGACTTGCCACAAAGAGAATAACTTGAACATACTTTAACTGATCCTTCTAAATCTTAAAGGAGACTGAATAGAATCTCCCCAAGCATCAGTTTGGGAAGTTCAGATGAGAGTGGGTGCTCATCGACGAAGCATCCTTAGAAACGAGCATTCTGATGGCAGCTTTTCTGTTCTCAATTAGCCTATTTTGAAACAGCAACCTCACAATGGTTTTTGCCCTCTTCCTCTTACTTAAGTTTTGAGATGCCATGTTAGGGGATGAGAATCATAACTGTAAAATCCTTATATTTTTTATATTAGAAGCTTGATGTATATAGCCTTTAAGGAACTACTTTATGGTGGTTATAGGCAGGACTTTGATTTACCTTATCACATCCCTTCTCTCCCTGTAACTTGCATGCCGGGATCCGCTATCAGCTGTCAAGTTTACATTTCATATTACTGCTATTGTGTCTGTGAAAATCCTTGTAATTTTATTCTTATTTACTTTGAATTTTTTTCATCTAATTCCATATCTTGGAAAGATAGCAACAAGTCAAGTACAAACTACAAGTATTGCTGCACAATTAGTTACTTCTAACATTTGATTCAAAATTATCTCATCATACCAAATATACATACATCAAATTAAAGCTGCAGTGTTAACAACTTAAACAAGTTTTAATTTATCGCTATTAAAGCTGCAGTTTTAATTTAAGCTGCACAACAAGTTTTGGCAATTTGATGGACTTCCCAGCATTGTTCTATCTAAACAGAGCAATTGACTGATAAAAGTTCCATTGAACATTAATAACAATATAGCATCTATCTCCAGGATATAATTTCACTACTACTTGATTAATCAAATTGGGTTACATCCAGTAACTTAACTTTCTGTTTAATTATTCATTAATCGAGCAGACATTTAATTTTCTTCTTATTATTCTTTTTTACTAGTTCTAATTTGGATTCAGAAACAGGAAAATTTGACAAGAAAATTAAAGGAAGCAACAAAATCAATAACCAAACAAACTACAAATGCTCTTCATTTCCTTGATATTATAGTAACCACATTTTTACAAATAGCCATGATCAAAGTGTAATTCTTATTTACTGTTGATACTATAGTCAACAAACAGTCAAACTTTCAGAGACCTTCATGCTCAGATCTTACGCCAGTAGGCGCAATAAACTCATCACGAAACATATCACATACACCATCAATTCCAGTAACATCACAGTGTTGTGACACGTGTCCCTGTTCAACAAAATTCTCACCAAATTCATGATGCATGTGAGGAAATGGAACTGATACACCATGCACCACAATCCTACTGTTATGCAGCAGATCAAACTTCACTATCCTCACGTAATTAATCTTCATCGGAGCTATCACTCCTCCGCCACCCGCCGTCGTCACCACCAGCTTCCCGTCACCGCCACCGCCGCCAGCATACATCGTCGGCAACACTGTTCCTGCCGGTAAACTCACCATTTCTCCAGCCATAATCCTCCTATTAGGCACAACATGAAACCTGAAATTCGACAAGTACACGTGTCCTCCACCGGCGAAAACCGACACGTCATCTAATGCAAATACAGTCATTGATTTAAGCTCGGAAAGTTCACCGTATTTCACACGTAACGCTAACGCTACGATGCTGTAACCGCTTGTACGGAGCCGGATAATGGCGTCTTTTAGCATAAAGCGCATGATAGAGAACGGCGGCGGTACTGATGATGATGATGACGACGACGTAGCTGATGACGTCACGGAATTTGGTAAAAATGTATCGAATGATAATGAATTCATTCTCTCAACGTTACATGATAACGGAGATAGATGCGAAACGAAGCCGCGTAAGCCGTGGATAAGGATTAAGCCGTTGTTGAACAAATCCGGCTGTGTTACTTCAACGCCGTTAATGAAACTCTTCGGCTCCGCGCCGCCGGAGAAAGTGACGGTGAGGCAGCGGTTAGGAGCTAGGGTTTCGAGTTTAGTACCAAAGGCTAACGTGCGCAGGTAGTGAAGAGGGTAAAGTCCAGGAACAGTGTGTTCCTGAAGGAGAAGTGGAAGGGAACAAGTAGGACAAGTAATGAGGGATGAGTCGGCGGGAGCGAAGACGGTGATCGGAGTTGAAATGGTGGTGAGGTTAGCGGCGGAGGTGGCGGTGGAGAGTTGAGTGAATCCGAGAGAAGCGAGAATAATTGCGGTGGTGTGGTCGTCGGAGTTAGGAGAGATCATCGGAGATGGTGGAAGTGAATCGGAGAAAGTGGCGGAGATGAAAAGGAAAAGGGAAATGAGAAGCACAAGGAAAATGTGAGTAATTTTGGCCATTGTTAAAGAGTTGCTTGAGAGAGAAGCTATGTGTGAAAATTAATGGTGAAATTTTACTGTGTGCGCGCGTGTATTTATAGGTGTAAAACTCTGCAATTTCTGGGCGGGAAACTCAGTAACTGAATTCTGTTAACGAAATGATAATCGGTTACTATTAGTAGATTCTTTTCTTGATTTGACAATTTTGACCCCGCCGCCATTACTCTTTTTTCATTTCTATATTTTGTAGAATGAAATGTTTTTAATTTTGTGTAATATAAATGTATCGATGCAGTCAGGGGCGTATCTTCCCTTTAAAGCACGGTTCACGTGAACCCATGGTGTTCCGTCGAAACTAGATATATTATGTATAAATATTTAAAAAAATATATCTAATATGATGTCCGGGAACTCATGCTCTAAAAGTTTAAATGGTTCACTTGACCAAGCGATGGTTCACTTATACTTAGAAGTAGGGATCGATCGACATTAAATGCTCTTTCATATTATTTTCCTTAATTTATCATCATATTTTACATATATACAGAACAAAAATTTTCGACAAGGTTGTTCGCCTACTAATCTTGGGATGCGATAACTTTGCCTCTAACAATGGTGAACCCATCCTTTTGGAATCCTAGATCCGCTCCTGGATGCCGTGATGCACTCATGTAGTAATCGTTATGTATACACACTTCTACATTCAGCAAACTTTCTATAATAAGTACTATACTACACTGGTACGTACAGTAATAAAAGATGGTGAAGATATGTTTGGCAAATGGTAAAACTATATTGAGTGAGTAGGAGTAGTAGGTTATTGACTCACGTTGAATATAACTATAGTTGATACTTATAACATTATTAAGTTTCTTAAAAATCAATTACAAGTACTTATTTATAGCATATAATTATCTCTCCCTCTCTCTATGTTGTAGCAAATTTAATATACCCAATTAGATCATTTTGAGCCAACTTAGATATCAATTTAGATCAGCATGCATTTTCAAATCTCTAAGTTGGCTGAAAATTTGAAGACTGATCATCACTAATTGGTAACTACCTGCTACACAACCTAGCAACTAATAATAAAGTTACAAGGGTAAATCTAAAAATATAGAATCATTATTCTTTAAAATCAATGTTGCTATAAAAACAATCAAAATACAAGAGGTGAATGACTAAATGTAATATCTCAAACTACAACGGTGGTAAGGTAAGGGTATGCATTTATATGAAAAGGATGGTTTTGTTAAAATAAGAATAATATTTTTCAAAGCAAAAATCGAAGCTGGAGTAGCTCAGTTGGTTAGAGCGTGTGGCTGTTAACCACAAGGTCGAAGGTTCAACCCCTTCCTCTAGCGTTTGTTTTTCATCTGTTTTTCATTTCGCAATAACTCCGGATTTAATCTCATATAGATAAAAATCTTTGGCCTGTAAATTCAAATAGTAACTCTCGAATCTCGATGATCTTGAGGAATAACAATATATGAACCATCAAATCAATTCGTCATTGAGAATTGAATAGTATAACACAGTAGTTGTGACCCCAAGAAGTTAAATTATGTCTGAAAAACACAAGGGAAAGAACAAAATAGAGACATCAAAAATTTGCTCCAATGTAACTGTAATGCTGAGTTGATGCATTACAAGATAGCTTGCCGAGATACAACTAGTTATTTGTTCCTTGAAGCAAAACAGGACAAGTTTCAGGCCCTTCACATTTTATTGAAAGATGGCGTTGGCGAACTTGGAGGCTTCAAGTCCTCATACCTGTTCATTGCAAGGAAAGGCAGTACATTCAGTTTGATGGTGCTGCTTAAAGTAGCAAAAGAAGGGACAAACATGGCACAGATTATGTCTTCTTTTCATCCTTTAGAAGGACTGAAGGCATCTAAAACATAAAACCTTTAGCCTTTAAAGCTAGTAGTATCAAGTACTACATTTGGCCATTTTGTCTAAAGGCAGGAATGAGAATGTTAAGGGTTCTTGCATGGTAAAAGGTTAATAAGAAGCATCTACATGCTTCTACTTCTGATTTCTCTGCAACTGGAAGCTGAGTTTTGTCTTTCCGTGACACGGTTGGTGCATTTGGGTGATGGTGATGTGGGGGGCTGGGGATTGTCCTATCTGATCACAGTGTAGCCATAATAAGTCAGGCTACATAATAACATCAAGAAAAGAAATGGAACAGGGACCACTATGACTCGACATTGAGTATTTTACGCTCTTCAACTCATTTTAATCTAGTTTTCTATTCTTTCCAGGACAAAGATCTGATCAGGAAACTGGCATGGTCAAGTTATTGAAAAGGTATCTCCAATTATTCTGGAACAGGAAAAAATGAAGGAGATGTAGCTATTATCCTGTTACTATAAAATTGATGCAGTGAAATCCGGCAAGTGAAAGCTTTACTACTTACATAGGGTAGGGAGAACGACACGAAGCTAAAGTTTGTGAAGGATCCTCCTTGGTAGAATTGATAGCACTACTGACTGCCACATCATTGCCTCCAGTAAGTGGTGATGTAACTTCCGTTGTTGTTGAGGCTTTTGGACCACTTGCTGTTGGAGTTGGGGAGGTTGGTGGCTTTAAATCTTCATAACTGTCAACACAAAACAGTCAGTAAATGATTAAATCGTCTAAAGATAATTTGGCTTGAAGAAAAGCATTCTATAGAAACTGAGGAAGAAGCTTATTAAAAAAGTCATTCCGACAAAATAAATGCCTCTATTTTGTGTAATACAGAAAATTAATTGAAGAAATCGCTCTTGACACCAAAGTTGTCCAAGAAGAACTATGTATACTTACGCAGAGTAGGGAGAAAGACAAGATGTTACAGTATGGGAAGGATCCTTAGTGGAAATGGTAGTGATGCTAGGTGAGATGCCATTGCCTCCAGCAAGTTGTGCAGTTTCTGCTGATATTGAGGCTTTCGGAACACTTGGTGTTGGACTTGGGGATGTAGGTGGCTTTAAATCTTCATAACTGTCAAGATTGCATCAGTCAGAAAATAAGCTACTATATACATGAGTGTAAGTAGTTCTGCTAACTCAGTGAATGACTTAACGCAGTGTATGGAGACAAAGGCCTTGCAGTCGGCAATTCTGTTTTGTCAGAATGATGATCAACATCAACAGAGGCTGCCTTAGCGGATTTGTCATATTCTGCTTCACTTGTACCTTCTTGGCGACCACCGGGAGGATTTGGAGTAGGAGATGTAGGCGGTTTAAGATCGGCATAACTGCAATAATAGCAGTAATGATAATGGAATATTTCAGTGACATCTATAGATAAAGCTTCAACTATGGTACCTTGAGTGAATAACAGGAATTGATACTTCTATATTTTGCTTAGATGTATTCCTCAATAAACACCACTATATCAGGTTCCATGAAACAAAAATTGTATTCTTTGTATTAACAGAGATCACAGCGTCCGTTTATATTTAAGGTGCTTTCAGAGTGCATATGAGAGTGTGCCAACAAAAATCTGAAGTTCCAGAATACTGATAAAGTATCGGTCCATGATGATTCTACTTGAAAGATTCTGGAATATCTAGTCTTTGCATATTTTATAAAGTCAACAACGGGTTAAAATTAAGGCGAAGAGGCTGCAAATCAGCTTACAATGGATAAGGTGAGGAAGACGTCGTTTTCTTTTTGTCTGTCTGTTGAGTTTTGCTGTCAGTGTCAGGGATTGAGCTTTCTGAAGAGTTAATTTCGGAAGAAGAAGGTGGTGCATCCTTTGCTGCCACTGTCGACCCTACTTCCCTCTCTTTGGTCGAATCTTTGCCAATGCTAGGCGTTGGAGTAGGAGATGTTGGTGGTTTCAAATCTTCATAGCTTCCAGGAAAAAAAAAATGCATCTAGATTAATTTGAAGAGGAAACATAGACCTAAGTGAAAATACATAAAAATCATCAAGCTTACGCAGCGTATGGAGAGAGCGGCGCTGCTGCTTTCAGCTTTGTTTCAGCAGGTTCTTTTTCAAGCAAGATGTCGGAGATCTCAGACGAAACACTGCTTACAGCTGCAGGCTTTTGTAAATCACCAGCTTCCTAGATAACAATTGGTGTAATAAGTCTAAAATTGAAGTGATTCAAGGTCCTCCATGAATTTACTAGGAATTTAGGAGTATATATGTCCTTCCCTTATATAGACAACATTGAGACTTGAGAGATTCTTCTATGAAATTTGAATTCACTGGAAGGATCAAATACCTATTGCGGAGTGCTAATTTTCTTCATCAAATATAACAGAAATGGATATACATGGGATCAATGCATAATATTGAGTGCCTCAAATTTTCATGTACATGAATAAAGCCAATTTGGCAAATATCATCTCTCCGGTTCCCATGAAGAACTAAAGAAAATTACCTTGGGTGGGGAAACTTCAACACGCTGGGAAGGAATTTTTGCAAGAAGGTCCTCCATGGGGGTCAATGGTGCTGTTGTTTCTGCAATTACTTCAACCACTTTACAGTATGAAAGGCTAGGGTTTTTGGCCATAACTGCCAATAGTTCTGCCACCTGATTTTATCAACGAGAGTTGTCTTAGCTGCTAACAGTAAATTGCGAGCTCTTTATGTAAACAGATTTTGTGCTACTTAGCAAATACTTCAACCACTTTTCTTAATGGCATTAGATCTCATTTGACTCTATAAAATGTTTCAGAAAAGTATATAATGCTTATAAAAGGAGATACACCTTACAGCCTAGTTAAAATGCTACTGGATGAAAATAGGGATAGCAAATGGATTGTGATTTCCAACTCATTATCGCTCATCACCCGTTATCCATGTTGCATCCTGTATGTAAGATGCCTTACATGCATTTTGGTGCACAAGTGGGATTATACAATATTTCCTGTTAGACTATTGTTCTCGTGAATCTTTTTGATTGCTAACTACTGTTCTTGTGAAATTTGAGCCACAAAGGAACATTTTAACCTTAAGCAGTCCATGCATACTTCTAGTCTAGGCACAGAAGAATAAAAAGAAAATAACCTTTCACTGAGCACAATATAAAAGAGTAGCTAGTGTGACTTTCAACATGAAAATGCTTTATACGTATTATCGATGTCTGAACACACAAGACCATTGAATTACAAGTTGGAATGTAGTTTCATGTCGAATTTTTGTTAGTGCTGATAACATATTAAGTTGGTATATGCGTGAGGAAATTCCAATTGCAAATAAAGCTTTGTAGAAACCTGAAGATTTGACACTTGACCACCAAATAAAGTATCTTCCTCCGAAAGAGTAATATTATGTGTTTCTTTGTAAGAATCAGTTGGACGTTCCATTCCTCCAGGTCTCACAATCTGAAATAGCATGGTGAAATATGAGCACCTATATTGCAGCTTACACACATATCTCATTTTAGTTTCTTCAATGCATTATACAGAAGAACTCACAGAATAAGGAAGACCACTGGCAAGAAGTGCCTCTTCTGCTTTCCTTTTCCAACAGAGGACTCCCCAGAACAAACTTCCATGCCAGAAGAAAAAGGAGAGTCAATGAACTAAAAGATGTTTTTTCCTGTTTAAAGCCAAATACATCTTCCAGAGACTCTCAAGATAATCAGAAGACTCCTGGACTTACTTGAGAATGGCTGCAGGAAAACCGACCTTGTTTGTTCCCAAAGACGTGAGCAATATAAAGTGGTCAACTTTTTCAATGGTTGCTGCACGGAGGAAGCAATCAATATCGTATATTACAATACTTATGAGAGTTTGAGTAATTTATTGAATCTGCATTCGATTTTACTCATTCATAATTGCTTCTGTAGGAACTAGTTAAAGAGGACTAGACGAGGAGGAAAGATCTAGTATAACAATTTCCTCGACACTATGACCAACTTATAGGCATGGTAATGAGGAAGTCTACGACTTAAATCAGAATTCCTTTTACCTGCATCAACGAGGTTCTTCGTGGCCTGGTAATCAATTCGATATGGTCCAGTAACATCAAAGATCTCCTTCTCACTGGCACCAATGCAGCATATAACAATTGATGCATTGCCCAGCGCAGGTCTAATTTGATCACTTTTCTCCAAATCACATTCCACAATTTCAAGCTTCTCTATAGCTGGGCTAAAGACCAAATGTAACATGTTTTTTATTAAAGAAGCGCATGTACTCTAAACTGCTAATACCGTAATGGGACACGAGAGGTCCTTTCCACATCAATCTTACCTTTTGCTCCTCCATCTGCAGCATTCTCAAGTTTTATCTGCTCAACACTCTGTAACAAGGAACAACTAATGAGTCACAAAGGATCGAGAAGCACGTTAACAGTAAAATCAATATGTTTCCACTAGTCAGAACTTTTACTTTGACAAGAGATTGAGCTCTTTGAGCACTCCGAACTCCTGCTCGAACTTTAAAGCCTAATTTTAAAAGCTCCCTGAAAACATTCTGGTCTGTCAGCAATATATAGAATTAACAGCAGGATTTAATGGATTCTTATGATCTTAAGTCAATGTTGAAGACAAAATACAACCTTACAGTCCGAGAACCAACTTTACCGGTTGCACCAGCAACAAAAACAAGATTCTCATCTTTTGATTTGACATCTTTTGAAGTTCCTTCAGCCATTGAGCTAACTTTTGCTGCACATTTAGATATCCATATCATTAAAACGTAACACTTCTTAGAAGGTTGCATATTTATTAAGCCCCTCTAAACCGCAGGAAAGGGAAATGAATAAATTTGTTTCCTTCTGCCTCCACAGGCCAGCCATAGGAGATCATCCTGTAAAAGCTCTCCAAAATCACGCTTGTAGAAGCTAATATACGACCATCCAGAAAACGCATAACCACATATCACAATAATTCATCTACGTGTTTTACATCGAAGGAGTTTCTAGCTAGGCTATGAAGCCTTAGCTAGATAAGCTAGACTTTAGAAGATGCCTTAGATGAAGAACTCTACTATAAGCATTACCACTTCCCTGATTGAGAACATCCACCATTTGCAGTATTACCTCATTGCCAGTAATTTCTTGTTGAATTCAGTTATTAACAAACATTTAAATGCTTTATTATTCCAATGTCTCCATAGTTAGATGAATGTTAAGCCTAATTTGAAAATAAAGCTGAATGTGATTCCCAACTTAATTATCAAAACAAGACATTCATAGAGTAAAAAAGAATGATGAATCTTATTGAACTAAAAGATACTTTTAAGCAGTGATCAAATACATGCTTGTCAACAGGTTAAACTTTATACAAACCCCATCAATCAAACTGAAATAAATTACTTCACTACACCAAAATAAACTTTGGGTATAAAAGCTAGACTATTTCATCAACACACCCCTCAATCCATGTGCATGCATTACATGGACTAATAGATGAATCTTAGTAAACTACAAAATGGTTCTATTTCATTCTTGAAAATCAAATGAGGAATCCAAAAGGGTGTGACAATGTTAGAGAAATAGTCAATACTAACAATCCTTTTAGTTTGTAATGTCATCCGTACATTATCGCTTTACGAGAGTCAACTTAACTAATCTTTGAGTTACTATTGAAAAAACTTACGTATGTAATAAAAATTGCTTATATTTAGTTAACCTTTACTAACAACTTTTTTTACACTATCGGTGCATATAACTTAAACTCCGATCAAAATTGCATTTACCTGAAATTTGAGGTCTGAAACGAAGTGGTGACTTAAGGTTCTTGGAATTTGTACATCTTTTACTACTAGTTTGTATCAATGTAATAGGCTGCCCACACAAAAATGGCTTTTCTACTAATGCACTTCGAGGTATATTGCTGCTTGTAAGAGACTGCATGCAGCGCAGCTCCATTTCTTGAATTCTTGATTTTTTTTTTGTTACAATTGAAATAAGCAAAGAAAAATGAAACTGTCGAAGTTTATGTGTGTATAATTAGCAGTTGGCAGGTATAAAGCCATGTGGATATGTGAAGGTCCCATGTTGAGAAGTCAGGAGATTCTGACCACATAGTCTATATCATAGGGATTACAATAGTATTATATTATTCCATATTATCTATTAAAAAAAAATCCTAACCTTTTTTGGTTAAATATAATATTTTTATTTTTTAGTCTTTTAATTGCATTTGCATAATGTGTTTAATTGAGAGATAAACTTTAAAATTGAACTAGATTGTTACTCCCTCCCCCCATTTTATTTGTATAGTTTGACTTGGCACAAAGTTAATAAAGAAATAAAGACTTTTGAAACTTGTGGTTGAAAATAAGCCAAAGATATTTATGTGGATATAAATGAGTCAAAAAAAAGTTTAAAATTGAATTGTTTCAAATTTAGAAATATGATAATCTTTTTTGGGACGGACTAATAAGAAAAGAATAACAAAGAAAGTGGGATGGATAGAGTACTTATTTACCATATTTCTTGTTGACCATAGAAACATAGAGTTTTAAGATGTTTGACTTGTATATTACTTCTTCTGTCTCAATTTATGTGGTACCATTTGACCGGAGCATAGAGTTTAAAAAATGAGAAGACTTTGTTTTGTTTACTAAATTGTCCTTGCTTTAGTGCCTACTTTTGTTGACTTTTTTTCATAATAAGTATATCTTGAAAAGTAACTGAGACCCAACAAGAATAGAATAGAGAGTGTCATTAAAGAGTTGCCAAATAAGAAAATGTGATATTCATTTTGGACGGACCGAGGCGGAAGGAGTATGTAATATCGTTGAATAAGTAGATGAAAACAGTACAGTAGTAATTGAAAAGAGAACAAACATCAATCTCAATGTTCAAATTGAATACTTTAATAAATTCAAATTCCTGAAAGTTGTATAATACTAGAATGGTGTTAAATTTGAATCTAGAAGGATGAGTGTCATATAAACTGCAACCAAAAGAGTAATCATTTTTGAAAGTATATGTGCCCCTCAATTTGGCCCAAGAATAGGATGGGCAGTTTAAGTAGCCAACACTTGCCAGTTTTTCTAGGCAATAGCCAATAAGAAAACAAAAACTCTCCCTTATGCAACACATGCAGAATCAAGCTTAAGCTGATCCATGCCTTAAATAAACCTCTAATAAGTCTATAAACAGACTATGCAAATGTGTATGAATATACAATGTAGAATATCTAATAACAGGATAAAAAAGCAATGATTGTAGTGAGCTTGCCCATAGATGCCAGCCTTGTCTGATTCCCTCATTGAATTGAATTAAAGTATCAATTGAATGAAACTTGTCTATAATATGACCTTGATTTTTTCTCCACTTCACCACCCAAAGTTCTCACTCTTTCCTCTGCTTGAAGAGCCTGCAATAATTTCATTTGTTAGATTTTGTTAGTTTACCATAATCTGATACATCAATATCATAATGCTTGTTGTCTTGGTTTATGGACACTATTATATCAGACTTCATAATTTAGCTACAATAAACTTTGAGCTAACAATGATGACCCCTCGATACATAGGATTTATATAATCGATCACAACTAATTTATTGCTTTTGCCTTATCATCTGAGAAATGTCAGGATAGAAAATACTTACGCGCACTCTGTGTTTACACCAAAACCAAGCAATTTTAGATCAACAAGTGAGAATATATGCCTACTTAACTATGGTTAACACACGAAATGTATAAATATGAAAGATGTATCTTGCATTCACCGGTTGTGTAAGCATCGTGTGTTTCCTGTCGGAATTACCTGTTTGTGCCAACTGGTTCGAGCGATGATAAGAAGCTGGAAGAGGGTCTGAAGCAAGCTGCCAGCAAGCATACCTGAAAGTATGCCCTCAACTCCAAATTTGAACTTGTAACCAAGCAAAGCACCCAGTGGCAGTCCAACAGCATAATAACATCCAATGCTAATTAGGGCCACTTGAAGCTGCCATCCTGCACCAACTGCCACTCCTGTATTTTGCAATTCGATTAAAATTTGTGATCTGCATCTACTTCTCCATGTGATAAAATTGTATCTCATGAGTCATGATACATGTTGTACTAGTTGTTATTTTAACTAGTTAGTCTGTAAAGGTAGAACTTGAATACTTATCTTAAACTTATCATAGTTGCTTTATGAAAATCTCGAAGGCCAAAACTAATTGAGCTTTTAACTCAAGGGCTAATGATAAGCATTTTTTTAAGGTTCATGATATGTTTCAATAAGTTGTCTGCATACATTTTGTGTACTAATCAAATGCTAGGGCGTCTGGTAACAAGAAGGCGTTTTTGTAACTTGTTTGAATGACCTTTTTGCATCCAAGATTTTGCCTGAACTTCATTTTGTTTCTGAATTTTTGCCATGTTCAGTTGGATTTATGAGAGCATTCATGCATATAGCTTGAGAGTATTACCAGTTAGAATTTAGAGTATTACCAAGTAGAACAGGTTGGATGCCATTAAGGAAGATGATAGCTGCAAGAATATAGCCCAACTTTGATGTCTCCTTAATCACATGCTGCTCATTTGTGAATAGTCTTGGAAACTCATTTCTGGTTGCTAATATGATAGCTGAGAATACAAGGCCAATTACTGCAGATGTCAAAACATTGACTGAAACGGAGAGTTTTGCAGCTTTTGGATTTCCAGCTCCTAATTCATTCGAAATTCTAACACTGCAATGCCAGAAGCAGAAAATGTTTCAATCTGAGTTAGATTTGCCAACCGAAATCACAACAAATTTACATGCTTCAAAATTATTGCTCCTACTAGTTTTCTTGGATCGTTTTTATCCTCTTACAAGCACGGTTAAGGTGAAACAACTAACCTGGTTGATGAAGTGAAACCAAAGGCAACCGTCAGTGTCCACAGTTGCAAGCTGAGGCTGCATATTCGGACCAGTTAACATGTAAGGGTTTGTAGTGAAAGAACTCAGAAGTGAAAATCAAGAACCAAGTTTGCAAGACAAGAAAAGGATGGTTATCTCAAAAGTTCATTACACTGCCGGTGTAAATATGTCTAATTCAAAAGGTAAGTATCTCAAGAATATAGTTGCTAGTTCTATGGAGCAAATCAAATGACGCTAACCAGATCGATATGGCATCAACTGAAGTTGTAGCATTTTTCAGGCCTCCTACCATTAGAATCACTGCTGTGAAGTACCAAAGCTCTAAACTGCCACAATTCAACAAGTTTCATCACAAAAATGATACAAGTTGTAACATTTCAAGTCTAGTATACTGACTAAGCTTCCATTCACAACTTACCACACCATAATTGCAGAAGCAAGTGATAGCTTCAAGAAGTTAGTCAGTGACTTGAAAGCCAGACATGAAAAACCAGTCCATGCCTCGGGAAAATAGCCCGAAATTATGTATATAACCTGAGCAATGTCCAAAAGCCACCAAGAGATATTTCCAGCAATTGCAGCACCAAAAAGGCCCATCCCTGCCTTTACCACAAGAATCCAATTAAACAATACATGAACTGCCAATCCTCCCATGGATATGATGGCCATGAACCAAACTTTACTCTGAGATTGAAGAAACTTTTGCATAGGAAAGTTCAGTGCATATGCAAACATTTGAGGAATAATCCAAATTGCATATTTTCCTGCAAGATGAGAAATGTCTTTATCTTGACGTAGGAGTCTTAGTATTGGCGAGGTGAAGATGAAAATTGGAGTCAGCAACAAAGATGTAACTCCAGTAATGATCCATGATCTCTGCAAGTAAACTCCAAGCATGTTGTATTGTCCAGCTCCCACTGCTTGACCACTAAGTGTTGCCAAAGCACTTGCCATCCCTAACTAATACCCAAGAATTAACAAAGGTAAAGAAATCTTTAAATGTAAAGATCCAAAATCATGTAGTAATACATAGATAGTTGTTACACAGAGGCGGGTTCTCTGGCTTCAATATGAACCTACTGTTTTCAGCTCGAACTATGTAAACATATGCAAAAACAACATCTAAAATGTATAAAATATAGTAAAATCATACTATAGAACCATGTAAACATATGAAAAAAGAACATCTATAATGTATACTTTATAATAACATCATACTCATTCTGAACTCACTGAACGATATATCGTGCTAACTAAGTGCAGTGGCAGAGGCACCTTGGTGGAAGGGTGGTCACCCTTTGCCGGAAAATTATACCGTGTAGATAGGTTAAATTTAATTATTTATGATTAAATATTACGTTTTGGACACTCTTGACACAACTGATAGTCCTTGCATGGTGGTGCACGGTGTTCAAAATTAGCTAAACAGCCAAGGATCAAGTCCTAGCTTATACTACATTTTAAAAAAAATGAATTTTCCTTCTTTGAAGTTTGAACACCCTTAGAAAAATTCCTCGCTACGCCACTGACTAAGTGCCACAAGAAAGTAAAAGTTTTCATTTAAAGTAGATTTCTAAGGGTCTAGAGCATACCATGACTCCATAAACAAAGCCAGCAATAACATTATGAACTTCAGACACTGCAGCAAGCTCTACATCTCCTAGTCTTCCAACAAAGGCAGCTGTGACAAATTCAAGAGAGAACAAAGAAAGTGCATTTAAAATAGCTGGTCCTGCTATATGCCACACCTTCTTTGATTCAACACACCATTTCTTGGTTATCTTTTCCTTTTGCTGAAGGTTACTATCAGTTTCTTGTTTCTCTATTTCAAAAGTCTTCTCTTCCATTTTTAGAACCTGATTCTTGAACACTTTGCTGTTTTCTCTCTTTCTAGCTTAGTGGGGGTCTAAAAGAAGGACATCAACAATATTTTTTAGTTCCTAACACTTAGGAATTGAAATTTCAGAGGTGGAATATATGATGGTTTATTAAGAACTATAGTCAAAAGGTGACTCCTATTATATGTAGTATCTATATGCATGTGTCTCCTTGTATTTTAGTGAATTAGTTAGAGTAATCATTTGCAAATTGAATATTTAACTATGGAGTTACACAGTTTCAAGACAAAATTTGGCAGGTTGTATGAGTTGGTTTTCACACTTTGACTACTGTAGACATATAAAAAGTACTATCAGAATACTTAGTCATGTGCCATTTTGTTTGTCGTAGTTTGACTTGGCACAAAATTTAATAAAATAGGAATATTTTTGAAATTTGTGGTCTAAAATAAACCATAGATAGTTGTGTGACTAAAACTGAGTCAAAAAGTAAGTTTAAAGTTTAATTATTTTTAAAATTAGAAATACGATAATCTTTTTGGAACGAACTAATAAGAAAAGTACGACAAACAAGTGGACGGGAAGTAGCTGATTGTATCATGAGGTCTAAATGATTTTATTAGTAAATGTGGGCTCTTTGGCCCCTCTTTGTTGACTTGACAAATAGGAGACATCATTGAAATAGACTGTAATAAGAGTGGTTGGCTTTATTAGACTCCAAGTTGGTCTGGCATACAAATCTAATCTATATTAAGAGGACAGTAATTTGTAATGTGATTTTGCTAAATATGGTGTTAATATTGTTTAGCATCTCTCATAGGTTTATTATTTTTGAATAGGTCAATTGTAATATGCTAAAAATATTATTATTTTTATTTTTTCCACAACGTATAAAGTAACAACAATTATGAGACTTGAAGTTTTTATTTAAATGTTCAACATAAAATTTATAGTTAAGTATCAAAAAATAAATTTTGGTTTATTTCTTTTAATATTGACCGTGTATCGTGTAGATTCTATCTTAATAGACTCTAAATCATGACACACATTCAAATCTAACTTTGGAATTAGTTATGACAAATCAATGCCAAAAAGAAAAATGAAGTTGGTAGCATCCTTGACAAAATGAGAGGACATTTACATATATATTCATGAATGTCACAACAGTCAATTGTTCTTTGATTTTATCCTATATGAATAAGTACAATTCATGTTCTTGATACAACTGTCTATATCAAAGAAACAGAAACTTTTGAATGCAAACAATAACTTTGCCCAAGAAACATATTTCCAGTACAAACTGATCTATACATCTGTAATACCCCACAACAAAAGAATATGATACTTTACATGGGTCAAGAATTTGATCTAGAATTTCTCCTAATAGTAAAAACCACACAATCAGTGTCTTTATCAGCTGAAGATTTAGCATCAATGATGATTTGATATCTGCATTCCCTTTTTTGCATTTCTTATATCTCTTGAACGAACGCCTAGTTGTATGATATCGGCTAGTTACACATTGACTTAAACACTACTGAGAGTATCAGGTTCCTTGGTAGAAGATGATTCAACTAATTCGGGGACTTGATCGAGCAGGCGATTCATTGTATCAGGAAACTCACCCTTGGCCCGGTTAGTCTTACCGCCAACCACCACAGATGTTCCATCTTGTAAGGCCCACAGCTTTTGGAAAGATACATTCACATAAAACATGTAAGACTACCAAATTTCTAAAATTTAATAGCTCAAAGTTGTTCATAATTTAGCAGGATTTTACCTGTGTATGAGATAAATAACTGATGCAAGTTGTAAGCATTAGAGCACCAAAACCAGCATAGACAACTGGTACTCCTGGATCAGTCTGCAGCAAAACATGGTTTACATGTAATGGCTATCACTAACAAAGCATGCAACCAAGTGATTTCAATGTTGCTAGTTCAAGTGAGAATCACTTACCTTAAGGTCAAGGCCACTGCTTCCAATTGCATCTACAATAACAATCTTTGTTCCATCAATGTCAATTGGAAGCTTTGAATTCGGCCGTCTGACTCCCGCGAATTTTCCTTGTTTATCATAAAGAATAATAGACTGCAAATCACGTGCAAGCATTGATCTGGATTTTGAGCAGCCAAAAAGACAAAAAGGAAATCAGTATAGTTGACATGATGGAGAACTTTTAAGACATTATCTTCTATGAAGCTCATTAAACTTTTATTAAATTAATAATTTATTCTTATCAAAAAAAAAAAAAAAAAAAACAAGTTGAAGGTTTTTCTATCTTCTCCCAAAGTTTTGCTTTTACTGCAGGCTACCAAGACGTCGACCTGATATCGAAAGCTTATGCTTCAATAGAGGGTAAACAACAAACAAATTCCCTAACAAAGTTGCGATGATCTTAATTTGCTGGTCCTAACATAGATTCACCATGTTCTTCTCCTGGATTTTGGAAAACACTAAAAAGCCAGATTCCTGCAGTTAGGCTTGGGCATCGAGCGAGCAAGCCGGGCCTAACTGAGCGAGCCGAATCGAGCTTTATACCATACCGAGCCGAGCCCGAGCTGAGCTCAACCGAGCTTTGCTAGAGTTTGACCGGGCCCAAGCCGAGCCAGAGCCGGCTCAGCTCTATGCCCAAGCCTGCCTGCAGTTTGACGAACTAGGGAACCTACTACATGATGGCCTAGAAACTATTCTACTTTATGCTCGCTATTAAATTAGAAGAAATCCTTGAGTGGAGCAGTAATCTACAGAGTGTGGTAGTTAAAGAACATACATTCCCTTAACATTGGGTGAATCACCATCCGCGACTGGTAGGAATGTACCAAACAACTTTTTGTCTCCCCCATTCATTTGTAGTGGTGCCATAGCCAAATTAAAAGGACCTTCATCATCCTTCGTTACTTGCAGTGCTGAGATACTCCAATCTGTCTGGTATATAGTGATCCCACCGTAGCGTAAGGGATCATTAACTTTTATAGTCTTCCTCATTACTTCCTTTCCATTAAGGTCATATAGTGAAAGATCAGTATAGAACTGCGACACCTACAACACATATTAAAGACCAGGAAAAAAAGAGCTCTTCAGCAGTTTGTGGCGAGGGTGCACAATTCTCTCTCATAATCTAATCTCGGATACCTTCTAATAAAAATATCATGTTGCATACCTCCCCACTGTCATAGTACTCCATGTAGAATCGATTGACATGAACCTCTGTACTGAAAGCATCAGAAGGCGTGGATAGAAACCCAGATGGTACAAGTACATCTCCAGTGACAAAATTTAAACCTTGTGGAACAGTCACGGCCCCTCTAAAGCTCCCGGTTGCACTAAGAGTTCCTCCAGCCATTATAAGCAGCAGAGATATATGTACACCAATTGGAGCGAACCTACCTGCCAAACCTTTAAAAGCATACAGAGCTGGCCCTTTTGAGAATACCTGGAGATATAGAGGTTGCTAACGGTTAATCTAACAGTCATATTTTGAAGTGAGCAGATATATGATTCAGCCATGGGACACATAATTGAAGTGAGCAGATACAAATGATTCAGCATAACACTAATTTTCCACATTGGAGCAAACAAGAATGTCATACTGTCCATCCTGTTTAATAGATAATATGAATGTCTAATAAGAAAAAGAAAAAGAAAAAAAAAACAGTGTCTAACCCAGTGTTTTGAAAAGCGCGCGCTTCTGCGCTTTGAAGCGCGAAGCGCAGCGAGGCGCAGTATCTGCGCTTTTTACGAGTGAAGTGAAGCAGGGAAAAAAAGCGCGCGCTTTTTTCAGTGAAGCGCGAAGCGCAGCAGTGTTGAAGCGCACGCTTTGCTGCGCTTTTTTTAAAAAAGTTAAAAACTGATTTGTTTTAAAGGAAAAAATATATATAAAGCTAAATTTTAGGGTTTTTGACACAAAGTAAAAGAAAGAACCAGCCTCTCATCACACAGACCAGGTAATTTCTCCTCTTCTTTCTTCTTCCATTCTTCTTCCTTTTTTCTTTCTTCCTTCTTCTTCTTCTTCTTCTTCTTCTTCTTCTTCTTCTTCTTCTTCTTCTTTCTTTTTCTGTTAACAAGCAGACTCTTTTTTTTTCTTCTTCCTTTCATCCTCCAATTTCCTCTTCTTCTTTATATGCTCTGTTTCACTTTCCTTCCTGCTCAGTTTCACCGCCTTTCTTTAAGCTCTGTTTTTCTTTATATTTTGTAGTTTTATTATGCTTGTCCTATGGAGGATTATTTGCTCTTTCCTTTAGTGTTTGGATTGCAACATTTGCTTATTTATCTTATTTTGTGTTCTTGGCTTCTTGCTTATTTAAATACTTCTATTTATTTGTGAAAAAATATTTTTTTTTGTTTTTTTTAAATTGAGCTTCATGTATAAAAAGCGCGCGCTTCGCTTTGCGCTTCGCGCTTTGAAGCTCCAGGGCTCTCGTCGCTTCATTGCGCTTCTCGCTCACCAAAACACTGGTCTAACCTCTATGAATTGCAAGCATACAGTAATATATACTAGAAACTTTTTGCAAAAAAAAAAAAAAAAAATCATCTCTATGAAGAAAGCCGAGGTGCTTAGAAGCCTTATAGACGGTTTCTTAGTTCTCTATTCACTGAGTATCCCTCCTATTGGTACACATGAACATATCTAGAGAACCCTCATCCAATGGCAGACCTCTATAATCTCGACATTTCACTATTAAACCAAAGAAAGAAAACAAACCGAGAAGATAAATAGGCGAACTGTTATATTTATACCTCGTATCCATCTCCCATCAGTATAACACCCAAGTCTTTAACTGATGCCCTAGGCAGAGTGTCTGCATATTCTTGCTTACGAATTGCCTCAGTTGAGCGTAAGAAAGACCATCTGCACATTTAGTCCATTACTTTTGAAACTAATATTACTTAGCGACTCCAAGTAGAAAAGAATCACATCTAGGTGGACTCAAAAGCAGACCTTCTTGCTACCTTCACAATGGGGATCTGGGTTGTGTATGTACAAGCCATCAAGGATGCTCCCAGGAGAACCAAGGTTCCCAGGAAAATGGGTGATGAGAACATATGATCAAAGCCAAGGGTAAGAACCCATCTCCAGGTGAATATCCCGAAAACAGGATGATCTTCAGGAAACTTTTGGAAGTAATAATCTGGAGCCTCGCCTTGGTCAATGAAAGTTCCTTCAGGGGAACAATAGAAACAAAACCAATTCTTAGTTATTGCATAATACTCAAATAGATAGGAGCAATTAATAGGAATAACTGATGAGAATGGTGGATTAAGACGGAAAGAAATGTTTTATATAGTCAAATTTAAAATTTAATAAGAACACCTATCGAAATATAATTCATCATACAGCATCAGTCACAGCCTTAGGTCCTACCGACTCATAAGTTAACAGAGACTAAATTTTCTGGTTTCATGCTAGATTTTAGAGAAAAAGCTTACTGTAATACTAAGATGTTAAGGAAAAAGTCGATAATCATGCCAAGATGGAATGTATAGTTGGAGTCTCTCTTCTTTACTCATAATTAAGTGAAATGGACTTGGAATTTCACAAGAGCAAGAAATCTTTACTAGATTAGATTTTGTAGCTAAGGTGAGATAGGATGAGAACTCCAAATTGATATCCAATAATTCAGAATATGAATGTGCCTATACTGCAAGTTCTGCAGCATAGGTGTGTGATAAGAACAGATACAGCTACTGCCCAAATAATTAAGCATACACAAATGCAGAGCCAAAAGCAAGAAAAAGAATGAGCGAAATTAGCTATGGCGAAAGGTTATACATGGGAACACATGACTTCGTAATATAAAGCATCAAGGATAAGAATGCAATGGGATAATTTTCTACAGAATCAACACCACTCACCTCAAGCATTCATGCCTGTACTCAAAAATCAAAATATGTACATAGCTCATATGCTTGAAATACACTACATTTGTCAATATCCTATGCTTCAATCCCAAACTACTTGAGGTCGGCTACATGAATCCACTACATCAATTATGCTTCGTTCAGGCACACTTCGTTCAATTTTAGTAAATAAGTTACCTTTTGAGGAAAATTAGTATTTCTCAATTTCTCTAAATCTCACTGCTATTCATCTCTACACTGATATGCAAGTCTCTACCAGAATATAGGAACATCTACAAGTACATATTTTATCTAAGCATTAACTATAAAAGGCTTTTTACACCTACATTTGCAGATAAGTTTAGCTTATTTACGACAATGAAAACTTTTACACTATCAGATCACCGAAAAGATAGCCAAAGGTACCCTTACCAAAAAAAAATGAGAATTTGGAATCTTGAAAATAAAACAGATTACCTATTACAACATGTAAATGAGACCTGATAGTATAAAATATGTTACACCATCAAGTCATATATACCTACTATAGTAGTTAACCTACCTTAATTTTCAAGACTTCAAATTCCACTAATACGGTGTATTACTTGTAAATATCTCTTTTGAATAACCTGATGGTGTAAAATATTATGTACACTAACCGTGCACAGAACTTAAACTCGTCTCAAATATACAACTATGCACCTTAAGTAAAGAAGCATAACAATATAAGTCTCAGCTGAAAATTTACCTAAGGCCATTAAGGCAGCAACAGCAAACATTTCAGCAATAGCCAAAGGCAAATTAGACAAAATTCCCAAGACTTTTCTTGGCAATTTCTTGAATATTCCAAAACCAACAACACTATTATTCTTTCCAACATTTTCTAAAGACCCTTCTTTTGTTTCAAGAATTGGTGGTGCAACATCAGATTCTGGCACTGTAATTTGCTCAGAAACATTCTTTTCTTTGTTGGGTTTTTTCCCTTCAACTGTTTTAAGCTTACATGTAAGTGTAAATGAAAATTTGCTGCCTTTGTTGTATACACCAAGAATTCTAGAGTTGTGAATAAAGGGATGATGAAAAGGTTTAATATTTAAAGCATGAATTTGCATTCTTGATGAAATCTTTAGAGTTTCCATTGATTTAGGAAACTGTTTAGTAGATGAGAGGTTTGCTTTAGTCCATGTATGTTTGGATATGCAACTGCGCTTCAACTGTATTTATACTCAAAGACGAAGTCATTTGACTTTGCAAGGAATTTAATAAAAAAAAGGTATAGATTTTTAAAATTTATGATATAAAATAAGTCGACGTTTGTGTGGCAACAAATCATCGTATTAAACTAAAAGTAAAAGTTTATTTTTAAATTTAGAAAAAGATCATTCTTTTTTAAACGGAATAAAAAAAATAAGTTCATTTTTTTTAAGGGAGTAAGTATTTTTTTTTAGAACGATAACCTATAGATTAAGGTTTCAATTTATATGGTAAATTTTAGTTGATATGAGTTTACGAAAGCAATGCAACCATTTTAAAACTTGTGATCTTAAATCATTCATAATATTTTTATGGCTATAATAACAATTCTTATAAAGTGCATGGAAAGTGGAAATTAAATACTAATTATCAAATTTAGAAAGTTGACATATTTTTAGAATGCATTACAAAAGAAATATTGTCATATTTTTGAATTAACGGAAGACACTTTTATATTAACAACACTACATGTTATCATTCATCAGTACAAGTATCGAGTATTTAGTACAATAAAATTTAGACAAATTGAAATAAATCATCCAATATCTCTTGTAAAATCGTGTTCAATATTTGCATTTACTTAATTGACCACTAGATGATATATTTAAATAAAACAAATTATACTTATAGATGTACTTATTAGTTATTAATTTCTCTCTCCTAATTTATGTGACACTTTTTTCTTTTTGAGATTCAAACTGCATGAATTTTGATCAATTTTCTATGTATTTCACAAAAATGATATGAGAAAAGTTGCAACTTAAAGTACGTTTCAAGTAGTTTTAAAATATATAAATATTAATGTTAAAATATTAAGCTAATGTAATCCAATTTAGCTTCAAAATATTATCAAGTTAATTCTCAAAAAGCGAAAAAATGCCATATAAATTGGGACGAATAGAGTACCATTCTTTGCTTTTACTATTTGTTAAATCTTTTTTAGAACTGTTTTAAAATATCTCACTAAAATGTCAGCTATATATATACTTCTTTTTGAGCTCACGTGTAATAAAGATGGCCAAATTTTGGAGAGATTTTTATTGAGAAATGCACTAAGCAACAAATTTCACCAAACCTATCCTCCTTTTTCTGAAATATTTTTTTCTATAATCTTCCTATGTTAGAGATAGTAGTTTTAGCAAAATGAATTTTGTGAAACATTAGTAAGTTTATTAAGAAAAAATACCAATCGTTAGCTATTTGTGAAATTTACTGGATATACTGTTGTACTGGCAGTTAGCTTCTATGATAATCGACCATTAAACGAAAAAACCATTAACTTTTGTTAAGAAGCACTACTTAAAATTTGAAAACAATCAAAGTCATGAAGTTCCATGAAAACATAGTGTTATGACACAAAAATTCCATAAGACCAGTTGGATCAAGCAATTATAGAACTTCTTGCCAGTTACCAATCCATGCTTGTTATAAAATGTCACCGATAATTGATTTCTAAACAATTTGATAGTGTAAAATTTATTTACATTTTACACCGTCGGTACTCTCACCCTTGGAGGGGGTAAGATCTGCACACATCTCACCTTTTCCAGACCCTATTTGCAGAATATTTACTGGGTATGTTGTTGTTGTTACACAGTCTGTACTCGGTACATATAAGTCGGACTCATAGTTAAATAGGTGCCAATTATGGTGCAAAAAGAGGAAATACTTGAAGCCTAATTTTGAATATAATGAAAGACAACTCTGGACACTGCTTTGCTAGAGATAAATAGGTCAACTACACTATGATATACACACATGATTAACAATTCTATATCTTTGATCCCTAACACTTAAAGAGATGGAATCCTACAAAATTAGGGAAACAACTAAGAGGAAACCAACAATCAAGAGAAACATCTTGATGAAGAACTTTGCACCATCTACATGGGTTGAATGATGAAATCCATGAGCATAACCCCCATGAAGTGAACCCGAAAAGAGGTATGGAACTCCCGTAGTCGCACCATATACCGTAGCATCATGAAATCCTTGCACATGAAGGTTAAAAAAAGATGGAATAGCTCCAAATAGAGCAGATAATGTGAAGTTCCCAAACCTTGCACTTGCCATGGGCACGAATCCCCCCATCGAATCCAACTCATCGTGCCGGAAATAGTTCATATCGAGTGATGGAGCTGTTTGTGGTCTTGGCCCAACTGGACGGTTAGGAATGTTCATCCTGGAAAGCGTGCGAGACCTCGGGTCAGAGCTTTCCTTTCCTCGACCAAATATGGGAACCAACTTCTGCTCTTCTATGAGAGCCTTACAAACTGGGCATTCGTGGGAATGTGAATGAACTTGCAACCATTCACAAAGACAAGGCCAACAATAAAGGTGGCCGCAGAGAGTCACAATAGGATCTTGAGCTATTTCAAAGCAGATATTGCATTCAAAATCACCACGCTCACTACTCATATCACCTGAATGCACAGTATGCAATGATTCACCAGTCTCGCGATCCATATATATGCACAACCGTTGAATCAAGAAACCTGTGAATAGGCTTGAATTAAATTATCCAGTGACTCAAGATGCAACGAGATAACAAGAAAGAGTGGATGGGGGTAAACGATATAAAAAATAAAAAGTTGTGACCAAACACAAGAGATAATATTGCAGCCTGTCACACCAGGAAGTAGAAACAGTGGTCAGCCTTCCAAGAGGAGAATAAAAATCTATGAACTGACAATAGCATGTAATTCTCCTCTCCTAAGGCGACAAATTTTAGGTAGAAAGTTAACACGGAACTAAACATCTAATAACATACATAATCCATTACCCTCCTCTTCTACTATCTTCTCCACCGCTTTTGTGTTTCACCCTGACCGTAATGCAAGACTAGAAAAGGAACAGCGAGGAAATGAATCTTCAATACTATCATGTAATTTCAAGGGAAGAAACAACCTAAGGAATTTTCTTTCTGCATCTAAGTGGTAGAGCTTTGCAGACGTACATTAGTTTAGACTACGCACACTAATGTTATAGTTCAAAAACAAAATTTGTCATGGAAAAAGAAATCTAACTTCTCCAAGGGGCAGTCTCTCTTTAAGTGTTTGACCAATACAACTATACTAGAAAACCATGGGCAAACTGTTGACAAACGTCTGGCGTAACAAATTGCTATGAACTCAATACAATCATTCTCGAGGTGTGTGTCTAATTTGTATTTCTACTCATTAAACTCCTGAAAAATTAAGCAATCCGCCAACATCCCTCAAATCCAAACTAGTTGAGTTCAATAAACATGAATCCATTAAAGATGTTCTTCCCTGTCCTTTCTAAAGTCTAATTGCTTACTTTATAGACTCTCTGCATAGTTGAAAAAACGGACTACCGTCTAATTTTTTACCGTCCTCTTACTGCCATCCCGTTAATAAACATTTACCTTACTACTCAGGAAAGAAATCGAATCCACAATATCCCTCCATTCGAGCCTCTTTAATTTTAATAAGAGAATCATGAAGATATAATAGCACAAGAAACAATCACATCCGTGAACCAAGAGACAGTCAACTCCCTAGATAAACGACAACATATACTCACAAGAGCAAACATTGGGAGACCTATATTAACGGCAACATTTTGGACTGTTTGCAGCAACAAGAACAAATTCCAGCATAGTGCAGATTGAAGCTACCAACATCAAACCAAAGACCAGAATTCAACCATATACTCGCTTTATTCACTCTTTCCCCTTCCCCCTTTAACATCACAGCCCATAAGTGATATTGTCCTCTTTGGATCTAGGCATGCACAAGTTTAAAACGCATCGCACGTGCATACTTATATACTCAACATCTCTCGTGTGTTTTTCCGAAGTTGGATTCTCCTAGTTGGGGTGTCACCCCAACCCCCCCCCCCTCCCACCTAACCCCTCACCCCACCCCCCACCCCAAAAGATTACATGCCCCAGTCCAATTCCTCTTCTTGATAGTTGTATTAAGATAAAGATGGAAACTTTATATTGTTAGTCACCAATCAAGAACTCATTTGAAGATTAAAATAGAAAAAAGAACCTTTAACAGATCCAACCATAGATCACATAACAACAATATTAACAATAACTACCCTTCAAACTCAAACTAATTAAATAAAAACAAATCTTCCATATCCATTTTGCTCTATTTTAAATCCATTTCAATATTCCAACACAAGATCACATAACAAGAACAAATCCAAATAACATATGCATGGAATTAAAAAGACAAAAAAGATCAAGAACCCACCTGATATTAAGGAATAAAAGATGAGAATCTTGAAGGAACTAGGACAACAAAAGCATATATATTCAGTGATCTGAAAAGAAAATATTGGTAAGTAGAGAAAGAAAAGGATATTATTAGCAGCTAACAAACACACAAGGCAAGAACTTTTTTCCTTAACTGTAGTGTCGGTTGGTTGATGGATCACCCTCTACTCCATTCTGTTAATGTCTTAAATCTGGCAAGTACACTGATTACTACACAAATGAATGAGAACTAATTATAAAAACCAATTAATTTTAATATGCTCTTTCCAAATATTCTTAGAAAACATTACCTCAAAAGTTTGGTACGATAGTACTACTAGTTTTTTTTAATAATTTTTAGATATATATAAAATGGTGTTTAAAAACTTATACCAAAAATGAAATGCTAGAATGATGCTAGTATTTTCGTATAATAAAGCAATTTCTAAAGAATAATGGCATATGGTTCGACAAGCGTGACATGCGCTTAATTCATACGTACATCACAAGTTAAGCTCTTCCTACAAAATTATAATCTGAACGCGAAATCATATCTTTTTTCTGACTAAAGGAGGACAAAGGATTACTAGGTATGGAGTTTTATTAACCTTTAGTCCAATGGTGTACCTAAAAATAGATTTTCACTTACCAAGAAGTCAAAATATTAACACAATTGGATCATACTATTTTAAACCACTTGTTTATTAGACTTTAAAATACTCTTAAAAATACAATCTTGCAATTTATAATGTGTTTCTTCTGAATATTTTATAAAACCTTTTAATATTTGCTTATTCACGTGTGCATATGTAGAGGACTTGAACATACAAGTGGATGTACCAGCTGAAACGTGGAGAATTTTTGTCTGGTCACTTTCAAAGCTTTGAATAAATCGGACAATGGGGAGTGAATAGAGATAATTTTGTTCTCATTTCTCAAAATACAATTATTTTCCTTGTTGCTTCTATAATAGTATAACAATAAAAACAAATCGTATTGGTAACAGAACTTTTATTAACTAGAAACTCACTAAAAAGTCCAATGGTAACGATATACATTATTCATTCGGACCATTTTGTATCGAATAATCTACAAGTCCTAAAACTTCTTAATCAATTTACATTTTGTGAATTGAGTCTAGCCTAAGGTGTGTCCATTTGGAAACACAATTTGTTATATCATCAAATTAAAGGGGAAAAAAAAAAGAGTTAATTTACTAATCCATAGTTCCATACTTTACGTCCATTGCCTTTTTTTTGGAATTTTTACACTCTATATCCATAAAATTTAAAGTATTTACAAGTCATACCCATTACAAATTATACTACCCATAAAACTAAAAGTATTTACCCAACCTACCCATTTATTATTGTATACATTTATATCTTTAAAGTATACTGCATAAATTATGGTATACAAATCTACCCATTTATTATTGTATACATTTATACTTTTAAAGTATACTGCATAAATTATGGTATACAAGTCTGGAGGTATATAAGTCTGGAGGGACATTTATTACTGTATACCTTTGTTATGCCTTATAGGTATATACCTTTATGGTATACTGCATAAACTATGGTATACAAGTCTGGATGAGTAGAGTGGGTATATAATTTAGTGGGTAGATCCGGTAATATTTGAAAGTAGTGGGTAGTGACTGTAATTATTTTAAGTTTTGTAGGTATTTTTGGAAGTGTCCCTTTTTTTGGGTTTTCCTCTTGAGAAGACAATCAGCTGATACGCACTTAATTTGGACCAAATGAAGCCACCTCTGTTAGAGCAATTTGAGACGCATAAAACATAAAAAGAAACAGAAAAACATGCATCCACAAAAACTATATACAAATAAAACCTATTGTTTGATACTATTAATAGTAATTATTGCAAGTTAGGCAATGAAGAAGGAAACAATCTTAGGCGCATTTTGAACAACTAGGCTAACCTCTTTTTGAGCAAACCGAGCAACTATGTACAAAATCATTCGAAGACTAGACACCCTCGAAAAACTTGAGAAGGAAAATGACTTTCAGAACTTGCTAGAGCCTTAAATTTGCATATGCTGAGACTCACTATGTATAGGTCTTATGAGCATTGTGTTAAAGAGTAAATGGATCTATTTCTGTAACGAACGATAAAATGTTAGCTGGATTAAGCATTATTCTTCATCTTCAGAATCAGAACTGTTAACTTGCTCTCTTGGACCTTCAATTGCACCACTCACATGCCTTCCAGCAGGGTGGATAACATCTGATGCAAACTGGTTTGCTGATGAGAAAAATAACAAGGAAAAGAGAGGAGACGGGGAGATTAGCACACATACATGCAAATGAATACCACACACTTCTTTTTACTGCGATACTGAACTAAAAAGACCTTAGTGATGAAAGTATGCAACTATTAAGCAACTGGAGATACATTATGGGAGTAATTGTTATCTAACACCAGAATTAGCAGCAAGTCCCAAGTGTATTTATTTGGTTACCTGATACGAAGATCTTCATAAAAAGTGCCCTCACGAACTGGATTTCAGATTGATGCACGCTAACAAACTTGGACTGCAAAGGCAGAATAATGTAGGTCAACTGAAATTGCAAAATCAGCTGCTTGGCAGCACCTTTATAAATAAAGATATTATAAAAATTTAAAGGTCCAACCAGGTTCTTGATACTAATATAAGTTTAAAACCAACTGCTCCACACCAGGGTGTACGACTAAGATCTATCTAAAGTATAAAATAGCTAGAAAAGGAAACTCGACCCATTGATCAGAAGGCATCCGGTGCCATCAGACCTCATCAACCAAACTTAAATTAAGAATGTAATTTCTTCCTCGCTCTAATGCATAATTGGGAACCATAAGCTCCCTGCCTTGTGCCCCCCAACCCCCACTAGAAGGAAAGAAACCAAAGAGGGCAAAAATAAAATAAAATAAAAACAAAATATAAAAGAAGCGAAGTAGAAAGATTAAGTCTATGATTACCATTTGGCCATACAAAAATCCAACAACTTGGTCCAGTCTGGCCTGATGCTTCAAGAGGAAAGGACGAAGATGATTCGTATACATTTGCCTTGCCCCCTGTCAATAGCAAATAAGAGCACATACAGTTTACATAATACTCCTGTTCACTTAAATTGTTCTCCCACATCTGGAAGTCATGCTTTTTATTATTCATTTAAGTAGAGCATACATATATAGGAAGAGGCATACAAGCAATACATTTAGGCAGTAGTTGCTGAATGGCATCCAAAATTTGTTTAATATCGACATTGACAGGTGAAATCAGAAAGGAAAAACAAGTGAAGAGGCACTAAGTTCTCAGTATAGGTTAAAAGGGAGGAGAAGACACTCAAAAACTATACAGTAGTTTTAGAACTACTGGCCACATGCAGTTTTGTATAAAGATAGTGAGAAAGCAACAGCTTTTCCTGACAGAGATTGTAAAACTTAGTCAAAGACACACTTAGAGGATCAATGCTTATAGCGCTCTAAAGAACTCTGCATCTCAATTTAAGATGTTGAAAACAGAAGCGTTTGCTTATGCAGGAGAAATATCCTGAATGATGCTATAGCTATGCACAACCCCATCTACAGGACAACTTGATAATATGGAATAAGAGACAAGGATAAATATGAAACAGCACGACAATGTAAAGAGAAGTGCATCTGCTTTAGCTTACATCAGTAGTGGGGAGTTGAAGCCACACAAGAAATCCAAACTTCATGTGGTAGTACAGAGGAAACCTGACGAAATTGGAACAGAGAAAAGAAAAAGAAATCAGCAGACTAAACTAGCAGAAGCATTTTCAACATGGTTTCAAGTTTAATGAGCGGAACAGGAGCTATACCAGCGGAGAAACTTATCAGTGAATAACTCAACAATACTGAAAGACCCATACGCTGCAAGCAACATAATGAATTCTTTCAGTTATAAGAAGACTATTCAAGAAAATGCAACCATATAATCCCACAACCCCAAGGTACAAGCGGAGCAAATACCCAAGTGTTAGACTGAACATTATAATACAAACTTAAAATCCACCCGAGAACGCTATGCCGATCCACATAATAGTGAACCCCAATAACCGCTTAATGAAAGCACATATGCCTAGTTGCCTACAATGCACTCCTTCCGTCCCAGTTTGATTGTCATAGTTAGGATTTCAATAGTCAAACTTATTAAATTTGACCGTGAATTCGGACGCATAATCTTCAATTCTTTTGAAATAAAACTTACATATTTGGAAACTACATAACAACTAAGAACTAAGCAGTACTACAAGTCACAATAAATTACAATTCAAAATATTTGAAAGACATATGAAAACATTGTGGCCATAAAAAAAAACTCATTTCACTCTCGAAATCCGGACAATGACAAACAAATTTTGACCTAGGGAGTACTAAAATACTGTAGTCTCTTAGATCATTCCTAATTTCAACATGTCTTCTATGTACAATCATCATTTTATGTTGTTTATAGGTAAAATTCAATAGTTGCTTATGTTAACAACCTCAATCAAAAAATAAATAAATAAATAAATTCAATAGTTGCTTTGTAAAGTAATAGTCATTATTTGTAACTTGCAATACAAAATTCTAATGTTCTAAAAGCAACTACATTAGCTGCATAACAATGCAACTGCAGAGCCCCCCTGGAAAACATATATACAGTTCTTGTTGAACCTGATGCTACAGTTTCTTCAGTCTGCGCCTAAATTCAACATTTTCTTTACAAGTACTAACATATCAACTAAAAATGGGCTACATATATGGTTTTATTTTAGAATCTTGAAATACTAAAGGAAATACAAAAGTAGAGACTGCTGCTAAAAGTAAATAGTGGATTAAGAGGTTTATAACCAATAAGAAAAAGCATTAGGATAGCAAAGAGAATAAACAATATCACAAACCTGCCCAGTACAGAAGCCACTTTTTCTGCTCATTTACATCTCTTCCCTCAATTGCTTTAAATGTGGAATAAACAGGTAAAACAATCCCCACAGAACAGCTGTAGATGTCATATAATAACAATGCATCATCAGAAGAGGAGAAATATCCTTTTATCTTGCCCAAATAGAAATCATACTTCTAACGGAAAAGCAGTTTTTTATAAAATCATAAACCATAGTTCCAGCACTAAAATTAAATAGCAGCTAACCATGCTGTTCGCACAACAATATTAGAGCCCAGTGGAGAAAGCAGCAGTCTTAATCCTACCTGCATTGGATAGAAATCACATTCATATAAACTGATATGTTCTAAGATAATGGGAGAAAAAGATGCATGACACAAAAAAAAAAAAAAAAATCAATTTTCTTTTTCTGAAACAGTACGGCAATAGTAACCGTAGGTCATAGGTAATAAGTGATAAGGCGGAGCAATTTGAAAAGTAAGGGGCAATGAATGCATAGATATGCTTGTCAAAGCCAAACTACGAGAGGAGTAGAGTGTAGATTCCACTCAAATAATCCATCCTCAACTTAGAGCACTAATTCACAATTCAATCAACCAGTACGAAGAGATGTTAACAAATATATGCAAGTCCAAAGTATGTGTATACAGTGTAGAAAGAAGGATAAGGACAAATTTCCTGTTAAGAAAATGAAGCTTAGGTCTAATCAACCCTAAAAGTTAGCTCATGAGGGGACGATTGCGCAAATCTATATAAGAAGATAAACACATCCCCTCAACCAATATGACACTGAATACCCCTCATAGACCCAGGGATGGACATTTGGAGCGTGAATAACATAACATGCAGCCTTACATCGGGAAAAACAACAACAGGAATGAATATGACTGTGATGACAAGTTAAGAAAATGGATTTCCACAAAAGATAGCTCATGGGACGAGGATTACCCAAAACTATACAAGCAGACAACACAATTTCCTCAAGAATTGTGGGACACTCTAACAGTAACAATAGTATTAGCAAACAAACTTCAATACGAAGCCCTTAGACGTGTGATAGCAAAGCAGTAAATACAACATACCTCGCTACAAAAAACCCTCAATTAACAACAAATAAAACAGTCCCCTTCCCTAGCTCACGACGACCTATCCATCATGCTCAACCCCTATTTAAAGCTAGGTAATCCACCTTTTATGAAACAACACTTAAGACATAACATTAGTTGTTTGTGATTTAACCAAACTGCATTTTCCGTCCTGAATTGAAGAGAATATTTCATTAACCAAGCAAGCTTTTCTCTCTAACTATTAAAATCCGCTAGAGGCAGTATAAATAGCTATACATTATACACTAACTATACACGGCGGCTATACACATATTATACATATATTATACACTAAATATAGCCTAATCCTAAGTCCAGATAAAAGGAGAATTAATCCTTTTAAATACAAAATTAGACTTGATAATTCATATAGCTGACCGCAACTAATTTACGATTTAGGTATAGTTGACCGATCAATAAATTTTCAACAAATTGTTTGCAACATTACTATATAGAGAATGCAAATACTGAGAATTCAAGCAAAAAAATAAAAAATAAAATTGCATAACAAGAGTAGGTAAAGTGTAGAGTAACCTCGGGATCCATTCAGTTAACGGAAGTTGAAGAAATGGATTAATTGTGGCACAGTTTGCAGTAAAGAATTAGGGCAAAATAGGTAATTTGTTGTGGAAGATTAAAACACTTGTTTAAAGGAGGTTTTTGCGGTCGCCATCACCGGGGAATTTGAACTCATCTTATTTAAAAATTAATTTTAATTAGTAGTAGTAGTAAACAAATGCACTACTTTAGGCATACGTATTGCTTATTTTGGACTACAAATCCCAAAAATCTTACCACATTTTAAAACTCCGCTTCAAGTCAAACCAAGACGACTATTTTGAAACGGTACGAGTAATAATTTGGGAGCTAGTACCTTACAATTGATCAGCTCTCGCCACGTGTAGTTCCAAATACTCCCTCCGTCCCAATTTATATGGCACCATTTGACCGAGCACGGAGTTTAAGAAAATAAATGTTACCTTGTTAAGTGTCAATTTTACCCTTGAAAAAGTAAGAGTGAAGATTTGAGAAATAAAAAAAGGGGGAAATTTTCAAAACTAGACACCCCTCAACACAAAATTACAAATGAGAGGCCACATTTCATCCATAGCACCCTTTATTTTTACATTACACAACATATCACCCCTTATTTTCAAAATTACACAACATAGCACCCATTTAAACTAAAACCCTAGGAACCACTCCCTCACCCTCCCCCACCACTGCCCCACCACCAGAAACCGACCTGCCACCGCTGCCGCCGCCGGCCGGCGGTGGCCGGTGGCTGGAAAACCAAAAATTCACCAGATTTGTTTATTTTATTTGTGGATTTGTTTAAATAATTGTTTTTTGATAATTTTATACACCTAAATCTATCAAAATAATAAATTATACATGTAAATACATATAAAATTGTGTATGCAAGAGGGAAAATACAAAAATATACACAAAAAATATAAATTTTATACAAAACATCCATAAAAGTGCACGAATCTGAAACTTATACTATTTTATTCATTGTTCATACACGCATATACAGCTTTATACAAAAGTTACAATGCATAGAATGTGTTTTATACACTGTTAATGCGTACATATACAGATTTATACATTTTTATACACGTTTACAGAATTGTATAAACTTGTATAAAATGTATAAAAGTGTATAAACTCGCAAAACTGACTTTAAACAGTGCTTCGGGCAGCTTTTACACAAAAGCTTAACAAACATCCCAGATCTATATAGTTTTATACAAGAAAAACACTAGATCTAAACATTAAACAAGAGTTTTAATAAAAAACTAGTAGATCTCAATGAATTTTTATGATAAAAATGAAGAAAAAAAAAAAGAAACTCGATAAATAAACTCCTCACCGGAGTTTGGATCGGAATATACACGAAAATCAACATTGCTATTCAAAAAGCAAAAAAAAAAAAAAACGAAAAGAAGAAGAAGAAGAAGCAGCGGTGGCGGTGGTGGTGACGACCTCGGCGACGGCGACATTGGTGGTTTGGAGGAGAGAGGATGACGGTGGGACAGTGGTGGAAGAGTTGGGGGGGTGGGGGGCGGCGGATTATGTGTAATGGGGAAGAGAAGAGAGAAAAATGGGAAGGAGGAGAGGAAAAATGGGGGCTAGGGTTTTTTTTCTTTATAAAGGGGGTGTTATGGAGTGAAAGAAAAAATAAAAAAAAAGGAAGGGGTGCTATGTCATGTAAGGTAGCAAAATAGGGGTCTTTTTTGGTAATTTTCATGAGTGGGTGTTTCTCAATGTAATTGTCCCATAAAAGGAAGTTGTTGTTAGGTTGGTTTAAAAGTATGTAGGACCCAACAAGAATAAAATAGAGATAGTGCATTAAATAGTTGTAAGAGGGAGTAATATATTTCTCAATCACGTTTCAAAAGTAATTTTCTATTGTCTTAAAAACATATTCACGTGATATTATCTTCACTAATTACCGTTTGACATCTCGTTATAAGCCAAAAGTAACAATCACTTTAATTAACCGAATAAGAGGTTATAAATGCTCTTGAATTTGACAGAATGTAGCAATATATGCTTCATCAGGAACTAAACCAATTTGCTGTCTTTCCAGGCAAATGAACATGTACAAAGGAGCAACATTATTTTTTGTACAGCCTTGTCAAGGCTAACCTGTGAATTAGTAGCAAATTGTATTTATAGGTCAGAAGCTACAAACTTGGTAAACCTCAAATAATCATGCAATATAAATAAAGAGTCTCTCATCAGGACAGAAGAGATGATAACAGTTAATAATATATATTTGGCAAAGTTACACCACAAACTTCCTGAATCAGCCTTGTGTTTGATCACTTTGATCCAACTGGACTGCTACTATGTGATACATTAAGATTTGATTAACACCTGAGTGCTTCACTGATTCTGCAAGACTGAAAAAATAGAAAAACAAGAGTGCTTTCTATAACCTTCTTCAAAATCATGATCTTAGAGATTGCGAACGTTCATCAACTGCTTTGAAGTGTGAGAAGTTTCTTATGACACAAATTTGCAAGAACCAGCTTCTTGTACTTCGAAGTGGTTAATGAGCAACACCAGCCTCTATCACGTGCTCTTAACAATTCATTGCAACTAGTATTCTGTTTCTAGAACCCCATCAATGAGACCAAACTCCATGGCCTGCCATAAAGCAATAAAGAAGAAAATGTTTGATGAATCAGATGGATTCGGCCTGATGTCCAGTAAAAGAATGGCATTGTAAAAGAATGAAATCAGATAAAATAGAACCATATCTACATGAGAAACTACTAGCAACATTACCTCAGAGACTGACAAAAAACGATCCCTCTCAGTATACTGTTGCACCTTCTCAATTGGTTGGCCAGTAAAGGCAGTATACATCATGTCAATTTTCTGTATAATCAAGTAGAATATCAAAATCAAAAGTAAAGTCCTGGAATATATGCTACTGTTAACAACTCTGACCAGAGTTTTAGTTTAAATTAAAGGTGTTACAAAAGTCTATTTTCCATAATCCCAATTTAACAAAGCTATGTCCCTAGTCAAAAGTCTGGAATCACGTCATTCAAGTTTAGGAGTCACGTAATCTCCACAAAGAACCACCAATGTTAGCTTAAAAGAATACCCTGCAGGGATGCAATCCATGTATAAGATGAATCAGAAATTTCGTGATTCATTCCAGCATGCATGCATATCTTTTTTACTAAAGTTGCATGAAGTTTACAAGGAGATGTCTTTATGGTCATCCTGGTCCTATGCTGTTTCAAAATTAGACAAATGAAAAACTGAAGTCCACGGAACCTTCCGAACTATCCGAATTAATCATCACTATGCTTAATCTGGATGATTGTATAACAGTGACTTTGTAGTAGATTACCACAAATACGAGGTGGACCTCCATCAACATAGCTTCAAAACCCTATTAGACATGTTCTATATCTGTATGGTATACTACAATATGGCCCGTCAAAAGGTTCCAGCAATACCTATCTTACGACCATGTCTATTTAGTGCATAAATTTCACTTGCCTCTTAAAATTTCCTTGTCTACTCTGAGTCGTCTAAATTTTCTGAGTCACGTCAAATGTTGGTGACATTGCTGATATAATCTAATCTATGCATATAACTTTATTAGAAGGCTTTCAGCCTATTTTTTTCTATATCATTATAGTATGCTTTGTTTGTACCTTCGCAACTTGATCTTGTCTACATCATCATATTAAAATTAGGTTGGTATCAAATCTTTTAGACTATCTGACAATATTTTAGGTTGTGTATCTGACTATCTGCAACCATGATATTTGCCGTGTATCCTTTGATTGTTGCCAGATTTTTTTTTTTTTTAATTTGATTAATGTTGATATACATATCCTAAAAAACTTTGAATGTGTACATGATACACATTGATCTGACCACTATGACAATAAACTTTAAACTTTAAAGTATTTCGGGAGATAGAAACATTTCTTGCAAATTTAAGCTCGGTCCACATGAAACAAAAGCTCTCTATTAAGAAACTTTGTTTGCAAATTTAAGCCAGGTGCCCCGTGAAACAAGAACTCTTTATTGCTCTTCATTGTTTTATCCCCCGCCCCTCCAACCAAGGGGGTTGGGTGCCAAGAAAAAGATCAAGTTAACGAGAGCTATAAATTTAACTTTCAGACCAAGCAAAAATAATCTTCTTCAGAACCCACGCGTAGATTATGATATTTAGAAACAAAAGATTGAATAAGAAAAATTACTAACATGGCGAGATTGAACCGCTTCATTCACTTGACGCCGCACATCCTCCACGTGACCCTAAAGCAGCAAGAACAAGTAGGATTTTAATAGAAATAAAAACAATTTAAGTTGATAAAAAGAAGCAACCTCATACAGTTAAAAACTAGCAAAAATATTCTAAAATATATTTGAGTATATTACAACTACCTCTGCTCTAATTGTTGAATACTAGATACATCTCTTCTCAAGCTTACAAAATTAGAGCAACTCTTTATAGTGAACTTTTTGTACTTGAATGTCAATTAAAAACATCTAATATAATGCCGAATTTCCCTCACTGTATACTAGTTTCCTTTTACATTTGGAGTAGCACACTATCCTCAGCTTTCTAAGTCAAGAGCATTACAATTAAATACCTAACATATCTTGGAAATAATTTTATGTCTTTTCTTTAATAAGGAATTCCTAATGTCTAATAAAAAAAATGAAACAAAAAATGATAGAGAATAAGCATTTATTAAAGTTCCCATTCATTAAGCCTAACGGGAAATAAAAGCAAAAAAGAAAAATTATACATCGCATATTTACCAAAGTTAAGTATAACATACGACAACTTTAATTCACCATTATAAAGTTTAGTACAGTAAATTTTTACTATTTTTTGTCAGACCAAATTAGCTATTAACGTATTTTACTATATGAGAAACTTATATTAGAAAAGAAAAGGGCAAAGAGTGCTTATCTTTCAAACAGGCGAAAAAAAAAAAAAAAAAAAAAATCTCTTACTAATAATTAGGAAAAGAAAAAGATTGGAGAATGCCCCAATAATACAAGAGAATGCAGAAAAGAAATATAAGTAGAAGATCTTTTGGGCACTCCAATTGCCAATGTTTTAAGTGGAGAGAGTGTTTTTCAACATCTTAAAGGGGAAGTGTTTGTGATATTGCCAAATCAGAGAAAGCTAGCAGTAATTAAACCAAATTAACACATCTTAACTCAAAAACTCTCAACAACCTTTAAAAGAGATTAGAACTTACTCCACAACCACTCTGAGGTTGATGAATCATTATTCGTGCATTTGGCATTGCATACCTCATGCCCTTTTCTCCACCGGCAAGAAGAAGTGCTCCTTGGCTTGCAGCTACTCCAAAACATACTGTACCAACCTTAGGCTTTATCTGAAAAAGAAATCATCTCTTTAAAGCATAATTATTGTAAGAGCGTAACTCCAAACAGTAGTTCATCTCTTCAATTGAAAGTTGTTCAACAGTTGAATAAACTGAATGATTATAGACACTACATACTGGCAAACTTACCCATGACATGCAGTCATATATTGCCAAGACAGAATAAGTACTTCCACCAGGACAGTTAAGATACACCTGATATTGCAAAGCATGGACATAATTGTAAGTAAGGCCCTTTTATATACAACTTGATTAAAAGCAATCTAGCTATACGGTTATGCAATGGTACCAAGATATCTGAATTTTCATCTATAGTTGCAAGGGTCACAAGTTGTGATATAACTCTCTGAGCAACTGCAGAGGTGATTGGCTGTCCAATGAAGATAATTCGATTCCTGAATAACACAGTAGAGAGATCCAAGGGCCCCCCTGGTGTCATCACGGCAGGCATGACGGGTGGATTCCCCTTTTTTGCTTCTATAACGCCATAGCTGTTTCCATAAATTCCAAAGAAAAGCTGTTACATTTTCCAGGTGACATGTTTCGATCAATGATTGGTCTATGTCTATGCACATTGACCATGTGAATTTTCAAAGACCACCAAGTAACACAATACATTCAATAAGGAATGCTTCTGCTTGATAGTTCAATGCAGGTTGGCCGACCACCTATTTGGCATGCGCGTATGGATCCATGCTTGAGTATTCTTTATATTGTAATATGAAATTATTTTTTTATCGTTACTGTACAATGTGGAATTATATATTTTGGATAAATTGTTTCATAACTTCCCTATAAGAAATTTTTGTCTTTGACCTATTTAATCCAGCTCTCTAAGACTTAGCAAGCACCATAACAATATCAATGTGGGCATGAAAGTTGATTCTCATTGACAGACTCTCAGTTTCTAACAAGGTACAACATACCACACACCAATACCATCAAAGTGGAAGTGCAGAAAAGCTACTCATAATTAATTTCAATAACTACATTTCTAGTGAGTATTGAAGTAAGACAACAAAACTTCACCAGTTTCGGACAAGTGGGAAAACAACAGTAAGCACATTTCAAGAGCAAGGAAAAATTATCTTTCAAAATTCTAGATCGAAGAAGTCTGTTGGAAGATCTTACTATCAAGTGTGCAGAACACCTCTTTATTCTATTGACTTCTTTCAAAATTTAAACTATATCACCAGATTCACCACATTACTACATTTGTTGATATATTTTACGAAACATGAACTTTCAAAGCAATATGATAAGAGCAAAATGATAGTAAGTACACACAAGTCTTAAGGATTGAAGATTAAAACCTTGAATTGGTTTCGTGTTCATTGAGCTTTAACGGGATCCTTTGTGTCTTGCTTGAATAACCTAGAAGTTGGGAAAATATAACCAAACTATCACCAACAGAATTAGAAAAAAAAAAACAGAAAAATTATCAATATCCAGATTATTAAGTAGCTAACTAAGGCATCCAACGGTATCGCCTAGTGGAGGAGAACTATGAAGTCTCAGGTTCAAATCCGAGCCGAGGAAAAAAATAAAAGGTGATTACTCCCAAACTGAATAAAAGTAGCTAACTAAGTACTTAATTAACTAAAATAAAATTCCATTGCTAATAAAAACCTAACTTACCAATAGCTGATGAATCAGAATAAGGACTTCGAAGAACAGAAACTATCTGTTTCCTTAAGCTTCTGCAGAAAAAGTAATTAACAACATTAATTAAGATAATTAATTAGCTAAGCAAGTAATTAACCAACTCAAAATAGCTAAGAATGTAAATTACCTAGATGAAAACAGAGAGGAAGAAGGAGATTTTTGGAAAGATAGTGGTAAATTTGAAGTGCCGGTAATTGCAGAAGTTACCATATTTGTATGCTCCGGCGAGGTAAATAATTGAAGGGAGAGTGTGCAACAATTTCTGGTAAACGGGATAAGAACATCGGGGATAACCCGAACCAACTGTTGGATCTTTAATGGGCTACTAGCATGGAAGATTTACACAAATAAGCATATTTGTACCTAGTTTTGAATGATTGAGCACTTTTATAATTTAATGAAGTTGTAACTAGGAAAATATCCTCGCTTCCTTCACTTATTCATCTAGTGAGTGCAAAAATTTTGTTCATTTTAAAAAATAAATGAGGCCAGATCGATCTCACTTCGAATATCTGTAAAGTTATAAAGCAAACAACTTCAAGTGTTAAATAGCTTTTAATCACGACAATCTGGCCGCACTTACTGAATGTCCATTTTATAAATAAATGAGGCCAGATTGTCCTCACTTCGCTTATCCACAAAAATTAAAGGAAAACATAACATCATAACCATCTGGCCGCACCAATTCATATAGTGAGTCAAACTACTATGTACATTTTTTCAAAAATAAAGACTAAATCATCATTAATTTTCATAAATTTAAGTCATAAACACCAAAATTCTATTAGAAGTAATTATTTTGCAACTTAACTAAAACAATGTGGTGAACAATCTAATGCAACGAAAAATCAAATAGGACATAGAGCCCATTTGGGTTGGCTTAGAAACTGCTCAAACCAGCTTTTAAGACAATTTTAGTTCATATGAGTGTTTGATTTGTGCAAAACAACTTAAAGCACTTGACATTTAAATTCTGAAAAAGCCAAAAGTCATAAGTTGTGTAATCCCAATTTATTATTTTTGGCTTAAAAGATGTTATGGTTTGACTATTTTATCATTTTATTATGGAGAATTCTCTATGTTGAAAACACGAAACTAGAGCTGACCGACGATGCTAGTGGTGGAGACGGAGAGACGGCGGCGGAGATGGTAGTGGAGGGGTTGTCTTAAAGGACAGTCCTAGGAGGGATTTGGATGCAGGAGGGTGCATGGAAACTATATTTGCTCAAAGTTTCAATACAATGTGAAAAGTGTTCAAATTTTCGATTCATGTACTGCAAATGTGCTCAATTTGCACAAAAGGAAAAAGAACTTTAATGGGTGATTTATAAAAATATCAATACTTCTGGCATAACGTCACAGATATTACCTCCATGTGAAAAGTATTATAAATTTAGCCCTTATAAGAAAATAAAGCTTCTAAGGGCATCTCCAACCCTCAACCCCATTTTCTCCTTCAAAATGGAGAAATCCTCAAAATGGGGTAAACTTACTCCAACCATTCCTCTATTTTTTCCTCCAAAAAAGAATATTACTTTTTATATTCTTCTCTCTCTTCTATATTATATTATTATCTTTATCTCAATTTTATTTTCTTATTTCCATTAATGCATTACGAGGTGCAAAATGAACATTTTTGTCCTTAATTTTTTTTTGTCGAGCTGACAATTATTCAAGTCATTGATTTTCATCTACTACCAATTTTACATAAAAATAATATATACGAAAATTAACTTATCAAAATTATACGCCATGATTAAAATATATAAAATTAATATTATAAAAATATTTTATAAACATAATTTGATATATTTAATATGATACATTAAAAGAGTTAAATAATAAAAATACTAATAAAATAATAGTGAATGGTGATTGAGGAGATGAATAGTGTCACTCCAAATTTGGAGTGACACTATTCACCCTCCATAATTGAGACAAAAATGGAGGTGGGTTGGAGCAAAATTTCTCTATTTTTGTCTCCATTATGGTATTTGGAGGCAAATATGGGGGAGGGTTGGAGATGGCCTAACAGTCATTATATATTACTACTAACCACAGGACTAACGATCGCCATGAGTTTTTGCTGGAGATCGCTATGGACTTTTTCTGACGGGGATAAAAAATAAAACACTTATATTATAGGGTTCAAAACTGTAACATTAGTGCTAGATTGGCTTATTTTGAGGCAAAACTTGGATTGTAATTGTAAAAATTTCGTGCAGGGGCCTGTTTGGCGCGCGTGCTAATTGATTTGTAGCCGTCAAAAATAAATTTGCTGAGAAATAGCCACCTCCGGACAAATTACAGTATAAATATTGAGTATTTATACTGGGAAGCTTCAGTAAACTAACCACAGTATAAAATACTGGGGCTTTGAACAAGTTTTGTTCAAGGCCCAACATTTTGTTATGGGAGTTTGTATAAAGCTTCGGTCTCATAACAAAATAATAGGATTATCCCTTTGATGAGACCTTTTTTATGGGGATAAATCCCATTATTTTTTTATGGGATAAAGTCTCATAACAAAATAATGGGACCTTTGAACATGTTAGTTCAAGGTCCCATTATTTTGTGGCTTTGAACAAGTTTTGTTCAAAGCCCCAGTATTTTGTTATGGGACTAGTCTGAGGTGTTTTTCCAACGCTAATGGAGCTTAAGTGTGCGCGCGAATTTTTTGTTGTTCTTCAATAAATTTTGAAACGGTAGATAGTCCACAAGGAGCGCGTCAAAAAATGGCTACTGATCAAAATTATTCATTGTAATTGGGCTGAATTGCAAAAATATGCTAGGGGAAGCCATGGTTTGCCAAATTGACCTCATTAACAGATGTTTAGCAAAAATGCCCTCATTAGTTTAATGAAACTTTTTTTGGACCAAAATACCCCTACAAACCAATAAAAAGACGCGCACAGTCCATCCCTTTCCTTTTCAGTATTCACGCGATCACAGCAACCCTAAAGCCCCATTCCTTTCAGAGATTGCTCCGTTCAAGCAAAGGTTCACTGTAAGATTTCTTCAAATTGCTATTAAATTTTACTAACAGTTATAATTTCATTTATATTATGCTTAACTTTGGTTAAAATTCTATATAAACCAAACGAGATATGGTTTTTATTCATAATAATCACAAAACACATGGCATTAGATTGATTACAGTAATTGTAATATGCACTTTCATAAAAAAAAATCTATCAATTCTAGAAATCTTGGCTTATTGATAATAGTTTAAGCTCTGGTGCAATGGGAGGCTTGTACAAAGTTATTGTCTATTGCCTATTGCCAAGACTTTCAACCCTATTGCAATGAGGGGCTATAGCCAAGACTTGCAGCTCTGATGCAATGGGGTCCTTGTAGACACTTCTTCCCTATTGCCAAGACTTACAGACCTGTTGCAATGGGGTACTTGAATACAAATTATGTGCAAGCCTTGGCTATAGCCAAGACTTGTAGCTCTGGTGCAATAAGCACAAAACATAGATTTCTTGGTTATTTCCAAGACTTTCAGAATTGTTGCTATCGGGGACTTGCAGACAAAGTCTCTGCAAGTCTTGGCTATTGCCAAGAGTTGCAACTCCGGTGGAATAAGCACCTAGGAGAAAGTTCTTGGCTATTGCCAAGACTTTCAGACTGTTGCTATGAGGGGCATGCATACAGAATATCTGCAAGTCTTGGCTATTGCCAAGAGTTGCAGCTCTGGTGCAATAGGCACTATAGGAGAGACTTCTTGCCTATTGCCAACACTTAAAGATTGTTACTATTGGGGGGGGGGGGGGGGGTTGCAGACAAAGTCTCTCCAAGTCTTGGCTATTGCCAAGAGTTGCAGCTCTGGTACAATAGGTACCTAAGAGAGACTTTTTTACAAGACCTTAAAGTCCAGAAAAGGGCAATATTTTTACCCATGATCCTGCTTCTATTAAAGCATATTATTTGTCTTGATTATGTGCAGGATTACCACTATGGCGACTCGCTGCATTTATATAGCTTATAATGGGAATTGATACATCAACCATGATATAAAGTTGATACTTGTCGAAGACGGTATAAGCTACCATACATTTAGAAAAGAAAATTGTATTGCTCTAACCATCAACACTGCTGAAACTGAAGTAAAGATAAGGTTTGACACAAATCTCGAAAAGTGCAGAGGAATGATGGTAACAAATGATCAAGAACTTACGACTTGCATTTTCTGCTGAAAAATGATGAGAATTTCAGAAAATCCTGCTTCATAGTAGAAGTTATTAAAAGGACTGACATGTCAGAAAATCTCGCTTCTTTGTGAATAAAGCTGAACATATCATGGTGTTGCATCAAAAGAAATGACACTTATTGATTATAAATATTTTTAAAAATCAAATGTAATTGGAAAGTTAATATTATCAATAAACTAAACTATTAGCAATATCCAAGACTTTACACTCATAGAGATAACCAATTCAATTTAACTTGACGTAAAGTCTTGGCAAAGGGTAAGATATTTCCTACCAAAACTTATTTATCGACTTTAATATTAGAAATAGTTAACTTGCCTTGATGTCTTGTCATATGCAATAATACTGACAACTAAATTGACACAAAGTCTTGGCAACACATTACCAGCACAACCCTCCATGAATTATTTATCAATTTTAAATTAATTATATAATATTAGAGTTGGAATTAATTAACTAGAATTCAAGTATTGCCCATTGGCAAGACTTTCCATCTAAATGTGTTCACCCCACAGCAACTAAAATGCCTTAAAGTCCTGCAATTGCTAATACTTCTAGTTGATCCGATTCAAAGCAACTTCAGTCTTTAAAATAACAAAAATATCAAACATCCAAGTGTACTTATTTACATAAACACAAAAAACACGGTAAATACGAAATACATGTAATTAAAAACTACTCAACAACTTTCTCGAACTCTTTTGTAGTACTAATAGTCTCATTTGGACTACTACACATATCATCTTGCGACGGAGATAACAAACGAAAATTGAAAATTCATCGCCCACATCACATTTTTGCCTTGGAATTCATCAGAAGATCTTGGCTGACATATAAAATCATCAACCACATCAAAATGTGCATGATCAGGATCAGGAGATTGAAGATTCAATATGCATTACCTGCAAAATTTTAAAAAACAACAATGACAACACATAATTACAAAACAATAAAATAATAATGAAAAGGACATATACTTCACATCACCATCCCAAGAACCTTTGGAATCAAACCAGTGCTCAAACTTAAAATTTTGATCTCCTTCCTATAGGAACAAAAGATAAAATATGCATATTCAACAAATAAAATTACAAAAATAGTATGATAACAAAACAACAAGTAAAGACAAGGAAACATACATCACGAAGTGCCATCATGAACTCATGATTAATATGCAGAAAAATTCCTATGTCATTACCATAATTCAAAGTCAACGGGCCAAAAGCAAAGACAACTGAAAAACACAGCAACAACTACAGAATGCATGACTGATGAAAAAAGCAAACTACAGAAAAAAGTCTGTACAACTATTGACAATAGCCAACACTTTAAACTCTAGTGGGAGGGGCAACTTGTAGAACTAGTCTCTACAATTATTGGCAATTGCCAACACTTATACCTATACTGCAGTGACAAAGTTGCAGAAACTCTTGGCAATAGCCAAGATTTTAAGTTCTGGTGCAAGGGGGACCTTACACTGAAAATCTCTAAAAGTATTGGCAATTGCCAAGACTTTTACCTCTATTGCAGTGAACAACTTGCAGACAAAGTCTTTGCAACTCTTGGCAATAGCCAAGACTCTAAGTGTTGTTGGAAGCGACAACTTACACGGAACATCTCTGCAAATATTGGCAATAGCCAAGATTTTAAAAGTTAATGCAATAACCAACTTGAAGAAAAATTCTATGCAACTCTTGGCCATGGCCAAGACTTTAAGCTCTAAATAATAAGCAACAACAAAATCTAATAGCTTTAACCAGTAAAAATCTTCAAATCACCGTAATCAACCATAAACAAGCGAAGCTCAAACTTAATTCAAAAATCATCCCAAAATTTAAGTTCTGTGCAAAACATGAATATCTAATAGTCATAGGAAAAAAAAAAACCTTCAAATCACTGGAATCAAGAAAATACAAGAAAAAAAATCCCAAATTTCTAGCACAAAAAGAAGAAAAAAGGAGGCCAGGAATGAGGAAAGAGAGAAGGAAATCTTTCAGCGTGAAGAAAGAAGGAGGCCAGGAATGGGGAAAGAGATAAGGAAACCTTCAGCATGAATTAATACAAGTTGGGGGGCAAAATAGTCATTTCATAAGGGGATATGATGTGGAGGGCATTTACTTAAGTTATTTGTAAGTGGGGGCAATTAGGTAAGACCATGGCTTATTGAGGGCACTAGGTGAAATTTTTTGTTGTAATTGAGGTTGTAGCTTTGGTCCAGAGCTACTTTATAAAAATTATTTAGTTTTTAGTCATTTTTTGGAACTTCAATCCTTGTGGACTGATGAAGTTCAGCCCATAAAGACTGAAGTTCCAAAAAATAGTTTTTTTTGCACAACTAAGAAAAAGGTGGTCTGAAACCAAATAACAGTGGCAAAAGTGACCCCAAGACGAAATTTTTACTAATGATCTCGGTGAAATTTGAGACAGGGTAGCCACATTTCTATATGCTAGTCAAGGATTAGCCAAAGTTTTGTCAACTGATCCCGGAGATAAATGCTCGACTTGCTGTGAAGACTGCATCCGGCCATAGACTCAAGTTATCAAGGCTCAACTTGCTGTGAAGACTGCAACCAGCCATTGACTTAATTGGATCCCTTACCCGGATTAAAAGAAGTCAGTTGTGCCAGTGCATCAATACGAGGAATATTATTTGGTCATACACTAACACCAACGTTTACAATTTCTAAAGAGACAAAACCTTATCCTAGAAGGGGCACATGTCCAAATATTTATAGCGATGTTCTATGATTAAAAAGTAATATAAATACCCTTTATATCAATATTTAATTCATTCATGCCTTATTGATTACTCATGACTATCGTAAAACACCAACTTTATAAAGACTAAGAGATTATCAAGCATCTTTTGATTTTGTTGGATCTTCAATCAATAAGATTACTTTTGCTCTTTACTTTATTTTGCTATTGCTTACTTGTGTTATTCAATTCTTATCATTACTACAGATAGATCAAACGACCTTAATCCTAATCATAGATCTAATCGGTTATGACACAGCTAATCTTAATATAACATACATATAATAAATCGTTATTGTTTAAATCTAATATTAACACAAATAGGTTCATACTTGCTTTTCCTTTTCCTTTTCCTAGATTTCTTTGTGTGTGAAATTGATGAGAAATTTAATTAGTACACTAATGAAACGATAAATACATCCAAATTGTTTCGCACCTAGCCATATGAGTTTAGTAGTTTACTATAGCTGAGACAATTAAGGCAAGAATATATACTTTTCTTTTGTTTCGAGAAATCTATCGGTCAATTTCGATTCTTTCTTTTTCTCTTGATTCTTTTCCGATCGGATGTATAGAATATATGTATATTTCCTAATTTAGGGATAAAAGTATGTGTGAAAACAAATATTGGGTCAACGTTAATACTTATCAGTTAGATTTTCCAAATAAGATTATACCATTGCAATCACGTTTATTTTTTACTTATATATATATCTTCTGAAAGAGAAATATCATAACTTCTTGTCATTAACAGCTGTAAAAGTTTGGTGCCATAAATCTTTAAAATCTATGTTTAGTAGTAAGATTCTTTGAACCATTTAATTAGTGCATAAAATCAAAATTCTTTATTCCTTATGCAATTAGTGGTGGCTCAACAATACATATATATACGTGTTAATTAAGCCAATTAAAGTGTGCTTATTGCTTAAGCAACTTTTCCCAGCCATGATGAGATCTCTCTCTGTTTGCTTCCTTCTTCTCCTTTCACTTTCTTTGGTAATCCCTTCTATTCTTTTAGTGTTAGTTTCTCTTAATCTGCATATTAATTTTCTTGTACTCTAATGATGATTAACTCTATTATATTACTACTGATCATGATTATGAATAAATCCTCTCTTCTTAATTAATTCTAACGTTTAACCATTTATCGTATGTGTTTCAGTTTGCCACCTCTATTCATGTGTTTGGTATGACCCTTTTCTTAAGGAAATTGTTGAAATTTCACAATTATTTTCTTAAAATTATCTTAACTTTTAACGTCATATATCATTTGTTGCTGCTAACACTACATATTATTATAATTAATTTTATTGTTGTTGTTATATTATTATAGTTATTATTATTATTATTGTTGTTGTTGATAATCTTAATACAAAAAGATTATCCAAAAATTCTCCAATTTGCTAACAGTAACATTTAATAAACTCTTTTTAAAAATGTTTCTCATTGACAAATCGATCAAAAAATTTTCTCAGAATAATATTTTCGACTATGAAAAATGACTTTTGTCGTGCCAAAAACACGTGTATGCAGAGGCGGACCTAGTGTTATAATAGTGGGTGCACTGGCACCCGCTGATATCGATAAAACTTTATATACATAGATATAAGTACCTCAAAAATCGGATATATATAGTACTTGACACCCTCAATTAATTGGCATATCTATATTGAATTTAGGGTATCCCAACGTCCTCAAATTCTAAGTCCGCCTCTGCTTGTATGTGTTTCTTCTTGTGTTTCAATTTGATTCTTGTTATTTGTCTTGTCATGTACAACAATTTATTTTATGTTTCGGATTTCCTATTTATTCAAGTTTCACATTGGCTTGTTTCAACCCTAAAGCATTTCTTGTACTCTATGTGTTGCAGTTTGGATATGTAAGTGATGCAAGAATGGATCCAGTAGAATACTGGGAGAATGTGATGTATGGAAATCCCATGCCTAAAGCAATTAAAGACATTCTTCCTAAACAACACCCTCAAGCTCATGACAAAAAATTTATCACAAATTTTGATATGAAGCCAAATATTATAATCTATCATAGTAATGTAGATATATATCCCAAGAAACCTAAGCCTTTTATTGGTATACAAGGCAAGTTTTCTCCTTCTGAAGGAGTAAAAAGGAGACAACTTGTTCATTCGGGAAATTAATGTTACTCAAGTATGCTCCTATGTTTGTTTAGTAAGTTAATGAATTCTATTTACTCTCCTATTGATGGATTAATTTGGTTTGTTATTGTATGTATAGAGTAAATTGTTTTGATATTTTAGCTTTGTTGCGAGGATCTTGAATTTTAAACCTTCTAATTTTATTTTATTTTGGTCCGTAAAAAACTGCTTTTCTTAACGTGTCAAAAGGTACTTCTAATCCATTAACCAAAAAAAAAAAAAAAAAAAAGAAACAAAGAGCCATAACTTAGTTGAATGAAGTTTTTAATCTATGATACAAGTTCCTACATCAAACTTCCCTAGTGTCAGCCCTTGATCACTCGACTTAGAGTGGCACTACTTTGGTAAGGGTTGAGTCTGTTGTTTCTTGGCATTGGTCTAAGTGTTAGTGAAAACAATGTTATGTGAGCTATCTTAGAGTGTTGACATTGTGTTGACAAAGCTTTGGCCTTGACGTGTAGAGTGGGAGTGGTGTCAAACGGAGGCTTAACGCCAATAGTTGAGTATTGGCATAGGCTGATGCAGTATGATTGTCTGGCAGAAACATGTCTACTCCTGAGACTTGGGTTTTTATTTTTAAGATATATATAAGGGATAGAGGTATTGAAGGGCCGACATGGCCAAAGTGGGGGGGGGGGGGCTGCGCCAAACTCCTTCCTAGGCGGCTATGGGCTATGTCAATGAGTTTGATGGTGGCTCATGACACTACTTTGTGGGTAACGGCTATGCCGATGGTGGGCGACTCCGGTGACCGGTGGGCGGTGGCGGCAGCCTTGATCTGGGCAAGGTGGCTGCGTGTGGCTATGTATGGACTACGTTGTGGGCTAAGTTGAGCATGTCATGGCATCGTGTGAGCATGACATGGGCGGTAAATGATGGGCAAGACTAGGCCAAGGCAAGGCGAGACAGTGGGCAAAGTAGGCAAGGGCATAGCATTGGCTATGCATGATTGTGAGCAACGTTGTGGGCGTGGCATTGGCTTTGTACGAGCATAGGCAACTACGTGGCGAGAATTGGCACATTAGGATTGTCAGTTGTGCGAGAATGACGCCTTGGGCGCTGACATAGCAAATGCGCACAGGCGTGCGACGCACGTGCGCGGCCGACTAACAAGGCCAAGCGCCGAGAAAATTGTGGAACGTGGGCTGATTTGGCAAGAACATGGGCTGATCGTGTCATAGTGCTAATTTTAAGCCTTGGTATGTACCAAAAACGCCCTAATCCCCTTGTAAACTGCCCAAGGTAGTCCCCCATTGTATATATTAGTATGTTAGCTATTTTTGTAGCCTTAGACACAAAAAGTGAGATTTTTTCAGTGAGGAAAAACGTGTGAGTGTCAATAGACAGTTGAGGGTTAAATCCTTTATATTGTATTGTTAAGAATATTAATATAAAGATTGGGAAAGAGTTTTCTGTATGTTTGCTGTGTTGCCTTACGTTTAAATCAATTGTGTGTAGTGAAATTTCTTACAAACATTGCTGCATTTGACCCTATTTCGTGAACCACTTCAAGACTGCCTATTTTTATCTAGGTGTGGGCAAAGGCTGAACCAAGCGTGTAGGCTTGACTGCCCCACATATTGGTGCTATTTTCAGTCACGAAAACCACCCCTGTGACACCTAGCCTAGCGATATATAAACTAAGTATAGTCACAAAATAAAACAAAATATAGCATCAGTTACATATTAACACTAAACGAACTGAAAGAAATAGACCTTGAAAGAGAGATGCTAACCCTTTGACCAAACTAGTGTTGATATAGATAATCTATGGGTCTGTCTTAATGTATGTTGGTTAATAATTGGATTGAAGAGGCCTTGGCAAAAGTTAATGTATGTTAGCCTTGGTTAATAAGTGGGTTGAAATTGCACAGTGCACACTTTGTTTAATCAAAGAGTTAAATATGCATATTCGTACAACACAGGACCAAAATAGAAATAAAGTGGAGTAACTCGTAGACCAAAATAGAAACAAAAATACTGATTAATCCTTTAGTTTAGGAGGAGTATGAGGAAGGAAAAACAACTCATAGTTTTTCTTTGTAAAATTAGTAGTAACTATTATCACGTAAACATGTTTTCTCCTAAAGGGATCACCTCTTCTAATTCTTCCTTCACATTATCATCATGCCATGAAATGCTTATTTGATTTACATTATCATCATGTTTATTGTTAAGGAAGAACTAGTTGACGTTAACATAACATGTTTGTGATTATATAGTGTGATTTCTTCAACAAGAATTGACAAATTCGGGAGTGTGGCAAAGATCTATACGACGTGCTGTTATGTAGGATTACCAAGGCGACTCTTCTATAATGTCTTCGTCACAATCTGAGGAATCTCCACCTTCATCATCTTCAAATTCTTCACCTTCTGACTCGTCGTCCTCATCTTCATCATCCTCTCCACCAAACGATTCGAATTCTCAATCCTCTTCGTCTAACGAGGATTCATCACCTAGTCTGCCATCTAAAGATAGCAATAATGATAACAACAACAACAACAATAAAGGAGGATCACAATCCCCTCCACCACCACCGCCACCGCCCCCGCCCCCACCACCACCTCCACCACCACCTCCTGGCTCTCATGCACTTTCCCCTCCAAGACATAAGTCACCACCAAAACATGAAAGTGACTCATCTAGCAATAATCATCAGAAAGGGATTCTTATAGGAATTAGTGCAGCAGCAGGACTATTAATTCTTCTTCTGCTAGTTTTCCTCATATCTTGCTGTAAAAGGAAAAGAAGAAGAAGACCTCGTGATCAAATGACTTTCTACAGGGACAATTCTTACAAAGCCAAGAGTAGTATAAATCCTCTCTCTTTTCATCTCTGCCCTTATATATTATCTTGTAGATATAATGCTTTTTTTCTGGAATCATATTTAGCTACTATATATATGAATAGATACAAAAAAATTCAACCAATATACTAAAAGAGAACATACAAACAACCTATGAGACCAGAATTACCTTCGCGTGATTGATCGCCTTCACCGTTGCTGAGCACATGGACTGACTCCTTGGCAGGATTGCTTGGCTGCATGCTGGGATCACAAGTACATGTATTTAAAACAGAATTACAAGCAACATGAAAATAATTACCCCTAGTAACATAAATTAGTAGAAATGATGCAAGTTAAGTGGCACATATAGTGTAAAAATGTCGAATCAGATCATAGTAATTCTTTTGATTCTCTCTTGCTTTGCTATCTTTTTGCATGGCTACTAAACCAAAGTTTGATATATTCATACAGGTGATTATATTGATGGAGAACAAGGAAATTGGAACAACCACAATGTTCAATCTGCAGAACATATAGTTAAAATTCCCCCTCCAACAAACAGTGCTAATGTAAGTTCAGAATATAGTTGGCCAATAGCACCACCACCACCACCACCACCAATGAGCAACAATAGCTCGGCCAATTTCTCCGGAACACAACGTAGTAGCAACAACTCTGCTAGTTTCTCTGGCACACAACAAAAACAATCCACCTTACCGCCTCGCCCACACTCATCAAATATGTCTCTTGGTTTTAACCAAAGTAATATCACTTATGATGACTTAGTACATGCAACTGGAGGTTTTTCTAAGGCTAATCTTCTTGGACAAGGTGGTTTTGGATTTGTACATAAAGGGGTCTTGCCTAATGGTAAAGAGATTGCTGTGAAAAGTTTAAAATCTGATAGTGGACAAGGACAAAGGGAATTTCAAGCTGAGGTTGACATTATTAGTCGTGTTCATCATCGACATCTTGTGTCTTTAGTTGGTCATTGCATTGCTGGATCTCAAAGGATGCTGGTTTATGAGTTTGTTCCTAACAACACTCTTGAATATCACCTTCATGGTATGCTTTATGTATACTAACATAGTTAACAGTGTGTTTGGTACGACATAAAGTTATTTTCCACGAAATACCTTTTACATGATAGAGTCGTTTAAAAGTATTTACATGTAAAATTACTTGTGTCATATCGAACACACTGAAAATAGTAATTTTCTAACTTTCTAAATTTTATTTCCTATTACATCCTTGTAGGACCTGGTAATCCAGTTATGGATTTCCCAACTAGGCTTAAAATTGCACTAGGAGCAGCTAAAGGGTTTTCTTATCTTCATGAAGATTGTAAGTTCAATATTTTCTCATTTTTACTCTACATATTTGAGATACTATTGCTTTCATGGCAAAGTAGTCTGTATATAATTGTAAGTACGTATTACCTCCGTTCCACTTTATGTGTCATAATTTGACTCGGCATGTAGTTTAAGAAATAAATGAAGACTTATGAAACTTGTGGTCTAAAATAAAACATAGATGTTTGTGTGGTTGTAAATCATTTCATTATGCAAAACTGTAATTGTGAAGTTAATTTTTTACCAAATTTAGAATGTTGTCATTCTTTTTGTAACAGACTAATAAGAAAATGCTGCCACATAAATTGGAACGGAGGGAGTACTCTTTAACATGAAAATGTATACACCAATATTTCAATGTATATTACTTTGAACTTTATATAAAATTGCAGGTGACCCTCGAATCATACACAGAGATATTAAAGGTGCAAATATTCTACTGGACAACAACTTTGAAGCTAAGGTATATATACACATATACTAGAAACAATCTTGTCACACAACAATCGATAACTCTTCATCAATTTTGATATTGTACTTGAAACTTAGAACTTGTATAACTAATGAAATTGCACTAGTAGTATAAAAAAATTATACAGTTAGTACTGTCAATAATATGATTCTAACAACATTTTTATATTAGGTGTCTGATTTTGGATTAGCTAAGCTTTCACCACATAACTTTACTCATGTGTCTACCCGTATCATGGGAACTTTTGGGTAAGCAATCTAAATATATCACTTATAGAATAACACAAACTATATTGCTTCCAAATTTTTGTATTCTCTTAATACTAATTGTCCCATTGTCTTAAGAATAGTAAGTCTGTTTGAGTGTTTATACATTGAATAAACTGAAATGTGTTTCATTGATTACAAAAAAATAGGTACCTTGCACCAGAGTATGCTTCAAGTGGAAAGTTGACAGAAAAATCTGATGTATATTCTTATGGTGTTATGCTTTTGGAACTTATAACTGGACGTCGTCCTGTAGATGTCAACAGTGATGGTGATAACTTAGTTGATTGGGTATACATCTTCCTCTTAATTTGTTTCTTGAAACCAAATTCTGCTATCTTCAGTTACATTTTTTCGAATAATTTGTGCGTTCTTTTATATACTTACATCCAGGCTAGGCCAATACTCAATCGTGCAACAGAGGGTGGAGATTATGATGAATTAATAGATCCACGTTTGGAAGGAAAATTTGATGCTCAACAAATGTTGTGCATGGTGACTTGTGCTGCTGCATCAATTAGACATTCTTCAAAAAGACGTCCAAAAATGAGCCAGGTTAGTTTTTTTTTTTTTTTTTTTAATATATTTTTTTATACTCAATTGACCATGTAATCATATTTCTAATAATGGATTTCTTGATCACACTTGCAGATTGTACGTACTTTAGAAGGTGATGTTTCTTTATTGGATGATTTAAATAAAGGATCAACACCAGTTCATAGTGGCATAGGTGGATCAGGTGAAAGTTCTGAATGTGATGGAAGTTCATACACTAAAAGGCTGAAGAAGAAATCTGAAATATCAAGCGATGAATTCACAAGTAGTACTGAACATGGAACGAGCACTGGTGAGTTTGTGATATATTCTAAGGGTGAATCTTAACAAGTTCGTCCAAGTGGAAACCGAGCATGCAGACTTGAGCATGGCGCTTGTCCTCGAGGAAAATAGATGAGTAGTTTAAACTTATGAACCAGGTATCTAGAACTTACTGGCCCGACTAATCCAGATTCATGCCGTGTAGATATCTAGAACTTACTGGCCGACTAATTCAGATTAGTGCTGCATAGAGTCTTCAATTGTCGTGGTATTTGTAGAGACAATACCTACCTTCATTCCAAGACTTGAAGGATGCTTTAGGTACTGAAAACTGTTTTAACTTTTATTGTATATATACTTCCACCATGAAACATAGATTAGACTGACGGTGGTAATTGTATCTGCTTTGTATTACATAGTAATTTTATAATTAAGTGTTTTATAAGCTGACTCACTTTGTTTTAATGTAGTTTAAGACAATAGTATGTTATTCTTGATGTGGGTTATATAAACGTACTGATATATCATCTGCAAGTTTATGTACTAGAAGTTTGTAAGCAAATTTTAGCTGGAAGCTTAGGATTTCTCTGTTCAGTTTTCTCTTACGAACACGAGCTTATGTCAGTAGTGGATAATTAATTAGAGTTCAACTCATATTTACATTGATTTAAACTTGCATTTTATACATGGACATCATAAAGAATCTGAATTATCTAGTTAAATAGATCAATCTCCACATTTCGAAACATAAAACTTCAGTTAGTTAACGACACAGAGTGGTACTTTTTCAGATAGTGGTTACCAGAAACTGAGCAACACTTGCAAACACTTAGTAAATCATTACTTCACTATTTATAAACATATAAATATGAAATATATGCCAAGAAAATGATACTGTAGTTTACAAAGATCAAGCTCTTGTACAAATAACAGACGTGTGACCACAGAAAAAGTTGCAAAGACTCATTTTGAGAAAACCTGCCAACAGGAGACCCGGACAAAAAGGCACAAGATACAAATACAATGATCAGAACATAACTTACACCCAAGAAAGAGATAATCAACCACCCTTTCAACTGTTCTAAAAGAATCAAATTGGTAAATAACACGAAAAAACATAAGCAACTGAATGTGGAAATTTCACCAGTTAACCTCCAGAGTGGGAGACAGGTGTTGTCAAAAATTGGCCATTCTTGTAGACATGAGAAAACTGCTGTGGCAAAGCATGCTCACCCTGCAATGATGTGCGCTGGTTAGACTAGTTGGTCAAAACACTGAGCGTAAATAGTGGAAAATTTAACACAACCAGAAATAAGTTCAACCCTTTCAGTTAGTAAGATATAGGGTACTGTCTACACTACTATGAGACATGCTTGTTCTTCTGTCAAGATGCAAGTGGTCTCTATTTAAAACCGATTGAAGAGGGAGAAAATAGCATCATCTATTGCAAGGAAAAAGGCCCCTTCAGATTTGCTAGTTTATGTGAAACTCATTGAAATGTTGCCAAAAGCACCTAAGGGAAAAAAGAAAACAAAAACACGACAAGAAGACGATAATATCACATAGAATTAAAACATAGCAGGTTCTTCATTAATTTTTTTAACCAAAGAGTGATTTTAATTTTTAACACTATAACAGAAAATCAGATTACAAGGATCAAGAACTCCTTTCAGTTTGGCCATGTATTGAAACACTTGGGTGGCACTTGCAAGTGAACTTCACTTGCACATAAAGAGGTTTCAGCTTGCAAATTGGTATGTGCTTGTGAAATTGAAAATAAAATCTAAGCTTGAACTTGATTAAAAAGTTTCAAGTTGAACTGTGGTACTGAAATTTTCAAAATTCTACTTTCACCCACTGATACTCCAACTTTCAGTCTTTCACAAGTTTTTTTTTTTCCAAAGAACCACAACTATCCACCATACACTACTTCAACAGTTCAACCTACATATACTTCTTCTCACCACCCAATAATTTTCCCAGACTTCAACTTCCAATACATGACCAAAACTTGCATGAGCTATCTTCATACACAACTTTAAAGGTATACTTCCTCTAAGCACTTGTTACTGAGTGACTGACTCTGCTTTTAGAGGTCATTAGCTTCTAAGTTTATCATATTATCTGATTTTGATGCTGAGCACCAAACACAAAAAGACATACATGAGTTTATTTTTTCCTAAAAAGAAGGAACATACCCAATCACTATCAGGCCCTGCACCAGGAACCAAAACATTAATTTCACTTGACTTAGCTGTTGTGATGGAAGTCTCCAAAGAATCTTTGCTCAAGTATAATTGGCATCCGGTTGTATTATCAACGGAAATAGTCGGTGCTGAACCCTAAATAGCCACACAAGGAATGATAAAATGATGAGGTCATGATACATAAATATTTCTGAAGTTCCAATAGGAACATCACTAAACGTCAAAAGGAAAGCATTATTTGGATACCTGACATTGCACCTCCACGCCATTGCAGTTGACAACCTCAAAAGCAGCCACAACATCCTGTTCACCAAATTTAGAAAGCAATCAAGTATAGGAAACAACAGCCTCCAATAAAATAAGAAGCTATTCACTCCTTTTAAAGTCAATCACTGACCGTGAATACAACTCCCATCTTTGTGCATTTATCAATTGTTATGTTGTTGACTTTCCCTGTATGACATCAAACAGATCATCTCTGCGTATTAGAGCACTGAAAACTAACTCATTGTTTTCCAGTTTCACCTGCTACTTCATATTAGAGGAAAAAGTGAAGTCACCTTGGATCTGCAGAACTGAATCTTTGCACCCAAAAATATAGACAGATTGCTTTGCATCGCAATCATCAATGACTAGATTCTTTCTTCCTATTTGATTTTCAACCACCCATCTGGAGGAATTATGACATCAAAGTCAGCAGCATATATACGTAATCTCAAGCAGACATTAACTGTAAGCAGAAACTCACTTACGACCCATCTGAAGCTCCAATTTTGGTGGTCCAGCTTTAGAGAAAGAAGGTGAGCTAACGCGACCTTCCTTTTCTCCAGCACTAATGACACCAGTTCTATCTGCGCGGTTCTTTGTCTTCATATCATCTGTCACCTTTCTCAATCCTAGACAAAAGACAGTCATTTAAGGGCAAAACTGTATCTACATAAACAGGAGGGATGGGAGCTGAACATTACCAGTAGTCACTGGCTTTCCTGAATTAATTTCATCAAAAACAGCTGCCATCCCTTTCTTCGGGCGTGATGATGAAGCCTGAGGAGATTCAGAGCTGAACAGAGATGCTGGAGGTGGAGGAGGAGGCATGGGAGCACTTGGTGTAGGAGCTTTTGGCGGTGCAGGTACAGCAGTTTTCCCTGTAGCACTCCATACAGGACCCAATGGGTAGTGACTCTTAACATAATCTCGCAAGCCGGGTAGATAAAGCTCTTTCAAAGCTTTTGCCCATTCAACATGATTCGGATCTTTGTTCCTAAACTCAACAAGGACCTACATATCATGAAACTTAATAGAAGTTAGAAATGACATTTTATATTGTGCACTTTATACCACCTGATTTATTAATGAGGGCAAAACAAGATACATCACAGCAACCAAAAAACAAAGCATCTACTGGAATATGATCTTCCAACTTGGAAGAAAATTCAGAGCAAAAATAAAGATACTTGGAACCAAACAGGTTAAAAGGTGAATTAGCCGAGGTGCACACAAACTGGCCCGAACACCTATGGGCTATGACTAAACAAAATACATTTGATAACTAGCTTCTTTGGTTTTCAAATCAACCAACAACTGGACATCAATCCAAAACAGTTTGGACTCTTCATGAATCAAATAGTAAAAATAGAAAAAAGGAGAATGTCTTGAAACAATGATTATTTCGAGAATTTAAAAAGTGGACGTTGTTTGGAACACTTCCAGACAAAATTAGTTGCAAACTCACCCTCTCTTGTCAATTCTTTATCCTTGCCTCCCACTCTCACCTCCAGCCTTTTTTGGTGATTTTGACTCTGACTTCCAGAGCCCCTCCCACAAATCAAGACGGTACTGTAAGGCGTCAATTTTCTGACATTCCAAGATCAGATGCCAACTAGGCCTCTCTAGAACTGAAAATTCTGAAGTATTCACTTTTTCCATAGGTAGTTCCGGGCCTTTTGCCCTCTCCTTCCCCCTTACAAGTTGAGCTCACGTCCCTCTTACACTCTTTTAGATCGCCCTCCATCCTTCACTTCAAATTGCAACAACCTATCATGATGATGTTTGAGGGAATACGGATTGCTAGACAACACAGATTTTGACATAAATGTGCCATGTTTAATTTTCCGTGAAACAGTGAAAGCCGATGGAACTGAGCACTTAACAGATTGCTCTTTTCTTTCGTTCTTTCTCCATAACCAAGATATCCATATTACAATTTCGAAAGTCAGTGGACAATGGACCTGATAGGGCAATAGTACCCATCCCTCTACCCATCTCCAGTTATATACATACCAACTTGAGAGGTGCGCATAGCATACATCTCGAGTTGTAGACTTGGACATTGAACCAAACCTTTGGCAGATTGCTTGTTTCCAATTTATTATTATCATGATAAGAGAAGAGGTGGACGAAAGAAGTCCCTTATCACCAGCTCCATTTCAAATGTGACCTAATTTTGTTTGTGATCTGGTTTCAATGAGATTGAACAAACGTGGTTTCTATTACGAACAATCTCACAAAGTTCCCCAAATGTTCTATAAGCTCACTCATTTAAGTTTCCAAAAGTGGCAAATGAAGAAATACCAGCTTACTCACCGACAGACAAGGTCGTGCAAGGCTCAAATTTTTTATCTTGAAAAAGGATCCCATTAAACTTCGATATGTATTCCACTATACTTTGATTCAAGTAGTCTGGTATGAAGGAAAATGTTTCTCAGGTCCTGTTTATTCCGAAGTAAATACTTCCCATTAAAAGGGAAACAACATGACTACGGTAACTCAATGAAGAATTTTCAATTACAACTACCCAACTCTATTCCACAATCAATTTAGAGTGTCTATAACCTTCAATAATTTAGAAAAAAAAAAATCACAAAAACAGGATCTTTATACACTTACCACCTTGTAATATTATCATATATCACACAGCACCCAACCAAGCACCAGAAACTGATATAGCAAGTGATTTTTACAGTGAAATATTTTCCATAGAAAAGATTTTGCTCCATTCCAAAAGCACCAAAAATATCATTCACTTCGTCATGCTCCATAAAAGGGCATAAGGTGGGAAGCATAAAAAGTTGCAACTGGTTCTTTTGTCCAACAACAAAGGACAGTAAATTAAAGAAACAACACCAATAAAGGAAACTTAGGGTATGAACGAAATATAAGCAATCATGGTTCCTCATCCACCTGATGTAGGCCAGGTCGCACAAAATACTTCAAAGACTTCCTCAACCAAGAGAATGATCAGAGGAAAAGTGAGCAGCTAGGCAAAGTTTAATTACCTTATTATTGTAAAACTCAGCCATCTGCCAAGTTTCTTCCACATGTGCAATAGGCATACTCATACCTAGAGAGCACCAATACCATCAACAAGTGGACTAGGACTTAACAAAGTGGAGAAGTTAGAGAATATCCTACCACAATCCTTTCCAGTGTAAGCAATCCATGCCAGGGCCGTTAGACTATCAACAGCAGCCTTCAAGTGGTTGAAGAAATCAGATCGACGTCCTTCTGTCATTTTTGAAGCTTTCACAATCACATCATTCAGTGGCTTAAGAAATTCAGCTAAACCAGACATGTCAGGTTTCTGCATGGTCAAGACCAAAAGTTAGCATTACATTAGCAGCAACGCAAGAAAGAGAAGTGTATTTCAAACACATGAAAGATTATTGTGCTAATCACAAATTCGAAGTGATAAATCCAACACCTCTTTATTTGACCAAAATTTTGAGTCCTCGCACCCAGAAACTTTAAAGCTCACAATATTTTCTATCAGCTGAACTGTAGAAGTTACCAATAATACCAATTCTGCTTAGGAGCTCTATCTTCTCAAGCACTTAAACGAGACTTCTTCTGCTCCTAACTTTTATTTTGGCCGAAAATAAAAATTTTATTCAACCAAGATTAATCATTTACATCTGCTAGTTCAATTGGACTCTAGAACTAGGCCTCCATGAAATCTACTACCTATCTAAAGTAAGTGCTTACAACTAGCTACTATATCTAGACAGGGAATGCTCCTAATTAAACTCTCTTTCGCGTGAAAATACAAGTCTTATCCAAAAACCTGGACACCCCATAACTATTTCAGTTAACAAATTCACCAACAAGACCTATTGGCTATTCCGAGTGACGTAGTTCTATCACTCAATCCACCAAAAATCAGTTTCCTTACGCTCCGAATTAGACTCACTCGCGCTTATCCATTCTTACGATGAACAAACCACATGAAATGCAACAAATGAGGTCACTATAATTACAGGCTATATAAGTCCTACAGTTAAATACTACTAGTTTAGAAGCACATAAAAACCGTATTATATATAACTTGCATCACAATGTTAGTTGACCTAAGTCGCAGCACAAGTTTTTGCATCATATAGCTCGGGCGGGTGCATGAGAGACTGAATCGTCCTACTAATGGGAAAACGAGACCGAATCGTCCTACTAATGGATAAACGTGACGGAATCATCTTCAATCATGTATAAATTCAGCTACAGGAATCATCTAAAAGCATTACATTGTACATATACTAAATTAAAATTTTAAAAAACCCTAACCTTAGTTTCTTTGATTTTAATAAGGAGTTCACGTTGAGCTTCAAAAGCTTCTTCAACAATTTTAGTTACATCTAAAACTTGTCCTCCAATTTTCTCAGCAGCACTACGAATTCTCCCGACGAACTGTGATTTCAAATCGTCAAATGCAATAATTGATGGATCTAACACCGCCGCAGCTCCGCCATCCCCCGTCGAAACTCCGGCGCCGGTAGATAATGCCTCTAGCCGTGATACGGCGGATTCTAATCGATGTATTAACTTCTCATCCATATTTCTCTCTCTAGAACTGGATAGCGTAGATCTGATGAGTGTTTTTTGTTGTACTCTGTGTGTGTGTGTGTGTTTTTACTTTGAAACGCCGAAAGGGAAAGGGAATTTTCAGATATGGAATATGTGAAATTTGAACAGTAGGAATTGAGGACCCACACACGCGTTGGATAACTAGAAAACGATTGGTCTTTTCTGCGTTGTAACACACCTGGAACTCCTTTTTCTTTAATGGAAAATTTACATCATATAACTACCCTAATAGCTTAATTACAAAACATAACGATACTTTTTGAATATTTACAATACATAACGATACTTTACCCTAATTACCCCACATAACAATTTTATCATTTCCCCTCTCCCAAACATTAAACCCTAATTTCCTCTCTTCTCTCTCCTTCTCTCCCTCCTCCACCATTCCCCACCCATCGCCGCCCCTCCTCCACCATCCCCCACCCATCGCCGCCCCTCCCCCTTCCCCTCTCTCGCTGTTCCAGGCCGGATCTGCTGCCCCCGTCTCTGTTGCGGCGCTGCTGCCGCCGTAGTGCAGCGGCGCTGCTGCACTGTGGTGGCAAGCAGCCCCGATACGTGTGTTTTTGGTGTTTTTTCCGGTGAGTTTTTCCCGATCTGCTCCCCTTCTTCTTCTTCTTTTTTTCTTCCTTTTTGTATGTGTATATATATGTATGTTAATGTATATATTTGTATTTTGTATATAAATTCGTATTTATCTTTGTATATTTTTGAATTTTGTATATAAATGTCTATATTCACCCCTTTTTGTATGTGTATGTGTTTGTATATATGTGTATGTGTTGTATGTTTGTGTAGAATGAATAGTTATTTGTATTTTGTATTTTTTGTATTTTTGTGTATGTGCAGTGTATATCTTTTGTATGTTTGTGTATATTTGGTTGTGTATAGTTTCAAAAAAGTAAATTTTTAAAGTTTTGGAATGTATATATTTGTATTTTTGAATGTTACATATTGTAGATCTTAAAAAAACCAAAAAAAAAAAGTTTCCGGTGGTAGCAGCGGCGCCGGCGCCGGCTTTCCGATGGTCAGCGGTGGCTGGCCGGCGCTGGTGAGTGGTGGCAACACCTCCAGGCAGTGTTGGGTGGGTGTTGGGTGGGAGAAAGCAAGGAAGAAGGAGACGAAACCATAAATTGTAGGTTTTGTTGAAATTTGTATATGGAATGTGAAAAAACTATTGTTATATTGTGTAAAGTTATAAAGTATTGTTATTTTTTGTAAATATGGTGTTAGGGTTGTATATTTGTGTAAATCTCCCTTCTTTAATTTTAACTCAGCGGTAGTGGGAGCATGGTGTCTAGCGGTCTGGTCTGGTCTGGTCCGGTTTGGTGCCGTTTTTAAAATTTGATTTCGCTTTGGCCCGGCTTACGAGTAGAAGGCCCCCAGTTAGTCCAATTTATTAGTCCGGTCCGATCTAAATCTGTTCGGCTCTGATTTTTTAAAGAAATGTATTTTGTTTTCATTTTTTTTGGAGTAAATAAAATTAAAAACAAGACTATGAATAATTTCAAGGCTTAATGTCATTTTATTGAAGAGATTTGAAAAGTTGCAAATTACATAATCAAATTTTAGTAGTAACATCAAACTTGTAGTAATATTTTAACTAGTAAAATTACATTTTTTTAAAGAATCTGCTTAATTTTTTTATAATTTAAGTAGGCTCTCTTAGAGGATTTGATTGTTCTTGTTCTTCTTCGTTAGCTTGACTTCCACAGCTTCTGGTTGATAATATTTTATTGAGATATTATGCATCGTCTTTGACATTTTCATCCAGCATCCCAACGTTTCTTCGCTCCGCTCTGATCCAATCTTTGAATAAAAACTGCAATCTCGATCTCTTCTTCCTTCAATAAGTGTTTATGGTCGTCGTTACGTAATCTCTCTTGGTTAAATGTGGTTTATGAAGCAATTGATGAAGCTTGGTCCCATCCTCAATTTTCCTCCCACCATTTCCTCCAATTTCACTTTTACTCCTCTCATTTCTCCCAATTTAACGTTTTCTCATCCCATCCTCAGCCACCTCGTATTTCGCTGTATCTCGATGTTTCTCAATAACCAACTACCTCATATTTCGTTGTATCTCAACTACCAACCACTTCGTATCTCGATGTATCTCAACTACCAACCACCTCGTCTCTTGATGTATCTCAACTACCAACAACCTCACATCTCTCTGTATCTCGTTGTATCTCTACTACCAACCACCTCGTATCTCGATGTATCTTAACTACCAACCACCTCGTATCTCGTTGTATCTCAACTACCAACCATCTTGTATCTCGCTGTATCTCAACTACCAAACACCTCGTATCTCGTTGTATCTTGTCGTATCTCGTTGTATCTACATTGTTTTACACCGTATCTAACCTGTTCTAGACCGTATCTAGCTGTTCTAGACCGTTTCAACATTGTTTCATTCTGTTTGTACGTTGTTTCTTACTGTTCTAAGCTATTTCACATTTTTTGCATTGTTTCACATTATTTTTTATATTTTGTTTCAAATTTTTTTACTAGCTGTTTCAGTGTTGTATCTTGTTATATCTGCATTATTTTTGCCCTGTATCTATGTTGTTTCAGCCTATGCAAAACAAACGCTAAAGCAGCTACGTCTCCAATTGCACTGCCTAAATAGGCTACGACTGCAAATACCCCCCCTCTAATTTTGCAAATTTCTCCTTCTAATTCTATGTCTCTTACTCCTTCTATTTGTCTTCCACATCCATTTCTCTCTCCCTACACAACCCACCCTTGTCGTCGACCCCCACCCCACTTTCGGTGCCTATCAAATTTGGTCAAAAACCCCAACTAAATTTCCATGCACAAATCTGATCTGAAACTCAAAAGAATCGAATAATGGATTCAAGCAGAAGTGCAGTAGAATCATATTGGAGATCGCGGGTCCCTTCGTCGACCTTATTTCTGATTACAACAGCTGTGAAATTGACCGAAAAAGTACCACCAACGAAGATTGGTTGGCAAACGTCGCAGATAGTGTTGAGGCGGTTCTAGGCAGCGAGTTCCGACAAAGAACTCCTCATCATCGATGACGGAGCTAAAACAACGTGTGTGCGTAGCGGTGATGTGTTTGAACGGATATTGATGGCTCTTTGGTTTGATGTGATGCTATGTACGTGGAATTGTGTCGATGGCTGCCCCGATTGGTGGTTCTGCGACGTCGATGCAGCGACGTTAAACCTGGTGGGGGTGGGGGTGACGACGACGTGTGCGGGGGACTGTATCTTAGCTATGAGAGTAAGAGAGAGTAAAGTGAGAGATGTTGTAATTTGGAGAAATGAAAGTAAAATGTCTTGATAATTGTGAAATGTGTTAGGGAAAATAATGTTATGTCTTGTAATTTGAGAAATATTGCTATGTTTTTGTAATATAGATGTGTATGTTTATACATCTGTGTAAAAACCCCAATATAATTATAATTAGTGTTATGCTTTAGATGTAGACACATTTTGGAAAAATTTGACGTATAGCACCGCATCCATGAATTATGTATGTTTGTGGAATTTTGTTACCACCACTAATGTATTAAACCTTATGTAAGTAGTCATCTCATGTTTGGTACATTCTCAAGGAGGGAATAAACTTTTACCATAACCATTAGTGTATGCTTTTCTGAACCAAAATTCATAGGTTATCATAACTCTCCATCACTCCAAAATGGTGAGGAAAAAAAAGGACAAAAAGATCATTAATATAGCTATCTATTAGAGAGTAAGCACAAGTTGGTCCTATGGTCTAGTGGTTAGGACATTGGACTCTGAATCCAGTAACCCGAGTTCAAATCTCGGTAGGACCTTTTTTTTTTGTTTTTTTTTTCAATCTTTTCTTCTTATCCTCTCTAAAATATAAACTTAAACCATTGTACAAAAAGGAAGACAATCTTTTTATTGCTGAATCTCTAATCAAAATTGTACACTCTTTTTCTAGTTAAACAATTCGATAACTTTTTTATTGTTGATTAAAAGAGAAATTTTATTTAATCAAAGTATAACAATATCTATATTTGACTCGTTTAGCCTCACAAGTCAATACTCCCTCCGTCCAAAATAAGTGTCTATTTTTACTTTTTTGTTTGTCCCAAAATGAGTGATAACTTCTTTAATTTTAAAATTTGTTTTGGACCACAAGATTATAAAGACACTGACCCACATTATACAATACTTTAATTTCAAACCACAGAATTTAAAAATCTTATTTATTTTCTTAAACTCTGCATCAAGTCAAATCCAGACACTCATTTTGGGACGGAGGGAGTAGTAAACTATCAAACTTTGACTAATTTATTTCTGTAATAATATTTTTTTCTCAATGTTACCTAATTATCTGAACTCTAATTGAGTTATACAAAAGCAATAAAGTAAATAAATCAAAATGAAAGACCTATTAATTGAGCCACAAGTTACAATTATTAGCTTGTAAGCCTTTGATTTCAATTCACAGATGCAAAATAAAATGTTCCTTTCCAATCTATCCTCCTTCATGGCATACTGCATGTTCTTTACAATGTTACAATTCATGGAGGGACTTGTAAAAGATAAGAACAATTACAAGAAAAGAATGAGCCCAAGTAGATACTGTCAAAACATTTAAGAAAAAAGAACCAACAGTTGCTAAATCCTGTGTTAGCAAACTGTACAAGAAAAATCTTCAAAGCCAAAAAATATTGATGTTGTATTCTTTAAGTCTTCTTGAATAGACCATGTCAACTTGGACTAACCCAATGATCCAAATTAAATGCCTGCTGCATTATTAAAAAAGATCAAGAACAATAACATTCTACTGATCATGTGTTCACTGTACATCTTGCATGTCCAATGGCTCAGGAAAAATCTCCTTAGACTGCCGTCTAGTTGATAAAGAACGACCCCTTTCTCTTATTCGACCACTTCCCTGAGAGCCCGTCGTTGCAGACTGTTTAAAACTACTTGAACCTTCCACCTTATTAGCTGGTAGAGCTGCAACACTTGAGGAGCTGTGATGCCAGCTCCCAAAGACAGTAGAATTCCGCGATCCTCTAAACGAAGTTGCTCTAAGTCTTGCTGAGCTCTTGTGTTCTTCCCTAACTACCTTCAGTGGATTTTCCAAAGCTTTAAGGATATATCTCATTAACGGCCTCCTCGAAGGCTTGGGATTCAGACAAGATTTGGCAACAATAGCCATGGCCCATACTTCGTCTAATAAATCCTCATCTATGATTAAGGAAGGATCTATTATGTTTGTGACAAGTTCCTTGTCATGTACACTAATGCAAGACAGTGTTTTATCCAACCACTCTTTCATGCTAGCTTCACTGGATGCACTGATTCCCAGCTTGCCTGTTATTAGCTCAAGCAAAACCTTTCCGAAACAATACACATCGTATGCACAAGTGGCATTAGGTGTACCTGTCCATCAAAAGAGCTGATTAAAGAGAAAAGCAGGAAATTTGAAGTTCCGATTTAAGAGGTAGCTTAAGCACTTTAAGCAACAGTTTGGAAAGCTAAAGCGTTAGAAGGAACCAATCCCCGAATTTTTTAGTAGTACCAGACAGTTCAGGATCTAATTGTTCCGCAGCCATTCTCCCTTATTTGGAGTCAGTTTTATATGGCGAAAACATTGCATTGTTGCTTCTAATGAATGACAGCGACTTGAGACTTTATTCTTACACTGATTTTGCAACTTTAAATTCTAACTGTGAATTTTAGACAAATAATCGTTTAAAACAATATGCTACAATAAAACAGGACTTAATAGATGTTAAAATATCTGAGGAAACTCTATTGATCATAATTGAATTAAACAAATGGCACATACCTGATGCACCTTGTTCTGATGTTCTGCATAATAGGATGAAAAGCCTATATCAATAAATAGTGCGAAATGAGAGGTAATAAAAAAAATTATTTGAGAATAGTAAATGACTAGATGTTATGCAGGTTAAAGACAATGACAAGAAGACAACCACTCAAAGGGGAAGGTTTCTTCCAGACTACACTCAGTGTTCTTATGATGTTCCTTGTAACTTGGATAAAGACAGCAAGAAGAATGCATGCAGTTGCAAGAAAAATCTTTAGGATTGTCCTAGAATATAAGGGCCCATATGTGAATCGCAACAATCATTTCGTAACAAGGAGATCGGATAGGAAAACAAGGTCAACCGTAATATTTCTATCTGAAGGTTATCAGGATTCTCACTCAGAGCTAATGACCAGGTACACCAGAAAACATTAGCTGCCACCAAACTCTAAGAGCAATCTAAGACCTTTATCATCGATGCGATTCATAAAGGACTGCAGGGCATAAATTAATATTTTTGAAACATTAATTTGGAGATGCAATCTTATTTCTTTCTGATAAGTGATAGATTAAAACAAGCATGTTAACCTAGGATCCCCTCAAGTCATGAACCATCAAGGCAAAGGAAGAAAATTAACAACTGTCTTAACAAGCTGGTAGTTGTAGTAAAAGTTAACAGTTACCAAATGTAGATACATGACTATCAATCTATCAATCAACTGTGGCTTAATTGCAAATATAAGTAGTATATCATATTGAAAAGAGGAAGGAAAAAGAACAGCTACTCACCGTGGTAGCCGCAGCAACCTGGAAATCCTGTTTTGATGGGTGTCTCCTTCTTGTGCACAGACCTCATTCAAACTCCCTAACCGGACCTCAAATTTATCATCAAGAAGTATGCTGCTTGCTTGAACATCTCTGTAAATATAGTAGGACGAGGTTTAAAAAAGGCGTGTTACCACTGGTCCTATAGGCATATATATATATATGATAAAAATTTGGGGGGGGGGGGGGGTGAATCTTTAGAAAAATCTATGACGGTGAAGTGAGAATTTTCATTTCGCAATGCAGGCTGCAGGAGAAAGACAATGTGGCCATTTAAGAAGTATATGTCTTTTACAGTTCATTGATATAGCTCAGGGAAGAGCCATAATACAATGTCAATGCAGAAACTTGTGCAATTGCTCCTCCTTCTCATGCACTGCCTAAGCACATAGTCTATTACCCAGCTGTTTGGAAAATTCTCCAGTTTCACATTTGAACCATCTTTTGTCTACCAGTTTGGAGAAGTAGATAATTATTTTTTGCTAGGATGTTCGGCTTAAGAAAGTCTGGATGCCACATGAAATAATGCTACTTGAACTCAAAAATGTGGGTGAACAGCTTAAGGAAGGTGAAGGAGTAACCTACACTGCATAGAGTACATTAAGGAATTGGAAGAGAAGGGGCAATGGAAGACATAGACATGAATTAGGAAAATAACTGAACTTTTTTTATTGATCAGTATGGACAATATCAAAACTAAGTTTAATTGAGCTCGTTGGGCCTCTTAAAGTACAAGAAAGTTCAGGAAATTGAGAAATAAATTTGCTATTCACTGTTTTACCAGCCCAATACATAGTTTATCACGAGTGAGTCGAGGACCTATCTGATTTTTTATCTAGAGTTTCCAGTTAGAAATACTTTGGTGGAAAAGAAAGAAAGGTCACTTGTGCACGTTCTGAGACTTTTAAATGACCAGCCTAACATATTTATCAGCTCTAGCTTATACCTTGGGCTTTCTCTATGGTTTTGACCTTAATGGCTGATAACCACTGTTGCAACTAAGAAAGTATAGAATCGGTGCCAACATTTGACTTGGCCAAATTTTTATCAGCCAGAAGAGGCCTTTTCAGTGACCAATTAGTATCAATGAAACTTAAAATCTTCATCTGTAGCATGAATAATAGAAGTTTTGAATCTCCCAAAGTATCGCTGATTAATATAAAAAGAGGCATATCATTTAGTATTCCATTGACTTCTACCAAATATTCACCAAAAATCTACAACCAACGAACACATATAGAAGAATATGCAACTACACTACTGAGATTCATGATCAAGTGTCCCATCGCTATGAAAACTTCTGGTTAAGATAGTATACATGCACATTCAAAGGTGAAAGTTTAATATAAATCAAGATAATAGGTCTGCTACTGCTAGTTAAAAGTTGTCAAATTAAGCTTGATAAGTGGAAACAAAATGTACTAAAACAATCCCTACAATACCTGTGCACAAGAGTCGGATTACACCCATGATGCAGATAAGACAAACCTTCAGCAGCTCCAATAGCAATTTTTAGTCTAGTTATCCAATCAAGTGACTGCAAACTACCATCATCTGAATCGGTTTTTCTGAACAAAGCACTACAGAGATCTCCATTTGGCATATACTTGTAAACCAGAAACTTTTCATTTTCATTCTCCAAACAATGTCCCAGAAGAGAGACTAATCTAGGATGACAAACTTTGCTGAAGAAATCCAATTCTAACACGTATTTTTCCATTCCAACTGAGCTTAAATCAATTCTTTTAACAACCACATGAATCCCACTCCCACCTTCCAGGATACCTCGGAAAAGATCACCTGAATGGCCATGCTTTATGAAAGTTGCATCGCTGAATTCAGCAGTTGTTTGAAGAATCTGCTGGTAGCTGAATGTATCTCCTAAACTTGAAAAATTCAACGATTCTCCAGGAGGTGGTGGAGGACTTGCACTAGTAGTAACAGGCCCCACATCACTGACTTTTTGATATGTTGCAGCCCTCTTGTAGCAGCAAAAAATCAGCAGCACAACAAATCCGAAACCCCCTAGAACAATAGCAATAAATCCAAAACCCCCTAGAACAGCAGCAAGTGTGATAACATTTTTGTGGCTCTTCTTGTTGGATCTAGGAGCTGGAGGCTCCATTGCATTTGGCAGTCCAAAATTATCAAATATCAAGTCCCGGTCATCATAGAAAGATGCACACTTACTTGTATTCCTTTGACTTTCCAATCTTTGTAGGCAATTTCTATTAAGAGACACATTGCTTTGCCCATACTCAGGAACTTTCCCTTCGAAATAGTTGCCTGATAGATCAAGAAAACTGAATCTCCCAAGTACAGGAGGCAGATTTCCATAAAACATATTCTGAGAAAGATTAAACACTGCACTAGTGGCATTGACATTCGAACCAAGATTAGACAGAGTACCAGTGAAGTTATTCGCAGAGGCATCGACTAATTGCAACTCAGGCATTGACCACAGTACATCAGGAAGACTGCCACTAAAATTATTATGATCTATTGCCAAGTACTGCAGCTGAGTTAGAGGAACAAACACATCACTAGACAACAAACCAGACAGACAATTCTTCCGAATTGCCATTCGTCGTAAGTTCCTTAATCCTTTGAACTCTTTAGGCACCGCTCCATCTAGACTATTTAAGCTAAGATCAAGGTCAACCAGATTTAAAAGGTCACCTAGTCGGGCAGGTATCGAATAAGATAAACTGTTATTCGCAAGATTCAAGATTTTCAACCGAGATAAAGTCCCAATGTCAGGAGGAATAGGCCCAACAAGTGAATTATGTGAAAGATCAAGAATTTCAAGACTTGACAATTGACTCAAACTTGATGGCACCATTCCAGTAAGACCATTATTCGACAAGTACAAACTAACTAAACTACTCAAATTTCCAAGACTTAATGGAATAGTACCAGTGAGTGAACAGAACCTAAGATCAAGAACTTGCAATGATGAAAGTTTCAAACCAAACCATGCAGGAATAGAACCTGGAAGTACAAAACCTGACGCATTAAATGACTCCAAAACAGTTAAATTTTGAAGTGCATTAACCAAGAATTGAGGATTTTGATTCCCATTTCGTGTACGTTTAAAACCAGAGATGTTGATATCAGTAACTCTACCATTCTTGCATGCAATACCTCTCCAGTTTAAACATGCATTACCCTTTATAGGCCATTCTTTGGCTCTTATTCCTAATGATGATCTTAGTTTAAGCAAAGCCAATCTCTCTTCTTGCTCCAATGAAGAATCAAGTAACAAGAAAAGCAAGAAACAAAGAAAACTCACTTTGCTTAGTTGGTGTCTCATTCTTGCTGAACTTTGAAACTTCTCATATTTTTCCTTCTACTTCACATTCATAGAGGTGTATATATTTGTTTGAAAACTAATGGGGTTCACTTTGTGAATGACTCAGAAGCTTTGGTTTGATTCTTGGTCTTGAATAGTATACATACTAGTACTACTATGGTCTATGTAGTACTACTAATATTTTGTTTCAACTTTTGGGTTATACTTTGTTCTTTAATGTAACTACAAAAGGGAAGGGGGGGGGGGGGGGGGGGGTGGTGTTTGGAGTCTCTATCTTTGTGACTAATTTATGCTCCCTCCGTTCCAAAATGGTTGTCATAGTTCGGATTTCGAGAGTCAAACGAATTTATTTTGACCGTGAATTTAAACATATAATCTTTAAGTGTTTTGTAACGATGTTTATATATTTAGAAGTCACAATAATTAATAATTCAAAATATTTAAAAGACATATGAAAATATTACGGTCAAAGTTAAACTCGTTTGACTCTCGAAATCCGAACTATGACAACCATTTTGGAACAGAGGGAGTACCTGCTAGTATTTGTTTTGGAATGCTAGCTTACTTATATTATTAGTCTTAATATATACTCTCGTCGTTCCATAATGAATGACATATTTTGGATTTCGAGAGTCAAACGAGTTTATCTTTGACCGTAATATTTTTATATATTTTTTAAATATTTTGAATTATTAATTATTGTGACTTATAGTACTTTTTATGTAGTTTTTAAATATATAAATATTGTTCCAAAAAACGTAAAGATTATATGTTCAAATTCACGATCAAAATAAACTCGTTTGATTCTCGAAATACAAAACATGTCATCATTTTTTAAACAGAGGGGATAATGTATAAGAGTAACAAATAATCATTGATTCAATCACATTACTTCTTAGTCCCTAGCATTTCTAATTTTTTTCTATAGAATAAATTGCTTGATTGTTGGCATTGCCTCATGCTTTTCAGTATAGTGGTAACTAAACAATAATATGCATTGGGTGTATCTCTATTTTCTTATATTTGGTTGAACTACAATTTTGTGACCTAACAATATTAGTGAACAACCAAATCTTAGAGACAAATTTAAAATTTAATTCAATAGGTGTAGAGAATATTGTACCAATTATGCATTTTGTGACAATAAATAGAATTTGGCATATCTATCTCTAATTTTTCAAATATATATATAAAAACATCTAGACAGTATGTTTCATCGAGTTGTACGGTACAAAATCAGCCACGAGACCAAAGTCGTACATCAGTTTTGAACAACACAATAAAACATCTCTATAATGACGTTGTATGAAGAGTCGAACCACTAATGCCAGAAAAATGTATTAAAAAAAGACGGCAAGCCTTTATCATGTTCAATTAATATTTCTTACAACAGATACGGATCACCAAGCAACAAGCCATACGGAGATTTCTTCACAATTTCAAGAAGAGAAACTGTTATTAGAAAGATTCAAGAATTTCAACTGATGTAAATTCCAAATGCTTAAAGGAATAGGCCCAGACAAATTATTTGAGGACAAATCAAGTGAAATAAGGTTCTCAAGAGACCCAATTGATTGAGGAATTGGCCCAACAAGTGAATTGTGTGAAACATCAAGAACTTCAAGACTTGACAATTGGCCCAAACTTGATGGCAACAGTCCACTTATACCATTATTAGACAAGTATACAATAGTTAAATTACTCAACTTGCCAAGACTTGATGGAATAGTACCAGTAATTGAACAGGACCTAAGATCAAGAATTTGTAAAGAAGGTGCAAGTTTATAACCAAACCATTCAGGAATTGAACCAGGAAGTGCAAAATTTGATGCATTAAATGTCTCCAATAGAGTCAATTTTTGAAGGGCATCAACAGAAAATTGAGGATTTTGTTTCCCATCATTTGTACGTTTAAAACCAGAAATGTTAATCTCAGTAACTCTACCATTCTTGCAAGTAATACCTGTCCAATTTAAACAAGGATTAGCCTTAAAAGGCCATTCATTAGTTCTTAATCCTAATGAAGATCTTAGTTGAAGCAAAGCCAATTGCTCCTCTGTCCAACTCACTTGCTGCTCAAATGTAGAGTCAAACAACAAGAAAAGAAAGAAACAAAGAAAAATCACTTTGCCCATTGAACTTTGAAATCTCTTATTTTTCTCCATGTACTAATATAGGTATCACTAGTATATGCAAATTAGGTATAGTGGATTGTCAAAATCCACTGCTTTTATGATATGCATGCAAATTTAGTATAACGATTATTCACTTTGCAATAAAATATTTTCATACTACAATACTCCTATCTGTTAGATTTAGCAATAACAACATTTACATAATGGCAGTTAACAAAATTTGATTCTTAAGAAGTTAAAATCATAGTTAATATAAGGTAAATACTTATCCAAACCGGTGTATGCACCAATTCAATAAATGCATGACATGTGTTGATATACATGCTTCTTTCTCTTAACCATAGTTAATTAACGCATATTTTCACCTTATTAAATCACTTACATATGATTAGTTGATGTGGTTTGGTGCATACACCCGGTGTGGGTAAGTTTTTACCGTTAATATACTCTTACGACACATGATATTTCTGATGAATACATATAAATAATCACTGGTACAATCACATATATCGTTCTTTACATTTTTATCTCTATTTTCCTTTTTTGCTTGTTTTCTATAGAATGAAAAATGAGTTATTCCTTGGTCATTGCCTCATTGTTAGGCAGTCAATCTGTTCGCGACATTTCCTTTTGCTACCAATAAATACTGCTCACTAATAGAAGTCATGACGAATCACCAACCCTATTAGTACAAAATACGTATTAAAATCTCAATGATAAAAGTCATGATGAATTGCTAGGACTTGCCATAACTTTTGTTACGTGGACTTTAGTACACATTTTGTACTAAAATACCAGGACCTTTGCTAGAAAGTCATGGTAAATCACTAGAACGACTCTATGTGACTTGTGTACCCAATAGTTTAAATAGTATCCATAATTTGTCAAGCCTGGTCCGTATGCAAATTAACGTGGTAAGTAAAGAAAAAAGACCGAACACGATGTAAAGATATGTGAGAATTTTCTTCTTACAAATGGGTCCATTAAAAGCAGCGGCATCATAAGAAAAATCATAGTCCCATACTCCCACTTCGACAAAATATTCCTTTCGATGACAAGGAACACTACTAAAAAAACCGGGGTTTTCGACCGCCCAATCGGTCGAAATTCGGTCGAACCATCGACCGTATTTCGATCGATTGTGGTGGTCGAACAAATTAAGGTCGAAAATAGGCCTTCGACCGAATTTCGGTCGAACGTCGACCGACATTCGACCGAAATTCGGTCGAATAACATGGACTAGAGTGCCATGTTCTTCGACCGAAATTCGGTCGAATGTCGGTCGACGTTCGACCGAATTTCGGTCGAAGGCCTATCGACCGAAATTCGGTCGAACAGGATTTCGACCGAAATTCGGTCGACAGCCTGGTATTATTTTTTGACCAATTTTCGACCGAAATTCGGTCGAACACCTGTAATTACCTGCAACATAAAAGCTGAAATTAGCCTACACCACCTGTAAACACGCAGAAAAACCAGTCACAAGACATTCATAAACGCTATTCAAACAAGGCTAACAAAGCCAAACAATAGAAAGGAGTCATTCAACATTCGTTCAAGTTTTACAATATTCAACAAACTAAACAAAACAGTTTAAAGTTCAACTTTCACTACTAATGGCTAGAAGCCGAACTAGACCCGTCATCAGAATGGTGGCGATGTCTGCTCTTGCTCTTTCCCTTTCCCGAGCTATCACGCTTTCCTTTGCCTTTTTTCTGGTTCTTGAGGAGCTCTTGCATCATTTCTTGCATTTCTCTCTGATGCGCCTCCTGTGATGCGCGCATCATTTCATGCACTTCTCTCTGATGTGCCTCCTGTGCTAAGCGCATAGCTTCATTTTGTCTTCTCAGTTCTTCGATCTCTGCTTGCATCCGAGTCATTTCTGGAGCGGGAGCAGAGCTTGGAGGAGCACTTGAACACGAGCCCAAATAGTTCGATTTATGCTTGGCAGATGAATACAGAGTTCCAATGCCATAAGCTGACCCCTTCTTCGCCCCTCCGACCGCTTCCAACCATAAGTTGGTTTCTTGCTCGAGCGTTAGCGGTACTGGGGTACTGCTTCCGCATTCAGATTGCTGAGTCGCGGTCCAGTCCTCATAGGCCTTTGTAGCTTTTTCCTGAAAAACATAAATATATAATCAAACCACACTTGAAGTTTTAAACTTGAAGGATTGGCGCGACTTTAGTTTAAATTTAAGTACTTACCCAGGCCTCTTGTGCTCGGGGCTCGACCCATGTTTCTCCGCCCTTTTTATCTTTCTTTATATGGCGGATCTTGTGCATTTCAGAGAGTGGAATAGTCCGATTTTGTTCCTTTTCCTACAAATTAAAGAAGAGAACAAGTTAGATAGAAAATAAACTATTATAGTAATTCTTATAAATTAAATTACTTTACCAAGCGCACCTTCCCACCGGTATGCAGCGATCCACCCTTAGTAGATGCCCGAGCTTTCTTCCTTTGTTCGCTCTTGGCCTGAAATTCGGGAGTATCCCAATACTGCTGCAGCTCTCTCCATTGAGGATCATAGAGGTAGCCGGGCATTTTCCCTCTTTTGCGCGCACCATACATTGCGTTCTTGTACAATTCCGCGCATTTCTTATGGAAGTTAGAACGGATTTTATAGTCCAGAGCCGGATGCCACTTACACTGAACCTGCAAGCCATTCATCAAAATATTTTATTTAAACATAATCATTAAGAAAACTTGCTATCAGTGGAAAAACGTATGCATATTTAATTTATCACCTCAAAAGCTTGCATTATCTGTTGCTTTACTTGAGGGGGCACAGCGCCCCAGGTTGGCCATGATTCCTTCCACTGAGATTTCATGCATTTCGTCAGCATAGGAGTAGCATCAGTGTTGGGGCAAAAGCTACGTAAAAAAACAGACGGGTTAATAGAAATACTAATATTTAAAAGCTTACTGCTAAATAGATAAGAACTTCATAAATACTATACTTACCTCTTATCCCCCTCGGGATAAATAATCAAACGCCCGTCTTCCCAAGTGCCAGGCTCACCGATGTAATATGGCGATCTGGGATCATAGTAAGGAATCTCCTGCTGTACCGAAGGGCAGGTAGGGCTAGATGGGTCGGAAGGCGGCTGAGTCGACCCAGACGTACTAGTGGACTGTGTGGGATCGCCTAGTCCGGGGACGCCCTGGGATTGACCGTCCTGGCTCGCGGTCATGTCATAACTACTGAAGTGATGCCTCCAACCAGGATGGCTCTGAGGCATACCAGGTGGCCTGAAAAAACCGGGACTGTATCCGGCAGGTGCTCCTGTGGGAAGCGAATGCGGCACCCTGGACATGCCGGGCGGCCTGAAAAAATCCGGACTGTTTGCTGCTGGTGCTCCGGTGGGAAGGTGATGCGGCACCTGAGAGGTAGGAGTTTCCTGTGCCGTCTCACCTGAAGGCTCACCTGCCTTTCCTTTCCCCTTCCTTCTTGAAAACACCAGAGGGGGACGAGTCTCCTGCTGTGCCGGCTCACGTGAAGGCTCAGCTGCCACATTCTTTCCTTTCCCCTTCTTTCCTGAAAACAAATTCTTCATTCCTGTTGACACATTCATTGCAAAAAAATTAGACGGGTTAACCTGATTAAATAAACACATTCATTGCACAAAAAAATAGGCGGGTTAAATAGATTAAATACACAAATTCATTGAAAAAAAAATAGGCGGGTTAAATAGATTAAATACACACATTCATCGAAAAAAAATAGTCCAGTTAAATAGATTAAATACACACATTCATCCTAAAAAAAAAATAAGAATACAAATATCTTCTTATGTTTATAATTATATAATTACATTAAACTAGCCTATTAAAAAAACAAAAGTTACTAAATACATATAAGGTCAATCCTCATCATCTGCCAATTCTTCTTCCTCAGCATCATCGTTAACTTCTTCTTCATCTGTATATTCATCATCATTTGCCCTTGAAGCTCCTGCTCCAAAATTAACTGGATGTTTTCCCCGACTAGCTATAGATGCATCTAATTGCTCATATATGCCATCAATATGCTGCAGCTGGTCAGCTAGTTCATTGTCTGCTATCAATGGAACGGTTGACACCTCGTTCTGGTATGCAACATCTAAAAGATCAGGGACTTCAACTAATCCCACCGGTTTTCCTTTTAAAACTGCCCACCAATGGGCTTTAGCCTTTGATCTTGCTGGGTTCTTTGTCCGCGGGTAAGGAACAAACCACACTTGCTTTACTTTCTGGGCAATGATGAAAGGATCATAGTGTCCATATGACCTTTTGTGATTAACCTCGACTAACTTAGAAGCCGGGTCTACCCTCGTACCTCTGTTGCTGGGATCAAACCACTTGCACCGGAAAAGAACCAATTTCTTCCGAGGCCAACCGACACTATACTCTACCTCTAACATCTCCTCAATCACACCGTAGTACTCAACGTCACCCCCGTGATCACCGGTTCCTACTTTCACGGACACACCAGAGTTGTATGTTTTCTTACCCTCTGACCGCTGCTTTGTATGAAACTTGTACCCATTTACAAAGTATGTATTCATCCTCTTGTATTTGTAATATGGGCCATGGCATATATCTCGCAGAAAATCAAAGGTGATGCCATTCACCGGATTATTCACCTACATAAAAATTTAATTTAGTTGGGTAAGTAAATATTTTTATCTAAATATATCGAATATTTAAGAGTTTGTTTACCACTTACAAATTCTGTAAACCAATTTGTAAAATTTTCATAAACTTCCGCATCACCGAACTCAGCGACAAAGTAACTGCATTATAACTAATTAGTCCAAAGTAGCTTATTTTTAACTTCTCGAATATTAGGCAGTATTGTTAAGATACAACATACTTGTAATAAGGCGTGACCTCGGGACAGTTCAACAGCACATGTGTTGTTGCTACCTTCCTGTCCTGTTCGTTGAGCTGACACACTTCGAAAGATGTATTTCCCCTGCCTGGTTGATTGAAAATAGAGAACGCTGGGTAGCTGGGATCATTATTGTCACCCATATCATGCCGATCCGGCCTAGTGCGCAAACATGGAACATCCTTGTCGAAGTAGTAAGAGCAAAAATGCGAAGTTTCTCTAGCAAGATATGCCTCGCATATTGACCCCTCTATTTGGTTCCTGTTTTTCACGTCCCGTTTACACTTACCAATTATTCTGCAATAATTATTGTGTTAGTGGAATTACGTTGGATTAATTAAACAATTAAAAGTTACTAAGATATGGAAGCTTACCTCTCGAAAGGGTACATCCATCTGCAGTGCACCGGGCCTCCTAGCCGAGCCTCTTCAGCTAGGTGAATCGGTAGATGCTCCATCACGTTAAAGAACCCAGGGGGAAAGATCTTTGTCAGCTTAGTGGCGACCACAGGAAAGTTCTGCTCCAACAGGTTAAGGTTCTCTTCCTTCAATGTCTTGCTGCAAAGTTCTTTAAAAAATAGGCTCGTCTCTGTTAGCGGTTTCAGAACTTTATCAGGCAAGCCATTGAATGCAATTGGGAGCAAGTTTTCCATGAAGATGTGACAGTCGTGGCTTTTCATGTGATGCAGTTTCCCACCATTAACATCAACACACCTTTCTAGGTTTGAAGCATAACCATCAGGCATCCTCAAATTACTCACCCACTCACAAATCATCCTACGCTCATCCTCATCGAATGTATAACACGCCTTTGGCATGAACATGCTGTTGCCTTCTTGGATTACCTGCAACTCAGGTCGCCTACAAAGTAGCTGTAGGTCCAACCGCGCCTTCAAGTTGTCCTTTGTCTTGCCCCGGACATCCATCACAGTATTAAGGATGGCCTCGAAAAAATTCTTCTCAATATGCATTGGATCCAGATTATGGCGAAGAAGATTATCCTTCCAGTAAGGCAACTCCCAGAAAATGCTCTGTTTAGTCCAGTTATGTTCAACCCCATGACCAGGTGCTCTAGCTGGCAGTTGTTCAGTTACCTTAGGAATTAATCATTGTGTTAGTGGAATTAAGTTGTAAAAAAAATACAATAAATATATGGCAGTTGTTCAGTTACCTTAGGAAGCTCCCTGACCCTGTCCCATATCTCGATGCCAGATAACCTGCGCGAGGGCTCCTCAAAATCAGCCTGATTCTTCATAAATGCGCTAGTGTTACTCCTGAAAGGATGGTCCATTGGCAAGAATCGACGGCAACAGTCGAACCATGTGCATTTGCCTCCATATTTCAACGTGAAGGCTTTTGTATCCTCCATACAGTAAGGGCAAGCGAGCTTACCTGCTGTGGACCACCCAGACAACATCCCATAAGCTGGAAAGTCATTTATAGTCCACATCAAAGAAGCACGCATTTGGAAGTTCTGTTTGGTTGATATATCATAAGTCTCAACTCCTTCACGCCAAAGTATCTGCAACTCATCAAGCAAAGGCTGCAAATATACATCAATAGAGGCTTTCGGGTTATGTGGACCCGGTATTATACAATTCAAAAAGAGATAAGGACTGGTCATGCACATTCCAGGAGGCAGGTTGTAAGGAGTGACAAATACGGGCCAACAAGAATAGGGCGTAGAAGAGACATCAAACGGGGTGAACCCATCAGAACATAGGCCCAACCTTACATTCCTTGGCTCACTAGCAAATGCCGGATACACTTGATCAAAGTGTTTCCATGCCTCTCCATCAGATGGATGGGATAGAATACCCGGCACCCTAGTGCGGTCATGATGCCATCTCATGTGTGGAGCAGAACTCATCGAAGCATACAACCTCTTTAACCGTGGTGTAAGGGGCAAGTAATGCATCCACTTAACAGGCTTCAGCTTCTTTTTAGGATCAGGCTCAGGCTTGTACCGGGGCTCCTCACAAAATTTACATGTCTGCAAGTCTGCGTCATCCTTGTAATACAACATGCAGCCATTAACACAACAGTGAATCTTCTCGGCAGAAAGCCCCAACGAGGAAACCAACTTCTTAGTGTAGTAATAAGTAGTTGGTAGGGCCATATTTGTCGGATTTAGTTCATTCATAAGGGCAATGATGGAATCCATGGCAGCTTGAGATATAATAAAATCTGATTTGATACTCCTCAGTCTAACTGCAACCGACAACTGGGAATGCACCGAGCCCTCATAAAATGGACGACTTGTTTCCTCCAACCGTTCATAGAACTGATTTGCCTCGGCATTGGGAATGTGCTCAATGTTTGGCTGTGATGTATCCGGCTGAAGGGGATCATTAGCCGGGTACATCCCAAAAGCATCATTCACCATATCTTCCATTCTATACCCGGCTGCTTGGTCTGGTTCCACAACCGGAGAACTCCTAGCGCCATGAATATTTTTAAGATTTTGAATTTGCTGCTGCATGTCCCAAGGCTCTCCATGATTATACCAAATGTAATAATTTGACATAAACCCCTTCCTATACAAATGTAACTCGACATTCTCCAAATCTTGTATCTTTACACATTCGCATTTTTCACATGGACACCTAATTTTGCCATGCCTTAAATAATCGTCTGTGTTGCGGGCCACACCAAGAAATTCCATAACACCCGCTACAAACGAAGGCCTCAACCCCCGCCGCTCGGAAAAATTTCTATTATCCATCCACAGACGACGACGATTAATGTCCATTATCTACACAAACATTGCAAGATTGAGAAACAATATCTACACAAACTTGTTTGATGAAATGCCCCAAAGAAACAATATTATCTAATAACACCCTATTAATTAATATTATCAAAGCAATTCAACCAAGCGCATCTTATTCGTTTTAGGCATAATGTTATAACTTGTTCATCTTCTCAACAATACCAAGGCAAGAACACATTGCAAACAACACTACCAAACAATACCAACAACTACTACAATCCCAAACAAAACAAACCTAACTTTGATAATAGCTAACAACACCAAACAAGTTGTTCAACATCAAAAATAACTACAATAAAGTTTGCTAACTAATAATTAACTAAATATGCAACATTATAGGCCAAAGTTAAAAAATAATTAAAAATTTAATTAAATTCGGATTAAATAGAAAAAAAAAAACGTACCTAGACGTTGATTTATGCTCCTATAGCACCTACAAATGATTCCCCACTAGTTATATGCTTCAAAACTACAAAAAAATTGAGTTAAAAAGTTAGGGTTCAAGTTTTACAAAGTAACAAAAATAACCCTAAAATTAAGAATTTACCTTGAATTTGATGTTATGGGTAGTGATTAGGAGGGTAGATTGTGTTTAAGTGTTGATTTTGGGGGTGGGTTATGGTGGATTTCGTGTATGGGGGTTGGGGAGGGATTTAAAGGGTGTAAAATAATTTTGGGGAAGAAGGAAATGAGGGAAATGAAGGTTCTGCCCGACTTATTAACGGGCCCTTCGACCGCCTATCGACCGAAATTCGGTCGACAAGCCCAACAGAAATTTTAGCCCATCGACCGAAATTCGGTCGAAATTGTGGTTCGACCGAATTTCGGTCGATAGGTGGTAGTCGAATTTTCCCTGTTTTTTAGTAGTGGAACCCCCAGTCGCTAGCCTTTCGATACGCTCTGGGTAAACTGCACTCCTGATGCAATAGTCTGCAAACCACACAGGAGAGGTAAACCGCACTAGGCAAGACTTCGACGAAATATTCCTGCTTTAAATATACATGCCAAACTTGATAATTGGTCAATTTTATTGATATTCCAGGCTACCTCGATTTTCTTAGCTATCCGATTATACTAATTGTGCATTTTCTTCTTCTTTTGTGTTACCTAATATATTGCGTAACTATGTTTGTAATCCAATTTTCATCACTCTAATTTTGTATATATAGACATGATTATAAATATCATCGAACTTATTTTAATGGTAAGATATCTCCGGTTGATTACTCCCTCAGTTCCACAATGGATGACATGTTTTGAATATCGAGAGTCAAACGAATTTATCTTTGACCGTAATATTTTCATATGTCTTTTAAATATTTTGAATTATTAATTATTCACTACTAGAAATTAATTGATTTGCGTCACAGTTTGGAGACGGAATTCCCTCTCTAAAAGGTGTTTGGAGACGGAATTCCATCTCCGCGCGTCCTTCGCTTTTAAGCGCGTCGTTGGACAACTTGGAGACGGAATTACGTCTCCAAATGGAAAAGTAGCTGACACAACCGTCTCCAAGACTGTGTCAGTGTGCACTAACTTTTGCATTTGGAGATTTAATGCTTGGAGAGGGAATTCCTCTCCAACATAAATTATATATATTATTTTTATTGTTTAGAGACGGAATTCCCTCTCTAGTAAAAAATTTAAAAATTATTTTTGTTTTTTAGAGACGGAATTCCGTCTCTAACTATATAAATCCTGCTAAATAAAAACATTAGAAATTCGGTACAAAGCAACCAAAAACCAAAAACAACCTGTTTAACATAAAATACCTGTTTAACATAAAACAAAGCCACCACGACCAATAAAACAATTCAACATACATATTGTTTCATCATTAAGCATTCAACACAAATAAAAACTAAAGTATTTAATTAGTAACATGTTCACAACTTAACAAACCATGAGAGTACTAATCCGCCCCTTGGGAGGAGCCACTTCCTTGCTCCTTATCTCTCCAAATCTTTGCCACAATTTCCTGTAATTTCTTCACATTCTCATGGTCTTCCAACCGTTGCCTTTCACTATCTAGTAGCCTTTGCTCCATTTCCGCCAATCTAGTGCGCAACTCATCATCCGCAGCTTGTGGTGCATGTGAAGAAGAAGAAGAACAATTAGCATTGACAATACCTACACGAGAAGGCTTCTTGTACCTCGAAGGACCAAGGCCATAGGCTCGATTTTTGCTAGTATAGCCACCACCCGCCTGAACGAACATTGCATTTTCTTCATCCTGGGTGGGTTTAGGAGAGCCTTCATCGACTTGTGACCCTTGGCTCTCAAGCCATTCTTGGTGTAAAGCTTTGTAGTTTTCCTAAAACACACGACGCGATTAGAATAATTAATTAAAGAATAATTTAAAAAAAAATTATTTATGATATCTCACCTCTAGTTGTTGTACACGTGGCTCGACCCATCCCACCTCATTTCCTTGTTTGTCATATAAATAATGGAACAAACGGAAAAATTTATAATCACTAACTTTTCCATGTACCGCTTCCTACACAATGCAAATGTGTTAATGCTAAATCAAAATGGTGTTAAGTTTTTAATTTAAATAAAAATTAGATTGACTTACATATCGTGCCCGATGGGTGGCCAAACTAACTGAACCACAAGTGTGCTTCGATCCTCCCTTTGCGGATGCTCTGTTTTTCTTAGCCTGCTCGCTCTGGGCTAAGAATTCAGGTGTTTCCCAATAAATTTTGAGTTTATCCCAATTCTGTTGATAAATCCATTTGGGAACTTTACCCTTTTGCCTGTATTTTGACAAGGAATCACTTAGCCTTTTAGCCGCCTTTTTCTCAAAACCTGCTCGGACTTCATCATCATATATAGCATCCCACAAACACTTGTGCTGAAACAATAACAATATAATAAGTGAAAACTAATAACACACATATAATAATCAAATGACAAAAGCTTCATAAGTATAGTTAATACCGTAAAAGATTCAAACATGCGGTTTCTAACAGGTATTGGCACCTTTCCCCAGGTCGGCCAACCATCAGTAAAGTGTGGTGTCATAGATTCAACAACAAGTTTCACTGCCTTGTCCGATGGAACAAACCTGCATTAAATTTAACATACAAAATTATGTTGATAAATATATATTGCATTCAATTCAAAAGTTTATAATTTAAAGGTTAATGAATAAATCTTACCCTTCTTTGCTGTCAGGCATGATAATCAACCTCCCAGACTCATCGAGAGATCCAATACCACCAGGCAACTGAACTGTAGCGCTAGTATGCTTTTCCTACCCTTTCGCGCTGTAGTGGTGACAGATGGAGAGGACCCTGGCTGAGTCTCTGGTACGGGTGTACTCGAACTGGGGCATGCCGATGATGATGCAGATGGAACAGTACTTGAAATGGAAGGTGTAGCAGATGGCAAACTATGTGGATGCATACTAGGAGTAGGTATCATCATCAGCTGTGAAGGGCCCGGTGTGCCGAATGGCTGAAATGTAGGGGCCCGTACATGCACAGACTGAGGGGATGTGCCTACTGTAGGCATGGAATGGAAAGAGGGACCAGCAGGCTGGCCAAACTGATAGTGTGGCCCCGTATGTGGCATGGTCTGTGCAGATATACTAGGGGCCTGTGGCTGATGGAATAGTGGGGTACTAGGGAGACCAGCGAAAAATGTAGGCGGATAATTACCTAACTGTGAGAGCAAGGCAGAGGTAGGGGTCAATGCCGGAAGTGGAGAAGTAGTATGACCTGTGGAAGTACGGCCACCACGGGTCCTAGGTCCTTTCCTACCTCGAGATGCCATATCTGCAAATTAATATTAAATTCAATAGAATTAGATATTTAATAAAGTGTATCATCGTTAATTAAAAAAATATTACGCAAAATATTAGACAAAAATACCACAAACAACCAATATAACGCACAAATATTCAACTACTAACATCAATCATCATCGCTTCCTTCTAGTTCATCAAGCAATTCATCCTCAAAGGTATCATTTTCATCTATGTACTCCTCTTCTTCATTTCCCAACGACGTTTCCATGGTTTGATTGAGCACCGACATATCAAATTCTTCAAAATAATCCACACCCTGATGCAACTCGTCGGGTAATTCTTCATCTACAATTTCTTGAACAGTTGAAATGTCATTTTGGTATGCTTCATCTAATGCATCATCCACCTCAATTCTTCCAACCGGTTTGGCTTTCAAAACAACCCACCAATTTGCTTTTGCCTTGTTCTTCAGTTTATTTTTGCACTTTGGATAAGGAACGTAGTACACTTGTTTCACATTTTGAGCAATGATAAATGGATCATAATGTGCATACGTTCTTTTGTGATTGATTTCAACTATTTTATATACTGGATGCACCTTTGTACCCCGAAGTGGTGTTGGATCAAACCACTTACACCGAAAGAGCACCAACTTTTTCCTTGGATGACCATTAAACACTAGCTCTAATATTTCATGTATTACACCATAATAGTCAAACTCTCCATCACCAGTGCCTGCATTCACCCACACTCCGCAGTTATATGTTTTCTTCCCCATGGACCATTCTTCAGTATGAAACTTATAGCCATTGATGAAGTACTTAGACATTTGTCTGTACTTATAAATAGGGCCCAATGATAAATCACAAAACAGTGGATGATTGACGTCGTTTTCAGGATTGTGCACCTAACATGCATACAATTAAATTTATAAGTTAAAACATACTTGCATATAGTATTCACCAACGGGATATGTGCCACTAAAATACTTACGTATTCTCTAAACCACTCTGAAAATTTGGCCGTCACAGCATCGTGCCCAAAGTTAGTGACAAATAAACTGCTACGCACAACAACAATATTCAGGATGTAAAAATTAATATATGTATTAACCTTTTTTTTTGTATGTAGAAAGTGACAAATACCTATAAAAAGGTTGTACTTCTGGGCAATTCAGCAGTACATGTGTCGTAGCAACTTGTCTATCGATGTCGCTGAATGGTTTTGTGCAACCTTTTTCTGATCCTCGACCGGGATGATTGAATATGGAAAAATGAGGATACAGTGAATTGCCGCTTCCACCACCATCATGTCGGTTAGGCCTGCGACTTAGAGAAGGTACTTCGGCCCCAAAATAATAAGAACAGAAATGCGACGTTTTCCTAACAAGATAAGCCTCACATATCGACCCCTCAATTCTATTCCTATTTTTTGCAGTCCGCTTACATTTGCCAATAGTCCTGTATAACATAGATAGCCATATAATTTAATAATGAATTAAAAAATATTAAATATAGGAGGAAATCTTTGATATGCATTACCTTTCAGTAGGATACATCCACCTTCCCTGAACCGGGCCTCCAAGTCTTGCTTCTTCAACAAGGTGCATAGGCAGATGTTCCATAACATTGAAGAAACCAGGGGGAAATATCTTGGTCAATTTAGTAGAGATCACAGAAATATTATTTTCCATCAATTGTAGATTTTCTTCCCTCAATGTACTGGAACACAAGTCCTTGAAAAACACACTCATTTCAGTGAGTGGTTTCCAAATTGTATCAGGCAAGCCATTGAACGCAATTGGCAACAAATTTTCCATGAAAACATGACAGTCATGGCTTTTCATTGCTGTAAGCTTACCTTCTGTCATGTCGACACATGTGGATATATTCGATGCGCAACCATCAGGAAACTTAATATTCTGTATCCACTCACAAATCATTCTTCTCTCCTCCAAGTCAAAAGTGTAGTTCGCTGATGGCTTGCGCACCTTTACCCCATCTGATTGTAGGTGCAATTCAGGTCGCCGACAATATGCTTGAACATCTAACCTTGCCTTCAAGTTGTCCTTTGTTTTGTTATTGACATCCATCACAGTGTTAAAGACAGCATCAAAAAAGTTTTTTTCAATATGCATTGGATCAAGATTATGCCTAAGAAGATTGTCCTTCCAATAAGGAAGTTCCCAAAATATGCTCTGCTTTGTCCAATTATGTGTAACACCAAAACCTGCTATTCTAGGCAATGGTTGCTGCTCCGTTGCCTTGGGATACCCCTGAACTCGGGACCAAACTTCATGGCCCGTCAACCTCTGTGGAGGATCATCAAAATCCTCCTTGTTCTTCATGAATGCACTAGTGTTTCTCCTAAATGGATGGTCATCTAGCAGAAACTGGCACTGACAGTCGAACCATGTGTGCTTACGCCCATGTTTCAAATAAAATGCTTTTGTATCTTCCATACAAATAGGACAAGATAGCTTACCAGCAGTGGACCAACCAGACAACATGCCATATGTAGGGAAATCATTAATTGTCCACATCAAACAAGCATGCAATCTAAAGTTTTGTTTCAAGGAACAATCATATGTTACAACATCATCACGCCACAATATTTGTAACTCATCAATCAAAGGCTGCAAGAATACATCAATAGAGCTTTTTGGGTTACTAGGACCAGGGATAATACAAGTCAGGAAAATATATGGACTTGTCATACACATTTCTGGGGGTAGATTATACGGTGTGACGAATACAGGCCAGCAAGAATATGGTGCAGCAGAGACAGCAAACGGAGTAAACCCATCAGAACTTAAACCCAACCTGATGTTTCTAGGTTCACTTGCAAATTCAGGATACACTCTATCGAAATGCTTCCATGCTTCTCCATCAGACGGATGACATAGAATACCAGATTGTCGTTTACGTTCATGATGCCATCTCATATGAGGAGCAGAACTCATTGATGCATACAACCTCTTTAACCTTGGTATAAGAGGTAAGTAATGCATCGCTTTTACTGGGACCTGTTTCTGTTTAGCATTTTTGACTGGCTTGTAGCGAGCCTCACCGCAAAACGTACAAAATTGCTTATCTTTGTTTTCTTTGTAGTATAACATGCAACCTTTTTTACAACAGTGAATTCTTTCTGAAGATAGCCCTAAAAACGAAACCAACTTTTTTGCGTCGTAGTACGAGGAAGGCAATCCCAATTTACTTATGTTTAGTTCATTCAAGAGCCCAATGATCTCATCCATGCCTCCTTGAGATATGTTATAATCTGATTTAATACTAAGCAACCTAACTGCCACCGACAGCTTTGAATGACTTGCCCCCTCGTAAAATGGGCGACTTGCTTCTTCCAACTGTTCATAGAAGAGCTTCGCCTCATTATTGGGAATCTCCTCAACATTCGGTTGAGAGGGTTCCCCTTGGTACATTCCAAACGCATCATTCAACATCTCATTCATAGGGTAGTTATACCCGACATAGTCATTTTGGAAGTTCTCTCTATGGACACTAGGGTAACACTCTCCATGTGCAGTCCACACAAAATAATTTGGCATAAATCCTTTTCTATAAAGGTGCAACACGACATTTTCAATTGATTGCACGTGGCTACACTTGCATTTCACACAAGGACATTTGATTGAACCCCCTCGTATATATTCAGGAAGTAATTTAGCTTTAGCAATAAACCCGTCAACCCCATCTACATAACTTTTCCTCAAACCCATATCTTTATAGAACATATTGTACATCCAACTACGATTTTCATTATATTCCATCTACAAAAGTTACAAACAAATAAATATAAATCAATGCAACAAAATATAGCAATTTTTCTAGCAAACTATAGGTGTATAATATTATTGTTAAATTATGTTGTATATTAACTTTTTAATTAACTAACTAAATCAAACTCCCTACATTTATTTTATTTGCCATGTTAAATAACATTGTTCTTAATTATTTCTTTCTAATTATCCTTGCATTAAATTTATCTACTTTATATTATTTTTCTAACTATTTTTAAATTTCCAAGAACTAATGACATTTCTAATAATCCAATCTAACCAATATTCTTAAAAATGAGGAGAATATTAAACAAGTATACAAACATGATAGAATTATATAACAAATTCAATATTGATAATGGAGTGTCAAAGTTGGTATTGGGGTGGGGAAAATAGAGGCCGAATTCATGGATGGGAAAAATGGGGAGGGAAAAATAATTTGAATTATAGCTAAAAATAATGGGGAAGATGAAGAAAACTTACTTGAATAAGTTGTTAGGATGATTGGGGAAGTTTTCGCCGGGGGAGGGAGCAATTTCACCAGGGCAGGGAGCAATTTTGGCCGGAGCAGTGAATAGTCGGGTGGGGAGGGGTTTTTTAATTTGGGGGAGATAATGAATCTGAAGGAGGAAGTGTGTGTGTATATTTTTAGAGTTGGAGACGGGTCCAACCAAAAAAGCAAAAAGCGTGTCAATGATTGGAGACGGAATTCCGTCTCCAATCACTGACACGCTTTTTGCTTTTTGGTTGGAGACGGAATTCCGTCTCCAACTCTAAAAAATTTAATTATTTTTTTATTGTTACACTGATTGGAGACGGAATTCCCTCTCCAATCAGTTAGAGAGGAAATTCCGTCTCCAACCTTTTTGTAGCATTTTCATCAATTTCTAGTTGTGATTGTGACTTATAGTACTTTTTATGTAGTTTTCAAATATATAAATATCGTTCGAAAAAACTTAAAAGTTATATATTCAAATTCACGGTCAAAATGAACTCGTTTGACTCTTGAAATCCGAAACATATCATCCATTTTGGAACCGAATGAGTATTTGTTAAAATAGAAGAAATCTCAAAACCCTCTATTCATCAATTCACACTTAAAGTTGCAAAAATAGGAAAATATAAAATTGACATTATCTTTTGTCCAAATAAGTAATGGGAAAAGGTAAATACTTACTCGCACCCGATTTTTATATTTAACCATATAATTTAATTATGATAGTTAAAATTTAAAATATAAAATATAAATTCATATTATCTAATCATGATTAAATAATAAATGAAAGTATGCCATACATATATCATATATTTATTAGTTTGGTGTAAACATCATCGTGTGGATAAAGTTTATCCTCGAAAGATTTTCAAAAAGTTCATTCATGCGATGGTCAGGATAAACACTTGAAACTTTGGGTGGATGCATTTCTACTATATACAAGCGCTCTATTGTGCTGAAGCAGGCATGTCTTTGTTGACATGCCTGCTTGGCAATCTTGAGGGCGTTTTGGGGAGTTTGTCTGTTTTAAATTGTACATTATGTATGACTGATGGTGTACATTTGAGGAATTGACCAGAAAACCTGGAGTCTTTTCATATATTCCATTTACATTCCTTCAGGCTGAGAAAATAAAAACGTGGCCCAACACGTGTAATGAGTTGCCGTTCCCACATGCATGTCTTGACATGCCTGCTTGGCAATCTTGAGGGCGTTTTGGGGAGTTTGTCTGTTTTAAATTGTACATTCAGGTGTTTCCCAATAAATTTTGAGTTTATCCCAATTCTGTTGATAAATCCATTTGGGAACTTTACCCTTTTGCCTGTATTTTGACAAGGAATCACTTAGCCTTTTAGCCGCCTTTTTCTCAAAACCTGCTCGGACTTCATCATCATATATAGCATCCCACAAACACTTGTGCTGAAACAATAACAATATAATAAGTGAAAACTAATAACACACATATAATAATCAAATGACAAAAGCTTCATAAGTATAGTTAATACCGTAAAAGATTCAAACATGCGGTTTCTAACAGGTATTGGCACCTTTCCCCAGGTCGGCCAACCATCAGTAAAGTGTGGTGTCATAGATTCAACAACAAGTTTCACTGCCTTGTCCGATGGAACAAACCTGCATTAAATTTAACATACAAAATTATGTTGATAAATATATATTGCATTCAATTCAAAAGTTTATAATTTAAAGGTTAATGAATAAATCTTACCCTTCTTTGCTGTCAGGCATGATAATCAACCTCCCAGACTCATCGAGAGATCCAATACCACCAGGCAACTGAACTGTAGCGCTAGTATGCTTTTTCCTACCCTTTCGCGCTGTAGTGGTGACAGATGGAGAGGACCCTGGCTGAGTCTCTGGTACGGGTGTACTCGAACTGGGGCATGCCGATGATGATGCAGATGGAACAGTACTTGAAATGGAAGGTGTAGCAGATGGCAAACTATGTGGATGCATACTAGGAGTAGGTATCATCATCAGCTGTGAAGGGCCCGGTGTGCCGAATGGCTGAAATGTAGGGGCCCGTACATGCACAGACTGAGGGGATGTGCCTACTGTAGGCATGGAATGGAAAGAGGGACCAGCAGGCTGGCCAAACTGATAGTGTGGCCCCGTATGTGGCATGGTCTGTGCAGATATACTAGGGGCCTGTGGCTGATGGAATAGTGGGGTACTAGGGAGACCAGCGAAAAATGTAGGCGGATAATTACCTAACTGTGAGAGCAAGGCAGAGGTAGGGGTCAATGCCGGAAGTGGAGAAGTAGTATGACCTGTGGAAGTACGGCCACCACGGGTCCTAGGTCCTTTCCTACCTCGAGATGCCATATCTGCAAATTAATATTAAATTCAATAGAATTAGATATTTAATAAAGTGTATCATCGTTAATTAAAAAAATATTACGCAAAATATTAGACAAAAATACCACAAACAACCAATATAACGCACAAATATTCAACTACTAACATCAATCATCATCGCTTCCTTCTAGTTCATCAAGCAATTCATCCTCAAAGGTATCATTTTCATCTATGTACTCCTCTTCTTCATTTCCCAACGACGTTTCCATGGTTTGATTGAGCACCGACATATCAAATTCTTCAAAATAATCCACACCCTGATGCAACTCGTCGGGTAATTCTTCATCTACAATTTCTTGAACAGTTGAAATGTCATTTTGGTATGCTTCATCTAATGCATCATCCACCTCAATTCTTCCAACCGGTTTGGCTTTCAAAACAACCCACCAATTTGCTTTTGCCTTGTTCTTCAGTTTATTTTTGCACTTTGGATAAGGAACGTAGTACACTTGTTTCACATTTTGAGCAATGATAAATGGATCATAATGTGCATACGTTCTTTTGTGATTGATTTCAACTATTTTATATACTGGATGCACCTTTGTACCCCGAAGTGGTGTTGGATCAAACCACTTACACCGAAAGAGCACCAACTTTTTCCTTGGATGACCATTAAACACTAGCTCTAATATTTCATGTATTACACCATAATAGTCAAACTCTCCATCACCAGTGCCTGCATTCACCTACACTCCGCAGTTATATGTTTTCTTCCCCATGGACCATTCTTCAGTATGAAACTTATAGCCATTGATGAAGTACTTAGACATTTGTCTGTACTTATAAATAGGGCCCAATGATAAATCACAAAACAGTGGATGATTGACGTCGTTTTCAGGATTGTGCACCTAACATGCATACAATTAAATTTATAAGTTAAAACATACTTGCATATAGTATTCACCAACGGGATATGTGCCACTAAAATACTTACGTATTCTCTAAACCACTCTGAAAATTTGGCCGTCACAGCATCGTGCCCAAAGTTAGTGACAAATAAACTGCTACGCACAACAACAATATTCAGGATGTAAAAATTAATATATGTATTAACCTTTTTTTTTGTATGTAGAAAGTGACAAATACCTATAAAAAGGTTGTACTTCTGGGCAATTCAGCAGTACATGTGTCGTAGCAACTTGTCTATCGATGTCGCTGAATGGTTTTGTGCAACCTTTTTCTGATCCTCGACCGGGATGATTGAATATGGAAAAATGAGGATACAGTGAATTGCCGCTTCCACCACCATCATGTCGGTTAGGCCTGCGACTTAGAGAAGGTACTTCGGCCCCAAAATAATAAGAACAGAAATGCGACGTTTTCCTAACAAGATAAGCCTCACATATCGACCCCTCAATTCTATTCCTATTTTTTGCAGTCCGCTTACATTTGCCAATAGTCCTGTATAACATAGATAGCCATATAATTTAATAATGAATTAAAAAATATTAAATATAGGAGGAAATCTTTGATATGCATTACCTTTCAGTAGGATACATCCACCTTCCCTGAACCGGGCCTCCAAGTCTTGCTTCTTCAACAAGGTGCATAGGCAGATGTTCCATAACATTGAAGAAACCAGGGGGAAATATCTTGGTCAATTTAGTAGAGATCACAGAAATATTATTTTCCATCAATTGTAGATTTTCTTCCCTCAATGTACTGGAACACAAGTCCTTGAAAAACACACTCATTTCAGTGAGTGGTTTCCAAATTGTATCAGGCAAGCCATTGAACGCAATTGGCAACAAATTTTCCATGAAAACATGACAGTCATGGCTTTTCATTGCTGTAAGCTTACCTTCTGTCATGTCGACACATGTGGATATATTCGATGCGCAACCATCAGGAAACTTAATATTCTGTATCCACTCACAAATCATTCTTCTCTCCTCCAAGTCAAAAGTGTAGTTCGCTGATGGCTTGCGCACCTTTACCCCATCTGATTGTAGGTGCAATTCAGGTCGCCGACAATATGCTTGAACATCTAACCTTGCCTTCAAGTTGTCCTTTGTTTTGTTATTGACATCCATCACAGTGTTAAAGACAGCATCAAAAAAGTTTTTTTCAATATGCATTGGATCAAGATTATGCCTAAGAAGATTGTCCTTCCAATAAGGAAGTTCCCAAAATATGCTCTGCTTTGTCCAATTATGTGTAACACCAAAACCTGCTATTCTAGGCAATGGTTGCTGCTCCGTTGCCTTGGGATACCCCTGAACTCGGGACCAAACTTCATGGCCCGTCAACCTCTGTGGAGGATCATCAAAATCCTCCTTGTTCTTCATGAATGCACTAGTGTTTCTCCTAAATGGATGGTCATCTAGCAGAAACTGGCACTGACAGTCGAACCATGTGTGCTTACGCCCATGTTTCAAATAAAATGCTTTTGTATCTTCCATACAAATAGGACAAGATAGCTTACCAGCAGTGGACCAACCAGACAACATGCCATATGTAGGGAAATCATTAATTGTCCACATCAAACAAGCATGCAATCTAAAGTTTTGTTTCAAGGAACAATCATATGTTACAACATCATCACGCCACAATATTTGTAACTCATCAATCAAAGGCTGCAAGAATACATCAATAGAGCTTTTTGGGTTACTAGGACCAGGGATAATACAAGTCAGGAAAATATATGGACTTGTCATACACATTTCTGGGGGTAGATTATACGGTGTGACGAATACAGGCCAGCAAGAATATGGTGCAGCAGAGACAGCAAACGGAGTAAACCCATCAGAACTTAAACCCAACCTGATGTTTCTAGGTTCACTTGCAAATTCAGGATACACTCTATCGAAATGCTTCCATGCTTCTCCATCAGACGGATGACATAGAATACCAGATTGTCGTTTACGTTCATGATGCCATCTCATATGAGGAGCAGAACTCATTGATGCATACAACCTCTTTAACCTTGGTATAAGAGGTAAGTAATGCATCGCTTTTACTGGGACCTGTTTCTGTTTAGCATTTTTGACTGGCTTGTAGCGAGCCTCACCGCAAAACGTACAAAATTGCTTATCTTTGTTTTCTTTGTAGTATAACATGCAACCTTTTTTACAACAGTGAATTCTTTCTGAAGATAGCCCTAAAAACGAAACCAACTTTTTTGCGTCGTAGTACGAGGAAGGCAATCCCAATTTACTTATGTTTAGTTCATTCAAGAGCCCAATGATCTCATCCATGCCTCCTTGAGATATGTTATAATCTGATTTAATACTAAGCAACCTAACTGCCACCGACAGCTTTGAATGACTTGCCCCCTCGTAAAATGGGCGACTTGCTTCTTCCAACTGTTCATAGAAGAGCTTCGCCTCATTATTGGGAATCTCCTCAACATTCGGTTGAGAGGGTTCCCCTTGGTACATTCCAAACGCATCATTCAACATCTCATTCATAGGGTAGTTATACCCGACATAGTCATTTTGGAAGTTCTCTCTATGGACACTAGGGTAACACTCTCCATGTGCAGTCCACACAAAATAATTTGGCATAAATCCTTTTCTATAAAGGTGCAACACGACATTTTCAATTGATTGCACGTGGCTACACTTGCATTTCACACAAGGACATTTGATTGAACCCCCTCGTATATATTCAGGAAGTAATTTAGCTTTAGCAATAAACCCGTCAACCCCATCTACATAACTTTTCCTCAAACCCATATCTTTATAGAACATATTGTACATCCAACTACGATTTTCATTATATTCCATCTACAAAAGTTACAAACAAATAAATATAAATCAATGCAACAAAATATAGCAATTTTTCTAGCAAACTATAGGTGTATAATATTATTGTTAAATTATGTTGTATATTAACTTTTTAATTAACTAACTAAATCAAACTCCCTACATTTATTTTATTTGCCATGTTAAATAACATTGTTCTTAATTATTTCTTTCTAATTATCCTTGCATTAAATTTATCTACTTTATATTATTTTTCTAACTATTTTTAAATTTCCAAGAACTAATGACATTTCTAATAATCCAATCTAACCAATATTCTTAAAAATGAGGAGAATATTAAACAAGTATACAAACATGATAGAATTATATAACAAATTCAATATTGATAATGGAGTGTCAAAGTTGGTATTGGGGTGGGGAAAATAGAGGCCGAATTCATGGATGGGAAAAATGGGGAGGGAAAAATAATTTGAATTATAGCTAAAAATAATGGGGAAGATGAAGAAAACTTACTTGAATAAGTTGTTAGGATGATTGGGGAAGTTTTCGCCGGGGGAGGGAGCAATTTCACCAGGGCAGGGAGCAATTTTGGCCGGAGCAGTGAATAGTCGGGTGGGGAGGGGTTTTTTAATTTGGGGGAGATAATGAATCTGAAGGAGGAAGTGTGTGTGTATATTTTTAGAGTTGGAGACGGGTCCAACCAAAAAAGCAAAAAGCGTGTCAATGATTGGAGACGGAATTCCGTCTCCAATCACTGACACGCTTTTTGCTTTTTGGTTGGAGACGGAATTCCGTCTCCAACTCTAAAAAATTTAATTATTTTTTTATTGTTACACTGATTGGAGACGGAATTCCCTCTCCAATCAGTTAGAGAGGAAATTCCGTCTCCAACCTTTTTGTAGCATTTTCATCAATTTCTAGTTGTGATTGTGACTTATAGTACTTTTTATGTAGTTTTCAAATATATAAATATCGTTCGAAAAAACTTAAAAGTTATATATTCAAATTCACGGTCAAAATGAACTCGTTTGACTCTTGAAATCCGAAACATATCATCCATTTTGGAACCGAATGAGTATTTGTTAAAATAGAAGAAATCTCAAAACCCTCTATTCATCAATTCACACTTAAAGTTGCAAAAATAGGAAAATATAAAATTGACATTATCTTTTGTCCAAATAAGTAATGGGAAAAGGTAAATACTTACTCGCACCCGATTTTTATATTTAACCATATAATTTAATTATGATAGTTAAAATTTAAAATATAAAATATAAATTCATATTATCTAATCATGATTAAATAATAAATGAAAGTATGCCATACATATATCATATATTTATTAGTTTGGTGTAAACATCATCGTGTGGATAAAGTTTATCCTCGAAAGATTTTCAAAAAGTTCATTCATGCGATGGTCAGGATAAACACTTGAAACTTTGGGTGGATGCATTTCTACTATATACAAGCGCTCTATTGTGCTGAAGCAGGCATGTCTTTGTTGACATGCCTGCTTGGCAATCTTGAGGGCGTTTTGGGGAGTTTGTCTGTTTTAAATTGTACATTATGTATGACTGATGGTGTACATTTGAGGAATTGACCAGAAAACCTGGAGTCTTTTCATATATTCCATTTACATTCCTTCAGGCTGAGAAAATAAAAACGTGGCCCAACACGTGTAATGAGTTGCCGTTCCCACATGCATGTCTTGACATGCCTGCTTGGCAATCTTGAGGGCGTTTTGGGGAGTTTGTCTGTTTTAAATTGTACATTCTGTATGACTGATGGTGTACATTTGAGGAATTGACCAGAAAATCTGGAGTCTTTTCATATATTCCATTTACATTCCTTCAGGCTGAGAAAATAAAAACGTGGCCCAACACGTGTAATGAGTTGCCGTTCCCACAGGCATGTCTTCGTTGACATGCCTGCTTGGCAATCTTGAGGGCGTTTTGGGGAGTTTGTCTGTTTTAAATTGTACATTCTGTATGACTGATGGTGTACATTTGAGAAATTGACCAGAAAACCTGGAGTCTTTTCATATATTCCATTTACATTCCTTCAGGCTGAGAAAATAAAAACGTGGCCCAACACGTGTAATGAGTTGCCGTTCCACATAATCATTCTAATTTAGTTGTAGTTCGTCGCATGGACTCCTGCCAAACCTTTACCTTGGAGTTTTCCTTTCAGCTTTTTGGGTTCTCTTTCTATTTTGTTAAGTTAGAGCAAGTTCTTAATGGGTTACTTTTTAAGGTTAATATAAACAGTGTATCTAAGTCATGTACCAACACTGATTTAACTCAAGGTATATATTTGTAAATATCTTAAGAGCACACACATGACTGCATACACCAAAATCGGATCAGAATTTGAATGATTTTACGGGTGAATTTATTAGTGCTCGATTACTACATTCGATTACGATATAATAACTAAAAAACTGGTGATGTATTAAGTTTCGATTACGATATAATAACTAAAAAACTGGTGATGTATTAAGCTAAGGAAAAATATGAGACTCTTTAGTAAACAATAAAAGGTATGCAAAGGAAATCACATGTAAACATTTTAGCTTTTATAAATGGAGGAATAAGTAAGTCAGACCTCCCCATGAAAAAAAATGGTTGAGAAGAAGGTCTAAACAATTTAGCTGTGCATTACTTGTCCCATGAGTATATTTCAATTTAAAGAATAGGTAATTAGTTAGTATATACTAATTATATTTAAATGTGTTGCTTTTCAATTTAAAACAAAATCACCTGAAATTTTTTTAATGAGAGATTGTAAAAATACTTAACTTCAAAACGTGGAAATACTTAACTTCAAAACTAAATACTTCAATGAGTAGCCGTAAAAAAAAAAAAAAAAAAAAAAAAAAAAAAAAATTGTCATGTTAATCGACATTTTCAAAAGAATCAAAACAAGGAGATTGACGTAATTATATTCCAAAACGAAGACAACTTGCAGCAACGTTTTAGCCTTAACAAAATTGTAGCAAGGATTCGTTATTAAGTAACCAACATGACATTTAACTGTTGCAATGTGAAGTCAATAAAATAAGAAGAAAAAAATAAGGAATAAGAATGAGAAGAAACATAGGAGGAAGATTGGAGAGGAAGCGTTCCTATGTTCTCATAAAAGGTACACCCGGTAAAATATTTTAAATACTACAACAATAATATACATAATATGATCTCACTAATAAAGTTTAGAAACGGGTACTGAATTGTAAACCTTAACCTTACTTCAAGTAAGATAATGTTTAAAAAGAATAAAAAAACTATGATAAAAAATTATTGTAATGAAATCATTATACAATCCCTTTGAATATCATGTGCACGGGCCTACTTTTTTCTAGTGTGTACAGAATCACATTCACAACTAAAGTCACGCCAATAAAGTGAAATTGATGCTGTAGATATTTATTTTCTGCAGCTCATAGCCACGTCCACGTGTTTTGTTATTCGAAAATATCTCACCAGCTAGTGAGATATTTTTACCAATTCTTTGCCCCCAACTTGACGGTGCATATCTCAAAATCACATTTCAAAAAAATAATTCAAAATTAATCTTCATAATTAGGAAGCGTTTTATCATAAAAGTTTTTGTTTATTTTTTCGGAAATTTTTGTTAATAGTATGTTTGAAAAATTTTCGAATGTTTTTGAAAAACAGTTTTCAAAAACTTAAAAAAAATGATTTTGATAATTTTTTTAGTATTGACTCACCTAACCTACTTATTTGATTGAAAAAATGCCGAAATTACGTTCATAAAATATCTAAGATAATTATAAAATGTCCTTGAGATGGAAAAGTAACATACTATAGCACTCTCCCGTTTTGTTTTTCTTTACACATTCTTTAATAAATCATTATAGAGGAGGAGTTATTGATGTCTTCATTAGTATTTGAACAAGAACAAAACAAAAACTAGTGTATAGTTGGTATTTTGGGCAATAATTGGAAAAAAAAACCGATTTTGTCAAAGCATTGGCATAATTGAAGTTTAAATATTAGTGAAACAAACAAAAATTCTTGAAAGTTCACTTGTAATATGTTTTAAATTAACCGATGGTGTAAAAAAAGTAGTTTACATCGTCGGTGTATATTAGTTAAACTCTTTGAAAGTAGAATCATAATATTAACACATAACTGAGATATTTATGATTTTCAAGAATAGTTATTACTTAGACAAAATGAGAAAATATACGTAATTATTTTTGTTTTGAAATTTTAAAATGACAATAATTTAAAGCGAATATTTACAGTAACATGACAAATAAAATGAGTTGGATGAGTAAATTTTAGTGATCAAACGACTTCTAATGGTCATGCATTAGCGTCGCAATAGGTAACCACAGCTTTTAATATGCCGGATACATTGCGTAACCAGTATGCCACGCCTATAAAAGCCAACGTTGTCTCCACACAAAATTCACATCAGCTCTATTCAATTCTCTCATATAATTTCTTTACATTCATAAATAGTCTTTTGAAAACAACAGAAACAATGGCAGCTGCAGTTGAATACAGGTGCTTTGTGGGTGGTCTAGCATGGGCTACAACAGATAGAACATTAGGAGATGCATTTGCTCATTATGGTGAAGTTATCGACTCCAAGGTCCGTTACTTGTTGCAGAGCTGAGATCGTTTGATGGATCATTGATCTCTCTGTTACTTTGTTACTACTCCCTGGTTTACTTTGTTACGTTACTGTTACTGTTACTATTTGTTACTGTTATTACCATTCTTGAAAACGGTACGTACGTTCTATTTTCCATCTCTCACCCTTGCTATGTTTTCAAAATATTTTTTTCTGAGCCGAAGGTGTGTCGAAACAGCCTTTTCACCTTGATGGATAAAGTCTGCATACCTCTCAACCCACTTATCGGATATATGTTGTTGTTATTGTATTTTTACAATGATCTTTCAAAATAATTTCGCATAAAATTTAACTTATTCATTGTCTTATAGAATTTTTACATATATTTTTCAAAATTAAGTTAGATTCATGTCAAAGAGTATACGAATTGTTCTATTGCAATCTACCTGTTTTTAATATTATTTCTTTTTGGTTGATTAAGTATAATTGATTTTAGCAAATAGTAATTGTTAACGAGATACAGATTTCTCATATTATGTTATATTAAATGTTCTTGTTAACGATACTTGTTGAAAGTTTTCATATAAATGCCGTCATTATAGAGAGATTTGACTATATTATAGACGAAATTTGGCAGTCTAATTCCAGATTAGTAGTTTTTTATACTATGTATATTTGTTCCAATCTAATTATTCTTGATGAATTTTAACTTTCAGATCATCAACGATCGTGAGACAGGAAGATCAAGAGGATTTGGCTTTGTAACCTTTGGTGATGAGAAGTCCATGAGGGATGCAATTGAAGCAATGAACGGCCAAAATCTTGATGGTCGTAACATCACTGTAAATGAAGCTCAGTCACGTGGCAGCGGAGGTGGCGGTGGTGGTTTTGGTGGTGGCAGACGCCGTGAGGGTGGTTACAACGGTGGTGGTGGCAGTTACGGAGGTGGCAGCTATGGTGGTGGCAGACGTGAAGGCGGCTACAGTGGTGGCGGTGGCAGTGGCGGTTATGGAGGTGGCCGTGACCGTGGTTATGGCGGTGGTTATGGTGGCGGTGATCGTTATGGTGATGGTGGTTCCCGCTATTCAAGAGGTGGTGGTGCATCTGAAGGAAGCTGGAGGAATTAAATTTAGATTATGAAAAAATGTTCTACAGATAAAAAAAAATGTGTTTTTAGTTTTTTAATTTGGTGACTTTTTTGTGTTTGGTCCAAGTCTGTTACTGTTCTCGTGGTTCTGTGGTTCTGTGTTACTGTTCTGGTTTAATGCAATTGGGTCTTTATGTTACTGTGTGGATCTTTACGTACAGAGTTAAATGAAAATTTGAATGGTTATTCCAAATTTTAAGTGCATGCGGGATGAAATTCGATATTATTTCTTCAATTAGTACGTACTCTTGTTAAAATCAATACTCCTATTAGACAACTTTGGGAAAGTACACTTGGAAGTTGGAACTACTAACGCTACCAAGGTTCCTCTGTAGAATATTTTGACCATTTTGGCAAGATTTTTTCCTGAAAAGGTGGTACTTGTTGTAGTAAAAAGAAAAGATATGTACTTGTTATTATTATATTTTATTTAAAATTGCAAAGTAAATAAACATAAAACTAAATAGAGAGAAATTGATATATGTCATTGATTCGTAGAATGAATTGAGCTTGCTCCCTATTTATTTATAATAAAAGAAAATAAATAATTACAAATATTTTGTTGCCAAGTCAAAATTCAACTGGCACTTCACGTACATTATTCAAGTCTCTTTGGCTACACAACACTCAAATCATCTACTGGTCCTTTAAGGATCTCAAAGAAATCTGTTACGTGAAAATGCAAGAAGCCAATATAATCTTCATAATTATAATTTGCTCCTGACTGCCATACTTTGAGAAGATGGTAAGGATTTTATTCTCTCAATACATAATAATTATAAAACTTTCTAAACTTGAATTTACATTTGATATTTCGGGCAAAAATTATTTATATTGGATATTAGCTACTGAAATCCATCTGGATGCTATTGGTTTTGGAGACGCCAACAAAAATAATAATCAAGCATCAAATCAAAACCGTGCCAGAGCAATAATACTCCCACATCACTATCTTGATGAAGGTTTAAACATAAAATATCTCACATGTAAAGATCCAGTTATGATGTGGAACAACATGTAAGATATGTATGACCACCTGAAGATGGTCACTCATACACAAGCATGTTATGAATGGATGCAACTACGACTACAAGATTTCAAAACCGTCAGTAAATATATTGTTACTATATTTAGAATTATTTCTCAACTAAAATTATGAGGAGAAATCATCACTAATAGTGACATTACTTGAGAAAACATTCTATGTTTTTCATGCCTCGGATAGTTTTGAATATTTAGTAAATATTCTTACAAGTAGCTCATGAAAGGTGGTGAATATTTTCTCAAATATGTCGCTATTAGTGATATTTTCTCCATATCATTTCAATTGAGAAATAATTCTAAACATAGTACAAAATTATACTTATTTGATGATTTGAAATCTTGTAGCCTTAGTTGGATCTATTCATAACGTGCTTATGGGCGAATGATCATCTTCAGGTGGTCGTACATATCTTTCAAATTGTTCCGCAACATAACTCGATCTTTAATCCTAAAGTTTTCTATTCAAGATGGTGACGTATGAATATCATTGTGTTGTCATAATTCTGACTAGATGTTGGGTTACTATATTTTGATGGTGTCTCCAAGATCCATCGCATCTATATAGATTTTAGTAGCTAATACCCAAGATAAATAACTTTTGTTTGAAATATCAAGAGCTGTAATTTCAAGTTTAGGAAGATTTGTCATGTATTCAGAGAATAAAATCCTTACCTATAGATCTTCTCGAAGTATTTGCTTCAGATTGCATATTTTCATGCGTAATAACATGTTATAAAATAAAAGCTGCAAAGTAAATAAATAAACAAATTGAATAGAGAGAAATTGATATTAAGACATTTTAAAATGATGTACGAAATGAATTGAGTTAACTCTCTATTTATCGAGAAAATACGTTGCTGCAAGGCTATTGATGCAGCTGCTTGCAAGCTGCCTGCATGAGCTACTTGTAAGTTGTCTACTTGATTGCAAGCCTTTTCAAGCTGCTGCTGCAAGGCTTTTAAGAAAACTGCTATAAGACTTTCTATGGAGCTACATGGTAGCTACTTGCATGAGCTACTTTCGAGTTATCTGATTGAGCTGCTTGTAACATACTTGTAAGCTACTTGTTAATAACTTTCAAGAAACGGTGGGAATAATAATCATCCAATACGTGTTCATAACTTCTCACTTGTTCTAGTAACTAGTAGTTCATTCAACATGGAAGAATTGGTAATCCTTAATATACTAATGACGATGTTATTAAAAAATCTACATAAGCAATACCTACAAACCTTTTACAATCAATATAATAAAAGTTAAACTTATTATATTTTGGATGAAGTGCAGGATTAGCCTTTCTTATTGTAAGTATCTAGTCTTTAGCAAGTACTTATATTTCCTCATATTTAATCATAATTTCATATTACAATATTTCTAAGTTTAGAATTGAAAAATTTAATTTCAGAACATAATAACTAAAAATCCGTAAATTGTAGCCCTTCGAGTGGTTAACTAGCGTCATTTCCAAGGTGAAAAGTTGAAGAATATCAGTTTGTAAGCTGCTTAAAGAGAAACAATCCATACTTAATTTTTTTTAAAAAAGCCACCGTTTAAACAAAATATGAAAATTTTCCTAAAACTTCAAAGTCCCAATTTCTATTTTGAATTTTCCATATTTTTAAAATTTAACTATTCTCTTCGTTCCAAAATGAGTGTTTACCTTTCATTTTTAGTTTGTTCCAAAAAGAGTGTTTCTTTTTTATATTTGATAACTTTTTAATTGCGAGATTGTTTTGGATCACAACATTTAATAGCAATGACCTATATTACACAGAACTTTAATTTTAAACCATATGATTTAAAATTTTTTCATATTTTCTTAATCTGTGGAACAAGTCAAACTCAAAAACTTATTTTAAAACGGAGAGAGCATTAGTCTAAATTTTAATTTTCTTTATTTTGTTTTCATTCAACACACTACAAAGTGACTATTGTGTCTAATTCTTACATTTCCAAGAGTTAATTCAATAAGTTGATAGGACCAAGAAAATGACAACACTATGTTGCAATAAAGGCCCAAACAGACCCAAAGCCCATCAACACCTAAACCCTTCTCCTCCTATAAAACCACGGGCTTTTTCTCCTCACAAATCACCTCATCTCATCTCTCTTTTACATATCTTTCATTAGGGTTTTTCATTATAATGGCGGCAGAGGTAGAATACAGTTGTTTCGTTGGTGGGCTCGCATGGGCCACAACTGACCAAACCCTAACCGAAGCATTTGGTGCTTATGGCGATGTACTCGATTCCAAGGTCCGTTAAAAAAGTTGCAGAGCAGAAACTCAGATCCGAGCCCATTTTAATATTTGGCTTCGTTGATGAACCTTCTGTTACTGAAAATTACTGTTTACTGATTAAAGTTACTGTTCACTTGTTACTCTGTTACTGTTTATAACTATTATTCCCATTTCCTTTTAACGGTACGTTCCGTCTTCCCCATATATATACATTATACATTTTATTTACCTTTTTTAATCTGTTAATCTTATAGATCTGGTTAGATCTTAGTTTTAGGCTACTTTTGTAATTATTTTTATTTATTTGTGTATATTTTTAAATTTAAAATATCTCAGGCTGTTTTTGAGTTGTTAGTAACTGTAGCTTGTAGTGCAGTATCTCAATTTTTTGGCTATGATTTGTAAATATTTTGATATAGTTTATGTTTTGAAATTTAAGATATTTCAGGCTATTTATTGATATACAAGTAACTGTAGCTGTTTCTCATTTTTGGCTACGATTTGTAAATGTTTTGATTTATTTGTATATGTTTTGAAGTTTTAACATACTTTTATCCTATTTTTGATATAGGAGGAACTGTAGCTTGTTGTGTAGTTTTTGTATTTAAATCAGTTTATGAATGAATTAATTTAGTTTTGTTGATGTTTTGCAGATTATTAATGATAGAGAAACTGGAAGATCAAGAGGATTTGGATTTGTTACATTTAAGGATGAAAAATCAATGAAGGATGCAATCGAAGGGATGAATGGTCAGGAACTTGACGGCCGTAACATCACTGTTAATGAAGCTCAGGCACGCGGCAGTGGTGGCGGTGGCGGTGGATTTGGTGGTGGTAGACGCCAAGGTGGAGGCGGTGGTGGATACGGAGGAGGTGGTGGTGGTTATGGTGGTAGACGTGAAGGAGGCGGTGGTGGATACGGTGGTGGTGGTGGATATGGAGGTGGTAGACGTGAAGGCGGAGGCGGTGGTTATGGTGGTGGAAACCGTTACTAGAGTTGTGCTAATTGGCTTATGTTTACTTGTTATTGTCCTTTATAATTGCTTGTGTTAGATTAAAGTGTATCTGTATTTACAAAAGTTCTCCTTGGAATCAAGTGAATGATGGTTTACACAATTAACTGTGTCAATTCCCTTTTAAATGGTATTCAATTAGATTTTATGGTTGTTAACATGTAAAAAATAGTACTACAACCCTAATTGAATCAATGAAGTCATTAAGAAACTTTATGAAATAGGATTTTTCAAAAACAAGAATATTTTTTGGTATTTTTTCCAAAATCAAAATTTTCCACTAACAAAAGTTTCTCTCTTTTTTAAATAAAATGTTTTATATTCGTATAAAAGCATTATTAACTCATTTCAAAAACTGATTTTTTTAAGATTTGACCAAATCATTTCCTAAGTTACCATAAGGAAATTTGATCTATGGACATTTGTATAATGTGATGATTTCATTGAAGTTTATGTCAATGAGATACTTATCTAGTCTTTATAGTTGTTAACTTGTAAGAAAATACTACTACAACCCTAATTGATTCAATGTAGTTTACTAAGAAGTTTAAGGTTTATCATAAGTAGATTTGAGCTATGGATATTCGTATAATGTGTTGCTTTCTTCAAAGCTTAAGTCAATGAGATACATATCTAGTCTTTATAGGCTGGATGCCCATCTTTTCGGTTATTTATTGAAATGGCCAAATAAGACACTTCTGAAGCCCCCTCACAAATTTAACTCCGTAAGAAAGCCTTGCAAATTTGGGAAGTTCCAGTCACCGGATCTTTCTATTAACAAGAACTTGCGAGCTAGGAGGGAAATCTTTCTATTAGCAAGACCTAGCTAGCCTCGAGTTCCTCTGTGGCGGTTGATAAAATTGTAAAACTTTTATTATAATGGGTCAAAACGGTGACGGAAACGCCAGATCTGTCTATTTTGTGGAAAAACTTGCGATCTTTTAGGAGATGGGAGCTCGAGTTTCTCTTATTTGAGGGTAATTTACAGAATTAGGATACATCTGGCTCTCGGTCACGGATTTGGCACCCGTAAGGATAGTTGTACATATTGGCCATCGTAAAAGAAACTCTTGGCGATCGCCAGTTCTTACTAGCAGCAGGGTTTGGGAATCGCCGGTAGTTTTCCCTTTGTAACTTGGCGATCATTAGATGATTTTTCAAATGGGTCTTAAAATATCTGTCCATATGCACACAAAAAATTGTCTATTTGAAGGTAGAAATGATACTAGGTAGCCACTCTAAGGGCTGATATTCATGATTTAATCATTTTTTAAGATGTATCTAAAGTTTAGTCCGAACTTAAAAGGTGAGAAGAATTGAATGATACAGCATCATGATGTTCAGTTTTTAGTGCAAAATTTTAAGGCCACTATCCTGTAGTTCAATAATGGCTATTGGTGCACCTCCCATTATTCTAAGTGGTGGTTAAACTATAAATTTATTGTAACCACTGGCTAAGCGGTCCTAAGAGTGGATATTGGCGGGTAAAGTGCACGAATAGCCATTTTTGCTGGTAGTCTTTGGTTTGAAGTCATTTTTTATTGATTTTGCATGAGAGACCACTTTTTAGAACTTCAATTCTTGTGGGATAATGTTCAAATCTTGTGGGCTGAACTTCAAGCCTAAGGTATGAAGTTCAACTTCAGCCTGCAAGGGATGAATTTTTATGCATAGAATGCGTAAACTTCAACCTTTGTGGGCTGAAATTTTAAACTTCAGCCCTTATGGTATGAAGTTCACCCCACAATGAAGTTCTAAAAAATGGCCTCTCATGTAAAATCAATAAAAAAGTGGCCTCAAAATAAAGACAACTGATATAAGTGGCATGTGTGAGAAATTTTTACGATATTGGCGCAGTGTTGGCCCATTTGCAGAAATATGATACTATAAGCAATAGTTTGTCTTTTTTATCCGCACTTAATAGTGGTTTGCAAAAACGTATCCATTAAATTTAATGAATAAATTTTTGACAAAAATATCCCTGTGAATCTTATGGCACGGAGCCAATAGTTGCCTTTCGATCCCCTCTTTATTAGCAAACACTTGCTCCTTGAAGCCCCTCGTATCTCACATTCTTTCAAAGAAAGCAATACTTGGTCGTAAGTACTGTCTAAAAAGCAACACTTGCCCCTTTCAATCTCTTCCTGCATTCTCTTAGATAACTTGGAGTGTTATCTAGGCAACACTTGCCCTTGACCTCTTGCCTAAAAGACAATACTTGCAAATTGATAACTTAAAGTGTTGGTCCCGTGCCATCAGAGAGTATTTTGCTGAAGCATTATTAAACGAGAAAAAACTCTCAAAAACTCTCACTATGGAGGTCACATAGTGAAATTTTATGTAGAATGTTGTTGCTACGTTTGATAACTTTAGTCCTATGAAACGATTCATATCCATATTGGGAAATTTTGATGCGTAGCCATTTTTGGATGCACTCAAATAATTTTATCCACCATTTCAAAATTCATTGAGAAATAGCAAAAAAATTCTCGCGCACACTTACGCTCCATTAGCGTTGGAAAAACACTCCAGACTAGTTCCATAACAAAATACTGGGGCTTTGAACAAAACCCAAAGTATTTTGTTGTGGGACTGAAGCTTTATACAAAGTCTCATAACAAAATAATGGGACCTTGAACTAACATGTTCAAAGGTCCCATTATTTTGTTATGTGACTTTATCCCATAACAAAATAATGAGATTTATCCCATAACAAAGGTCCCATCAAAGGGATAAATTCCATTATTTTGTTATGAGACTTTATATATAAAGTTTCAGTCTCATAACAAAATGCTGGGGCTTTAAACGAACTTGTTCAAAGCCCCAGCATTTTGTTATGGGACTGAAGCTTTATATAAAGTCCCATAACAAAATAATGGAGCTTTGAACAAAACTTGTTCAAAGCCCCAGTATTTTATACTGGGGTTAGTTTACTGAAGCTTTCCAGTATAAATACTGGAGCTTTGAATAAAACTTGTTCAAAGCCCCAGTATTTATACTGAAATTTGTTCGGAGGTGGCTATTTCTCAGCGAATTTATTTTTGATGGCTACAAATCAATTAGCGCACGCCAAATAGGCCCCTACACGAAATTTTTACATCCATATTGGGAAAATTACACCCCAAAACGACCTCAAAAGTTCTCTCTTTACTTTAGCATCTGTGGTTCTGCTACAAAACCAAAATACCACATCATATTCATTTAAGGTGTTTATAATGGTCAATATCTCAATTGATGATTATAGTTTGCTTAGCTTATGATATACTCCCTCCGTTCCACTTTAGATGAATCCATTTGATTTTATACGGAGTTTAATAAAGAGAGAAGACTTTTGAAATTTGTGGTCTAAAATAAATTGTAGATATTTGTGTGGCTACAAATCATCTAGGGATGAGTAAAAGTGAATATTTCTTTCCAAATTTAGTAAGAGGTCATTCTTTTTGAAACAGACTAAAAAAGAAATAGGTTCATCCTTTTTGAAACGGAGGAAGTATAAATTTGAAGCAGTTACCATAAAAGGAATTGGCCATCCTTTTAAAATTCCACAATACTCCATTCGGTTCACTTTAAATATCTCTTTTAGCTTTTAAAAATAGTATAAAATCAGTCACTTTATAAAATCAAGAATGCATTACTCGTCTTTGTGAACTTATGCTATAGCAATTTTCGAAAAGGTTTCTCCATTTTCGGAGCTTTGAGTTTATTAAATCTTTCACTTTATTGATGGTACATGTGCAAATAAGAGGTAGTAAGTTATATGATTGAAATATTTCATGTACAAATGTGAAGTAGTAGGTTATCTGATGGAATATTTGAGGTGTCCACAAGTTAATTCGGATGCCAATATGCATGTTATAAAGTATTTACCCGTCCTCATACATACATCAGTAAATAAATGAGGTACTTTTCATGTAGACATTTATTATAGACTATTACCATTGTGCAATTTAATTTCACTTTGAACTGTAACTACTAAAAATTACATAGTATGTTCGAGTGTAAACTCAAAACTATTTATTCAGTTCTTATCATGGAAAATTAAGATATACTCAAGCCTCATATTTCATCTACTTGGCTTACGCTAGCCACCGTTCACTAGGAAGCAAACATCCTATAATGTGAGTAGTTGCTACTAGAGAACCAAACTGACGCTTGCCTGTCTTGTTCTCATGCACTGAAGCCTTGAATTAACCCTTTTTAATTATTCTCACTAAAGAGTTATTTGAAGGTAATCTAGCTATAGTAAGTGATAAGTATGGTACTTAGAGGATATTTTAGATATTTTTATGTACATGTAAACACTATATATATCTCATTGTACTTATTAAACATTATGTGAAAAATACACATTGTTACATGGTATCAAAAGTCTAGGTTATCTCTCCTCTTGCTTCCAAAATTGTCACGTTCTATTGCTTATGGCTTCCTATTCTTCTACACCATCAACACTTACCTCACCCGCCTCCATGTCAGAGGTTACTTCCCTTCTTTCGTCATCTCCGTCTGCTATTTCCGTTTCAAATATTAAAAAACTTTTCCCACTATTCTTGACTACACAAATTATATGTTATGGAGAGAGTTTTTCTTGCCTGTATTTAAAGGTCATGGTGTCTGTGGTTTCATCGATGAAAGTTTTTCTTGTCCCGAGCCTTTTATTTCTCGTGATGATGGCACTTCTGCTACGAATCTTGCCTTTTCACATTGGGTCCAACTTTACTCTATTGTTATCTCGTGGATTCAGGCGACAATTTCTCAAGAGATTCTTCAAGCTATAATTAAGCCAAATCAGTGTCTCACTGCAAGAGATGCTCGACTTCAAATTTAGCGTCTATTTCGTGACCAAGTTAGTTCTGATAGGTTTTAGTAAATGGCTCAATAAATTAAGAGCCAATATTACTTATATATATAGTAATATGGATACATACATGATAAGTACATCATATACATGAGATAACTATTAGAATAGTTGTCAGATAAATTCCAAGACTCCTAATACTCTAAGACAATTAATTGATAAATATTAAGAGTCCTAATACGCCCCCTCAATGTGGACTAGCAGATATGACGGACAGATTGTCACGTAAAAAATAGAATTGAGACGACGGTAAACCCTTTGTAAAGATATCAGCAAATTGTAGTCGAGTTGGCACATATTGGACAACAATATCCCCTTGAGCAACTTTATCACGAACATAATGAAAATCAACATCAATGTGCTTAGAGCTATCATGAAACACCGGATTACGAGACATGTATGTAGAGCTGATGTTGTCACATAAAACATGAACTGGGTTTCGCAGATATAGTCCTATGTCACAAAGAATATTACGAATCCAACAGTATATGCGATAGCTCTGTACTCAGCCTCTGTAGAAGATTTAGAGACTGTTGGTTGCTTCTTTGCACGCCACGAGATAAGATTAGAACCTAAAAATACTGCAAACCCCGTGGTGGAGCGTCTATTATCAGGACAACCAGCCTAGTCAGCATCTGAATAGGCAACAATTAAAGAGGTGGACGATGAGGCACAGAGGAATAGTCCATATGTGTTGGTACCCTACAAATACCTGAAAATTCGCTTCACATAATGCAGATGAGTAGTGCGAGGAGCATGCATAAATTGAGAAACAATATTAACAGTTTAGGCTATATTTGGTCGAGTCATAGTCAAGTATTGAAGTGCACCAACCATACTCCTATATTCACTGGGATCTGAAAGTAACTTACCATCCATAATTGAAAGGGTAGTACGAGAAGGAATAGGAGTGCTAACAGGTTTGCATGTATGCATGTGAAAATTAAGAAGCAAATTAGAAATATACTTTTTGTTGACACCCAATTTTGTCCCGGAGTTATTCAAATTAATAATTTACTGTGGAAGGGTTGTAATTAAGGCTAAAATTGAAAGTAAAAAGGAAAAATCAATTGAATTTCAGAAAAGGGCTAAAAATGAAATGCGCAGCCTCAATTGTGACCCACCCACGCAAATCCCTTATATACCAACCTAAAACACCCCTAAAATCATATCAGAAGCCCGATTCCCTTTTGAAATCCCTAAAACCCGACCCGTTCCTTCCAAATTTCGACTTCAAGCGCGTAAAACTCAACAATAATCCAAATCCTTGTCATCATCTGTCTCCTTCTCCGTACAGAAGCTGTGCTGGACAAATAATAGTGTTCCAGCCGTGTCATTCTCGAAGTTTCTCAGCTATTTCCCCAACGGATATTTCCTTAAGAGATAAGGAGAGGAATTGCACCATTTTTTACAGAGATGGACGATTCTCACCCTAATCTTGAGGGTGAAATGTCTATTTTGGGGTAAAATTTGAATTTCAAAAAATTAGCAATCCAAACCCTAGCATTCTCAGGTATAAATTCTTCTTTTTGTTCATTTTAGAAGGGCTTCTTAGCAGCAGAGAGTGGGAGAGGCAGCGACATACACATACATGAATATTTTTCCTCAGTTTTCTTTGACAATGAAATAGTGTTACAGTTTTCTGTTGGATTTTGCGTATCGCTTCGTCGTTGTTTCAGTCATCGTTTCATTATTTGTGTCGTCGCTTCACTATTTGAATCGACGACCCCCATTCGCGTCGCTTAGTCGAGTCGCGTTTACTTCGAACCCTCGCTCCTGTTCACTGCCTTAAAAAAGGTAAAATCTGAACCTTTACATTACTATTTTATTTAGTTACATGTTGTTTTCCTGTGCAAAAGTCTGTTCGAATGTGATGTTGGATGTTATTTGTTGATATCGAATGTTGAAATGAGGTCTGTATACTAGTAAGACGTTTGAACTTCATGTGTGTATGCACCTTTAATGAACTGCATAGAATGATAAAGCTTGAATCTTTAACACTTCTTATGGTATTGCATATGAGTTCTGACTAGTTTGGAATCAAAGTGAGTTTGTCTGGCTTCTGATATATGGATAGAGTGAGGTGTGTGTGTTTTGCTTTGTCTATGAGGGAGCTGGGTAAAGTTGCTGTTAGTTAGGATGGGTGAAAGGGTTCAAGGAGTTGTTTCTGGTGTTGATTCAGGGGATCTGGGACTGCTTGTGTGGATGCAGTAGAGGGCTTGTTTATGCAGGTGGAGTATAAGGCATTTAGGAGTTTGTTCTGTTGGTTTAGTCTATTAGAAAGGAGGGATTTCAGGTGGCAGGATGAAGCTCTTGGTATGTAGCAGTGGGCTTAAGTAGTTCAGGGAAGAGTACTAGAAGTTTTGTGTGGGTTGCAGGTAGTAGAAGAGTTCAGGGGTGTGTGTTTGGTTGCCTCAGGGTGCTGCAAGCAGTTGGACCCTCTCTAGTCTGATCCTTTCTCCCTTAAAAGTCCAGATTTAGTGTCCTGGATTTTCTCTATTTTCCTTTTGGTTCCTTTGTCCTGTCAGTTGCCCTCTATCTTATTCCGATCATTAGCCTAATCCGAAAGTGTTTAGTCTTCTTTAATTCCTTCTAGTTCTAAAGTGTATGTCAGATCCCTTACCAATGATGTCTTAGCTTTTGTTTGAGTTTGCAATTGTCGTCAATGCATTTTGAGTCATTAGGAAATCCCTGGTTGTTATTATTCTTTGTCCTTGTTCTTCTTCTTAAGAAGCCAAGTTTGTAGGTCTATTTTCTTTCCTTAGATCTTGAATTAGATATTCAGCCTAGCTTCTTTAATTTGTTCATCAGTAGTTGTTTGTTTTTGTAAGTGTCAAGTTGGTTGCTGGTTATCCAGTGTTTGAGAAGCCTGGTTCTGGAAATCTCAAAGTTGCAAGAGGTGTTGGTGTGTGCAGAGGTATGTGCAGATGGTGTATAGGTTGTCTCTGTTGTTTGATAGAGGTGTTTGGTTGGTCTGAATGGTGTGTGGATGTGCAGCAGGTGTCAAATGAGTTTGTTTCATGATTTTTCATGAGGAACTTGGAGCAGATAGAACTCAGGAGGTGTAGAGGGGTCCTGGTCAGTGAAATCCCCTGTTGTTTGGTCAGTCTTGAGATAGCATTGGCTATTCTCATGGCTTGTGTTCCAGTGTGATGGAGGATGTATGCAGTGTGAATGTATGAGAGAGTCTCAGAGGCAGATTGGGAAATTGTGTAAGGGTGTTTTGAAGAAGTGCAGTTGGTCACTAAAGTGATGAGTTAAAAGGGGGGGGTGTATGTATGCAGATGTGTGTGCAAATGTGTGTGTATGTATGCAGAAGGTTGTTCAGGTAGTTCTTAAGGTGTATGTGAGCTGTGAGCTATGCGTGTGTGCAGGTGCTGAGGGAGTAGGATTTCCAGGTAGTCGTTTGTTCAAGTTACTGTTGTTGAAGTCTGTATGCGTTCTTTGCTATAAAATTTGTCCCAAAGTTTGCATCTAGAGTCATATGCTGAGGATAGGAGCTGCTTAGGCTTGAATTGGCATTGAATCATTTGTTCTCTGTTAGAAGATTAGCTAAATGATGTCGGTTAAAATGTTTTAATTCTGAAATGGGGTGTCCCGTGGTCAAATGAATGGAATGTTGTTGTCTGCTATGTTTGCTTCTAGTCTTAGAAAAGAAGATGTTTGGTTCCGTTCAGTATATGAGGAGAATTATATTGTGTAAACTTGTTGTTTATTCATTTCCTGTCTAGCTTTTTATCATTATGAGGAAACTAATCTTTATCTACCCTTTTGTTTTTGCATAATACACCCTTGGGAACGAGTTGAAATAAAAACTCACAATTGGGACGGCTACGTGCATTGGGAAGTTATTTGATCCATTCCGCATTTTCGGGACTTGATATCCCCGAAAATGTAAAAAAAGAAAGAAAAGAAAAACGGAAAACTCAATGTCCAAGGCTCAATGATTGAGTTTGCGCTTTCGGGTTCTACCTTCTAAACTCCTTCTTTCCCGTCCCCTTTAGAAAAGCATGTTTTAGGAGCCCTGTAGAATAGAAATGATATTTGAATTGTGAATAATTATTGTAAATTACTTAAACTATTTTTATATGAATGCTTTGTATCATTTCTTTGCAAATCGCCAATTAATTTATGGATGTTTAGAATCATTTGTCAATCAATGAGTGCACAACAAATTCGACTAAAAATCATACCCTCGTCATAATTCGCATTTGAATTGCTTCTTTATTCATTATATTAAGTATTCAATTATCTATTTATCTAATCTAATTATTTAGTTAATCAATTAAATTTTAATCCTTTATTTATTTATTTACTTAATCTAATTTATTCAATTTCAATTAATCATTTATTTAATCAATTAAATATTTGTTCATTTATTTATTTAATTATTCAATTATTATTCATTTAGTCCTTTATTTAATTAAAATTGACAAGTATTCATTTATTTAATTAAGTTATTTATTTACTTATTTATTTATCTATTTATTCAATCAATTAATTAATCCTTTATTACTATCCAATTATTTATCTAGTTTGTTTTATTTAATTATCTAACTTCATTTAACCTTTACTTATTCTATTAATTAATTAATTGATCATTATTTCATTATCCATTTAATTAATCTTAAATTGGATCATTTATTTATCTAAGTATCGGCATAATTAAAATCTTATCTTATTTATATTATTCATATTATCCTTATATAAAATTAGCTTTATATACTTATTATCTTTAACAAATTCGTGAAAACCGCCGGATTAACCGCATTTAGCGGATTTTCGAAAGTGCTCCCGCAAGGGACCTTCTTTCGAATTTAATAGAACCACTTACCTAGAATCTCTGAATTATTTTTCTTTTAAATAAAGGATAAAATTGCACTCTTTAGTTAACTTAGGTTCCTAATAATCCTTAAATTAGGTGGCGACTCCAAAGAAAATCCTTTGGAGTCACCATTTTGTTGGAATATACCCGAAACCCGTCTTTTCTTAAAGAAAGGATAATTTTTGGGGGGTTCAACACTTTTGTTGCGACAAATGAAGACCATTGGATGAACAAACTGCTTGAACACTGAGAAAATAGTGCAGATCACCTAAATCTTTCATGGCAAATTGTCTAGAAAGACGACTAATGAAATTATCAAGAAGAGAAGAATGGTTACCAGTAAGAATAATATCATCAACATATAGTAGTAAATTAAGAATACCAGATGAAGAATGGTGCACAAACATAGATGTATTTGATTTGCTGCAAATAAAACCATGAGCCAAGAGAAATGAACTAAACCGATGAAACCAGGCACGTGGTACCTGCTTCAGACCATAAAGAGCTTTGGTTAGTTTGCAAACATGTTGAGGATAGTCAGGATGAGTAAAACCTGGTGGTTGTTTAATAAAGACTACCTCGTCAAGAACACCATGCAGAAAGACATTTTTAACATCAAGCTGACGAATAGGCCAAGAAAAAGAAACAGCAAGAGAAAGTACAATACGAACAGTGGTAGCACAGACTACAGGACTAAATGTCTCATGATAATCAATACCAAGCTGTTGATGAAATCCTTGTGCTACAAGTCGCGCTTTGTATCGTTCTATAGATCCATCCGATTTATATTTAATACGATAAACCCACTTACAACCAACTAAGTTTATGTGAGGTTGAAAAGGAACAAGAACCCAAGTGTTGTTAGCTATTAGCGCATTAAACTCATCTGCCATAGCCTGTTGCCACTTAGGATTCTTTACTGATTGAGAGAAACAAAAAGGGTTCAATTTCTTGAATGGAAGTATTGAGAGAAAATATTTTCTTTGGTTTAGAAATACCAGACTTAGCACGAGTTTTCATTGAATGAGTTGGAAGAGTTGAAGTGGCTGGGAGGGGTAGTATGTGTTAAATGTGAGGGAGGTAAAGGTGGGGAGGGATTGTTAAAGCAATGCTCAGTAGAAGGATCTGGACAGACACATTAGCATTAGCGCTCGATGTAGTGCAAGGAGGAGAAGCACTAGAGGGAGATAAGGAAGACGAAACAAGAGGAGACATACTAGACTCAGAGTGACCACGCGTATATAAAGGGGTAGTAACTACAAGGATCTCAGGAGAGCATTTGGACGCAGACACAGTAGAGGAACTAGAGAGTTTAGGATATGAAAAAATAGACTCATGAAAGACAACATGACGACTCACATAAACACGACCAGACTTAGGATCTAGACAACGATAACCTTTGTAATTTAAACCATAACCTAGAAAAACACATTGTACTGAACGGGGCTCCAACTTATTAGATACATGAGCAGACAAATTTGGAAAACATTCACAGCCAAAAATATGAAAAAAGCTATAATCCAGAGGCGTGTGAAAAAGTTTCTCAAATGGAGAAAGTCCTTTCAAAATAGGACTAGGCAATCTATTAATGGTATAAACTGCGTAAAAGACGGCATCAACCCAAAATTGAGATGGTAAGAGAGCATCATGAAGGATGGTACATACCATTTCAATTATGTGTCGATGTTTTCGTTCAGCAACTCCATTTTGTTGAGAAGTGTTCGGACACGATTTTCGAAAATAAATTCCAGAGTTAGAAAAATGTTGAAGCATAGCCGTGTTATCAAATTCACCATCTCCATCACTTTGAAATTTTTAATTTTAGTACTGAAAATGTTCTCCACAAGTTTCTGAAAAGAGCAAAAGTGTTGAAAAACTTCTGATTTATTCTTCATAGGATAAAGCCATGTAAACCGAGAAAAATCGTCAACAAAGATAACATAATATCGAAAACCCAAATTGGACAAAACAGGTGATTGCCAAACATCAGAATAGATAACTTCTAAAGAAAATAAACTGCAATGTTCAACTAAATGAAAAGACAAACGATGTGACTTTCCTAACTTGCAAGAGACACAATTATTAGCAAAAGAATTCAGTAATGTAATGAGATTATGATTCCTAAGACTTGACAAAACATGACTACCACTATGACCAAAACGACGATGCCAGATGTCTCCGGACTGACGTAGAGTAACATATGCTTGAGGATGAAAATGCGTAGATGAAGATGACAAAGGATAAACGGACAAAACTATGATGCTTTGGGAACGTTAATAAACAAACTGGAGAATAAGAGCAAAGAGTTGAAAAATATAAGGAAGGAATAGAGAGGATCTTGGTGGCTAATCTGATACCATGATAGATTTTAGTAAATAGCTCAATAAATTAAGAGCCAATATTACTTATATTTATAGTAATATGGATACATACATGATAAGTACATCATATACATGAGATAACTATTAGAATAGTTGTCAGATAAATTCCAAGACTCCTACTCCCTCCGTCCCAATTTATGTGGCACCATTTCCTTTTTTGTTTGTCCCAAAATAAGTGGCACCTTTCCTTATTTGACAACTATTTAATGCATCATCTCTATTTTACCCTTGTTGGGCCCTACACACTTTTAAACCTACCAACAACTTTTTTATTACTCAAATCTTCTCTCTCTTACCTTTTCAAGGGTAAAATTGATATTTAACAAGGTCAACCTCTATTTTCTTAAACTCCGTGCCCGGTCAAATGGTGCCACATAAATTGGGACGGAGGGAGTAATACTCTAAGACAATTAATTGATAAATATTAAGAGTCCTAATAAGTTCTAGGACCCTTTAACTCAAAGTGAAGTTTCATAACCTTAAGAAAGGCGATATTTTAATTAATGAATATGTTCACCGCCTCAAGTCCATCGCTGATGCATTAACATCTATTGGAAATCCCATCCCTGATTCCGATCTTGTCCTGCAAATACTTTCTGGCTTACCTTCTGAATACATGTCTGTGAGCACTTCTATCTCCACTCGTGTACTCGTATACCTCTTCCTTTCTTTGTCGAAACTCGTTCCCTTCTTTTTCTTCATGAAGCTCAGTTGAGCAGCATCTCGTGCTCATCTACATACAATTCCACCACTGCCTTTGTGGCTAAGCAACCATTTTCTCCTACTCACGATCATGGATGTGGTAGACACAACAATGGTGGTCGCTATAACAATAGTGGTCGTGGTAGAGGCCGACACAATCAAGGATATGGAAAATCTTTTAATGCTGCACCTCAAAAATATTCTCATCGTCCCTTCCTTCCTTCTATTTTAGGTCCTCTTCTCTTTTTGTACCCTACTACTCCTAGCACCCTTCTCTGCCAACTTTGTTATCAACTTAACATACTGCTCGTGATTGCCCATCTTTAAATTTTAAAGTTTTTGTGTCAGATATTCAATCTAATTCTTCTTTCTCGTCTTATGCTCCGCCTGGTGATGCCTTTTGGTCTGTGGATACTCAAATCAGACATCACGTTTATTTGTGCATGGGGCATGCAAAATCGACTGGAATTGTACAGAAATAACAGTAGTATACATAAATTATACACTTATTATATACTCCATCCGCCTCATTTTGTTTGTCCTCCTTACTATAAATAGTCGTCTCAAATTATTTGTCCATTTAGGAGTTCAAGACAAAATTAATTATTTTTGTCCCATTTTGCCCATAGTAGTAATTGTCTTGAGGACCACAAATATCTAAATTATTGGTTAATATTATAATTGTTCAAATACCAATGAAGGATAAAATAGTCAATAATTTCTCATCAGTAATGATTTCTTAATGGTTGTGTAAAAGTGAAAAAGACAAATAAAATGAGACGGAGAACGTATATATAAATATATAAATTATAAAAAATAGTTATTTTTTATTTAAGTCTTTCCTTCGGGTAACTATAGGCCTTGCTTTCATTATAGTCACTGTTGTGAAATCCTAAATTCTACCATGTTTTCTCTCCGGCACAGTTCTTTAGCTCCCATCGCTAGAACTTAAAGCACTCCTAGTGGATCTCCAGGGAACTTCTGGCGATTTGCTAGGAAATTTCTTGATGAATCATTAGGAATTTACTTCAAAAAAATTCCTTATAAATCTTGATCGATATACGATAAAACTTAAAAACTTAAACGCTTCTTATATTGATGATAAAAACTAAACATAGGCGATCGGCATGGCAAAATTTTCTTTGCAAAGTCTACTGTCCCACTAAAGTATGACTGTTGAATAAATAGCCAGAACTAAACCAGCTGTGGTTAGTAGTTAGTTAAGTTAACTAGCCAGTTAGCTAAGAGTAGTTAGAGTTAGTTGTTCAGTTAGAGTAGCAGTTAGCATAGTCGACTGTGTATATATATATATATACTCATAGCTGTAAGAGAATAACACTTGTATCATTTTTCCATTTCCAGATAATGAGAATCTGTTGATTTCTCTCTCCTCCTTCTTAGCTTGTTAACCAAGCTTTCCTTTTCTTCTTAGCGTTACTGTGTCTTAGCTCATCCATGGCTGCTAACATGGTATCAGAGCCTGAGGAGACGATCTCTATTCCCTGAAGACATTGATCCATAAATAGTTGCGATCAACTCAATTCACAACTAAGATCAAATCGTTAGGGTTTAGTTTTTCACAGGCCAAGTTTTTTCTGCAACTTCTCTGTTCTGTTTGTCAATTTTCAGTCAAAAATGGCAGCTCTTGGCAACAATAACAATGGGAGGACTACTGGATCTGCAAACTCTGGTGATGTGAACATTGATTACACTCATCCTCTGTTTATACAGCCTAATGACACTCCATGTATATCTCTGGTCTCTATTCAGTTAACTGGATCAGAAAATTATGCCATGTGGAGTCGCTCTATGCGCATTGGTTTATTAGGAAAAAGTAAGCTAGGGTTTGTGGATGGCACACACACAAAGTGTAAATTTGATGAATCTCATCATGACCAGTGGGAGAAATGTAATGCGATTGTATTATCCTATATTATAAACACTGTTAGTAAAGACTTACTTAGTAGCATAGTGTATGCTTCTAATGCTCACAAAGTGTGGGTAGATCTGAAAGAAAGATTTGATAAAGTCGATGGATCGAGAATCTTCCAACTTCATAAGGAAATTATAACCCTAAGCCAAGGGACAATGACTATAGCTAACTACTTTTCTCGTCTGAGGGATTTGTGGGATGAATTTGATGCACTAATGCCCTTCCCTGACTGTGCATGTGCTGAATCCATGAAATATGCTGAACATTTTGATTATCAGAGACTACTTCAGTTTTTAATGGGCCTAAATGACTCTTATTCCCAATCTAGAAGCCAAATAATGATGATGATCCCCATGCCCTCTGTGAACAAAGCCTATTCCTTGATAGTTGCAGTAGAGAGTCAAAGGATTGTAGCAAACTTTACTCAGGCCTCACCAGATGTTAGTCAACTAAGTGACACCTTAGAAGCTACAGCTCTATCCAGTCAAAGGAGTGGTAAGACAGGAAGAAATTACAAAGGCAAGAAGAGCTCCTTAGTCTGTGATCACTGTGGGTGGAAAGGCCACACCAGAGAGGGATGTTATAAACTCATTGGCTATCCTGAAGATCACAAGTTCAGAAAGAAACCAGAACAGAATGGATATGGTAATCAGAACAGTAGATATGGTAATCAGAACAGTGGAGGAAGTTCCTATGCAAATCATGCTGGACATCCTAGCTCCCTGAGTCAGAACAAGAACAGTGCTGGCATCCCTGCCTATGGAGGACACTCCCTCAGATCTCCTGAGTTTATGCCTATGCATGCTACTCATTATGGTGGTGTAGGAGGCTATCCACAAATGATGTCTCAGTCCAGTACACCTGCTTCATTTTATTCTCAGTCTCAAGCCTCACCAGCCCCATACTTCTCACCTGAGCAGTACCAACAGATAGTGCATATGCTGTCTAAAGGCAACAATGATGACACTTCTTCTAGCAAGGCAGCAGCAGCAGGTAGTCTGACTGCCCTTATGTCACAATTTGAGGAAAATTACACTTGGATAATTGATACAGGTGCCTCTAACCACATGTCATCTAATCTAAAGCTGATAAGTAAATGTCATCCTCTAGCTAAAGCATACCAAAGTAAAGTCCAACTACCTACAGGAAGTGCAGTGTCTGTGTCTCAGGCTGCTAGTTCCTATATACTCAAAGACCAGGAAATCTCAAATGTGCTATATATCCCTGACTTTAAGTACAACTTGCTATCAGTATCCCAGCTTACCAAGGAATTAAGATGCTCAGTGGTGTTCTTTCCTGACTTCTTCTTATTTCAGGACCTCTACAGTGGACAAGTCAGGGGGATTGGTAAAGAAACTCATGGACTGTATGTGATACAAGGACAACAAGCAGTGGCTCAAGCTCCCAGATCACAACTACCTAGTATGAATAAGACAGTGAACTGTGCAGGTCATGTAAATATTCCTGCATCTAGTACACTATGGCATAGAAGATTAGGACATGCTCCCTTAGAAGTTTTAAAGAGACATGCTGAGCTTAGCTCCTTGCAATCTGATGTCTCTCATCATTATACTGTGTGTCCCTTAGTCAAGCAAACAAAATTTCCGTTTCAACTGAGTACTACTTCTACTAATTCTGTGTTTGACTTGCTTCATTGTGATATTTGGGGACCCTGCAGAGTCCCAACCTACGATGGTAAGAGGTATTTTCTAACAGTGGTGGATGACTACTCTAGGTATACCTGGATTTTCTTGATGAACACCAAGTCAGATACTCTAGTAGTAATGAAAGACTTCCTTCTTAAAATTCAAAATCTGTTTTCAGCCACAGTAAAGGTGTTGAGAACTGACAATGGATGTGAGTTTTTCAGTAGTGATTTCAACACCTTGCTGACTACACTAGGGATAGAACATCAAAGCACTTGCACCTACACTCCTCAACAGAATGGAGTTGCAGAAAGGAAGCACAGAAGTATCCTTGACATGGCTAGGTCACTCAGGTTTCAAGCAGCTGTACCTCTCAGGTTTTGGGGTGAATGTGCTCTAACTGCAGTCTATCTTCTCAACAGATTGCCCTCCAGGGTAATTCAATTCAAGACCCCTTTGAGATGTTGTATCATCATCCTCCATCTCTTGATCACCTTAGGGTGTTTGCTGTCTGGGATATGCAGCTTGCCCAAAAGTCACAGACAAGTTCTCCTCCAGAGCCATCCCAGCAGTGTTGTTAGGATATTTCACAACTCAAAAGGGATATAAAATGTATGATTTGCACTCCAAAACTCTGTTCATCAGCAGGAATGTTGTGTTTAAAGAAGACCAGTTCCCTTTCAAACGGTTGAACTCTATAGGGACCCCTATGTTTCCTGTTCTGGAACTCCCTACTGAATGTCCCCTGGACAATGTGCCTTCATCCTCCAGACACACTGAAAATCATACTCCTACATTGCCCACACCTGAGCCAACATCTGATCAGCCCTTAGAAGAACCCACAGACCCTGCACCCACTTTACCCCCCTTGAAGCACCTGTCCCTGATACACTAGTTGCAGGAAGAACCCCAAGAGTTAGCAAAACACCTACCTGGCTGCAGGACTTTGTGGTTACAAAACCTAAGAGCTCACAGTGCTCCTTTCCTATGTCCTCCTATGTCAGCTATGAACATGTGTCACCCTCCTTCAAGAAAGCTTTAGCAGCATATTCAGAGTTATCTGAGCCTAAATCATTCAAAGAGGCAGCTGCAGACCCCAGATGGGTAGAGGCTATGAGGAATGAGATTTCTGCACTTGAAGAGAATCATGCCTGGAGTATTGTGGATCTTCCCCCAGGCAAATCCCCTATAGGGTGCAAGTGGATTTTCAAAATAAAGTATAAAGCTTCAGGTGAAGTTGAAGGCTGGTTGCCAAAGGCTATAGCCAACAGGAAGGGATTGATTACACAGAAACATTCTCTCCTGTAGCCAAGATGGTTACGGTGAGGTCTATTATAGCCATTGCAGCATCAAGGCACTGGTACATCTATCAGATGGATTTATGCCTTCCTGAATGGTGAGCTTAGAGAAGAGGTGTACATGACTATTCCTAATGGGTTTGCCAGACAGGGGGAGCAGAGAATGGTCTGCAAACTACATAAGTCCCTGTATGGCCTTAAACAGGCTCCTAGACAGTGGAACATGAAGCTTACAGAGGCACTGATTCAGATGAAGTTTGTGCAAAGTCACTTTGACTACTCATTGTTTACCAAGAAAACTGATAGAGATATAGTGGTGATACTGGTCTATGTTGATGATCTACTAATAACTGAAAACAATCAGACACTCTTACACACCACCAGGGAGGAGTTACAACAGAGGTTCAAGATGAAAGATTTAGGTGAGCTCAAGTTCTTCCAAGGAATTGAAGTAGCCAGGTCAGAAGAAGGCATTCTAATGAACCAAAGAAAATATGCTCTTGAGCTAATTGCTGAAACTGGATTGGGTGGGTCTAAGCCTGCTGGAACACCTCTTGAACTGAATCTAAAGCTGACATCTGTGGAATTTGATAAGGTGGTGCAAAACAAGTACACAACAGGTGACAGAAGACTCAAGGATCCAGGATTATATCAGAGGCTTGTGGGGAGATTGCTGTATCTGACAATGACCAGACCTGATCTGTCCTTTGTGTAATCACCTAATTTTGGCACGAATACAGAAAATTGCTCAAAATAGCTGTGTTAGATTCTTAGGATTTTTGCCGAAATTTTCCTAAATTTTACTCTTTATTTTAACTAAAATTGTCGTTAGTTAGGATGTGAAATACGAAAATACCAAGAATTACTTGTTATGTGTATTTAGCTTTGATTCTATATTTCAATAGTGATAGTATTGCAAATTATGTGGTTTTAATTTTAGTTGTGTGTGTTGTTTTAAATATGTGTAGACTTTTAATGGCTATATGTACAAAGTAAGTAGCCCAATGCTTCAGCCCACAGCCCAATTCTCACACTTGGCCCGTGCAAGTCTTGATCAATCACATCCGTTAGATCATGTTTGATCCAATGACCCTCACTCTTTCCCCTCATTCCCTTATAAGTTCTTGAAACACCTCATTTTTGCACACACCTCACTTAAGTCTCAAAGACTTGGGAGAACTCTGCCCAAATTTCTCCTCCCCACCGGAAAATATCCCACCACCGCTGGTCCACCAAGAGCCACCGGTCGGCCACCGCGCTGCCGCCGCCGGCCACCACCTCTAGTGGCCGGAAAAATACAAAAAATATACCGTTTGAAAGATCTCGACCCCCCCATTCCATTTCTCAACTTAGTTTTTACAAAATCCCAACGGTTTGGAGTAGATCGACGGTCAAAGTTTCGGTCAAACCCGAAGTCCGGCCATTTTCATTTTTTCCGGTGAGTTTTTTGATTTTTTCCCTTCTCCTTACTCCTTTCTTTTACCTTCCCATACCCCATTCCCCAAAATTCCTTTCTCCCCTTTTTTTTTTTACCTCGTTTCTGATTTTTGTTTTCTTCTCCTCTTTTTTTTTCTTCTCTCGTTCTGTTATAGCGGCTGCTTGTTTCTTTTGTCATTGAGATGATGGTATGGGGGCTGTGGGGATGATATGGTGTATGAGGTCGAGTTTTGGTGTGAGATGTGACGAGGCTGTTTTAGAGGTTTGTTTGGGCAGCGACGAGGCTGTGGATTTGATGATAGTGGGGCTGTGAATTGTCTCGTTTATATGTTGCCATTGAGTTTGGTGAGGGGCTGTTTTGCTGAGGGTGATGGTGCCTTGGTGAGGCAGTGATGAGGTTGTAGAGGTGACGAGGGGGCTGTGATGTTTAGCTTAGGTGCGTAGGAGTTTGTTGAAGCTGTTTCAATCTTGAACGGAGGCAGTGATTCAGTGAGGACGATGGCGAGGCAGTGAAGCGACAACATAGCAGCGATTCGGGATGGAAAAATTGGTGGCGAGGCCGCTTGTGACATGGTGCTTACAGCTGCTACTGTGATGATGATGAATGATGAGAAGACAATGAGGCAATGACTCAATGTTGCAGCTGATTCAAGGCTGGAACTGGGATGATACAACAGTGTTGGTGACGCTGCGATATTGGAAGCGAGGCCGCAGCTGGACGACCTGCTCTGGGGTGATGGCGATGGTGAAGCATTCATTGGCATTTGGTTAGAGAAAATCCAATTTCCATTCCTTTCCTACTTGCTATTTCAATGTTTATGAGTTGGAATATTGGAAATCTTGTCTAGAGTACTATCAATATGTGTATGTTGTTTACAGCTATGAAATCATGCTTTCATTGGAGTATATTATTTGGTCTTGTTTCAAGATTGAAAGTTGTGTGCATTTGGTTATCCATTTTTTTTTTTGGTTAAATGGAAGCTCAAGCGTACCAAGCATGTTCTCTGGTTTGCCAAGGCTATTAGTAGTGTTCAATATTTGGAGCTCTTTGCATAGTTGGTGCCTATTTTAGCATTGAGTTGCATCTTGAATGAATTTGTTGTGAAGTAGTATCCACAAGAATAGAGGTTGTTTGGATTTGATGTTTACTCTCAAGTATAGTCAGCATGTTTAAGTTTTCTTGGTTGTTGTCTGTCACCTTTGCATGTTTGTGAATAGCTATCTTGTCCTCACTATTAGTTTATAGAATCTAGTTAGCTTTGGACTTAAATCCTTGTGACTTTTGGTTTAAGTTTATGCTGGGAATGAACTTTTCCAATTCATGTAGTCCATTTATAGTTGAGTTTGAATTGTCTAGGAAACTTAGTAGTTTGTGTGCTCTTGTTTTGATTTGAGTTTGGCTTAGTTTAGTCATAAAGTAAGGTCGGGAATATTTTAGCTTGATTCTAAGTTTGTTTTTGGGTCCCTTTAGTATAGTTTAAGTCTAGTTGGGGCTGATTTAGTTGCTCTAGTTTGGTCCTAGTCCTTTCTAGTTAGTGTAATGAGTATTGGGTGTCCTTTAAAGGACACAACTTGTGCATTTTTCAGCCTTTAGGACTGTGTTTGGTGGCTGAAACAGTGGCTTTTCAGCTGCTGTACCATGCTGAAAAATAGCCAAAAACACTTAAGTGTAGGGGTGTGGGCTTTTAGCCCCACCCTTTGGCTTCAATTTTTAGCATAAATAGGGCCATTTAATGCCCTCTTTCCACACATCTACCAGCTGAAATTGCACTAAATGGAGAGCTAAAGAATACTAGAAAAAAAAGGGTTAAGTTTGAAGAAAAGATTTAGAACCAAAAGCCTTTATACCTAGGGTCTTTCGGGGTATAAATCTACAAGTCTTGAACGTTAAATAGGGTGTTAAAGGAGCTTGTTTTGGCTGCTGGTTCTGGAGCTAAAAGCTGCTTGGTCTTGGTTGTTTTCTTTATTGTTTCATTCCCCTTTGGCTAAGGACTTTTTGGCTTCAAAGGTAAACACTAATGAACTTTGTAATATTGTTGAATGTTTGGCTAGAAATACCATGAAAATCAGCATGCTTATGACCTACATCGTATGATGATATATTAGCTTAAATTCTGGCTTTTGCATGCAAATGTTACATCTCTATATTCGTGTTTTTGGAAGCCTAAGCATTATGAGAAAAATAGTGCAAGTATGGTAAATAGTTTGACTGAAAGCAACTATAAATGTATATGTATTCAGCAAGGTTAATTGTTTTCAAATCTGGGCACTATTGCTAAGAAACAGCCGTATATTACATTTTCTTTTTTGGGGCCGTTTTCTGTAAATATGGCTATGGGGCGCAAATTTTTTTAAAATATGGACAGATATGTAAAGGCAATATGAAATAGGTATTACATCACTGATTGTTTGAGACTTTGCTTAAATTTGAGAGCATTTTATGAAATTGGTCAAATCTTTAAAATATGTTGAAGTAGGACCATAAGTGCAAAGGCGTGATTAAAGGCTCGCATATTTGGACGAATACGCTTCGAACTTAAGACGTTCTTTAAATCTGGCCACATGTTATTTTATTTATACGATCGTTATCATTAAACAAAGTAAAGGTGCTAATTTTACAAACAGATTTTAAAACTGCCTATTTTTGCAAAAACCTTTAGCCCACATAGCAGCTTTAAGTGACGTTAGTGTAGTTTTTTTCTGTAAAATCCTTTTCTTTTCAAAGATAGGCATAAAACTATTTCAACTTAACAAACAGCCTACCGTATGTATATACTTTGCATAATCCATTTTTCGTAATCCACAATTTAGTAAGAGCAAATTTAGGGAGTTCCAATTTGTCATTTAATAAAGTTAGCAGTTGTACTTAATTAAATCGATTAGGCAAAACGATAAGTATGATTTGTGATCTACTTATTAAGGCTAAAAGAAAAACCAAATTGTGACGAGCCAAATTGAAAGAAGTCAATGATGAATCTTGTGATAAAATATGGTTTCAAATCCAATTAGGCAATATTATAAGTATGATTTGTGATCTACTTATTAGGCTAAGAGAAAACTAAATTGAGTTAAACTAATTCTAAATTAGTTATTATTTTAAGTTAATTAAATTCCTTTTTTAAAATAGACAAGCCCTTTGTAAGGTTTGGGAAATGCGTAATAAATTTTTATTATCTATTTATTTGCTTATTTATTTACTATGAATCGAAGTGTAAATTCGTCCAGTCCTCCGTGAGGTTGGATAAGAATAACGCTTTTATTTTTTCTTAAATCAAAGTATCAAATTCAAATTAGCGGCATTAATATAACAACCATATTTTAATAAATTAAAATTACGACAATAAAGCAACTGTGCTCGGCACAGGACTCGAGGGTGCCTAATACCTTCCCGAGAGTCAACTGAGAACCTTACCCGAATCTCTAAGCGCAGACCATTAGACGAGTCAGAGGTGTTCCAAGGTACCTTTTGGTGACTTGGCACACCTTAAACTATGTCAAGTGGCGACTCCGAGTTCTCTAAATAATTTTGTACCTTTTTGAACACCAGTCACAAGCCTTTAAATAAATAAACTCGCACCGCAGTTTAATTAAATTTTTTAGGGCGTGACACTTTGCAGTCCAGACACTTAGTCAGTTCATGCATTCTCCCAAGCAATCTCATATGGATGCAGCTCTAAGGGTGGTAAGGTATATCAAAGAAGCTCCTGGTCTAGGACTATTGATGCCAGCTAAACACACCAATAGACTGATGGCCTTCTGTGATTCAGATTGGGGGGCTTGCTTAGAAACCAGAAGGTCTGTTACAGGGTATCAAGTGAAGTTTGGGGGTGCCTTAATATCCTGGAAATCCAAGAAACAGGACACTGTCTCAAGAAGTTCAGCTGAAGCTGAATTCAGGAGTATGGCTTCATGTGCAGCTGAAGTAACTTGGTTAGTAGGACTGTTTAATGAGCTGGGAATCAGACTACAACTTCCAGTGGAACTCATGTGTGACAGCAAAGCTGCAATTCAAATAGCTGCCAACCCAATATTTCATGAAAGAACAAAATATATTGACATTGATTGTCACTTTGTGAGAGAAAGAATCTGTAGTGGGCTACTGAAGACAGACTACATCTCTACCAGGATTCAGCTAGCTGACATCTTAACAAAGGGGTTAGGAAAGCACCAGCATGACTACTTGTTATCCAGTCTGGGAGTGAAGAACATATTTGAACCATTAGCTGGAGGAGGGGTGTTGAATAAATAGCCAGAACTAAACCAGCTGTGGTTAGTAGTTAGTTAAGTTAACTAGCCAGTTAGCTAAGAGTAGTTAGAGTTAGTTGTTCAGTTAGAGTAGCAGTTAGCATAGTCGACTGTATATATATACTCATAGCTGTAAGAGAATAATACTTGTATCATTTTTCCATTTCCAGATAATGAGAATCTGTTGATTTCTCTCTCCTCCTTCTTAGCTTGTTCACCAAGCTTTCCTTTTCTTCTTAGCTTCACTGTGTCTTAGCTCATCCATGACTGCTAACAATGACTCTTATAAAGTTTGAGGAAACTGTTTTTTATTAGCCTATATACTATTACTATGAGAGATTCTCCTTTTGACATACTAGCTTAGTCACTTTATTTACAAGGATTTCATAGATTCCTTTATATTACTACTGGTGGGCAATCTTGATACTCATTGTATAATTATAAGTTGCTTCAGAGTAGTTTAAAACAGCATGCTACATTCGCCTATTACTACAAGCTGTAAAATGGACCATCCTAGGGGGCTGGAGACCTCACTTGAAAAAGAAAGAATTCCACACATATATATTCCTTCATAGAAATGGAATCCCAAATATTCAGATATCCAAATTCTTTAGAGCTGTCTATATTCTTGTCTTTTAAATTAGATTCTTCAAAAATTGCTCCAGTAGTTGTCAACTAATCATAAGCAAATTAAAGAGCCCTTTTTGTTTGTGTTCAAGTTGTTGAAATATTCATGAGCAACTTGATGGAGGGGCCACGAATCACTTCCACATGTTTTTGGTAAGAAGCTACTCATCCTTTTTAGGATTCGCTACACTAGATCCCTCTAAGGAATTGGTCTCTTCCATGAGGTGTAAATGTTTATATTCATATCATTAATCACATTATTTGAGTAAATGGAAGAACAATGTTTTGTGTTATTTGAACTTGCAAGATTGATGTTCAAGGCATCCTTATAATTTTCCAAGTGTGCTATAGAAAAAAAATCCTTATTTTAATTTCTTCTACAAGTCCTAATGTATACTGATGGAGATACTCTTCTGCGGTTGCCATCCAATACGGTTCGCCAATGACATTCATTCAATACATATGTGATAATTATAAAAAATAAAGTATCAATTTAGGACAAGAAATAAAGTCTTAGGGCCATTTGTTTTTATTAAGATTAAGAGATCTGAATTTGAATACACATTTGAATATTAAGATGTGGTATTAAGTTCTGAACATTGAATGATTAAGACCGTTTTTTTTTTTCCAACATGTGAATATTTATAATTTATATTTATTCTTTATTAAAGTTTATACATAGTATAAAATAGTTTAAATATGATATCCACGAGATATTAGATTGTAAGGTGGTGGTTTGGTGGTATGACGGTGGTGTCTGGTAGCAGTGATTGTTAGCAGTTGTAGTATTGGTGGTGGTTGTGTGATAGTAGTGGTTTGATGGTAGAGGTGGTTGGTGGTACTGACTAGCAGTATTGGCGGTGGTAGGTAATAGTGGTGGTGGTGCTTGGTAGTGAAGGTAGTTGGGTTTGTGGAGGTGTTTAGTGTTGGTTGGCGGTGGTGTTGGTGTTTCATTGTGCTGATGGCGATGGTAATGGCGGTGATAGGTAGTGGTGGTGGTTATTGTGATGGTGGAGAAGTAGTCGATAGTAGTAGTGGTAGTTGCCAATTGTCGTTAGTGAAAGATGGTGGTGGTTAAGGGGTTGTAGTGGTAGAGGTGGTGGTGGTTAAGGAGTTGTAGTGGCGGAGGTGGCGGTGGTTGATAGAGATAGTGGTGGTTGTGATGGTGGAAGTGGTTGGTGTGGTAGTGATAGTAAGTGTTTGGTGGTTGTAACAATAGGTTATAATGGTAGAGAGAGTTGGTTAGTTGTTGTGGTTGATGGCTAGTCGTGGCTAGTGGTGGTAGACAATGGTGGTGGTGGTTTGCAGCGTGGTGGCTTGCAACATGGTGGCGGCAGTGGTTACCGATTGTGGTGATACAGTAGTAGCTAGTTGTCGTAATATATGGAGGGGGTGATGAACCTCTTAATGATATTAAAACTTTATTCAAGATCTGAATTATACAGACCTATAAAAAGTCATTAACTGGTTAAATTTTAATAAAAATAAACACACTTAATGTCCTGAGGCCTGAACCATTCAGATTCAGACCTCCATTAAATACAAATAAATGAGGCCTTAGGACCTCTAGAGTTCTAAGTCTCCACTTTCATACAAGGCAAGTTGTGAACTAATAATAGACCGACACTCTTTGAACGTACAAAATCGTGTGTGAGCCACTGTGTACTGATGAGAATTGGTTTACTTTTTCTGAAGTGCCTAGTCTATGGGATTTGGAAAATGAAAACAGTGGCATCATCAAATAATAAAGAGGCACCACCGAATTTCTATTCATCCAATTGGTGCATTATAAGTCAAATAAATTCAAAAAGTTGATTGTATGGATTCTATAAACGAAAAGTATAGTCAATTTGTGATGCTATATTTAACCGACATAGTATTATTGTAGATAAAGCTACTCGTATATATATCATCCACTTGCTTCTTCAAATTGTATGGTGGTGCATTGCAAACGTTACCCCTGTTTTTTTGCTGTCCCTTCATATTCAATATTCCTCATAGATATTTCCTTCACAATTAATGCAAACCCTTTTAGGTCTATTGATAATAACTCAATTCAAGATCATCTCATTAACTTAAGTAAAATAAACCTACAGTTATTTGTACCTACCTTTCATGTTTGAATGATAAAAAATGATGGTCATATTACTCACTATATGGTCAATGTGGTAGACCACATAGTTAATTTGCTATTATAGAATCCCATAGCAATAAGTATTAAGTAATCTTTAGCTATGGATCATGTGAAATTTGTTGCTAAACTAGATACGACATTTTTTAGTACGATGTGCTATGAAGAAAATAATTGAAGCTTGAGTAATTTTATCTATGGAAATATTCATATTTTGCCAAGGTTGCTTCTTATAATTAAATTCTGTATGCATAGTGTTGTTGTTATAACACAAAAGAAGATCACAAAAAATCATGTCTTGTAGCAATAGGTTATACAAGAATAGTCAGAAGGTTTCTTTTGTTTTCTGCCATGTTCATATGTATTGCTAAAAAACACAAGGTTCAGAATTCAGGATAACATTGCACAATCATTGTACGGACTATCAGGAAGTGGGCAGCTTTACAAACTTGAAATGTTATTTTCAGATAAAGTACACATTACAAAATATGTACCCAAAGATCATCATGTTGCATATACACATAAAGTTTTAGCATAGTTTTTTCCAGTTTAACCATCTATACACGCCTGGACTAATTTGAATTTGCGTTGGGCAAGCTCACTTACGAGTAACAATTTTTTTACCAAACGATTATCTTTTCTCATTGTTCATACTCGAGACTTATAACTATAAAGGTGGAGTAACTTTGACTATCCTAGCATGGTCGATCATAAAATAGGAAATATATAATAGTTCAAGAAGGATAGTGATATCTTTGGCAATCTGCTTCTGATACTCTTTAATTAACTCTCGTGAAAGCTCCTGTACGGCTAGTAATTTCGGGTCCTATATCATATCTGAGGCAATAATATGGGATATAAAAAACAGATGAAATGATTCTAGATTTGCTGTATCAGAGATATTTTTTTGGACAAGTGGTGCATATTCTTGAAGGGACTAACATGATCTAGTGCATCTAATTACTAAGTACTATAATAAATAATTTATTAGGCAATCCCCATAAACCAACCATATTCTATATGCTATATGTGGAAGAAAAGGACTAGTAGAGATTATATGGCTGATCTCTATTAGGTGTACTGTTTTAGAAATAAATCAAATACAAATTTGAGCAAACAAATCGTACTATTACTCGAAATTAATGCAGAAAAAATCTTTTGAAAATGAAGAAGTTTTAAAACTTATTTGAGGGATATTGATTCTTCATGTTCATGGTTATGTGAATGTTCTTTCTCCTTCTCCTCTCGTGGTTCCTAAGGAAACAAATCATCAAAATTCTTGCAATAAGTTTTTGGGCCCCCCTTTTACCCCTCTCCTTTTTGTGATGCCGGTGATGTTAATTTGTGCACATTTCAACAACTCTTTTTTTTAGAGTTATCGGGTAACTATAACGTTTTATTTTTAATCTTTGTTGAGTTTCAAATATATTTTTTCATGATTTTTATCCGCTTCATTAACGGTAATATCCACCTTAGAGTACACCTCTTACCCCCTTTATAAGCAGCCCTTTGCCACCTCTTTTTTCACAAACCAGCTCTAGATTATTTACTCTCCTCTGCTAACTCTTTTCTTCTTGCTATACCTCTTAACTTCAACCAATATTGCCATCAATCTTTTAAGAAAATAGAAATGAGCTCAATGTCCTCTCAACATGGTTCTGGCTCCTGGACAGCTAAAGAGAACAAGGCATTTGAGAAGGCATTGGCTGTGTATGACAAGGACACTTGTGATCGTTGGTCCAATGTTGCAAAAGCAGTTGGAGGAAAAACAGCTGAAGAGGTGAAGAGACACTATGAAAAACTTGTGCAGGATGTTATGTATATTGAGAGTGGTAGGGTGCCCTTCCCCAAGTACAAGAATACCGGAGGACGCAGCTGAATAACATTATTAAAGGTACGCTAGTTTACATGGCGATTCTTGTTTTGAATAATATAAAACGAGTTTTAAGTCATATATACTGACAATAAAAGAGTTCTTAGACCATCGTATCAATGTTATCAAGTAAACACATTTTAGGTGAATAATCCACACTTACTAAACAATTATTAATATCCATACTTGGTTTTAATAAGTATGCATGTGCAATTAAAACTCTTTGCTAATAGAATTGGTATGGCATAGCCTTTCAAAATTTAATGGCTGGTGTTGTCGTGGTATCAATGAGATTTGCAACCCAGTACGGAAAAGTGGATTAGTTTGGACATTACATTAAACCATGCAGGTATGTTACTAACACATAAAAGCTAGGAGTAATAGCTAGTGCTACGTAGATGTCATAAACTAAAGCACACTTTTGTCTATTTAATTTGAAGTAGTGGGGTTGGAATATAGTCGCTTCCTCTGTTATACAAAAATGTCATTGTTTGATTTATAAATCGGAATTTAAGAAAGACATGATGTTTTTTGAAACTTGTGGGAGTATAAAATAAAGCTTTAAATATTTGTATGACTATAAATTATCTCATTAAGGATAAAGCGAAAAGTTTAAAGTTAAATTATTTTTAAATTTACTATTGTGACATTCTGTTTTGAACAAGTGAATAAGAATATTGTATCATCCCTTTAATCTTTTTTACAACGGAGGGATTAGTATGTGAGGTGGGCGAAGGCATGTCAGGAATGTACCGGTGGGAGGCAGCAAATATGCAGCAAAATAGTTAAATTGCGCTTAAGACACAACTATTTTTAAAAACAATTGTGTACGTACGTGTTGCATGCAGAATTCAAGAATATCTTTCGTGCAAGTTCATTGGGTCATTTATTCTAATTGTTTTCACTTTGTACATATGCATGCAGGAAATATGCACAATCTAAGACTTTTTTGAAGCAATGCACGTCAATAAGCAGACAGAGAAGAGATTCCGCTATGAGTTTACATCCGGTTGCAAAAAGAAAAAAAAAAAAAAAACTAAAAATCCTTTTTGCCTTGGGCCTGGCCCTTCTTAAATATTTAAGCCGAGTTATATATAATTTAATTTCTTTGTCAAAGTTGTAGTAAACGTTTTTGCGCTGTTTTATATATTGTAATTTACCTATACTCAAGTAATCACTTACATTCCTGTAATAATATTTTTCCTCTAAATGAAACGTGCAGTATGTAGCTTCATTTTCTAAAGCAAGAGCAATAGTTACTCCTCTTTCTTAATTCAAGGAAAATGCATTTAGACGAATTATATAAAACAGTAGATAAGGTCAAATTCAACATTTGTTACTACTGTTAAAAGGAACTTAATAAAACAACAAATGACTAACTAAAGGTTTGTATGGATAACCCAAATCTATCATTTTCCTAGAAGGTATACGAAGGGTAATTTTATGCGAAATTGACACTGGATTTCATGAGTTTGTTCATTAAAATAATATGCCTTACACTATAATTATTTCCCTTTTGTTTAATATTTCAATGAAGAGTCTTTCTGCATATCTAATGTGATGAACACATATGATAACTCATATTTATAGAAGATAGTAAATGTGAGGTTGACTAGATCGCATATGAATCTTGGACTTGTGGTCCTAAAGTGCAAAACAACTTATTCACGCCCAATGTTACTCAAATATTAAAGATATTATGCATGTTATATATATACTTCTATCACTTGATGAGCATAACAAGTATTGATAAAAAATGATCACGTATAGGAAGAGCTAGCTCAAAATATGAGAATTGCACAAAAGATCAGACTCTATTTCCATACTTAGGTCTAACTCAACTCCAAAATCTAGCTCAAGAGATTATGATCATTATTCAAGACCAAATAAAGAAATAAAATCTCACTGCATGACCGATGTGGGTATCCAACAGTAATGTACATTTTACATCAATATACTCCATCCGTCCCAGCATAAGTGTACATTTTATTCTTTTTAAAACTATTTAGAAAATACGGGTCTGTTTGGAAAGCCAGCTCGTAATTGGATTTGGTGTAATTACTACCCTAGTAATTACACAGCCTAGTAATTACACAATAGAGTAATTACGAAGTCCTGTTTGTCTGTCATAGTGTAATTACAGTGTAATTACAAGCGTACTGTTTGGTTGCACAAGTGCAATTACACAATTAAATCTTTTTATTGATGTATATTTTTCATAATACTAATGTTTTAATTTAATTTAATTATAAAAATTAAAAGTATACATTTTGTAATATCATGGGCGCATTTGTAAAAAAGTTAATATTTATAACTATAATTCCATAACATTACTCAAATATTTGACGAAAAGATATTCTATCAAGTATAATTGAAAAATGAACAACGTGCAATGTGAAATATCAAGTCAATATTGCTAAAAAAAAAAAAATTGAAACCACGAAAAAATATAATATCAAAATCTAATTTTTGTTAAAACAAAATAGTACTCTTATGTAAAATCGCAACCAAACGGAAAATAAGTTTTAACATAATTTAAGTAGAATCAAAAGGATAGGAAAACATAGGACTATAACCTCATTCAACAACGAAATTATACTTCAATGACATCACCCGTTATATATCAAGTTTGTTCATGACTCATTTTTCTAATATTAGAAGGTGTGGTTTCAAAACTATAATAACGCAATTATGCTAAACAAAAAATAAAATAAAGAAGAAATAAAAAACTACGAATAATTACATAGAATCATAAAAAGTAGAGGTTGGAAAGTGAGAAAAAAGAAAAAGAAAGACAAATAATAAAAATATATATTTAAAAAAACAAATAAAAATAAAAAAAATAAAAAATAAAAATAAATTTAGAAGAAAAGAAATTAAAATAATAGAGATAATATAATAATAAATAATTTAAAAGAAAGCAAGATAAAGTAAAACAAAAAGAAATAAACAAAAAGTTATCATGTAATTACATGGTGTAATTACACCCAATTCTCAACCCCCCCCCCCCCCCCGACACTCAATTTCCCTGTGACTTGGTAATTACCTGGCCAAACAAACAAGCCAAACTGTGTAATTACGCCCAATTCCAATTCCTTTGTGGCTTTCCAAACATTTTGCCTTATTTATTAATCTCAATTGTTAAACTTAAGTACAACCGATTGTTTATTACCTCTTTAATTGTAAAGGTAAGATTGAAAAAGAATACACATTTTTCATTAGTAGTCTAAAGCGACACTTGCTTTACGATAAACAAAAAGAAAGAGAGAAGTGAAAGTTTATATATATTAATAGACGTAGGCTGTAATATTTAATCATATGATTACTTGATATACTTTACTGTATTACTTGGTAATTAGTTTTTTTTAACAGTCGGAAGCACTACCTGTTGGTCTTTAATTACTACCACTTGGAGGCAAGTGAGCAACAAGGTGATTGGGAATGGGAACGCACATGCATATATTATCAATCCCTTGCAAATCATTGGGGCTGTTTAGGAGTTTTATGAGAAAGGAGTGAGCCAAATGTAGCTGCCGAGTGTTTGCCGTTTGGCATAGTTTGTTCAACTACCTACTATTGCAGTGCTCGAGACAACTTAGGACTAATATATTACTCTCAACCCACTATATTAATAACACATGGATTGGTTAACATATTAGTTATGCCTAGTTGATACATTTTATAAGGCTTAATACATAGTTTTTGGTTGAACTTAAAGCCAAAAAGAATTGACACATATTAAAACGGGAATTTATGAGACACCATATCTTTCTCATACGTGTTTAATATACACTATTTGGCCAAGTGACATGCACGTGCACAATCGAAAAGAATAGCTCATTAAACCTACAAAATTTTCTAGTTTTGCTTTTTCTTTGAACAACTTTATAGGATGTATAGATTAAAGATAATACCAAAGTTATGCCTCAATGTCTAAACTTGAACATACCTAACTTTTTATTCTTCCTTATATGCCGTGCTGTGCAATTTCCTTAAGCAGAGACAAAATATAAATACTTGCAAAGGATCGTCCTATTTGGGCAACTACCCATCCAATTCCTTCATAAGCCCAATTTGTGGGCAAAGTGCACGAATAGCCACTTTTGACAGTGATATTTAGTTTGAGGCCATTTTTTATTGATTTTGCGTAAGAGGCCACTTTTTGGAACTTCAATCCTTGTGGGAAGAAGTTCGAACCTTGTGGACTGAACTTCATACCTAAGGTATAAAATGCATAAACTTCAATCCTTGTGGTATGAAGTTCAGCCCACAAGATTGAAGTTCCAAAAGTGGTCTCTCATGCAAAACCAATAAAAATGGCCTCAAACCAAAGACCACTAGAAAAAGTGGCATGTCTGTGAAATTTTTACCCCTGTCCCAAAAGAGTTTTTTACACAAATATACAAATTTTCAACCTTAATTACAAAAAAAATAGCAAGAAATTTCAAATTACAACGCATAGCAATATTTTTTTAGCACATTTTTATTTTTGATAATTAGACTTAACCCTGCTCTCCTAAAAACCCTAAATCATTTTCTTCACTTCCCCAAAACAATTCAGCCGCCACCCAACCCCTTTTCTCTGACAAAACATACAACTCCACCCCCGCCATCACATTGCCGATCCCATCGAAAACCTAATCATAACGGTAAACAGAGCAATGCCTTTCTGGCGACGACTAAACAGATCAACACCTTTACAGTGCAGATCCCAGACTCCGCGACGACGACGGCTAACAGAGCAACTCCTTTCCGGCGAGATAACGCCGATGGTATCACTGTTGTAGGACGCTTTTTACGGCGTTGATCGCCACTCCATTTGTGTCGCTGCTACTGTGTTAATCTTTATCAATGATAGTTTTCCGATGGTCTCCCCTCCATTTTCACTGCTCCCTCATTCTCATCGTTACCCCTCCCTGTTTTGATCTACGTGTGTTCGTCTGGTTAAGCACAAACTCCACCATGTCGGGCAGTATCTCATCCATTTTGTGTTATTGTTGAGGTTGCATATATGAGATGAAATGACTTGTGATTTGTGCCTTGTCTGGTATCTGAGTAGGGAGGAGTGATGGGGTGGGGTGGGGTGGGGGCAGAGTGGAGTTATGTCACACCTAAAGTGATTCATTATTCCATTTGAAAGCGTGTATGTTCTCTACTTATTTTGTATGCTGGTTCTGTTAATGGAAAAATGTTCAAGGAGAGAAGATGCATGATGAAATAATGCTGAAACGGTGTAGAAACTTATAGATACAATGCAGAAACGGTCTGAAACGGTGTTAAAACTTATAGATACAATGTAGAAACGGTCTGAAACGATATTGAAACAGTCTGAAACGGTATTGAAATACTGTGATACAGTCTGAAACGATATTGAAACAGTCTAAAACGACATTGAAATAATATGATACGGTCTCAAAACGACATTGAAACACTATGATACAGTCTCAAACAGAGTTGAAATAGTCTGAAACGGTGATGAAACGATATGATACAATCTGAAACCGCTTGTGAAAAAATTCCGAAATAAAATATAAAAAATAATATGAAATAATGCTAAAAAGGTGAAAGTAGCTTAAAAACAGTGAGAAACAATACACAAATGGGATGAAACAATGTTGAAACAGTCAAGAAACAGCTTGATACAGTCGAGAAATAGTTAGATACAGTGTTGAAATAATCTGAAACAGTGCTGAAACAACGTAGATACAGTGAGATACAGTTAGATACGGTGCAGAAACTGTTAGATACAGTGTTGCAGAAACAGTAGAAACGGTGCAGAAACTATTAGATACAGTGCTGCAGAAACAGTTGAAACGGTGCAGAATTGTTAGATATAGTGCCGCATAAACAGTTTGATACGGTGCATGAACAGTTTGATACGGTGCAAAAACAGTTGATACAGTGCTGCAGAAACAGTTTGATACGGTGCAGAAACAGTTTGATACGGTGCAGAAACAGTTGATACAATGCTGAAATGAACTGAAATGGTGCGGAAACAGTTAGATACAGTGAGATACGGTGAGATATAACGAGATACAGTGAGATACAACGAGATACATTGAGGATGGATGAGGAAAAGTGAAATTGGGGTAAATGGGAGGAGTATAAGTGAAATTGGGAAAATAGTGGGAGTAAAAGTGAAATAGGAGGAAATGGGAGGAGAAAAGTGATAGTGGGGGAAATAGGAGGAAGAATGCAAGGGTTTGGTATGTTATGAGAAAATATTGCTATGTTGTTGCTATATTTGTAATTATCTTGTGTTTTCCTCTATATAGGGTAATTTTACTAAAATGTTGCTATGTTTGGTAATTAAGCTCTAAAACTTGTATTTTTATGTAAAAAATCCTTTAAAAAAAAAAGAGTAAAATTTGATCCCGTAGCCAGTTTGCATCGCGCTAAATGAGAACTAGTCAACATTTGAAAACTTTTAGAAGAATAGCTATATAAGTTGTCGCTATTGTTTTTCTTCGTTCCAAATCTGTTTGTTGTTGGCCTATATCGTTGTTGCTGCAACTGCAGTGCAGCGGCGGTGGTCTGCGGTGGTGCTGTTGCACTGCAGCGGATGCTGCTTTGATCTGCTCTTTTTTTTTTCTTTTGTACATGTATATATATGTATGTGTTATGTTTATATTTTTATTTTTAGTATATAAATATGTATATCTTTGTATTTTTTGGATATCTAGTTGCATTTTTATTTGTATGTTTATGTATTTTGTATTTCAAATGTATGTTTTGCCAAATTTTGGTTGTGTATTTTGTATATTTTTATATACAGTATTATTTATGTGTATGTGTGTGTCACATTTTTGTCCATAAATCCCTATGTATGTCTTGTATGTGTGGTGTAAATGAGTATATATTTTGTATATTCTAGTTTTATGATTGTTTATATATTTTCATTTGTTAAATCTACCCTTTTTCTAAGTATGAATGTGTATTTTGTATGTTGTATGTTTCTTTATATTTTTTTCAGATTCATTTTTAAAAAAAAACACACATTTCCGACGGCTGGGCCGCAGCGACCGGCCGCCGCAACACTGTGGCTGGAGCAGTGGGAGTTGGAGGGAGTAAACTCTTCATTTGTATGGTTCTAATGGAAGTTGTATATGGTATATAAAAAATTATTGGTATATTTTGTAAAGTTGTATAGTATCGGTATTTTTTGTAAATTTGGTGTCAGGATTGTATATTTTTGTAATTACCCATTACATAAATGTACGTGAAAAATTGATAACTAGCTAATTTTGGACGCCCTAAGTAAGTTTTATCCATTGTTTCAAAATTAATTGAGAAATTGCCAAATTACAGCGCGCACACTTACAACCTATTAGCGTTGACAACACCCAGACTAGCCACATTATTTTCTACTGGGACTTTGAACTAACATGTTCAAAGTCCTAATATTTTTTACTTGGAGTCATAGTGATTCGTGTTTAAGAGATTCACATTTATTGCGGAGCTTCATATTAAAAGTTCATGTATTTTTTACTGGGACTTTTGAACTAACATGGACTTTAATTCAAAAGTCCTAGTATTTTTTACTAGGATTCATATTTAAGTGATTTCAGTACAAAATACTGGGATTTTTTCAGATCTAGCAAGTCTCCAAAGAGTTTTGAATCGATGATTAATTTTCATTTAGCGCGGTGCAACCAAGCTACAAGGCCAATTTTTTACTAAATGTACTACCCTAACCTCAAATATTCACAAAATACCAATACTATAGCACTTTATAAAACATAACAATATTTTTTAACATATAATAATACAAATTTTATTTCTTCCTAACTTTTCCACAAATCCTAGTCCTCACTGCCCCCCTACTGCCCACTGCCGGTCGCTACCGATTTTTTGAATCTAAAACAATACACAATACATACATATAAATATACAAAGATAAACATAACACATATATAAAGATATACACACTGCATACACACATACACATACAAATACTAAAAGAACACACAACCCATACACATACAAAATGCAAAGATATACACAACACATACACGTATACTTAAATTTTATTGCACGTGAACATACACATATACAAAAATATAACATATATACATAATACCCACACATAAGAATACAAAATATACAGAGTACATACACATACATATATATAAGCCACCACACCACCAAAACAGCCACGTTCTTTTTTCTTTTTTTTTTTAAGAAAAGAATAATAAGAAGTGAGTAGATCTAGCGGCGGCATCAGAAAATTCGACAACTTCGGTAGTTGCCGCAGAAGAAAGTAGTAACCACTGTAATCACCTAATTTTGGCACGAATAAAAAAAATTGCTAAAAATAGCCGTGTAGGATTCTTAGAAATTTTGACAAGTTTTCCTGAAAAGCTAGTCTATTATTTTAACTAAAATCGTCATTAATTAGGATGTAAAATATGAAAATTACCAAAATTACTTGTTATGTGTTTAATTTTCGATTCTATAGTTTAATTGTGATAGTATATATGATTAATTTTTAGTTAGTTGTGTGTGTATCAACCATTTTAAATGGTCATTTATCAAAAAATAGTAGCCCAAAACATTGGCCCATCAGCCCATTCCATTACCCAAGCCCACACTCCCAATATATAAGCTTAAATTCCCAAATTTTTGCCATTTTACACAAAAACTCAGAAAAAACGGGCAAACTCTTGCAAAATTTCGCCGGGGCCGCCGGAAATCGCTTTCACGGCGGAGCCACCACTACTCCGCCGCCGGCCGGAAAAATACAAAAAAATATCCTTGGAAAGATCTCGGCCCCCTCTTTCCATTTCTCAACTCGGTTTTCTCAAATTCATAGCGGATTCTCGTAGATCGGGTTTCGAAGTTCCGGTTGAACTTGACTCCGGCGACTTGTTGCGTTTTCCCGGTAAGTTTTTGGCTCTTTTCTTTCACCTCACCCTCCTCTCTCACCCTCGCATCCCCATTTCCCAATACCCCGTCCCCGTTTTCCCCCCGTTTCCCTTCTTTCCATTTTTTGTTTTTCTTCTTCTTCTTCTTCTTCTTCTTATTATTTTCTTTTCTTTTCTTTTGCCTGTTATGTTTGAGGGACTGTGATGATTGGTAAGGGGGGTGTCTGTGTATATTTGTTATGGGGACGAGGGAGACAGATTGCGAGTTGTTTGGCGTTGTAATGACGGGCTGTGTGGAGATTTTGTGACTGTTTTCGTGATCTAGGGCAGTGGGGGTGTATATGTTTGGTTCGTTTTGATAGTGGTGCGAGGGAGGGGTTGTTATGGTATCATTTAGGGTGGCGTTAACTAGGCAGTGGGGGTGTGTATTGTTTGAAACTATGGTTTGTGATGATCATTTGTAGTGGAGGGGCTGTTTTCACTCATTTAACGGAGGCAGTGGCGTCGCTGCAGCTGGACAGTGGTGGAGGCTGTTTGTAGCAGCGACGAGGCAGTGAGGCGAGGCTGCGATGACGATGTTTTTGTACGAGGCGAGGCTGTGAGGACGATGGTGAGGTCTTGGAGGCGCTGCGATTGGTGTGTACGAGGCAGCAGTAAGGCAGCGATGCAGTGCTTCTCTTTGCGGATTAGAAGGCAAGCTTGATGCCTCTTTACTTTTCTTTGTCATTGTTATTTAAATGTTTGGGTTTAAATATGGGATCATGTAGTATGAGTCCGTATGTACATCTTTTTGTTGGAAATATTTGAACCGTATATTGTTGAAATGAGATACATTTATGTTGAAAGTGTTCTAGATTGCTTCAAGTTCAAATTTTAATTAGTAAGTTTAGTGTGAAATTGTTTCAATTCGTGTACTTATTTGTTGAGTTGTAGTAAATCTGTTTAGTTTGTTGGATTTGTTAGTCATTAGTAACTAGGATCTGATGGCCTTCCAGTTGGTATTCAAGTTTACTTTGGCCAAACCAACTTGGAATTTGTTTTGGTTTACTATGTGTAGTATGAATTAATTAGTTTGGGGCTGTGTAGGTATAATGTGTTTGCTATTAGCTTTAGTTTACTTTCAAGTTTAGTTTGGTCATTCAAGTTAGTTTGGGGCTGATTTTAGTGTGTATAGTTGGTCCTAGTCCTTTACTTAATATAATGAGTGTTTGGGTGTCCTTTTAAAGGACATTTTTCTTGCACAATTTCAGCTTTTGGACTGCCTTTAGTTGCTGAAACAGTGGCCTTACAGCTGCTGTACCAGTCTTGAGAAGAGGCTAAAAACACTCAATTATAGGGGGTGTGGGCTTGTACTTTTGTACAAGTCTACACTCCACCTTTAGCCTTCACTTTTAGCTATATATAGGAGCCTTTACTCCTCATTTAAGGCACCATCTACCAGCTGAAAAACAATAGAGGAACCAGCTGGAACAACTGTGAAAAATAATTAGAGAGAAAAGAGGCTGAGAGTAGAGAAAATACAAAGAAGTAGAACAAAGAATAGAAAGAGAAAAAGCTGAAACATTCTGTGAGAAAAAATAGATGGGAGACTTGTTGAATCAAGAGATGAAGGAGGGTCTTTGAGTCCTTGGAGTCTTAGAAAGTAAGTGTGAGTTTCCAGGGATTTAGAGTTGTTGCTTCTTGTCGTTGTCTTGCTGATTTCTGCTGGTCCGTTTGGTGCTTTGGACCTTGCTGCATTCTACTTTGTTTGTGAGGGAGCTTTACCCATTGAGGTAAATTTGCTACACATCTGTATGGATATTCGACAGTGAATATATTTTTGTTTTAAGGCCCATTTAAGTTTGTATGGTTGGCATGTCTACATTTCATTTTGTGGATATGTCAGTTTGTTAGCTCTTTAGAAGAAATATGAACTCCAAAGCTTGCACATGTTATAATTGCTATTTACTTAAACCCAAAAAGAAAAGAAAGAAAAATTGAATTGATGACTATTTTGGGGACACTTAATATTTTGTGGAAGTTTTAATGTATAGACAAGCCTAGACCAACTAGTATTAATTAAAAAACCTGCCCATTCATAATAAAGTCAAAATTTGCGTAGATGAGGCACATTGTTTTTGCAAATACGGGCCAAAGCTAAAATCAAGGCAGATTAGTATTCTTAGTGAAATATTAACGGGACGCGACTAAAGGGAACCAGCAAATGCTTTCTTTGCTATTGCTAAATTAAATGGATAGTTTAGAATTAAACAAAAGAATGACAATAACGATCAGGCAAAATTTATAGGGATGATAAAACTTTCACTCGATTTAGGCATGATGATAAGTGTGATTCGTGGTCCGCTTATTACGCGAGATAAAATAAATTAAGTGTGATTCGTGGTCCGCTTATTACGCGAGATAAAATAAATTAAGTGTGATTCGTGGTCCGCTTATTACGCGAGATAAAATAAACTAACTCTAAATTAATTATCTTTGAAGTTAATTAAATTCTTCTTTTCTAAAAAAAATAGACCAGTCCTTTATAAGGTTGGAAATGCGCAAATGCGTTTTATTTATTTATTACGAATCGAAGTGTAAATTCGTCCAGTCCTTTGTAAGGTTGGAAAAGAATGATACGCTTTTTAATTTTCTGAATAAAAAATATAAATGTAACCAATCCTCCGTGAGGTTGGATAAGAATAATGCTTTTTAATCAAAGTGCAAATTCAAATTAACGACATTAATATAACAACCATATTTAATAAATTAAAATTGCGACAATAAAGCAACTGTGCTTGGCACAGGACTCGAGGGTGCCTAATACCTTCCCGAGAGTCAACTGAGAACCTTACCCGAATCTCTAAACGCAGACCATTAGACGAGTCAAAGGTGTTCCAAGGTACTTTCTGGTGACTTGGCACACTTTAAACTATGTCAAGTGGCGACTTCGAGTTTTCTCTAAAAATAATTTGTACCTTTTTGAACACCACCCACGAGCCTTTAAATAAATAAACTCGCACAATAATTTTTAGGGCGTGACAACCACAGGAACGCAGCAATAGAGCACATAGAGTCTATTTGAGTGAGCTTAAAAGTGGCTTATAAGCTTATAAGCCTATTAATATATGTTTGCTAACTTAAAAATATTTGGACTTATATCATAAGTGGTTTAAAAGCCACTTTTTGAGAAGTTGGGAAATCCTAACTTCTCAAAAAGTAGCTTTTAAGTCACTTTTTGACTTATAAGCCATTTAAAATAAGCTGCTTATAAGCCCACCAAAACAGGCTCATAATGTTGAAACAAAATGAAGTTAGTATTGCCAAACCAAATCAAGAATGAAGTATATGAAATTAACCCTTAAAGAGGTATTTACTATAAACATTTGAATTATACATATCAGAAGGAGTTGTGTGTTGTACATATTTATTAATCATAATGTCGGAGAGTTGAAATTATCATTATCGCATAAATTACTACACCTTATTAGAACAAAAAAAATTTATTTTTACTCTTTAACATATTGAGTTGATATTCCTTTAGTTCAGTGATGGACCCAAAAATTTTGTTAAGGGGTATCAAAATATAATCAAGTTAACATACGAAAAATTAAGGGATCTCAACATATAGTATACATACATAAAAGAAATTTGTTTTAGGGGAATTTTCAAAACTAGGCAGCCCACAACACAAAATGACAAATGTGGGGCCACATTTCATCTATAGCACCCCTTTATTTTTACATTACACAACATAGCACCCCCTTATTTTCAAAATTACATAACATAGCACCCATTTAAACTAAAAACCCTAGGAGCCACTCCCTCACCCTCCCCCACCACAGCCCCGCCACCAGAAATCGAGCTGCCACCGCCGGCCGGTGGTGGCCGGTGGCCGAAAAATAAAAATTTCACCGGATCTCGCCGGATTTGCTTATTTTATTTGTGGCTTTATTTAAATAATTATTTTTTGATAATTTTATACACCTAAATCTATCAAAATAATAAATTATACATGTAAATACATAGAAAAATGTGTATGCAATAAGGAAAATACAAAAATATACACAAAAAACATAAGTTTTATACAAAACATCCATAAAAAGTGCATAAATCTGAAATTTATACAATTTTATTCATTGTTCATACACGCATATACAGCTTTATATAATTTTACAATGCATATAATCTGTTTTATACACTGTCAATACGTACATATATAGATTTATACATTTTTATACACGTTTACAGAATTGTATAAACTTGTATAAAAATGTATAAAAGTGTATAAACTCACAAAAATAATTTTAAACAGTGTCCTAAGCAGAATTTACACAAAAGCTTAACAAAAATCCAAGATCCATACAGTTTATACAAGAAAAATATTAGATCTAAACATTAAACAAAAGTTCTAACAAAAAACTAGTAGATCTCAACGAATTTTTATGAAAAAAGTGAAGAAAAAGAAGAAACTTGATAAATAAACTCCTCACCGGAGTTTTGATCGGAATATACAACGAAAATCAATATTATTATTCAAAAAGCAAAAAAAAAAAAACGAAAAGGAGAAGAAGAAGCAGCGACGGCGACGTTGATGACGGTGGTGGCGGCGGCGGCAACTTGGAGGAGGGGGAGTGAAGGTGAGACAGTGGTGGAAAGGGGACGGTGGTGGAGGGCGGTGGTGATGTTGTTGGGGTGAAGAGAAGAGAGGAAAAATGGGAAAGAGAGTAAGAGAAGAGGGGAAAAAATGGGGGCTAAGGTTTTTTTCTTTAAAAAGGGGTGCTATGGAGTGAAAGAAAAAATAAAAAAAAAGGAGGGGTGCTATGTCATGTAAGGTAGCAAAATATGAGTTTTTTTTGATAATTTTTATTAGTGGGGTGTCTCTCAATATAATTGTCTCTTTTTTTTTTTACCTATCTACAAAGTGTAATTTTTTCGCGAATTGATACCCCTTTAATAGCCTAAGGTCCACCCATGCTTTAGGCGGCGGTTATAAATGACATCGAACGACATTCATTAATTATTTTGAGCTATATGCTTAGATTCTTGCACAAATATATCATCATAATGTTTAAAATTCAGTAGTTATCTTATACTAAAATCATGTGATATCTGACCTTTATCGTGCCCAAATTTTTGCATATCCTTGCCTTTTGTAGCCTTGGAGACATTCATGAACTTTCCAATAAGCCGTCTCCATACATTTTTATGAGGACCATTCAGTGATTCACTCAAAGTTAAAGGGCAGTTTCACAAACATTCCTGTCTAATCACTAGCATTTATAAAAACGTTACATATATCTGCCGTTACAAATAACTAATCACTCGTAATTCGCTTTACGAATCCTCTAATTATTCTCTTAAGCCTTATTTTCACAAAGCTTTAAGCAATTCAATGGCTGAAAAAAGTAGAATTCTGATCATTGGAGGTACTGGTTACATAGGAAAATTCATCGTTGAAGCTAGTGCTAAAGCTGGTCACGACACATTTGTTTTGGTCCGAGAATCCACTCTTTCAAATCCTAGCAAAACCAACCTCCTCGACACGTTCAAGAGGTTTGGAGTCACCTTTGTCCACGTACGTGCATGTCCTTATGTTTAATTTAGAGACGGATCTAAAATTTAAAGTTACCGCATGCAAATTATCATGCGTTCCATTTACGTGACTCTATTTACTTAGTCGGTCAAAAAAAGAATCACATATTTATATATTTGAAAATGATTTTAAGACAACAGTGGCATCTGGGACTTTCTTACTAAATTGCCCATGATTTATGAGGAAGGCGTGACGGTGTTTTAGGCCGGACACACTGTCTCCGGATGGCCCTGATGCGCTTTCCGCGCGGTTTGTCCACCGGGTTCTTCAGCCAGTGTAGACACTGAGTCAGTTGTGTCACCTAGAGTTAAACCTTTAGGCCCAATTATCTGCATCATATTTGACTTAATGAGGTGCGGTACACCGGTATTGCATTTGTCTAGGCTGACCCCTTTGTGTCAAGATGGGCCCGTGTCCCGAAAAGACACATTATTGGCATCTTATGTATTGTATTTGTTGTAGAAGAGGGTTGTTATGCTGACCGATCACCGGGGGTTTAGTCCTGTGTTTCAAAATATCTTTAGTTGTCATTTTACGCCGTTATAATGGCGAATTTTTTTTAAGAACATTTAGAGTCTAAATTTTGTGTCCGGGTTTGGTTTCAAGTGTTAGAAAATAATTTGTCATAGTTTTGCACCGTTATAGTTTTGTGCTGGTATAATGGAGAAATTTTGGGACCCTTTTGTCTTTGAGTCTGTATCCAAGTCAAATCCATATTTTTGGAAAATAATTTATCGGGGTTTTACGCCGTCATAATGGCCAATTTTGGTAAACCAATTTTGCATCTAATTCATGTAATATTTTGTGTCTTTGTGTCGTCATAATGGCCAAATTTTGTAAATATTCTAAAATTCTTTTTCGAATTAGATCAAAGAGTTTGTTTCAAAAATTGTGTCCATTTTTGTGTTGTCATGATGTCCGATTTTGGAATCACCTTTCGGATAAAAAAAAGTTTATTTCATATTATGTTCTTAAGTTCCGTTAGAACCTCCCTCGGGTTGAGTCTTAAATCTTCATACAAAAAAAAATGTATTTTTCTTAGGGTCCCATTTTACTTTGTATTGTGTTTTTCAAGGCCAAGACAGGGTACAGACGATAAATTGCAATTAGCTAAGTTGTATTTTTGCGTCGATCCTCGTGGAATAATCTGACTCTGCTAAAATGTCGAGTTTCATTATTTTTACCGTCCGGATGTACCCACCTAATGTGTCAGTTTGTATATATCTTTTGACTCGTGTATCATGTTAAGCAGTTTATTTTGAGTCTGTCTCGTGTCGTTTGTCTAGATTATATTTGTTGAGTCAGAGGAAGAAAATAAAATAATAATCCTCCAAGTTCGTCCTTGTGCTGATTACGTATCAGTTAAAATTTTGTTCTAATTTTGATCAATGCACATAAGCAATCTTTTGGGGATACGATCGGTACACTCGGTTCACACCGTTAACCGTTTCGGGATGACGCATAACAACCTTAGGCTGCAATCTGTGCTTCTTTTATGCTAACCTGTTTGGTTCTTTAGCTTGAGCAACTGCCGTGCTGGCCCCACATTCCTACTCCACCAGAATCAAGGGACCACCGCCCGTACTAGAAGTGGTTGAAGCTCCTCTTCAGGAAAGCACTCAAACAACGATGGCTGAGGAAATTGAGAACACTGAGCTGGTTCGCTTAGCTGAGCAACATGCCAAGATGGCCGAAGACTTCACAGCTATGAAAGAAATGATGACGCAGCTGGTTCGTAACTTGGCAGCAGTTCAGGCACCTCCTGTTCCACCAGGTGCTGCTGGTTTCATGGCAAATACCCAGCCACCAGGGCAAGGGCAATCCACAGTGGTGGGAGACCCCCGTTACCCTCCGGGATTTGGTCCACATCCGGCAACTGACAATGCAGCCGGACCCTCTACTGTACAATCTGGGGCACAATTCCCACAACATGGCCAACTAGCCGCAACATTCACTGTTCCTGCAGGACACACTTTGCAAAGATCGAACAGTGACCCACGGTTAAGGGCCCATGATCAACAATTTGAGCAAGCTCAGGGTAATGTCTTCCGCCAAACCGAGTCATATGATCAGAGACACCACCCAGAATCACACGCTGATATCGAGAGGTTGGGAAAAACAGAAAAGAATGATTTTGCTCGAAAATTGAAAAGCTTGAAGCAAACTGTGAAAAACATACAAGGGCAAAGGGGTAAAACCAATATTTCATACAAAGACCTGTGTTTGTTCCCTCATGTGCCATTGCCTGAAGGTTTTGTTGTGCCCAAATTTGATCTGTACATTGTACAAAGTGATCCAAAGATCCACATGAAGATCTACCTTAACAAAATGAGGGGCATTGAGAAGGATGAATTGTTGATTGCATACTTTGCTGACAGTTTGGGAGGATCGGCAACAGAATGGTTTGTGCAACAAGATGTTTCGAAGTGGGTCACCTTTGATGACATGGCCAGCGTTTTCCTAAACCATTATGCTTACAAAATGGAGGCTGCTCCTGATCGTTCTTCCTTGAAGACGATCACAAAGAAACCAAGTGAAAGTTTCAGAGAGTAGCCTACTGATGGCGCGAACAAGCGGCGCGTGTGAGCCCTTTGATCCCAGATGATAAGATGGTTGAAGAGTTCGTCGAAGTGCTCGATGAAACATACTACCAAGCGATGGCCTCTGCCATTGGGAAGCACTTCAATGAAGCAGTAAGAATTGGTGAAATGATTGATAGAGGAATCAAGACTGGAAAGATTGTCAGCCAAACAGCTTTGCGAGCTCAGGCAGGAGCCTTTGGGAAGAAGAATCAAGATGATGTAGCCATGGTGGGTTCGGGTTCACAAAAGTGGAGCGAGAAAAGATACAATCAAACCCACTCATACCAAGCTCCACAAGTACACCCTCCACAACACTACTACACCCCACAAAATTCGTAGTATTCCGTCCCTCCACCCCAATACTTAATCCATACAGCGCAGCCATATGCTCCAATATCATCTTATCCGCAATGGCGCGCTACAGCCCTACATCCTATATATCCTATTCACCAAGCTCCACATAACTAATTCCACTCTCCACCGAACCTTCCCCACCGGCCAAGAGGTCCTCCAGGCTTTCGCCCAATGGTTGAGTGTAAAATGGTGCATCAAGTGAAAAAGAATGAGTTCACGCCAATTGGAGAATCTTATGCCGAACTTTTTCAGAAGTTGCAAGCTTTGGACATACTAAAACCGATTAATGGAGGAATGCATCCTAGGGATAGGGTTGACGACTCTCGTCAATGTGCTTACCATTCAGGTGCACCGGGGCATGACACTGAGGATTGCCATTTTCTCAAGAAGGATATCCAAGCTTTGATCGATAATGGTCAGATTCAAGTTGGGGGTTCAGATGCACCAGATATAAATCAGAACTCATTGCCTGTCTGTGATGATGTGCATATGGTGGGTATGGTGGGTGTAGGAGATTTGGGAGCTGAATCTGCAATGCCGATAGTATCTGTTGGTGGTGTGTCAATTAGGGCTAACCAAATGTTTGTGACAGTGAACTGTGTTCCTGAAATTGTGCCAGGGGTGGCAGACAGAGTAAGGGTTGAAGAAATGAAGAAGATGAACATGTCTCTTGAGAAGCCAATTCCATATCTTACCGGGTCATTCATCAATCCCAAAGAAATGAAGTCTACCCTGATGGGAGTTGGAGAAAATGAGGAACAACAGAAGATGTTGCAAGATTCAGGGAATTTTTTTTGTATCAGCATGGTACATCTTGGTGAAGGACTCAACAATGCCTAACACAGGAAAACTAGCCCTGACTTGCAATTGAGTGACTGTGAAATGTTGTAGCTTGTTTTGCTAATCTTTCTGTGTACTTGGTCATTTAAGGGTCGTAATCCAAGTGCATTATTTTGCTTATTTTGATGTTCAAACCCTTCTATCTTTAATTCAATGAAAAGCGAGATCTTTTTCTCGTCTCGACATTATTTCTCTTATCTTCTTTCTAGGTCTTTTTTTTTCTTAGTATTCCGTTTTATGTTTTATTGGCCTTTGTAATCACCTAATTTTGGCACAAAAAATACAAATTACATAAAATAGTTGTTTTAATTATTATGTGATTTTTTGCTAGATTCTATTCTTTATTTAGCCGTGTTAATCTAATTTGTTAGACAAAATGTTAGAAAATTACTGAAAAAATAGCATCATCTGTGGTTAGTGTCAAAAATATTAGAAAATAGTTGTTTTAATGTGGCATGCTTTAATTTAGTAATTGATTAGTATTATTTTCGTGTTGATTTTGTGTAATTGACAATATGGGTTAATGGCTATTGATAAAAAGAAATCAGCCCAATTTTCAGCCCAATTCTCCAACCTGACCCGGCCCACTTTGATTAAAAGAAAACATTTGCCATTTTAGAGTATTTTCCCCCCAAAGTCACAAAACCAGGCGAAGCCACGACGAATTGTTCGCCGCCGCCATAGCTCCGCCATCGGTGGTCACCCTCCGCCGCTCTCCGGCCAAATTTTACCTTCCCTGAATCACAAAAGCGTCCTCTTTCCAAATCTAAAAAATATTTCTCCAAAATCTCAATCAATCAGGGTAAATGGAAGCTCAAAGAATCGGGTGAAACCCTAACTCCGACGAAGGTGAGTTTTTCCAGTCAACTATACATCACCAGGTTCCTATCACGCTTCTATATATGTCACAAAGCTTAATTTCTCCTGAAAATCCCTCATTTTCTCGTCGTCTGCTCTGCCTCGTTTTTCCATTTGTTAAGCCGTGGCAATGGTAGTTTTTTTTGGTTGGGGAAGCTGTAATGTGATGACACGGCTTAGCCGTAGTGTTGGGATGGTGTTGTTGGGATGTGATGGCAGCGAGGGTGTAGCATGGCAAGGCAGTGATTGGAGTTGTTGCTCTGTGTGTGTGTGTTTGTTGACGAGGTGATGGGAAGTGCAGTGGTGACAAGGCAGTTATGGGGGTGGTTGAACTGTGAGTTTGGCCCTGTTTCATTCTGTGTCGAGGCAGCGATGGGGATGAACTATGTGTGCGGTGGTTGATTTTGAGGGGAATTTTGTTGGCTTGTGGTCGATTTACAAGGGTGACGCATCGGCATTAATTGGCGATGACAGTAAGACGATGGTATTGGTGGTGATGCTCTGGTGCAGCCTTGGCGATGGCAATATTGAGGGAGCGACAGCGATGCCGATGGCATTGATGAGTCGCTGAAGCAGTGGTGGTTACTAGACAGTTTGAGGCCGTGTGAAAGCTGTAATGGTGGCGATTTGAAGTTGTTTCAATGGTGGTGGTTCATGCGATAGTGAAGGCAGTGTTAATGCGATGGTGTCGGGGCTGTTTGCTCAGAGACGATGAAGCGTCGAGGCAGTGATGGTAATGATGCTTGGACTTGGCATTGGTTTGTTGTGGACTTCACGGGTTAGATGAAAATTCCATATCTGATTTTGCTTTCTTTTGTTTATGTAGACCAGTGTTAGTATTAGAAATGCTATTGTTGTTTAGTTAAGAAAAATGTTTATAGTCTTAGCCATGAAAAATGCTGTAATTGCGTCTCACTAGTTCAGTAATGATTCATTCTATGTGCTTGCTTACATATATTCATGTCTAGATGTCGTGGTATTTTGTTTCATTTTCTTGTTTAAACATGTCCTTGATAGTTTACTAGTTCACCATTGTTAGTAGGCCTGTCGGCTTTGTTTCCTTGAAATCAGAAAGCTTGTATGTTCATGTAGCATCAAGTAGTTTAAGCTAGTATCCTTGGCTAGCACATCTAGCTAATTATGTTAGTTGTGTTTATAGTGAGAAATGAGCTTTCAATTTGGTTTAGCTCTTTGATTTGTTTCTGTTTAGTTCTATCTGTGAGTAATATGGAGAACTAATTTCAGTGCACTAGTTGAGTTGGTTGTAGCTATTTTTGTTTTGTTCTATTTTAAAATCTAAAAAAAATTTTGGAAAGTAAAAACAAAAATCTGTAAAGTAGAAATTGAAAAGAAAAGGAATCCCAGAAGTCAAATAGTGGGACAAAAGTGAAAGCCAAAAGTGGAATGGCTTTAGCCCTCTTTGGGGTTGGTGTCTGCTAAACATAGAAAGGGTAATTGGCATTGAATGCCTTGGCCCTTGTGACACACCACCCCAGCTGTCCTCTACTCCTTTTTCAGCTATAAAGGGAGTGTTTTACTCCCTTGTGACACACACAAAAGATCTGGAAAAATACATTTTTCTTCTCTCTAAAGGGAGAAAACAAATCTGAAAAAAAGAAGAAGATAGAGAGTTAGAAAAAACAGTAAAAAATATATTAAAAAAGAGAGATAAAAGAAGCATGGTTGAGGCTAGCTGGAATTGAGGTTTAGTTGGAGTTTGATGTTCAAGTTTGGGTCGTTTTGCTTGTTTTGAGCTGCTGGTCTGGTTGTTTTGGTAGGCTGTTGGACTTGCCACTCATTGAAAAGTTTGATTTTGCATTAGGTAAGTCTTCCATTTCATCTCGTTACTTCCATGTAAATTTTAGCCATGTTAAGTGATTTATACCCATTTTAGCTTTGTCCATGAATGCAAATTTTTTCTTATAATGAGTATGTTGTTTGTATCATTGTTTAAACTGAACTTTGCAAGAAATGGCACCATTATACAACCCTGGGACAGATCTGAAACAAAGCGAGTGAAAGTGACTATTTTGTTAAAATCTAAAAATGCTAGTACTGTAACGTTGCGCCAAATTGTTTTTTTTTTCTTTGCAAAAGTATGCTCAAATCAAATGTAGGTTTATTTTATAAAGTTTACATGAAAAGTATATGCAAACAAAGCCTGATCAATAAATTTACAAAAATATTGACAAATTGGCCAAACTTGCATTTAAAAGGCAAACATAGGACATTAGAGCAAAAATCAAATGTAGTCTTGCAAGCTTCAAGAACGTACAGTTTCACTTTAACATTTTAGTGGGCTTGGCGTGAATCTGCCATAATCAATAGCTTTTTTTTAAAAAATAAATAGTTCAGATTTTGTTTGAAGGAAACAAAAGATGAGAATAAAATAGTACATAGTTTATTCACACCAAATGATAAGGTAAAATAAGTTGTAATATTCATACGCCACACGTTAAGCATTCATAACCAAGGACAAAATACGATTAGGCAAAATGATAGGATTGTGAAAGTTTATACGATTAGGCAATTATAAGTATGATCTGTGATATTATGCATGGATCAGGTATATCATGGCGAATTCTTCTGAAAAAATTGTGTCTTCCACAATGGATTCACACCAAATGATAAGGTAAAATAAGTTGTAATATTCATACGCCACACGTTAAGCATTCATAACCAAGGACAAAATACGATTAGGCAAAATGATAGGATTGTGAAAGCTTATACGATTAGGCAATTATAAGTATGATCTGTGATCTACTTATTAGGTAATAAATAAATAAATAAATAAATAAATAAAGTCAATTGGTTTCGAAGTATACCCTGCGGGTTACTTGATACAATTTTGTTTAAAACAGCCAAAGCGTAACAAAACTAATTTCAAAGGCAAGATAACAACAAATAATATCAAAGTCGAAGCGCGTCAATAAAGCAACTGTGCTCGACACAGGACTCGAGGGTGCCTAACACCTTCCCGAGAGTCAACCGAGATCCTTATCCGGAACTCTGACGCAGACCACTAAACGAGTCATAGGTGTTCTAAGGTACCTTTTTGGTGACTTGGCACACCTTTGAACTATGTCAAGTGGCGACTCCGTAATCTCAATAATTAATGTACCTTTAAACACCTAAGTCACAACCTACCTTAGGGCGTGACAGCCTTAATAACATGACATGCGTGCGGAGTTTACGTCTTGATCTAAACACGCGCTCTGACATTATGAGCTATTTGAGTAGTAAAGAGGGATAAAAGAGGGAGCAAAATAAGTTGGGAATTAATCTGTAGTCATCCGATAAGGGAGATCGGTGATAAGTTCAAAATTGTTGCACGGTCGCTTCGACCGAATTTGAAATACCAGTTTTGAGAACCATCGTTGAAGCAGAAGTCGAGGACACGTGTGGATCAATCCAGGTCAAGTGATTGAATTATTATCTGTGCAAGGCATTCTCGGGTCGGGACGAAGAACGGCTTTCGTTTCTTCTACCCAAACACTATATCCTTTTGTCAGTCCTTTTTTAGCCTTGTTCTGTGTTTTTTCTTTAGCCTACCCTCCCTTGGAATCATTTTGATGCAATTAAAAAAAATACAAAAATAAAATCTACTTAAGTTGCTAGAGCTACGTCTGACCTGATTCCTCTCAAAAGGATACGTAGGCAACCATTTCGGTGCGGTCGCAATAAGAAAATTTCCTCTTTTCCTGTCTACTTTTATTCGCGCAAAGTTTGCCTCCAGGCTTGCGGAATATATCAAGAAAATCAGAGACCCCAGTTTATCCTAAACTGGGGCAGAAATTGTTTATATTTCTTAAGAAAATGGAGGAAATTCAATATTCCTCCCCATTTTCTTTGTGTTCATAACAGGGGAATGTTCATTTTTTTCCCTGTTCATATTGACGCAAAACTTGCCTCCAAGTTTGCGGCCAACGTCAAAAAAAATTTTGTTCCCCATTCCATGTTAAATTGGGGCAGAAGTTTGTTTTTATTTTATTTTATTTATAAAATAAAATAAAAACAAACTTCAATTTTTGTTGTACCATCTACTCACATGTTTTAAGGGATGTTTGGCATATCAGTCTCGAAATCGAGGAAGAAACTCAAAGCGCCCAGTTTATCCTACACTGGGGCAGAAGTTTTTTTAAAAAAAAAAAAAGAAAGAGGGGAAAGTCAACATCCCTTTTCTTTCATTGTGTTCATCTCGGGCGATAATCTCAATATTCCCTATGTTTTCATATTAGAAAATTCAAAAGATAATTCCTCGGTTTCACTAAACCGGGGCTACAGTTTATTTTTATTTTAAAAGAAATGATTCAAGGGTTGTATCATTCACTAAGTCGTTTCATGAGATGCTTTTCATACCGCTTTTCAAACTAAAGAGAAAAACTCAAAAAAAAAAAAAAAACTCAAAAAAAAAGAGAAAAAGAAATAATCCCCAATTTGCCTAAACTGGGGGAAGGAAATTTGTTTTATTTTCGCAAAGCGGTAATTTCATAGTTTGTGATATTCATCTGATCGTCTCACGAGATGTTTCTGAGCTTTTATGTTGAACCCTTTTCTTCATAGCCTAACCAAATCCAATGTTACAGTCCAAATAAAGACCCTTCTGACCGATCATTGAGAATGTCAAGCCGAGTAAGGTATCAAGGGATAAGTTCCACACTGTAAAGTCGCATTCTTATAAGCCGACAATCGCATTTAGGAGCTGGGAGCACCAAGGTCATTAAAGGATAAATTCTCCGGGGAATCAAGATTATGGCCGAAATTGAAGAAAGAAAGGAAAGACGGGGTCGAGCAGCAAGGAGAGATGGGAGGTCGATTGGGAAAGAGCGAAAAATGAAATGAATGAAAAAAAAGAGCGAAAAAAAAATGAAGTCTTGTCGGTGAAAACCTGAAAAGACGCTGCAAGGCAATAGTGAGTTAAAAAAACAAAGAGAGAGGTTAGTTGGTGAAAACCCGAAAGGGCACTACTAGTCGAATGAGGGCTGTGGAAGTCATCACCAGGTTCGGGTTGAGCAAAGTTGTCAAACTGGGGCAAGTTTAGAGATAGACCGGGTGAATGGATCAAGAGTTGATTCTAATTGCATGTCATGTTTTACTAAGGTTGTCGTTTCACCTCCAAATAAGTTTCTTCTATCTACTAGGGACATCTTTCATTCGATGTCTCCTTCTGAGTTTCTTCACTTTCCTTTTCATTTATTTCTTTCTCATTATTTTCGGGCATTCAGAAAGGTTTGCAAAACTTGTCTACAAGTTTCAGTTGTACCTAAAAAGTCGGGAATGAGAGCCTAGCACCGAGATTATACCATGAAGATCACTAGGAATGCTTTGTTATTTCTACATAGGTGTGACTAAAGACCGAGATGTGAATTTGGTCGGGAAGTGTGAAAACACAACTACATCAAGTCAGTTGCTCGTCGGGGACAAACTTGAAAAGCAGAAAAAGAAATAAAGAAAGAAATCAGGGACCGTCTGAGCAGGGAGCCGTGGTTTTCAACTTTCAAGACAAGAACCATTGGGATAATGGGATAGAATTTTCAACTTTAAACACAAGACCCATTGGGATGATGGGATTCAAGTTTCAACGCAAGACCCGTTGGGATAATGGGATTCCTCTTCAAGAACAAGACCCATCAGAGTGATGGTTTTCAATTTTCAGAAGAAGCAAGACCCATCAGAATGATGGTTTTCAATTTCCAGCATAAGCAAAACCCATCAGGTGATGGTTTCTAATTTTCAACAAAAAGCAAGACCCATCAGAGTGATGGTTTTCAATTTCCAGCATAAGCAAGACTCATCAGAGTGATAGTTTTCAATTTTCAGACCCATCAGAGTGACGGTTTTCAATTTTCAGAACAAGATCCATCAGAGTGATGATTTTCAATTTCCAGTTGAAGCAAGACCCAATCAGAGTGATGGCTTTTAAATTCTAACAAGAGCAAGACCCATCAGAGTGATGGTTTTCAATTCTCAACAGAAGCAAGACCCATCAGAGTGATGGTTTTCATTTCAGCAAGAAAAAGACCCACCAGAGTGGTGGTTCCAGTTTTACATTCAAGTTAAAGTCCGTCAAAGCGGCAATTTTACTTTCAAGTCAAAGCCCGTCAAAGCGGCAATTTCTACTTTCAAGTCAAAGGCCGTCAAAGCGGCAATTTCTACTTTCCCGTCAAAGCCCGTCAAAGCAGCAATTTTACTTTCAAGCCAAAGGCCGTCAAAGCGGCAGTTTCAACTTTAGAGGCAAAGCCCGCCCGAGCGGCAATTTCAAGTTTTCAAGACTACTTTTGTAGTGGGAGCTTCAGACCAGTTCATCAGCTTGGGAAGCATGAAGAGTAGTCTAGGAATTGTAACTTTTACATTTTTCAATGTTGTAATTCCATTTTTCTTTGTAAAAGCCATGACCACCAGCAAGTGACCAGTACTCAGCAACGACAGTCCTTGTGTGCCTAAGAGTGTCTAGTATCAGCCCCAAGTGTGTCTAGAAGAGTCTCTAGTTTGTCTTAGTAGTCTGGAGTGTCTAGTTTGCCTTAGTGAGTCTAGAAGAGTCTGGTGTCTGTTTGAATGCGGTAGTCCCAGTTGCCGCACGTAAGGAACTACACTGACCTGATTCCTTAGTCCGGGGATATGTAGGTAGCCTTGTTCTTGGTTGGAACCGAAGAATCAAGGTTCGGTCACCCTTTTGAAAAGCACGCTCTCGGCTAAAATCGAAAAGCCAAAATTAGTTGTCGATTACTTCTTTGTCCGAAAACTCTTCGTGTTCCCGAACAAAGAGGGGCAGCTGTAATCACCTAATTTTGGCACGAATAAAAAAAATTGCTCAAAATAGCCGTGTAGGATTCTTAGAAATTTTGACAAGTTTTTCTGAAAAGCTAGTCTTTTATTTTAACTAAAATCGTCATTAATTAGGATGTAAAATATGAAAATTGCCAAAATTACTTGTTATGTGTTTAATTTTTGATTCTATAGTTTAATTGTGATAGTATTGTAAAGTATATGATTAAATTTTAGTTAGTTGTGTGTTTATCAACCATTTTAAATGGTCATTTATCAAAAAATAGTAGCCCAAAACATTGGTCCATCAGCCCATTCCATTACCCAAGCCCACACTCCCAATATATAAGCTTAAATTCCCAAATTTTTGCCATTTTACACAAAAACTCAGAAAAAACGGGCAAACTCTTGCAAAATTTCGCCGGGGCCGCCGGAAATCGCTTTCACGGCGGAGCCACCACTGCTCCACCGCCGGCCACCACCTCCGGTGGCCGAAAAAATACAAAAAAATACCCTTGGAAAGATCTCGGCCCCCTCTTTCCATTTCTCAAATTCATAGCGGATTCTCGTAGATCGGGTTTCGAAGTTCCGGTTGAACTTGACTCCGGTGACTTGTTGCGTTTTTCCGGTAAGTTTTTGGCTCTTTTCTTTCTCCTCACCCTCCTCTCTCACCCTCACATCCCCATTTCCCAATACCCTGTCCCCGTTTTTCCCCCATTTCCCTTCTTTCCATTTTCTGTTTTTCTTCTTCTTCTTATTTTCTTTTCTTTTTTTTTTTTGCCTGTTATGTTTGAGGGACTGTGATGATTGGTAAGGGGGTGTCTGCGTATATTTGTTATGGGGATAAGGGAGACAGATTGCGAGTTGTTTGGCGTTGTAATGACGGGCTGTGGTGGAGATTTTGTGACTGTTTTCGTGATCTAGGGCAGTGGGGGTGTATATGCTTGGTTCGTTTTGATAGTTGTGCGAGGGAGGGGCTGTTATGGTATCATTTGGGGTGGCGTTAACTAGGCAGTGGGGGTGTGTATTGTTTGACAGTGGTGGAGGCTGTTTGTAGCAGCGACGAGGCAGTGAGGCGAGGCTGCGATGACGATGTTTTTGTACGAGGCGAGGCTGTGAGGACGATGGTGAGGTCTTGGAGGCGCTGCGATTGGTGTGTACGAGGCAGCAGTAAGGCAGCGATGCAGTTCTTCTCTTTGCGGATTAGAAGGCAAGCTTGATGCCTCTTTACTTTTCTTTGTCATTGTTATTTAAATGTTTGAGTTTAAATATGGGATCATGTAGTATGAGTCCGTATGTACATCTTTTGTTGGAAAGATTTGAACCGTATATTGTTGAAATGAGATACGTTTATGTTGAAAGTGTTCTAGATTGCTTCAAGTTCAAATTTTAATTAGTAAGTTTAGTGTGAAATTGTTTCAATTCGTGTACTTATTTGTTGAGTTGTAGTAAATCTGTTTAGTTTGTTAGATTTGTTAGTCATTAGTAACTAGGTTCTGATGGCCTTCCAGTTGGTATTCAAGTTTATTTTGGCCAAACCAACTTGGAATTTGTTTTGGTTTACTATGTGTAGTATGAATTAATTAGTTTGGGGCTGTGTAGGTATAATGTGTTTGCTATTAGCTTTAGTTTACTTTCAAGTTTAGTTTGGTCATTCAAGTTAGTTTGGGGCTGATTTTAATGTGTATAGTTGGTCCTAGTCCTTTACTTAATATAATGAGTGTTTGGGTGTCCTTTTAAAGGATATTTTTCTTGCACAATTTCAGCTTTTGGACTGCCTTTAGTTGCTGAAACAGTGGCCTTACAGCTGCTGTACCAGTCTTGAGAAGAGGCTAAAAACACTCAAGTATAGGGGTGTGGGCTTGTACTTTTGTACAAGTCCACACCCCACCTTTAGCCTTCACTTTTAGCTATATATAGGAGCCTTTACTCCTTATTTAAGGCACCATCTACCAGCTGAAAAACAATAGAGGAACCAGCTGAAACAACTGTGAAAAATAATTAGAGAGAAAAGAGGCTGAGAGTAGAGAAAATACAAAGAAGTAGAACAAAGAATAGAAAGAGAAAAAGCTGAAACATTCTGTGAGAAAAATAGATGGGAGACTTGTTGAGTCAAGAGATGAAGGAGGGTCTTTGAGTCCTTGGAGTCTTAGGAAGTAAGTGTGAGTTTCCAGGGATTTAGAGTTGTTGCTTCTTGTCGTTGTCTTGCTGATTTCTACTGCTCCGTTTGGTGCTTTGGACCTTGCTGCATTCTACTTTGTTTGTGAGGGAGCTTTACCCATTGAGGTAAATTTGCTACACATTTGTATGGATATTCGACAATGAATATATTTTTGTTTTAAGGCCCATTTAAGTTTGTATGGTTGGCATGTCTACATTTCATTTTGTGGATATGTCAGTTTGTTAGCTCTTTAGAAGAAATATGAACTGGGTGCGGGGGCGAGCCATTGCCCCTCACTGGAGCAGGTTGCAGTATTCGAAATTCCTTCGAGTCCTGCCCCTGAAGAGACCCGGAAATTCAGTCAAGCTGAAGTGGCAAGTCAGCTTGCGCTGAGGGAGCGGGAATCTTGTGAAGAGATTATAAAACGAATTCTTGCTTTTCCTAGAATTCGGGAAAAAATAGAGGAAGCTGAAGATCGCTTTCCTGGAATCACCCTCAAAGTACCTCCGGCGAAGGCCCTAAATATTATATTAAAAGATTTAATAACAGGAGAGACTTCTCAAAGCTTGCACATGTTATAATTGCTATTTATTTAAACCCAAAAAGAAAAAGAAAGAAAAATTGAATTGATGACTATTTTGGGGACACTTAATATATTGTGGAAGTTTTAACGTATAGACAAACCTAGACCAACTAGTATTAAAAAAACCTGCCCATTCATAACAAAGTCAAAATTTGCGTAGATGAGGCACATTGTTTTTGCAAACACGGGCCAAAGCTAAAATCAAGGCAGATTAGTATTCTTAGTGAAATATTAACGGGACGCGACTAAAGGGAACCAGCAAATGCTTTCTTTGCTATTGCTAAATTAAATGGATAGTTTAGAATTAAACAGAAGAATGACAATAACGATCAGGCAAAATTTATAGGGATGATAAAACTTTCACTCGATTTAGGCATGATGATAAGTGTGATTCGTGGTCCGCTTATTACGCGAGATCAAATAAACTAACTCTAAATTACTTATCTTTGAAGTTAATTAAATTCTTTTTTTCTAAAAAAATAGACCAGTCCTTTGTAAGGTTGAAAATGCGCAAGTGCGTTTTATTTATTTATTACGAATCGAAGTGTAAATTCGTCCAGTCTTTTGTAAGATTGGAAAAAAATGATACGCTTTTTAATTTTCTGAATAAAAAATATAAATTTAACCAATCCTCCGTGAGGTTGGATAAGAATAATGCTTTTTAATCAAAGTGCAAATTCAAATTAACGACATTAATATAACAACCATATTTAATAAATTAAAATTGCGACAATAAAGCAACTGTGCTTGGCACAGGACTCGAAGGTGCCTAATACCTTCCCCAGAGTCAACTGAGAACCTTACCCGAATCTCTAAACGCAGACCATTAGACGAGTCAAAGGTGTTCCAAGGTACTTTCTGGTGACTTGGCACACCTTAAATTATGTCAAGTGGCGACTCCGAGTTTTCTCTAAAAATAATTTTGTACCTTTTTGAACACCAGTCACGAGCCTTTAAATAAATAAACTCGCACAATAATTTTTAGGGCGTGACAACCACATGAACGCAGCAATAGAGCACATAGAGTCTATTTGAGTGAGCTTAAAAGTGGCTTATAAGCTTATAAGCCTATTAATATATGTTTGCTAACTTAAAAATATTTGGACTTATATCATAAGTGGTTTAAAAGCCACTTTTTGAGAAGTTGGAAAATCCTAACTTCTCAAAAAGTAGCTTTTAAGTCACTTTTTGACTTATAAGTCATTTAAAATAAGCTGCTTATAAGCCCACCGAAACAGGCTCATAATGTTGAAACAAAATGAAATTAGTATTGCCAAACCAAATCAAGAATGAAGTATATGAAATTAACCCTTAAAGAGGTATTTACGATAAACATTTGAATTATACATATCAGAAGGAGTTGTGTGTTGTACATACTTATTAATCATAATGTCAGAGAGTTGAAATTATCATTATCCAATAAATTACTACACCTTATTAGAACTAAAAAATTTATTTTTACTCTTTTAACATATTGAGTTGATATTCCTTTAGTTCAGTGGTGGACCCAAAAATTTTGTTAAGGGGTATCAAAATATAATCAAGTTAACATACGAAAAATTAAGGGATCTCAACATATAGTATACATGCATAGAAGAAATTTTTTTTAGGGGAATTTTCAAAACTAGGCAGCCCACAACACAAAATTACAAATGAGGGGCCACATTTCATCTATAGCACCCCTTTATTTTTACATTACACGACATAGCACCCCCTTATTTTCAAAATTACATAACATAGCACCCATTTAAACTAAAAACCCTATGAGCCACTCCCCCACCCTCCCCCACCATTGCCCCGCCACCAGAAATCGAGCTGCCACCGCCGGCCGGCGGTGGCTGGTGGCCGGAAAATAAAAATTTCACCGGATCTCGCCGAATTTGCTTATTTTATTTGTGGATTTATTTAAATAATTGTTTTTTGATAATTTTATACACCTAAATCTATCAAAATAATAAATTATACATGTAAATACATAGAAAAATGTGTATGCAATAAGGAAAATACAAAAATATACACAAAAAACATAAGTTTTATACAAAACATCCATAAAAAGTGCATAAATCTGAAATTTATACAATTTTATTCATTGTTCATACACGCATATACAGCTTTATACAATTTTACAATGCATATAATCTGTTTTATACACTGTCAATACGTACATATACAGATTTATACATTTTTATACACGTTCTATAAACTTGTATAAAAATGTATAAAAGTGTATAAACTCACAAAAATAATTTTAAACAGTGCCCTAAGCAGATTTTACACAAAAGCTTAACAAAAATCCAAGATCCATACAGTTTATACAAGAAAAATACTAGATCTAAACATTAAACAAAAGTTCTAACAAAAAACTAGTAGATCTCAACGAATTTTTATGAAAAAAATGAAGAAAAAGAAGAAACTTGATAAATAAATTCCTCACCGGAGTTTTGATCGGGATATACAACGAAAATCAATATTGTTATTCAAAAAGCAAAAAAAAAAACGAAAAGAAGAAGAAGAAGCAGTGACGGCGACGTTGATGACGGTGATGGTGGCGGCGGCAACTTGGAGGAGGGGGACTGAAGGTGAGACAGTGGTGGAAAGGGGACGGTGGTGGGGGGCGGTGGTGATGTTGTTGGGGTGAAGAGAAGAGAGGAAAAATGGGAAAGAGAGTAAGAGAAGAGGGGAAAAAAGGGGGCTAGGGTTTTTTTTCTTTAAAAAGGGGTGCTATGGAGTGAAAGAAAAAATAAAAAAAAAAAAAAAAGGGAGGGGTGCTATGTCATGTAAGGTAGCAAAATATGGGTCTTTTTTGATAATTTTTATTAGTGGGTGCCTCTCAATATAATTGTCCCCTTTTTTTTTTACCTATCTACAAAGTGTAATTTTTTCGCGAATTGATACCCCTTCAATAGCCTAAGGTCCACCCATGCTTTAGGCGACGGTTATAAATGACATCGAACGACATTCATTAATTATTTTGAGCTATATGCTTAGATTCTTGCACAAATATATCATCATAATGAGAACCATTTGTGCATATCCTTGCCTTTTGTGACCTTTGGACACATTCATGAACTTTCCAAGAAGCCGTCTACATACATTTTTATGAGAACCATTCAGTAATTCACTCAAAGTTAAAAGGGCAGTTTCGCAAAATACTTACCGAACATTCCAGTCTAATATGTAGCATTTATAAAAACGTTACATATTTGCTGTTACATATTCTCTTATCTTCACAAATCTTTTACAAAATTAAGCAATTCAATGGCTGGAAAAAGTAGAATTCTGATCATTGGAGGTACTGGATACATAGGAAAGTTCATCGTTGAAGCTAGTGCTAAAGCTGGTCACGACACATTTGTTTTGGTCCGAGAATCCACTCTTTCAAATCCTAGCAAAACCAACCTCATCGACACGTTCAAGAGTTTTGGAGTCACCTTTGTCCACGTACGTACATGTCCTTTTGTTTAATTCAGAGACGGATCTAAAATAAAGTTACCGCATGCAAATTATCATGCGTTCCATTTACGTGACTCTATTTACTTAGTCGGTCAAAAAAAGAATCACATATTTATATATTTGAAAATGATTTTAAGACCACAAGTTTGAAGTCTTGTTTTCTCTTAAACTATGTATCTTGTTAAATTATATCACATAAATTGGAACAGAATTATAGATATAGTGCGACGACAATTTTTTATATAGGATTTGTTATGCTAATTCCATTTTCTAAATTACAGTCACTTTGTTTTATTAGCTTTGTGCATTGTGTATTGTAGCATATTTAATACTCCCCGTTTTAGAAATGATGAACCTTTTCGCTTTTCGAGAATCAAACTGGATGAACTTTGACCAATAATTTAAGATGATCTTTTTATCATATTGATATGGGAAGATTTGCATGTTATAGTACTTTTCATATAGTTTTTTAATATGTAAATTTTTATTTGAAAATATTCATTTAATATAGTCTAGTTTAGATTCAAAGATTAGTCAAATTGACTTTAAAAAGCGAAAAGATTCATTCTTTTTAAAATGGAGGGAGTAGTATTTGAAGCTAAAAGTTGGCGTGATGACAAATTTTCTGATTTATAGTGATGATTTGTCAAAGTAATTCTATTATATTGTCTTACTTATACTTTGATCTTGTTAGTTTTCTTGCACTGTGTTATCAGTTTTTTGGGAGTATGGTTGAGTTGGTAATATGAGGATCAATTGGTGGTTTAATGCAGGGGGATTTATATGATCATGAGAGTTTGGTGAAGGCGATAAAGCAGGTGGATGTTGTCATTTCTACTGTAGGTCATGCCCTTTTAGCTGATCAGGTCAAGATCATTGCTGCTATCAAAGAAGCTGGAAATGTCAAGGTACATTATTTTGCTTTTATGTAAAATTAGGATAAAGGAGGTCACACTTACTTTTTCCTGTATCTTTTGTCTAGTTGTGTTAAGGGGTGGTGGTAGCGTGTTGGTTACGGGTTAGGCTGAACCCAGTAGCTTTTACTTAAAACTGTATATATGTGTTCAAGTAATCTACTGAATATGTACAAATATTAAACTTCGAACCTGATAACTCCAATGGTTGGTGAGTTCAGTGACAATCCGAACCCATAAAGATCAAATCATGGCACTTCCTCTAATTGTGTTGTTTTACTGCACCTGTTGTCTTATTCTCTGACCATATACATATATGCTTTTACTTTAAATCGCATCTATTCTTGATCGGCTTATTTTAAATTGTATTCTATCCAAAGTCGATGAACCAAAGGTGTCTGTTCATGCTATGAAATAGGTAGAGCGAGAATAGAACTCTTATAGCTTGTCCTGTCCGACAAGCTTTAGGATAAAAAGAGGCATTTACCTATTACCAAGATAGTGAATGAGCTTCTGTCATTTGTCAGTGTAGAGTAGGTAGAGTTCTTTGCTCGTATGGTTGGCATTACTCTAGTTGCACCACGGTCCTTTCCTTTTATATGGAGCAACATTTGTAAGCTATTAACTCAAATAATCTGCAGTCTAACCCTTTTCCTTAACCTGTTGTAATCAACTTAAAGCCATAAGACAGGGTTTAAGTAACTATTCATTGATTATAGGATATTAGTTTAACTATTCATTGATTATAGGAAATTCTGTTGTACATTTATGAATAGGTTCTTAAACAATAATATGCCGAGGTTAAGTTGCAGCGGATTAATAGTCTTGTTTATGACAGGTGATTCCTTATCTTTTTGACTATTTCTCTGTGTAAAGTGAAAGATATTCCTTTCATTTAGTGAATGAAGGTACTATTGTTTCATAAGTGACTTTTCTTATGAATTATCTCTTAATTAACAAAAAGATAATGGTAATGAAGAACTACCTCTCAAGAAGAACTGTTTGATGCTATCACTCCCTATGTTAGTAACTGCCATCATGGAGTCCTTCAAAACTTAGATAAATATTTCCAATCTCTAGCAACTTAAACCTACTTGGCTAGATGGAACGCAAAATTCTATGGAATTGAGAGATTCTTAATAGTTTGGGGATAACAGCGCGTCTTCTTATTTGCACTTACTAGGCCTGATAGTTCTTTCTGTCAGCCTCTTCAAGTTAGATGTACATGCTTGATGAATGAGTAAATCAAAAGTTGGCAAGACTTTGAAGGTTATTGTCATTTGGTTCTTTTTGCATACAGTTTCCTTAACTGTACTTTGAACTGCTTAATTCTGAGATCTGGTGAGTCTTTGCCGCGAAGAATACTGATCCTCATCTTGACAAGTGAAAGACTTTAATTTATGCAGACTGTGTTCTATTATTTTCTTTTCCCCACTTTAACCCCTTTCAATTGTGTCTATACCGCTATATATAAGCTGTCCATCGTTGATTTAATTACCATCTGATAGATATGGTAGGGGGATTCTTTTCAGCTGTTGGGGAAGTTCTCTCTTCTGCAGTCTGATTATGTATTGGTCAATTAGCAAAAGTTACATTTTTAAATGATTCTTGCTTTCAGAGATTCTTTCCCTCCGAATTTGGGAATGATGTTGACCGTGTGCATGCTGTTGAGCCTGCTAAAACAGCATTTAGTACTAAAGCTCAACTTCGTCGCACTATTGAGGCTGAAGGAATACCATTCACTTATGTGGCCAACTTCTTCTTTGCTGGTTATTTTCTACCAAATTTGGCACAGCCAGGAGCTGCAGGTCCTCCTAAAGACAAAGTTGTCATCTTAGGAGATGGCAATACTAAAGGTAAACAGGGTTTACTTTAAAAAAAACCAGTCCTTTTAAGTGTAGTTGTTAGATTTCCCATTCGTTGAATGATTCTTTGCTCGACAAGAAAGAAATGTCTGTCAATCATGTAATAGCTGAAATTCACATTTTTCGATAGAGCCATTGAACTTGTTTTGTATCTACAGCTGTATTTAACAAGGAAGAAGACATTGCTACTTATACCATAAAGGCTGTAGATGATCCAAGAACACTGAACAAGATCCTTTATATTAGGCCACCTCAAAATACAGTTACATTAAACGAGGTTATATCCTTATGGGAGAAGAAAACTGGAAAGAACCTCGAAAGAGTATACGTTCCAGAGGAACAAGTTCTCAAGAACATACAAGGTAAAACGTTCTGCCCTTGAGCTCTTCTCCACTTTGCGTGTAAGATGAGATTTTTATCGATCAATATAAACTTGACTCTGATGTAGCTATCAATTTTCTCGCAGAAGCCCCTGTTCCGCTGAATGTAGTATTATCAATCTCTCACACTGCTTTTGTGAAGGGCGACCACACCAATTTTGAAATTGAACCATCATTTGGAGTAGAAGCATCAGAGCTTTATCCTGATGTTAAATATACCCCAGTAGATGAGATTCTCAACCAGTATGTGTGAATATTACGAGTTCCTTGCTGTTAGGCATATGTTAGCTTCCTACTTTCTGTTATGCACAAATAGTTGTTTTCAGATGTAAACCATTTGAGATAGTTCTACATTCTGCACTTTAATCCTTAAGTTGGTTTGGAAAATGCATGCCTCCTAGTTTGAAGCAGGGCACCTGAAATGTCTGTTGCTGGACTCAAGTTTTTGGAAAGATCTGTTTTCTGTGGCACCTACTTATCTGGCCTCTATAGAATCTTGTTTAGATTCTTCAAAGACGTGAGTGGTAATGTCCCGTAGTAATCAGACTGTAAACAAAAATGATTTTCAAACCTATTCAGTTACCTGTGGCTGTATGTAATAAAGATCAACTATAATATATCAAAGTGTCAGTACCTCTTTGGTTTACTAGAGCTATTAGCAAGCACCAACTTAATCGAAGTGTATTTAGGAAGAAGAAAGCAACATTGTGGCAATAGTCTTAATTGATAAAGAGCAACCTTTCTTTGTCTCAAACGGGTAAAGGTCGTAGAGCTTTCGATTAAGCGTTTGGATAGACCTAGCTATTGTTTATGATGATCATGTATCTCTTGCAATTTGCAACTAAAACAATAACTAAGCACCAAAATTAGAAGTTCAGCAAATATGAATGTAAAAGCTGAGACCAACAATTGAAGATCACTAAGGAACTAAATTTTGTCACTCCGTATTCAGGTTAGCATTTATGCAAAGTACAAATCCCATTCAACTAAAAAATATGTAGCAATTCATCCCCTTTTTTTCTTTGTTTTAACCCCACTTTCTGTTCTTTCCTCCAATTGGCCTTGAACACAAATCAGCATCAGTTCAGTCCCTGTTGCTGCTGCCACTTCCTGATGGCCTTTTCCCAGAGTACTTCTGTTACAATGAGAAAAGGAATGGTTGAAATAATCTCACCAAATCAAACTACTAATATTGACAGCAAGAGCACCATTTGCAAAGATACAGAAAAACGACTCATTAGCTGCTGAGCTCACCTGTTTTCCAAGGTTGAATGGGATGTATTTGTATCTAATCATGTGTGTAATTTGCCGCCTCATTGTAAGGACAAAAAGGACAACCCAATAGCACAATAGTATAGGCCAGAATACAGGAACATCAAATAGAGAGAAGAATGTCATGACAAATGCCACACAGAAAGCCTTCGTTATGGCATACCTGAAGAAAACAGAAAAGGAAAGTGGACATTGTAGCAACGCCAAAAAGTTAAATAAGTATAAAACAGCCTGAAATAGATGCATCAGAGCCCTTCCCATGCTACGTTAAGAGCAGGGGCGGGCTCGGCGGGTAGCTTCAGTCCTAACTCTATATTGTCTTGAGAAATTCATTTAATATAAAATGTACAAATTATTAATTTAGAACCCAAAAGGACTAGAACCCCGAATCCATAAGGTTCCATTCCTGGCTCTGCCTCTAGTTCACTGTAGAATGACAATGAAGAACAGAAATTTCGACAAGTGGCAAAAGCACTAAAAGGCTATTTTGTGAAAATATAGAATCCATGAAAGGGAAAACTTGAGTCAGCTCTTTAATATTTAATTACTGAAAGAAAAACAGAGTTTGAATATGTTTAATCCTATGAGAGACGAAATCAGTAAATAATAAGGTGTTCTGAAGACCCTAAATTTGATCTTTCTCTTGCCAAGTTCATTACTTCACACCCCCAACACAGGAAATTTCAGATCAGAAAAGAAAAGAAAAGGACTTCACGAAAACATAAGAGGTAAGGTAAAAAAAAATCTCCTCCTTTATATGCATGTATTCATAACATCATCCCACTATAAGGTTCAGAGCCACGCTTGGCAAAAACTGTGCAATGTTTAATAAGCAATGCATGCACAAATGCAAATAAATGATGAAAGAGGGCCCATAGTTCCCTTCAGCCTAGTGCTCATGTAGTCTATAGATGATTAACTATTGCAGCAGAACTAATAGTTTCATGAGTTTTAACACTTGTGAACCTACTACATTAATGCATTCACCAACTGCAAAGGGGACAGTAACACCGATTCTTTTCTGATTCCTAAAGAGCACATATATTATGGGACACAATAGCAAAGCTAATAGTCCTTCTACTTCAGCAGATGAAAATTGGTCACTATGAATTGAGACATGTGATTTAGACATTCATTATATCATTATTGGCACACAATTTGCCAGCAATGCAAAATGGCAACAAACTTACCTATCTTTACTGGCTCCCCCACGTCCTCCCTTTCAAAAGGTCCTCGTTATTTTCCATATACTCCAGAAGGATCCGCCACCTAAAGTTGGTCTCGATTCTCCCTTATGGTAAAGTTGTGATAGATTAATTCCTCCCTAGTTTCCTCCTACCCTCCCAGTTAGGGGCACATATAATAATTGGTATCATTAAATAATTTAAATCACAGAGTATTTTAAGTAGTGACTATATTAAGCTTACACCAATTTTAAGGTTATCTCCCTATCCAATTCAATTACACAAAAATAAAAAATTTATGCTGATTAAAAATCACAAGTAAATGTAAAAACTTAAGCTTTTCTCCTTCTACACATATATGAACTAAATTGATTAATTCATTTTCAATTTTTATTTTAGATGAAGCGCCATCTAATCTCTAACAACTTAACACATTCAGTGAAAATTGTTAAATCAGGTTATCAAACAACCCGTAGGATGCCAAAAGAGAGCTGGGGTGTCACAAAAAGGATGTCATCAAGCATCAGAACCATAATGTCACCTAACTGATACAAGCTGATGTTGACTTATGGCTAGTACACATAGCCATGCTAACTTTCTAGTGGAAACTAAAATAAGCAGTGACTATTACCATTACGCTAGACGTATAAACTCAAAAGTTTCTTCATGTCAAAACACATGCCAGAAATTACTAATGTGCAAAATAGATTCCTCAAATTTACCAGGAAAAGGAAGACAAATGGAAACAACAGATAAGGCAAACTGGGTAAAACTTCTGAAGATAATATTCCAGGTTATCAATTCAAAACAGAATAATCAAAAAATATGACAACCTTTTTTCTCCACTTAAATGGTAAAAAAGTCTTGCAGAAGGAACTATTACCAGAACTTGAACTCCGGAAGACGACGAATGAAAGGCTTGAACTCATCTGAACCTTTAGTTGGCAACATAGGTCCATCAGAAGGTTCCAGCTCAGGATCAACAAGAGGCGACAAGAAACCAATCAACAAATTGAGTATGTAGATGCCCAAACCATATGTAACAATGTAGAATCCTTGAATATAATAAACCCGAAGAGCATAAAGCAATGCTAGGGCAACGGTTCCAATCCACCTATAGAGTGAATGAGGAGTGGTTTTATCTAAGTAATACTGGAAAAGCTGTGAAAGTTCAAGCCTCCGTTGGTTCAATGCTGAAGCTGCCGACGCACCACCATCTCCAACACCCTCCATACAAACTCAACTTAAAAGTCCTTGAAATGCAAATAACAATGGGATAAGATAAGTGAGGGCAAAACATTATCCTACAAAAGCTATACAATGCCAACTGGACTTATCACCAGAGGACGAAATAAAAGAGTTAATGCCCTTAATTCTATAACTGCAAAGAAGAAAATGAACTTAATTTATGTTTAGGAAGTTACAGAAATAGATGAAAGCTTATACCACTAATGAACTGCCATGGGCATGCATAATTAAAAAAAAAAAACAACAGTCCCCACATTCTTACTGTTTGCAAGTTACAATCCCCGCAAAGAAGACTAAATAAATATTTGCTCTATTAGTGTTGGAACAAAATGAACCAAAATGGAGCAGAATGGATATAGAGGATACATAGAGCCAACCTTGTATTAGATGCTAGTGTAGTTTCTCTCTTTGACCATACAACAACAACATACATACCCGGTGAGTACAAGTGAGGCCTGGGGAGGGTGAGGTGTAGGCAGACCTTACCCTTATCTTATTTGACCATACAACAATAGCTAAAATAGCAAGCAAATAAAAAACATAAATTTTCTGTCAACGTCATAGGACCAAAACAAACAACCTGTACAAACTAACATTCGTTCTGACGATAGTTTAATCAGAAGTCAAGTAAAAGAAGTCACTTTCCAATACCAGATACAATTTTGAATAACACATCAATAAACAACAATCTCCGCACTACCAAAACGTAACAACAGGGTCCAAATCATACCAAGGCCATATCCTCTTCTTACTTCCTCCTCCCCTATGTACATGCCCAACCCTCAGCTCAATTACCCTATTATCAAGCTTATTTGATCAGATGGAATTGAAATATTTCCACAAACTAAACAAGCTCGACCACAACGCAGATTTCAGTTGCCCATTTTTCCCAAGTACTCCTTTTTTCATAACCGAGAAATCTCCGAGGGCCAGTGACACACGTCACGAAACTCGGTGGATAATGGGTACCCCTTCTATCCTTCTCTACTCTAAGTGGCTTTTTTCGGCATTAGGATTAACGTTGAACTCTTACCATTAAACCAAAGTCCCGGGAGCCTAAGCTCATTTCCCTAAAATAAAGCCTATTTGCTCAGGAGGAACTGAAACTTTCCACAAACTAAAAAAGCTCGAACACAACACAGATATCAGTTACCCATTTATCCAAAGTACTCCTTTTTTCATAACCGAGAAATCCCCAACGGCCAGGTGGATAATGGGTCCGTCCTTTTATCCTTCACTACTTAAATACTAGACTTTTCTTCGCAACGGTATTCAAGTTGCGCTCTTACCACTAGACCAAAGCCCTCGGGACATGAATACTCAAAACCCCATTTACTTCACCTTAACATAAACTAGAATCAGATCTAAAACAGGTTAATCAAACATTAAAATCAATTAAGCCCAAATCCCAAATCAATTTAGGTCAACTATATAAATAAAAATAAAAATTGAAGGATGAAAAAAAGACAATACTAACCTTAGGTGACAGTAGAGAAGTGAATCTTTGGAGGAGTGAAAATACAATTTTGGATCTTAAAAGCTGTAAATGAGCGGAGAAATTTATATATTTCTTCTGCTCTGTTGGGGTGACTCTGAAATAGAATATGCTTTCGTCCTTTTATTTTTTCCCCTTTGTTCCTTTTGTTTTTCTTGAACCGACGGTCTGTTAAAAACTGAATGTCTTTGTTCTTATTATATTTTTTGAAGAATGGTCTATCGAAAAAAGTCTGTCTTTATTTCTTATATTTTTCTTGAGCCAAGCTAGTGTTTGAACATAGATTCTCAAATATTTTTTAAGAAATATTTTTTGGGTGAAATTTGATATGAAAATGAAAAAGTGTTTGGACATACTGTTTGATAATAAATTTTTTGGCTCAAAAGAGCCTTTGAGCTCTTATGGAAATGAAATTTGATGGGTAAATGTTAGTTTTTTTCCAAAAAACAGCTCAATACCAATTTTTGAGTTTTTGGTACAAGTTTTGCTCAAAAAACATAAACAAACACTTTTTGGCCCAAAAACTCCCAAAAACTGCCTCCAAATGGGAGCCAAGTGTCTTCTGAAAACATTTGTATTGTTTTTTTTTTTTTTTTTTGACAATTACATGGAAAGACTCCACTCATGAAACTTACCAAAAAAAATCTCTATTTTCTTACTTTACACGACCTAGCACCGCCTCCCTTTTTTTTATTATTTTTTCTTTCACTCTATAGCACCCCTATTTATCTATCTACTACTACTTTATAAGTGGGAAGCCCATAAGCTGCAAAGTCAAAAGACCATATTAGCCCCTTAATTAAATATTGCTCTAAGTATAATTATGTACAAGAAGGTAAATACACACACAAATAAATAAAACATAAAATTAAAGAATAAATTATAACTTCTAAACTGATTGATACAAAAAAAAAATCTGGAGAATGTAAAGAGTTGCATTTGGTAGTCCAATTTAAGATAAATTCATTTGACTAATTTAATAATACAAATCGACTTCATCTACAAAATGCAAGACATCCAAAATGCTATTAAATTATCTCAACCGCCAATAAACCATCAAATACTTTGTTGAATTCTCATCATATATTTTTTTATTAAGTGGACTTTTACATTATTTTGAAAATTTTTCCTCCCGTAAATTAATATTATTGTAAATTAGGATTATATGATCATTCCTTACAACACACCAATATACTATTTTATTCGTCAAATGGTAATTATCTTTGATAATAGTTGTATCATATTTTCAAGTGAAAATTAGTTATAATTTATATGCATTAAAAACATTACTAATATGACTCACTATTTAGTATATCTATCACAAAAACTATAACTTCATTATTTGTAGGCGTACATCATGAAATTGACAATGACTTCTTAGCCATTCTAAGAAAGGATATATGTTGATCAAATCTTGGACAACTTCTACATAATACTATTTTTAGTCGACAATAATTTCTTGATATGTATGTGGTTGTAAAAAAGTAGGAGACTACGGTGTCATAAAAACAAGGCAGAGACTCTAAGATATGGAGCATTTAAAATTATAGTCGTTGTTTCTCTTTTTCACATTTAATTTTTTTACTGTAGAAGTATAAAAAAATATGACATTATCAAATGTCGTGTTACTCACCTTGAAATTTAAACTATTTGCTTATTAATATTGATTGCACGTGCAACGCACGTGTTAAAAACTAGTTAAAAAGAAAAAAACCTTAGCCCCCATTTTCCCTCTCTTCTCCTTTCCGCCTTCCCATTTTTCCTCTATTCTCTTCTCCCTTACACAATAACGCCGCCCTCCCCCCACTCCTTCTACCACTACCATACCTTCATTCCCTCTCCTCCAAGCCATTGTCGCCGCCGTCGTCGTCACCACCACCACCGCCGTTGTTTCTTCTTCTTTCTTTCTTTTTTTTTTTTTTTTTTTTGCTTTTTAAATAACAATGTCAATTTTTCGTTGTATATTTCGGTCAAAACTCCGGTGAGGAGTTTGTTTATCATGCTTCTTCTTCTTATTTCACATTTTTCATAAGTATCCGGTGAGATCTACTAGTTTTTTGTTAAAACTTTTTAGATCTAGTGTTTTCTAGTATGAAACTGTACAAATCTTTTATATTTGTTAAGATTCTGTGTAGAAGCTGCCCGAAACATTGTATAAAATTATTTTTGCGAGTTTATACAATTTTATACATTTTTATACAAGTTTATACACTCCTGTAAACGTGTATAAAAATGTATAAATCTGTATATGTGTGTATATACAGTGAAAAAACATATTCTATGCACTTCTGTAAATTTATATAAAGCTGTATATGCGTGTATGAACAATGAATAAAGTTGTATACATTTCAGATTTGTGCACTATTTATGGATGTTTGTATAAAATTTATATTTTTTGTGTATATTTTGTATTTTCCTTCTTGCATATACATTTTTCTATGTATTTACATGTATAATTTATTATTTTGATAGATTTAGGTGTATAAAATTATCAAAAAATAGTTATTTAAACAAATCCACGAATAAAATAAGCAATCCGATGAGATCCAGTAGACTTCAGTTTTTCGGCCACCAGTCACCGCCGGCTGGCGGCGGCTGGGTTTCCGGCGGTAGGTCAGTGGAGGGAGAGGGTGGGGGAGTGGCTCCTAAGGTTTTTAGTTCAAAGGGGTGCTATGTTATGTAATTTTAAAAATAAGGGGGTGCTATGTTATGTAATTTAAAAATAAGGGGTGCTATGAATGAAATATGGCCACTCATCTGTAATTTTGGATAGTGGGCTGCCTATTTCTGATTTTTTTTTTTTTTACAGAGGGTTTATTGAAAATAATCTGTCTATAACTCAAGATATGAGTAAAATCTACTTATACCACATCTTTCCCAAATCGGGTATGTTGTTGTTCTTCTTCTACTTTTTATGCTATGTGAAGTTGTGTCCAGAATTAATAGTTTTTTAATACGGGTAATTACAAAGTGCATCATTATAATATGACTCGATTTTAATACATTTTTGTATTTTAAAATCAATCGGTTGCACTTCTTATATGGTATAAATCCTACACAATTATTAACCCAATAATATTTTCATTATAAGATGTTAAGTGTTTATTAGTTTAAAAAATATGATGTATGTACGGTATTAAGTATACCAAAATATAACAATTAAAAGACAAATAAAAATTACAAATAAGAATTTCTATGTACTAATTTTTATGAAATTTAAAAAAGAGGACAAACCTTCTTTTGAATTCTTTTAATCGTGCTATTGATTGAAAAAAGAATAACCATTTTTTATAAGCATGTCTGAACTACTCATAATTATCTATTTACAGACTTGAATTCCGTAATCAATCAATTCAATTGTCGGCTTTCTATCGCATATTTAACTGTTTGCTTTATATAGTTTGAGAAAGAATACTAGTATTCTTTAACTAAATAGCCATCCACATCGTAAGATGCAACCAACAAGCAACCTTGACGTCTTGGCAAGAGGTTCGATATTCCTCCCCTTTTTCGTTCAAACGCAATACAATACCTAAACTAATGCAAATTACTTGAGATATATAAAGGAAAAAGCGTTGTGAGCTCAAAGTCAACATAAAAATAGTAGAAATATGAAGAATTTGCAAAGTGGTAACTGTTAAAATGTACTTTTCTTTACATGTATGTTACATGTTAGTGTTAAATGAACAGCGAAGTGATCGCATTTAAGATTAAATATTAAATGAATAGACTAAATAGAGGAATGCATCAACGAGGATTCATAAAATAATTTGACTAGTTTTATATTTTGAGTTTGAGGTATAGATAAATATTGATTGATATGGATTGATTTCAATGAGAATGAGAAAATCTAATTTAGAGTGTTGTGTCACGAAGGTCGCCTTGATTCTAACTAACGACAGTAGGTTGAAGGACCAAAAGAGGTTGGGCTCAATACCCTATCTTTTAAATAGGATGAAGAAATCTTGGATAAATTACACGCAGTGTCAATGTAGGAATCTCTTTTTAAAAACATAACAATATTTTGCAACTGCAACTTTTTTTTATAATGCTACCAAATGTAGCATCTTTTTTTTATGATGCTACCAAACATAGCAAAAAAAAAAAAAAAAAAAAAAATCCTAATACCTCTTTTCTCTCCCCTCTCTTCCCTCCCCTTTTCCTAGCCATCACTACATAGTCCGGTGCCGCCACTGCAGCTCCGGTGTCACCATTGCTCCGGCATCACAGGTGCACTGACATGTTTTTTGGTAGCCTTTGTCCTCCGCCGCCGTCGTGTGGTGGCGCTACTGCTGTGTCCCGATCACTGTTGATAACCATCGCCGACAGATCTAGCTCTCTCTGCCGGCGACGAGGGTTCTACTTCCACATCATACTCTTTCTTCCATTATAGAGCAGTGTCGATGACGACTTGCCTCTTCTCCCGGTCACTGCCGCTGCTCGTTTCGGCGCTGCAGTGTCTGTTTTCTTTTTTCTTTTTTTTTTTCCATTTCTTCGGAGACTTCTCCGGTGGCAGATCTGATCTTTTCCAGATCTGACTTCCCACTGTGTATAGGACTTGTATGTATAGTGTATGGTATGTGTATTGCCTTTTTATGACTGGTGTATATCCTATGTATTTTTGTATACAACGGACATACAATAGGCATACAAAACGCATACACTTAGCATACAATAATCACGAGTGCATGTATTGTTTATCCAGTATATGAACGTTGTATGCACGAGTTATGTTTGAATACATACAATAAACATAAAAATCTATACATATGACATACAATAATAGTATCGTACTTACTGTACTTTAATTTGTATGCCTACTGTATTTGCATGATGCATACAACGAACATACATGTGCATACAGAATATACATGTGCATACAATGAAAATACACAATACACACAATAAAATACACAAAAAATACATTAATCAGACTTTCCACGCGATCGGCGGTAAGAGGCGATGGCAGTCATGGGGTGGTGGCTTGGGTGGTAAGAGGTGGATCTAGGATTTTATGACTAGCCACCTTTTGAACCGCTTAAAGAGAAATAATCAATAATTGCAAACTTTTAGAAAAGTAGTCATAATTTAAAAACACACGTTTTTAAAGACTAGCCATAGGATAAAAAATTCCAAAAATTTAAACTAAACTCCAGAAAAATTCCTTGAAGTTTAGTTCAAAGTTTCATAAATTTTTTGAGCTTCTTATTTGAGGAATTTTGAACTAACATTTTCAAAGTCCCAAAAAAATTTATGGGGGTTGCTAAATATGAAGCCCTACAAATTTTTCCTATTTTATGGATTTTTCCGTATCTCTTAAACGTGGATATTCTTCTAAAAATTTTCAAATGCTGGCTAGTTCTCATTTAGAGCGATCTAAACTTACTATGATGGCTACAATGGCTATGTAAAAATTTAGCACCGTAACCTATTTGCACCGCGCTAAATGAAAACTAGCCAGCGGTGTAAAATTCTTTGAATACTAGCCAGATCGAAAAAATCCCAGTATTTTATCCTCGTATTTTTGAACTAAATTTTCAAAATCTCAGAAAAAAATATTGGGACTTTGAACATATTAGTTCAAAACTCCCAGTAAAAAATACCGAAACTTATAATATGAAGTTCCGGGATAAATGTGAATTCCTGAAATATGAATTATTAAAATATGAATCACAGTAAAAAGTACTGGGACTTTGAACATATTAGTTCAAAAGTCCCAGTAAAAAATATTGTGGCTATTCTGGGTGTTGTCACCGCCAATAGACTGTAAGTGTACACGCTATACTTTAGCTATTTCTCAATTAATTTTGAAATCGTGGATAAAACTCACTTGGAGCGTCTTAAATTGGCTAGTTATCAATTTTTTTACCCAGGGCTATAGCCTTCATTTAGGGGAAAGTGCACGAAAGGCCATTTTTGCCACTGGTCTTTGGGCACAGGCCACTAATACCAAAATATTTAGTTTGTGGCCACTTTTGCTTAAAGAGATAGAACTTCAGTCCAGAGGCCGGATTGAAGTTCAATCCTTAAAGATTGAACTTCAATCCAGGGCCATATGGACTGAAGTTCAGTCCAGTCCTTAAAGATGTACCATGGACTGAAGTTCAGTCCTTAAAGATGGAACTTCAGTCCAGGGGCCGTATGGACTGAACTTCAGTCAATTATCAGAACTTAAGTCAATATTTATTTAGTAAAGGCCCAAAAGTGGCCTCTAGTGTAAGACCAAAGAAAATAGTGGCCTCAAACCAAATACCAGTGTTAAAAGTGGCTGCTGGACGAAATTTTTACCTTCATTTAGTTCAAAAAATTTCACCGCATGCCCTCATAAAGAGTGGTTTTGCAAAATTGCCCGCGCTAAGGAATGTTTTAGTAAAATGCCCTTAATTAGTCCGGAGCCAAGACTTCAAGGCAAAATTTTTATAAGTCTTGATAATTGGCTATACTTCAAGGGCAAGTGTTGTTTTGCCAATACTTCAAGTTATATGGCGAGAATGCAGGGAAGACTGGAAGAGGATAGTCTTGGCAATTGCCAAGAGTTACGACGAAGTCCGGCAAGTGTTGCCTTTTGCCAACACTTGCCGTTCAAGTGTTGGCAAATCGAGCAGGGGTCAAAGGCAAGTCTTGCCTTTTTGCCAAGACTTACGGCCAAGTACGATAAGTATTGCCTATTGCCAATACTTGAAGGGATAAGTGTTGAAAAGTGAAAAAATATAAAAACAAGTCTTGATCCGGATTTTTTTCATTAAACTTTAATGGGGATATTTTTGCAAACCATTTGTTAGCACAGGCAAAAAGGTAAACCATTGCTTCATGTGTCATATTTTTGCAAATCAGGGTTGACCTCAAGGGCCAAGCCCATTCGGCTCTAGGTACAGCACATAGATGACGACAATAGCTACAGCCATCATACATTAACCGAAGGAAACAACCCATGTTTGAATTTGTTTCTAACGTTTAATTCATTGCATCTCAAGTTCTCAACCAATACATGTGCCGTTTAATTGCCAAAACTAGTTGAATGTTCAACAAATTAGAGATACTTGAAGGATGATTGCATTGGTTAAGAAAACAGTAGATTTCCACAAGGATAGACATATGTAGGAGGCCAAGGGCAATGATGGGGTGGGGATAGAGAGTGAATATACATATTAAAGATGGAACTAAAACATGTGGCCTAAAGAAGGAATGGAGTAGGCTCAAATAATTAGTACGGAAAAGGGTCAAATATACCCCTCTACTTTCAACTATTGTTTAACTCGAACCTTCGTTATACGATCCGATTAAAAAAATCCCTACCGTCATACTTTGGTCCAAATATACCCCTGAAACTAACCGAAGGGACACGTGGCACACTGAGAGCTCAAGCTCTAACCCAATTGAAATATCCGGTTCCTTTTATAACCCACCCCCAATTCATAACCCATCATCAGTTTTATTATCTTTTTTCCTTTTCTTTTCCCCTATTCTCCACCATAATTTCTCTAGCATGTCTTCTCCCTCTTTACTATTTTCACCATTAAAATGGAGGAAAGAAAATAACAAAAGAGCAAGAACACCAGTTGAAACATCTCTTTTTTCTCTTTGCTAACTTCTCACAAGACCCAAAAACCTAAATTGCAATTAACATATACTAAAATAATTCCTTAATAGACTAATGATCATGTATCATAGTTTAATGAGTTACAAAGTTTGCTCAACACAAACTCAGTAGCAGACATAAGCACTTGTCCAAATAAGACAAAGGGCTACATCATTAAAGAACCTAGGCAATTAATTGCTTTTAAAAAAAAACTAAACTGATCAACGACAACGACGGAGTGACAGAGGTGGTTCCTCTTTCAAGTATTGCAACACCAAGATTTTGGAATTGAGCCAGTGATCTGATTATTTTTGGTTAATCCAATATTTTCCACAGCAGTCTCTTGTTTTAACTCCGCTTATGTGTAAGCATGCTCATATTTTCAGTTGCAAATCCTAATGAAGTATAGAGATTACAGTAGGCTGACAATCAATATAAAAATTATTAATTCATGATGAATACTCATAGTACACACTTCTACAAGTTATAATGTTTTTATTCAAAGTAATATACCATATCATTATTTCATTTGTTCATTCGACATCTCAACAACGACTGAGTTACACTCATTGTATTGCATATACACGCGTTCATGGACATATTTGTGGCAAATAGAATGCTTAAAAAATCACTACTAAAGCAAAAATGGTCTAAATAAAAATCGTGTCAAGTTTAAAGGGCTGTATAAATTTTCAACCATTGTTTTTTGTTTTGTTTTTGGAAAAAGGTGAAAGTGGTAACTGATGATTGAGATTTGAGTGAAGAAAAAAAGAAAAAGAATGTCATAGGCGTGGACAAAGAGTAAGCACACAATTGGCAGAAGTTTGATAGTGGTTCGTGGCCTTAAAACTTACCAAGAGAACAATATAAACGCACATGCTTTTCTTTGGTTAAAGTCATTAGTGCTTTTCCATGTCACTCTTTCCTTCATTTTAGTCCTATGACTCTACCCATCATTTGATGCAAGCCAGCTGAGCTGAGTCACGGCTGTGGTCACCAGACATCAACACGTGACCAATAGCGGACTCAAGAATTTTATTAAGGGGTATTAAAATATATACGCTTAAAAATACGAAAAAAATTAAAAAAACTCAACAATACCTTTTATACAGTACAATTTTTCCGCGAAGAGATACCCTCCGCATAGGGTAGGTCCGCCTACACGAGCATGTACGATATGGTGGTTTTTGGGTATTCATACTTTCATATCAGTATTGTTGTACTGGGCAAGATATATAGTATTATATTTATGTGCCAATTGCCATTGCTTGTCTGCCCATATGCATTCACTTAATGGCTGATGACAGTCAACTATACAAGATATTTTTGAAATATCTAAAAATTACTCCCTCCGTCCCAATTTATGTGGCACCATTTGACCGGGCACGGAGTTTAAGAAAATAGAGGTTGACCTTGTTAAGTGTCAATTTTACCCTTGAAAAAGTAAGAGAGAGAAGATTTGAGTAATAAAAAAGTTGTTGGTAGGTTTAAAAGTATGTAGGGCCCAACAAAGGTAAAATAGAGATAATGCATTAAATAGTTGTCCAATAAGAAAATGTGTCACTTATTTTGGGACAAACAAAAAAGGAAATGGTGCCACATAAATTGAGACGAAGGGAGTAATATAGTATTTTCTATGGTACCAAATCTCAAAGATATTTATTTTACTTTTTAAATAACGTTCATTTTTTATTTCTATAGTTGGAAAAAAATGAATAGGAAAAGACCATAGATTATGTCAGGTAAATTCTAATTATAAAGTCATAAAATATCTTTAAAATATACTCCATAAGCTAGGATATATCACATATGTAACGCATCACAGAAACTGGAGAGGAGCCGCATTGGAGAAAAAAATTTATATTTTTATGCATATTTATCAACAATTTCCGCCAATTGGATAGAGATATTTCTCCCAATTGAAAATAAAATACTAACGATATGTATGCTGATGAGGCAGCTTGGAAAAGCAGGCGAAAAAATCAAAGAAAACTCAGCTGGAGCTTCCAAGCCTGGACCACTGCTCTCTCTCTCTCATTTGTTCACTATATTTTCAGTTCTGATCCTCCACACCACATCAAATTATTATAGTACTTACAGTCCGTTTGGGTGAGCTTAAAAATGACTTATAAGCTTATAAGCCTATTAATATATATTTGGTAACATCAAAATTTTTGAACTTATAAGCCATAAGTTGCTTAAAAGCCACTTTTTGCTGAAAAAGTGGTTTTTAAGTCACTTTTTGATTTATAAGCCACTTATAATAAACTGTTTTTAAGCCCACCCAAACAGGCTCTTAATACTCATTCCGTTTAAAAAAGGATAAACATATATTTTTTAGTTCGTTTAAGAAAGAATAATATTTTTTAAATTTAAAAATAAATTTTCACTTTTACTCTTAATGAAATGATTTGTATCCATACAAACATCTATGAATTATTTTAAACCATAAATTTCAAAACTCTTCCATTTTTTATTAAAATCCGTGCAAAGTCAAATGAGTTCGTCAAATTAAGGGATTATTAGTAGTACCATTGCTATATATAGCTGTTTTCATGTGTCTTAACATTTTACTACCCATACACAACACAACAACTCTCTCTCTCATATACACAACTGAAGAGTCATCAACTTCTCTTGCAGCTGAGCTCTTAAGTTTCCTTCAGTTTCAACCTTACTGCCTTGCAACTTCTTCAACAAGACATAATCAGAGGTGATGAGTTCATTTACTTCTTGTCAAACTACCAACTAAGGAGTAATTAATTTTCTGTCCCTGCATGTAACATGTTCATTTGTGTACTTAAGGTTTCTATCTTTCATTTCTTGGTCTCTATTCTTTTGCTACTATAGTAGTACTAAAAGTACCAGAATTCACTGGGTAAGTTTTTCTATGTTGAAAATACTTAGACTAACTTTGAGGTGTTACAACAACTACAACGACACTTTAATTCCAAGAAAGTCGGGGTCAGCTATATGAATACTCATTATTATTGTTACTTCATTTAAGGTCGTCTCAAGGGACGGACCTAAGTTCATTGTAGAGGTATCAATTCTTCGTTGAAAAGTTAATTATTTTTATATGAATATATACTAGTTTTGAATCTCTTTAGTAACAAAAGATTCTCTAGCCCTAGTGGTGAAGAGCTATCAAACTTATAGCTGAGGTTTTTCGTTTGAGTCCCATGTACAACAATTACATTTTCTGAAACCCCTCGACAAAAATTCTGTGTCCGCCACTTGTTTCAATCCATTGATGATTCTCATCACTAGGGGTGCCGATGTAACACGTGGCTAAGATGAACATGTCCAAACATACTCTGTATTGCAAAATATTCATCCTAAATTGACAAATTTTACACTGGTTGTCAAGTACCCTCCTCCTTTATTCGAGCTTGGAACTGTTGATGTGAGTGAAACTCACACAGGCGGAGTTAATAAGTTTGCTGAAATAGTTAAGGTGCCATTCTTCTTGGAAATGAGGGTGGAGAGTATATATTTTGAGTCTTAATTGGTAATGATGTGCATTTTGCACTTATTTGCATTTTTGAAATGTTGTATGTGATAGGTGCCGTGAAATTTTCTATTTGTTGTTTATATACTTTCTCTGTCTCAATTTATGTGAAGTAGTTTGATTGGGCACGAAGTTTAAAATATAAGAAAGACTTTTGAAATTTTATCGCTTGAAACAAATCATAGAAATTTGTGTGATTGAGAATCATTCATAAAGTTGAATTGTTACTAAATATAGAAATGTGTCATTTTTTTTGGACAGATAAAAAAGGAAAGTTTGTCACATAAATTGGGACGGAGGGAGTATGTGCTATCTCTGAATATGAGGTTACATTTGATCTTCATTATATGCTCTCCTATGTGTAATTTGCTTATATGTTTTGCTTTATGTTGGTCATCTCAATTCTTTGTACCTGGAACATGGGTGGATACAAGAAAGAGGCAGTAGGTGGGGGTCCTGGCAAAACTTTAAACAGAATGTACTAGTACTTATACTAATCATGCAACTGTCACAAAGGTCTAGTGAGTCTAATGGTATTTTTCACATACTAACTTAGACTCTTGGCACTTGTCTTTGCTTGGAAAAATCCTTTATGTTATAGATGAAGCTAGAAGAGGTTAGTGATGTTAGAATAATCTAATTTAGATCTTTAGTATTGATCTGCGGAATTATGTTGGATCCAATATTTTACTCGTTGCCTTCACCCCGCAAATAACTCCTTTTCTTTCCATTTATCATATAATATGAGGCCAACATGATGGTTCAATCTTTATGATCTGGGCTGCATGTTTGTAATAACTATTATGAGTTCAACAATTGGTTGGAGTATTAAGCGTCTTTTCGTTAACCTTGTAGCTGCTTTACAAGTGATCTCAGAAAGAACAGAATGGTTATAGCAGACAAAATGTCCCATCTTCTAATTTGGTGTTGGTCATTGTTGAGTTTCATTCTGTTCTGTTCCCCTAACACATTGGGGAATAGACCAGAGAGAATGCAGCATAGGAAACATCTGTATCTTATAGCGATCCAAATCTCAATATTTTCGGAAACTCTGTGTGCTAAAATCCATTATGTCACCCGTTTCTGAGTGTGTTTTCTGTTCCATAACTTACTCGAATTGCTCATTTGCTCTTTAGTATCCCATCCTATTTTTTTATATCTTCCTTTTCACTCAACCAGGTGAAGTAATCAACATGGTAATCTTTTCTTTTAGAAGGACAGAAAAAGATTACCATGTACATTATCCCATTATGTGATTGCCATCTGAAGAAGGGCTATTTTGATTCTCTTTTCCAGGTAAAGGAACTGATTCCGATGTATGCCTAAAGATACTAAGCCGTACCACTCAATTGTTGAATTGAAGACCATGTCCAACCTTTTCAAGTCAACCAAAAGATTTAAAGAATCTGAAACTCAAGCTTCTGAAGATGTTAATAAGAGCCTGAGAACAAGTTTGAAACACATCGCAGATGAAACATCACTAAGTGATCATGACAGTCAATCTCTACCTTTTGGTAATAATCAGCAAAAATTGAAGCTTCAACTTCTGGATAGTTCCGTAGCTAGTGCAGGAGGAGAGAATTTTGAAGACGGTAAGCCTTCTGAAGTAAGGTTAAAGAAGGAATATTCCACTGAAACTGAAACTATGGAAATTCATGTGTTTCAGGGAAAGAATCAGCCTTGTGGTATGTACTTTCCTGAACTATGTCTTGAACGTCTTGATTAAAGTACTTCAGTAAATTGGTGCGAAAATCTTCTTTAGAATTTGAGGTCACGGGCTTGAATAATCCAACTAATCAAGTGAAAAAAGAAAGATCTTTAAAAGATTTATTCTGGAAGATATAATAGCTTGACAAACATTTACTAGCATAATGAATGTGCCTTTACTTTTGCAGGTATGACTTCTTCCCCGTTGAAGCAGGTATTCTCACCATCGCTTGAACATCCTAATTTCTTACTTTTCTGGCTGGGTTTCAAGAGCATATCTAGTTCCAACTTCCAAGTCCCACTAAAGGAGGATAGTTGAGGTAGGTTGATGGTCTACTAAGATAATCAAAACATGATATCCTTTCACTTTCCCATCCATAGGAAATCCAGATTCGTCCAATCTACCCGCTAAATACCAAGTATACATGGGAAATGAATTTTAAAAGTTGGACGCAGTTTAATGTAGGATAATTTGAACTACATAACAATTTCAGCATGCTGAGGTGTTCACTCTTATTACTTGTACAATGGGAGAAAACTGGCATAGTAGCTGTATCTTCTTAGTGTAGCCGTGAATGTTACTGCAGTGCCGTACTCTTGGAACTGGAACCATTTCTTTCTCGTTTTTCCTATTGAGTCTACATTCTAATTGCAAATTTCAGGATTAAGAGCTCAAGCAAAAAGTTCATTCCAATTTTGACCATCTTGTATCTTGCAGGTGAGTGAATTGGACCAAAATGCACCTACTCATCTTGCACCTGACTGTCCCAGGAAAGAAGTTCGACATAAGAACCTTAACACCAAAGTACCTGATATAAACTTGCAGCCTCCTGCTGAGACTGATATTTCGGAGCCAACTACTTCCAGAACTCAAAGTTTGGATTTGAGATCACTCCCTGGCCATAATGAGCAGCCAAGTTCATCGAAAGCTAATCTCTACCCTGATGTGTTGTTGCTTGAACAGGAGATGGATAGCAGATGGGTCAAGCGCCTCAAATTGAATGCTTCCGGCTCATTTTCTGCTGGAACAAAGAGCTCTAACCTTTCAAGTAAGTCGTCTCATGAGAAAGCAAACAAGTTCCTCAGCAACCTTACTAAAGTTACCATAACTGACTCAGCACTCAGATGTGGTAAACTTCACAGTGAAGAATTGATGGCTCATGATAGAACTTCAGCCTTAACAAGGAACTCTGCCTTTTCTTTTATAAACGATATGAAGAAAAATCAAGAGTTATTGACTTCACAGTTTTGGATTCGAAGGTTGCTTCATAATAGGGCTGCCGCTGCACAAAAGAGGCCTCAACTGGTGGTACTTTGTGAGCCTCGAGGATCAAAGATTGAACTTGATGAGCTCCAGAAAAAGAAGTTCCCAAGCGTTGCTGCCATGGCCCTCATGGCGAAGGCAGTGACCGGTCTTCAACCACGTGGATTCCAAAAAAGAGGCCCCTATGTAGTTTGGAACACAGGAACTTCTGAAACTACATAGCGGCAAGAGTTACTGTCCTTCAGGTTAGTCCACCAGATTCATGCTGATGGCCTTGTTGGTCAGGATGTGAATGATGAGAAGAGCAGTGCTCTGGCTTAATAAGTGATCATCCAATCAAATGCATTTTGGAGCTCTGTCTTAATAAGTGATCATGCAATCTAATGCATTTTGGAGCTTACTGTTGACTGGTTGGTGCTAGTAAGTACATAGCTTGTTTTAGATTTGCCTTCTTGTGTTTGCTTAGATAGGACTATCTTTGTATTTAATCAGTATGATGAGAACACCGGACACCTTGTTTCTTGAACAGGCCGTTCAGCTGGCTGCTTTCATTAGTGTGTACGAGGAATCTAGATACTGCAGCAATTACATGCTAAAGCAGGTTGGTATCTGCATTTTGGCTAGTAGGCTATGTGATCACCGTGCTATGTTCGTCGTAGTAGCTGAAACTTATTAGTTCATTGGACAGTTGAATCATGCCAGATTTGTTCTGTTGAAGACACTGAGTGACTGCCTGCTCCTCTGTACAGCTGGTAGAAGGTTTCCGTTGACTGATAATTTAGTGTGATCATCTGTATGCTGTGTTTGATTATTGCAAAATATAGTTAAGTTTGTAATTGTTCTTGCCCTTTTCATGGCATGCATCATTTTCATTATCAGACTTATGGAGAATAGGTGCACAATAAGAGGTACATAATAAGATTACATTTCTGATTATCCTTGTCAATAGTCACCACTATTCTTCAAAAATGGAACACCTATTAGAATTGTCTTGCATATATTTGACTCTTCGAAAACATGAAACAAGGCATAAAAGGTGAAGGCCTCATGTTTTAGAGTGTACCACTAACTCAAATAAAATTTTATAATACATCCACACCCTATTTTCCTCGTATTGCAACATTGTGGCAATAAAAAGAAAATGTTGTCCAAGTAAATTATTGTCTATATTTTATTCGAATAAACGAGTAGATAACACATACAATACATTCTCGTACATAATTAATCACGCAGTATTTAAAAAATAAATACACGCTTCTACATGATACTTTGCTTAATAGTTTCCAAATAGTTCTCTATATCGTCACAGAGCTTATGAGGATCTGGAATCAAATCTGAATCAACTGCCATTACAATGGCCATTTTATTACAATAACTTTGAAAATGGATTGTCAATGCCTGCCAAAAAAATTCCAATAAATATTAGCACCAAAAAAAAAAAAAAAAAAACCCCGCAGTAACATGAGCTGAATTAAGAAGGAAGGGGTATCTCGTTTAGGTTTGTTAATTAAAGATATGAATTATCATATTCTCTTTGTCCAGTTACCAATTAGAGTCTAACCATGTCAAATTAAATGCTTTTATCACGATAATCATGATCAGAATGAATAAAACATTACTCTTTGCCACAAGAAATTACTAATTTATATAATCTGAACTTATGTGGGTCAAATTAATCAAATTTTTCATAGGTTAATTCAGACATTAACTACTCATTTCTTGGTGACAAGTTAGTATTTTACCAACTTTCATATGTTATTTACTATAGTTTTCTGTTGTTAATGAATAAAATGTTGCACTTATATTAGTTTTATTGCATTTCGTAAGTTTTATATATTAGAGAAAAGATTTGGAGAAAAACAAGTAAGAAAAGAACCAATTTGAAGATTGAAGGAAAAGGAATAGGTCATTCCCTAAAGTTTTACTGTCATCTGGGACATTCTACGCAAAGTTGGAATGTCTAAAACTCTAAAATGCAGAAAAGGCTATATAGTCAGTTTCGGGCAAACACATGGCTACTTCATAAAAATTTGTGCTAAGAGCTACTCCTATTTTGTCCAATCACTGGTAATTATTTGAGTATAAATAGCTAACTTAGGGCATTTTAGCTTGTTTTGTGCTATTCTCTCGAGTTTTGGAGTAATCATCAATCAAGCCTCGGTTATCTGAGTAATCTTTATTACCTTGATTTGTAACTTCATATACTTGGCTAGTTGGTGTTTTCTTAATATTATGAAGATATTTAATTAGTTGATAGAATTGTAGAGCTATGATTTGTAATTTTGGACTTTTGAGTTACTTTACTCCATTTATTATTGAATAGGGCATTGCTATTTAACTACTATTTGCTTTAATTCTTAAGAATCAATAAACATTAGTTCTTGGCAAGAACTTCTTGCCCTTAGATACCAAAACTAAATCAAAAGAGTTGATTTGGGATTGGATAAGTAGTTAACAAGAAACTTGAAGTAGTTGTACAAGCATACCTTCAGCTAACTAGTTTGAACATCAAGGGTGATAACTTTACTTGGACACATTATCAATTAGACTTATGGCAACTAACTTAGCACCGAATTGAAAGGGTTAGTGTGAGTTAGGCTAATTAGTCAATAAAACAGGGGTAATTAGGTAAATTACCTCGAGTGTCATAGTATGCACTATGCACCTAAGGATTAATTGATGATTGGAATTTGTTAAACACAATTTATTAACATTGGTTTAGTTTTCAATCCATATGCTCTACTATATTGTTTTCCTTCAAATGAGAGGCCATTAATCACTTCTACTTACCTTTTAGTTTGTAGATTTTAGTACTTTTCTCAAGTTATAATCCTCGTTTGCTAAGTTCAATAGGTTTAATTTCTACACTATCTTTATTGTATCACATTGTTCCTCATGAGTTCGGCTCAGACTTCCAATCAAGTATTATATTTGCAACGACTATTTCATTCTTTGGAAAGATATATTGAGCGTTGTCATTTGGCAAAGACTTCATACATTTAGAAGCTTAAATCAAAATATGTTTACAAATTTCTAATTTACTATATTATCAACTTTTTATAGTAATAAAATCACGTCAAGTCTTTTTACCTTTATATAATATTAATTGGTTTTAAGGACAGAGTGATATAAAGAAAGGGAAAAAAAAAAGTTTCATAAAATTATGAAGTTTTTAATGGAGAATACTTACGTGAGGTAATCCATAAATGGTAGGTGCTATGTAAGCTAAACGATGCTCAAACATGCTGATCTCTTCTGTTGGACCAGGAACATTTGAAAAGAGCATTGAAGTGTTGATGAAAGCTTTGTATATGATAGCACTGGCAAACTGATACAAATTCACATAAATAAGCCTACAATCCCGAGTGAACCATTTTACACTTTCTGCGGAAATAATCACAACTGAAAATAATGCCTTTTGACAGATGCATGTTTAGTCGGAGATCAGTGGCGGGGTCATCTATATATCTAAACTGATATCCTTCGTCGAAAAATTATACTGTTTTAATATGTAAATTTTTTTATATGAATATGATATATGCTGAATTCCCTTAATTTTATTGTGTGTTTACATTTTTTTAATACTCCCTTGTTAGTGAAAAATTTGGTTCCCACGTGTTGTCAGGTCATGCAATGTTGCACTAAGTTTAATAAAGGGAATTTTTGAACTCCGGCTGGAATTACTGATCGTCGGTGGTTGTCATACTAATGAAGCAACCCGAGAAGTAGAAGAGCAGTATGAAAAGTCGGTTTATCTATCTGAGCCTTTTACTGTATTTGGTTGTATAAAAGAGTAGTTGTCCTCTTATAGGACTCTATTAGGTAACTTATCTTTTTATCTGGATAGACTTTAAGAGCACCCATTAATAAAATCACACAATCAAAGGTAGCATTAGAATTTTAATGTTAATATGTTTTCAAGTATCTTAGGGTTGTCTTCTTCTTCTTCATTTTTTTTATTATTCAGAACTAACTAAGAAAGATTAAGAAGTAGTGTAAACTAAAGAAAGTAGAAGAATTTTACCTTCATTCCAAATAACTTGGGTAGAGTCGACATAATGAAGTAGGTGCAACGAGATTCAAGAGATAACTTCTTACTATTCATTCTTGATTTAGCTATGCGAACATGGTCTATTGGATCACTCAATAAATCAACAGTGAAAGGTAGGAGTGCAAAACCAATCGAGTTCCCCAATTTGACCTTTGATTTTTGCTCCATCGCTGAAATCTTTTCATAATTATAGTGTTACCGAAAATAAGAAGAAACAGAAAGAATAGTTAGCAAGTAAAATATTAGATTGAAGGTAAGATAAAAATTAAGAAGTACTAAGATCCTTTCTATAATTGATGGGTTCGGATAATCATCAAAAAGAAATAGTTGCTACATATGGTTGTCCATTATTTATTTCAAATGTTCTATAGCAAGAAATTTTAAATTTATGAATAGTTGTCCTATTATTTATTTCGTATAAATACAGTGTTTTTATTCTTTTTACCTTGGTATTTTGAGAAAACATCATTGATATTCGCAAGCGGATATTATTTGGCAAATGTTTTTTCTGCTCCAATGCTTTTCCCTCATTTTTGTTGCTGCCTGCTACAATAAAATATTCAGTACAATTTTCAACATAAGTTGTATGAAAAACCTTAATTATATACTCCTTTCGTCTTATTTTATGTGACACCATTTGACTGGGCATGAAATTTAAGAAATAAAGCTTGATCTTAGAAAATTTCAAATTTATCTTTGAAATAGTAAGAAAGAAAAAATTAGAGTAATTAAAAAGTTGTTGGTAGTTTTTAAAATAATAAATAAGGCCCAACAAAGATAAAGTAGATATAATACATTAAATAGTTGTCAAATAAGGAAGTGTGACATTTTTTTCGAAATAAACTAAAAAGAAAATGATGTCACATAAATTGAGACGGAGAGAGTACATAAAATAACAAATTTGAGCGATAAATGAAAATTGATAACTTACCATATCTTCTGTTGAGATAATGTGAGAGGCCACCTTGTGTGACGCCCAATACGACATCATTGACGGTCTAAATGCAAAGAGTATTTATGTTATATATAGCGACGCCCAATATTATTAATGTAACTTAACTTGTTATAGCAAGTATTTAATTATTTGTAATTATATTTATTATTACCTGATGGTATCTAATTATTCTTATAAGCTGTGCGTGTAAAAAAAGTAAATGAATCTCGCTAGGAAACATTAAATTTATCTGCAGTTGGTGTTACACCAATTGGCTAATACTAATACTATGTCTTAGTACTGTACATATATTTTTAAGTATTTATAACAAGAAGAAACTGTAGTCTTACCATATTAAGCTCAGCCTTCACCATTTTTATATCGTCAAGACTAATAATTTTGTGGACAAAACGCTTAGGAGTCAATTCAACCCCAGCTGCTCCTTTGATTGGAGTGTTTGTATCCTTCATAAATGAAATGGTGGCCAAAAAGGTAACCATATCCACCAATGTGTTGAAAGATTAACATGAAGAAATACCACATAGTGAACACTAGCCATTTCATGAGTCTTAATATATTAGAAGAAATATTCTTTCTCATCATGACTTCTTTGTTAATATTCTTCCTGCTGATTGGTAATGAAGGCAAAGCTTCAGGATTAGAGGTCTGAAAAGAGCTAGCTAGAAGAAGGGAGATGAGAGACAAGCCATCACCCATGGAATGATGAACTCTGAAAAGTACTATGGAATTTGCATAGCAAGTCTTGACATTGAGAATATGCAATTCCCAGAGGGGCTTGGTTAGGTCCATGGATTTCACACTCAAATTTGACATGTAATTTTCAAGAAATTCATCTGTTGAGCACTCCATCTTTGGGTCGAAATCCACATTGATAATATGATTCTCTATGTCCACCTTTGTCTCAATCCACTTTCGGTTTCCAACCTTTTTTTGAAAATTCCAGGAAGACTAATTAATATCATCAACAAGAAATACTTAGAATTGGCTGAATAATTAAGTAATTAAGAATTGTTTTACACGTATATTCTCGAGTACTTTGGATGAAATATGTCGTACTTGTCCTCATAAAAGAAAGAGGTGCCAGTGAATTAGAGTTGGCAGCCATTTAAGTGGCAACTATAAACAAACCTTGATTTTATGTGGTAAAAAAATGACATACAATGATCCCAATATATAATATAACATAACTTGAAAAATCAAATTTAAATATATTTTTGTTGTTAAGTGAAGTGTAGTCATATTAAAAATACTTATTATAAAATTAGTTTTACTGGACGTATATATGTAAGTGTAATTAAGTGCATGACAAGTTACCTTTTAGTAAGTGACAAAAAGGAAAAAGCATGATAATAATCCTCACCAGGACACTACGAAAACGAGAATGATTCATTATGCAACCTTGTGTCCAGTTTTTTAAGTTGTCAATATTGATCTCTGTCTTAAACCCTAAAATAGTTAAGATACAACAGTTCAAGCCATCTGCATGAAATAACCCGTCTCCTGGACTTAATGGCTCTTCCTCCATCACCTTTTGGTAAGAAGTATTATTCAGTATCTCCATATATATGATACTCTTAGAAGTCTCAAGGCTATACTTTTCTTAATAATCTCTCTTTTTTGGTGCAAGACAGGATACATGGGGCATCCCTTTATATAACCCTGGATATTAAATATATTGGTTAGGGGTTGTTATCATTGATTGGTAGAGATAGAAGCCAGAATTTAATCTTAATTGGTTTAAAGATATGAGTTCGTCTTTAAAAGATATACGGGTACAAAGCGAAGTATTATTTATAATAATTTTCAAAAGTTTTTCTTAAATATTTATGGTACACATAAAATATTATAAACTTTCTAAATACATCTGATACTGACGCCAGTGGCGGATTAGTGACTCAATTTTAACTAGTTCATCTTGAAAAATGGATTCAAAACCTGATATCTATGCGCTTTTGTATATTCATTTTTACGAAACATGATGAGTTCAGTTGAAACTCAACTCAAATAAAAATTATTAATTCGGTTCGAGTACTTTGCATTTTTCACCCTTTATGTATGTGCCACTTTTTAATTAGCGCCCGTATCCTTTATCATTTGCGCTTCTCCCACCCTATTCATGTTTTTAGCGAAACCAAGAAAATGTTTAATTCATATTGAAAACAAATTAAGAATTCTTTTATTTATCATTTCAAAATGCTCAACATATGGATGCTTGGGGTCAGCAGCCATACAAAACACCTCTGGATTAGAAAGAGTATCCAATTTGTTGTTTTGATTGACTGATTAAACATAGTGCTAATTCACAAAGAAAGGTTTTGGAAGTGTAATGCATAAACGTTTTTCTTTCATGAAATAAACGTTTTTCTTTCCACGGAATAAGAATTCACATTGACTGGGATTGTCATAATATAGGCGGGGTAAATGACAAAACTATGACACTTAAGGCAATGGTTTGCCTAATTGACTCCACTAAAAGTGGTTTAGCAAGAATGGCCTTCTTTAAGTTAAATGAATCTTTTTGAACTAAATTACCCCTGAACAAATCATATAAAGACAGGATATAAACCAGACCTTGCCTCCATTAACTCTGCAACTTATTTCCAGACATTCGTCCCTTTACTCTTCCAACTGATTAACCTAAGAACTCAAATTTTCAGAAAAAAGAAGATTCAAAGGTAAGTTTCTTCAATATTTCATTAATTTTACGTAGTTTTTAAATTAAATTTTGCATAATTCCATCATAAATTCGTAGAATTTGTTTAGTTTTTATATAATCACAGATTAGCTAATGCGATTTGTGAATTTTGATGATAATGATTGAAAACTACTGCTAGATAACCAGCAATTAACGTCACATTGATTTTCAGTTGCTGCAAAAAAAATTTATATTACTTTGAATCTGTATTTGCTGCAGAATTTACGAATAGAAATTGCGATTACTCTTATTTAGTCGCAACTGCATTGCTTTGCCTAATTTAACTTGAAATAACTTGTAGATGATGTATGTTAATTGGTGCTAACAGAAAAAGCTTTTTAAGATCTGTTGCAATGTAATTTATTTGTAATGCACTCGCTGCCTTGTGGGCAACACTTGCAGTTGTACTGCAAACAATTGCTTGTAGATATTCTCTACATGTGTTGCCTAATATGCAGCACTTTTAATTGCATGGAGTGGTGCCTTGTAAGTGTTGCCCACAAGGCTACACTTGGAGGTTCGATTAAAAACTCTACATGTACATGTGCTGCCTAATAAGCAGCAGTTTTGAATACATAGTAGGTGTCTTTTCAAGTGTTGCCTTGTGGGCAGCACTTGGAGGTTTGGTGCAAAACAACATGTAGAAGAATCTCTATATGTGATGCCCAATATGCAGCACTTTAGTTGTGCTGCAAAATCTTTACATGCACCTGATATAACTTGTGTAGGGGAATTTTCCTACAAGCTGTGGCCGAAGGCCAACACTTTAATTAAAAAAGTGTAAACAAATTCTACAACTTGTTGCTAGTCGACCTCCACCGCTTATGCATAATACTTAACAAAAGAAAACTGATGTTTGCTTTATCTTGTTAATCTATTAACCAAACTCTAAACTCATATTTCCATTTCATTGCGTGCAGCATTTGAGTAGCAACAAATTGCATCTACATTTCTTACAACGGAATATAGAGCGCTATTTTAAACGCAGCAAGTCGCGATGACAAAATGAAAAATTAGATGCAGAATTTGAAGTTCGAATCACAATGTCCATAAAAGTACTCAAGCAAAACAGAGAGATGATGCTTACGCGACGTGTAAATGACGATGACGGACCTATCATTGACGAATCTACTCCATTGGCTTCACCAAATTAGTGTTATTTTGTCATGTCATTATATATATATATATTTTTTTTTTAAAAAAAAAGATATTGTGAAGCACATTTTAAAGAACAATTTGTTTGCCTTTGTCTTATTGTATTTTGATTCAATATGTCTTGGCTTCGTTTCTTTCTTAACCCCTTTATCATTGTGCTTGTCTGCTAGTGTTGGTAAATAGGCAACAGTTGTCCGCCAACCCTTATCAATTTCTCACAGGCAATTGCTTTGAGTTGCTACCCAGGCAACACTTGGCCTCCCCTGCTCACCAAATTCCTTTGCCAATTCCAGTAAGATGCTTCCTAGGCAACCCTTGGCCTCCACCCCCTCACCAAATTCTCAAAGCCAATACCCTTGAAATGCTTCCTAGGCAACAGTTGACCCCCACCACTTACCAAATTCCCTCAGTCGCCAATTCTCTCGAAATGCTGCCTAGACAGCACTTGACCTTCACCCGGCATCAAATTCCCTAAGCCAATTGTCTTGAGTTGTTGCCCTTATATAATAAGAATAAAATATACAAACAAACATTAATAACACAAGCAAGGCATTCAATATGTCTTAGCTTCATTAATCCATTAGCTCTCATATACCATTGTGTTTAATTTTAAGTGTTAACAAATAGGCAACAGTTGTCCGCAAAGCCTTACCAAAACCTCACAACCAATTGCCTCAAGTGGATGCCTGACAGGCAGCACTTGGCCTATACCCCTTACAAATCAGATCCCTTAACATGCAGCACTTGGCTCAACCCTTACCCAAATTCCTAAAGCTAATACAGTTGAAATGATGCTACCTAGGCAGCACTTCACCCCTACCCCTCACCAAATTCCACAATCCACTTGCATTGAGTTACTTCCCCAATAACATCATAAGCTTATAAAATATAAACAAATATTAAAAAACAAGCCACGATGCACATAAAATACTTACAGGAAAATGTACATTCGGCACTAAATACAATCAAACTCTACAAATTCCAAGAAGTTAACATTGCTAAAACTGTAAACATCCGTTATACACAAACGATTCAGTCGCATCAGCTAAAAAACAAGCATTCACATTAAAAACTCAGTCATTTTCATTACTTTTATACAATGGGAAAGACTTTCCAAGTACTCCTTCATAAAAAAAAATAGAATTATGCTCATGGTAATCATCGTCTATCTTCTCAGGACGAGTATCATATCCACCATTTTGACTTGGACCTTGCATGACTCTACAGATTAGCAGCCCAATCAAAACGATAATCTTTCAACTGCGTACACTTCATCTTGGAAACATATTTGTCATGCATTATTGAGTCAGCACACTTAAGCACATAACACCATAATCATACCTGCACAAAATTTAACGAAAGGCTGAATGCAAAAATATAGTACAAAACATATAAAAAATCAAATCAACAAATGCCATCTCACACCATAAATAACTCAATCTTAATAGGCAACAAATTTCTCTGTACAATCAACAAATGCAATGTCAACATCACAAAAAGAAAGAAAAAAAAAAGATAATACCTATTACTAAATATTAAGCAAAGCACAGCCTAACAGACAATACTTTCCCTACAAACAGAATATATGCTTAAATGTTATGTCAACTCTTGCCATGTGGGCAACAACTTCTACAATAATAGGAAAAAAATGCAACAACTAACAGAACTTATGCTTGAATGTACTCTCAGTTGTTGCCTTGTGGGCAACAGTTTCTACATCAAAAAGAAAACAAAATGCAACACAACACTTTGCTAAAAATTTACATCAACTACATAATTAATATAACTTCATATAACATATTCAACAATATTAAACAAACATCACCGATTAACAACAAAATTTAACGACTCAAGGAAGCAAAAATTACAAAAAAACAACCTGACAGGCAGCACTTTCCATACAAAACATAACGCATGCTTGGTGTTATGATTTCAACCGTTGCCTTGTGGGCAACAGTTTCTACAGAAAAGAAAAACACAATAACCAATGGAACTTATTCTTGAATCTTATGTCAATTGTTGTCCTATGAGCAACACTATCTACAGTAAAAGAAAAACAATGTACAACATCAGCACTTTACTAAAAAATAAATTAACTACCTAATTAATACAATTTATGTCAACTGTTGCCCTGTGAGAAACAATTTCTACAGTAAAAGGAAATCAAAGCGCAATGACAATACTTTGCTAAATACATTAACTACCTAATTAAAATAATTTCATATTACAAATTAAATAAATACTACCGATTAAAATTAAAATTTAAACATTGACGGAACCAAAAATTGAATTAATAATGATAACATCAACAAAGGGAAAATTAAATTTGCAGAACACTAAACAAAAAAAAAAGATAGGAGAAGGAAACTAACCAAGGCGTAGAACCCTAATTCACAAGAGGGGGGAGGGAAGGGAGACGGAGAGAGAGAGAGAGAGAGAGAGAGAGAGAGAGAGAGAGAGAGAGAGAGAGCATAAAAAATGAGCAGCTTTGAAAATTAGAAATTAGGGCTAATATTAGACATGGGTAAAATAGTCTTTTCATACCTTTTAAAATAGGTAGGAGGCCATTTTGCTAAAACATTTCTTAGTGGGGACAAAAGAACATAACCAGGGATAATGAGGTACATGTGATGAAATTATTTGAATATAGGTGCCAGTACTGAACATTAATACTATATGGGCCACGGGGTACGTAACTGTATGGGCCTAAACCAGTTTTAGGATTACAAATCGAATTTGGGTTTGAATATAAGCAAAACTTCGTATCAAAGCTAAATAAATGCGCGAAATAGATATAAATGCGAAAGAATAACTTGATTTCAATATATAATAGTGAGTACAAATTTGGGCAGAGTTTCCGTATGTATTTCTGGATGCCCGTTATACAAAATGAAATACTATTTATAGGCCTAAGAACCTTGCCCGCGTTCTCCACTATCAGTTATGCTTTGGCCCATGATCTTGGCATTAATGGAAGGAGTTAGTGGGCTGACGTAGTGGGCTGCAAAACCGCTGGAACCGAGGCGCATATATGTGACCTCGATGAGGAGGCCTTGCTGTTCGCTCGAGGTAGACATCACCGAAGCTCAGCTTACGGCTCGCCTTCGGTGACGACCTCGACGTGTGACTTCAGTGACCCACTTATTTGCTTCGGTCTTTGGCTTGTTGTTACGTGCTCGGTCGCTGTCAACTTGCATGACCGAGGCGAATCATCGCGAGCCGATTTTTACCCAATACAGATAGTCCCCCCACTCTTCGGTTACTTACCGAAGTTACCGAGGAGTGGAGTGAAATTCAGCGGGAAGGCGACATGGCTTGATCTTATCCAAGCATTTCAAATTTTGTCAACGGTTCGCGTCTCTTCAGGTCACTTCTTGTTGACACGTGTCATCCACCCGTTGGGTTTTCAAACGGTCACGCCGTATTTTTTGTTTCTCCCAACGTTACAATGATGATGCCCTTCCACCTGGCTCTTCCATACCTATAAGTACTTCCCTACCAAACTCTTCTTCTTACTTTCATATTTGCAATCAACAGTGCTAAGAGAGAAGAAATTAAAAACTTCCATACTTTCTTCGATAGATTCCCATCTTCGCAAGAACTTCTAGATTCTAAGCTCCAATCATGTCTGCTACTCACTCAAGGCAAGATTCAAGCGACTCCGGTGAGAGGGCAAGGATTGCACAGTACGCTGCCATTATTTCCAGTGGTGATTTTATCACCACCGTGCCGGCGCTACAAGTGATAGAGGCGGAAGGAGGCGGAGAAGTAACTTCTGGCGCTGGTGGTTCTAGGCGTCGAAAGGAGGGAGCTCGGCGTGACGTCGCTGCCGGAGGCGAGGACGTCAGCCTAGAGGAAGGTGGTGACGTCGAGGGTGATGACGTCATAGAGGCGGCTGGTACTGATGATGTCACACATAGAGACGAGGATGTCGAGGGCGACGACGCCGTGGATGAGTGTGAAAAGGAAAACGTCACCGAGGTGGGATCTTCGGGCCCGGTGATTCCCCTCGAGCAAGAGCTCGAGCCTCACCAAATAATCCCTTCTCATTTTGACAACGGCAAGGATCTCAAGCTACAGGTTCAATCAGCTGATCAAGAAGAGAATAATAGAAACATACCAGTAAACACGACACCAACCCGCATAACACAAGCCCAAATCGAGCGGGTTCGGAGGGAGTGTGAATTTGGGCCCGAGGTGAAAGTGGTCATTCCTGACCCGACAAGCAGAGTTTGCCATCATATTGAAGGGCTTTCTTTCGTCTATACTTACCCTTTCACCCTCGGCTTCCCCCTTCCGGTGCATAGGATCATTGACGATTTCTGTCGAGCCTACAATTTGTGCTTGGCTCAACTAGGCCCCGGCATCTGGAGGATTGTTCAATGCATGGACTGGCTAAGCAAAAAGGCCGGGGTTGATTTTACCCTACAACATCTCATTTCCCTCTATTATCCCTACTTTCACAAGGCCGGGGTTGTGGCTTTGAACAACCGAGGCAAATATGCGCTCCTCCATAAGAGTGAGGATCATGGGGACCGAGGCTGGAGTGATCGCTACGTCCTTTTGGAGACTAGTGTTCTGTCCGCCGAGCCTGATTTTCCTGAACGGTGGAATAACACACGTAAGTGTCTTTCCCTTTCTTACTTCATCCTTGGTGACTATTCATGCAGGCTAACCCCGTTTCATTGTTATTTCTTAGCCAACAAGGTCGACATCATTCACCCCGAGGGATTGACTGAGTGGGTGAAAGCAATGATCGGGGCTCGTACACGCCCCGAAAGAACGTGGATGAAGATGGTTGCCAACTTCGGTTGGCAATGCAAGCGACATGGTAAGCTCTTTTTGTGGTGTTTTCCCCGATCTGTTGATCCTGGCTTCGTCGGTTTTGTTTTTGCTGATTTCTTTCCCCTTGGTATCAGGTTTCCCAAACCGTTCTGTTAACTCAAAGAAAAATAAGAAGAAGAAGAAGGAAGAAAAGAAGAAAGAGAACGATGGAGAGGAGACCGAGTCAGACGATAATTTGGCTTCGGTGGTGGGTGATTTGAAGGAATTGAAGGCTGCGAAGTCTTCAAAAGTTTCGAAAGGGGCCCCCGGTCAGGGGTCTTCCAAAGGTAATCACTGTTCTTGATCAACTCGTCGGTTGTCATTCCTCTTTGCTTCCTTGCTTCAATTCCTCTTACGTTGCTTTTCGTAGGTGTGAAGAGGAAGAGGGCAGTTTCAAAAAGCCCTCTCGTTCAGTGGCCCCTCATACTGAGGGAGCAACCTCTCATGGGCACGAAGCTATAGCGGAGCCGCGCCGAAGGCTGATCGACGAGGATTTCATCCTCGGTTGGGTCCTTTCGGAAGTTAGATGTGCCCACTTCTTCAAATTTGCTGTCAGGCACCCGAGGGGACATATTGAGCCTAATGCCCCTGCTCGGCCCTGAAGAGGATAAAGTGGTACAACTATATTCCCCAGCCAAGCTATTCACCGTCCTCTCGGCCAAATGCTCTCAGAGTAAGCTTCGATCCTTTAAGTTTACTTCTTTTCTGGGCATGTTTCTCCATACTGACTTTTGACGAATTTTCTCCCAGGGGCTCGTGTTGTCATTGAGAGCCATCGAGCTCGAGACTGCGAGGGCCGAGGAGTTTCAACACATGGCTGGGTCTTGGGACAAGCAGAAGGACAGCTTCAGGGTGCAAATAGCTGGATTAAATGCTGATCTAGCCAAGTCTCAGTCCGATTTACTTGAGGCTAGAACTTCCTCCGAGGCAAGGATTCAAGCTCTTGATGCTGAGTCCCAAGCTGTGCGCTCGAGGTTAGAAGCCGAAGCTACTAGTTTGCGTGCCGAACTGACCCAAGTAAAAGGTGAAACCGTAGAGATGGCCAAACAACATCACGAACAGCTGAAGAAGCATGTGCTTCATATCAAAAAGTTGGAGGGTGAGAACTCCAAACTTTCAGCTAAGGAAGCCGAGATCGAGGCCCTTCGAGACGAAATCACCGATCGTAAAAGTAGGGCTGCGATCAAGGTCAAGAGGGCCAAGCTGTATAAGCGATGGGCCATTATCTAATCTCGGTTGAGGCTGCTAAAGCGGTGCCGCGCCGGCGAGCTTAACTTAGATGAGGAGATTGCAAAAGCCGAGGTGAAGTCGGCAGAGGCTCAAGCTATCATTGATGAACTCCCATCAAGTGAGGCCTCGAGCGGCGATGATGATGAGGAGGATGATGAAGAAGCCGGGGAGGGGGGGGGGGCTCCGAGGATGGAGGTGATTCTCCCGAGGCTTAGATTTCTGATAGCATTTTGTAAGCCTTCGGGCGTTTATGCATAACTTTTTGGACCTTTGGGTCTTTTTGATGTAAATATTCTTAGCCTTCGGGCTCCTTAATGAAATGTCTTTCAAGTTTTCATCTCAAGTGTTGGTTTTTTGAATGTACCGAACATCTCATAATAAATAAATAACTTACTTGCAAGACTTGATTGAATTTAATCGATGCAAACTTAGAACGACGTCTCGTCCTCGAGTCGATGCATTCAAAGTACAGCTTCGGAGTGCAAGATTATAGATTATAGAAACAAATAGACATGGGATCAAAATTATTTCATTGATATCAACGAGCCAGAAATCGGCTATTTACATGGAACCAAGTCGAAACGGACCTTGGGTAAAAAACACAAATTAACAATATGCCACTGACGGGAGAGATTACAATGTACTAAATCTATTCCTCGGGTGTCAGTCCCCGGTTGTCGGATAGATAAGCTTCGGTTGGGAGGCTCGATGTCGACCTCGGTATCAACTCTCGCCTCTCACTCTCCCCCAGTGTTCGGTTGTGAATCTTGATGAAGAACCGAGCACTGAAAATCGTTCGGTTCGCTTCCTAAAAAGGTCAAGCAAAAATGGAATGAGGAGCAAGTTAGTACATTTTGACCGAGGCCATAGGAGCATTGTTAGGCTCGGGGCGGTGGATGAATTTAAAAAGGTTAAAAGAGCATTTACCTCGACTAGAAGTAGTACCGCTTTAAATTAGAAATGTTCCAATTTAGAGGTTCGGGCTCGCCTTGCAGATTCTCAATTTGATAAGACCCTTTCCCAACGACTGCTTTGACTCTGTAGGGTCCTTCCCAATTTGCAACAAGCTTTCCCCCGTTGTCTTCCTTCGTTGACTGATTCGTGGCCTTTAGCACATAGTCGCCAACTTTGAAATCTCTGAGTTTGGCTTTCCTATTTAGGTATGCTTCGATTTGCCTTTTTTGGGCGACCAGCCAAACCAAAACTAATTCCCTTTTCTCCTCGAGCAGATCAAATTATATGCGCATAGCCTGTTGATTTACGTCCTCGGTGGTGTGGCCGTACCGAAGACTTAATTCGCCCACCTCCACGGGGATGAGGCAACCCATACCATAAGCAAGCGAGAAAGGAGTCTCGCCGGTGCTGTTCTTCTCCATTGTTCGCATGGCCCACAGCACCCCTGGCAACTCCTCGGGCCAAGGACCTTTCTTCTCATCGAGCCTTTTTTGAGGTTTTCGATTATTCCTCGATTATGATTCTATTTGAAGACTCAGCTTGGCCATTGGCACTTGGGTGATAAGGAGTCGAAGCGATTCTTTTGATCCCCCATTATTTGAAGAAATCAGTGATGGCCGCCCCCATGAATTGTTTACCATTGTCGCAGGTGATCTCCCTCGGGACACCGAACCTGTAGATGATGTTCTTTTTGATGAAATCGATTACTTGTTTTTGCTTTACCTCGGTGAGAGCCCCTGCTTCCACCCATTTCGTGAAGTAATCAGTTAGCACTAGAATAAAACGAACACCGCCCTTTCCCTTCGGCAATGGTCCAACAATGTCCATCCCCCACTTCATGAAGGGCCATGGTGACACCACTGAATGCAGAGGCTCGGCCTGTTGGTGGATCATCCGTCCATGGCGTTGGCATCTATCACATTTCTGCACGAAAGCATTTGCATCGGCACTGATAGTGGGCCAATAATACCCAGCTCTTAACAACTTACGCACCAAGGATTTTCCCCCCGAGTGGTTGCCACACTCGCCTTCGTGCACTTCGGCCATCACATACCTGGCCTCATCGGGACCTAGTGCTGTCAAAATGGGCCGGCCCGACCCAGCCCGACCCAGCCCACGTGGGCTTTGCAATTTGCCGGGCCAGGTCGGACCGGCCCACAATTCACACAGGCCATTAAATTAGTAGCCCAGCCCAGCCCTAAGTGGGCTGCAGGCCGGGCCGGGCCAGCCCACCATTATTTATTATTAATTATTTCTTAATAATGTTAGTTTGATTTTTGAATTTTTAATAACAGTATATACTAGAAGTAAACCAAATATTACCATGATATCCAACTGAACAATTCTTGTAAAGGAAATAATGTAAACAAGCAAAAATATAGTACAAACTTTGGTGTTAAAAAGTATCTAATGTGAACTTAAAATTTATTTCAATTGTCATTAGTTAAAAGAGAATCTTAATTTCATAAAATTTCTGGAGCAATTTCAGATATCATTAACTGTTGTTAACACAAGATAATCAGAAAAAATTACAAACTTTAGATAAGTCACCATACACATTTGGTAAATTATTGTTCTTCAAGAACCCGCATTCCAAATAACATTAAAACGAAAACATAAAAAGGATACCAATAATATAATATTTGTCAAAATATAAGTACCGAAAAATTGCAACAAAATATTCAAAACTGGAAGCTCTGTTTTCATTATTTTAAGACTGGTCCTTATTTTATTATTTAAATTATTTAATTTAACTAAGTCCACGGGCCGGCCCAGCCCGGCCTCGCCCAAGCCTCACGGGCCGTGGGCTTGCGTGGGCCGGGCTAAAAAGCCTCAGTGTTTCGTGGGCTAAAAAAATCTTAGCCCAACCCTATTAAATTACGGGCCAGGCCGGGCTAGTCCAGCGGGCCAAACCTATATTGACGGCTCTATCGGGACCCAAGCACTTGGCCATCGGGCCGCAATATAACCTCTTGTACAGATTACCCTCGATCAAGTGATATGAAGCTGCTTGGGTCCTTAACTTTTTGACTTCTTTTTTATCTAGGGGAACAGTCCCCGAGTCGAAGTACTCCGCCAATCCCATCTGTTGTCCACCGAATTGACCTGCAACTTCATCTCTCTCATTTGTGCGGACAACAACCGAACCACTGAATCAGTCCCCGAGTGGGCCTCGTCAATCGCCGAACCCAGATTTGCCAGGGCGTCAGCCTCGGTATTTTCCTCCCGAGGCACTTGTTTAACTTGCCATTCTTGGAATTGGGCCAAGATTCTTTGTGCTCGGTCCAAGTATAGTTGCATTCTGGGCTCCCGAGCCGTATAATCACCGAGGACCTGGTTCATTATTAACTGTGAATCACATCTTAGTTCTATTCTTTCCACCCCCATCTCTTTGGCCAACTCCAAGCCCGCTAGAGCTGCCTCGTACTCGGCTTCGTTGTTGGTCACTCTTTTGAACCGAACCGAGTGCCTGATTTTCTCCCCGGTGGGTGCTTTCAACACTATGCCTAATCCCGAACCCTTGGAATTAGTCGCCCCATCGGTGTGTAGTACTCATAGCCCCGAAGCCGTCCTCTTCGACATTGAGTTTTCCTTTTCCGCTTCGGGCAGAATACCAACTCTAAAATCAGCTACGAAGTCAGCCAGGACCTGAGACTTGATGGCTGTTCGGGGTTGATAGGTGATGTCGTACTCGCTCAACTCCACCGCCCATTTTGATAACCTCCCCGATAACTCAGGTTTATGCAATATGCTCCTTAAGGGGAAGGTTGAAACTACCGCTATTGGGTGACATTGGAAGTAAGGTCGTAGTTTCCGAGCAGTAAAGAGTAAAGCGAGTGCTAATTTTTCCAAATGTGGGTACCTGGTTTCGGCGTCGATGAGTGTCTTGCTCACATAGTAGATATGTTGTTGCTTGCCATCTTCTTCCCGAACTAGCACAGCGCTGACTGACACCTCGGACACAGCCAAGTAGACCCGCAATATTTCACCTTCTTTTGGCTTGGCGAGCAACGGTGCATTAGCCAGGTATCGCTTCAAATCTTTCAACGCTTGTTTACACTCCGGTGTCCATTCGAAGTGATTGTTTTTCCTCAAAACGGAGAAGAATTTGTGGCATCGCTCCGAAGACCTTGAGATAAATCGACTCAAGGCGGCGACTCGGCCAGTCAAGCATTGAACTTTTTTCACCCCGGTCAGCTCTTCGGGGATCTCCTCGATAGCTTTGATTTTATCTGGGTTAGCTTCGATCCCTCGTTCAGAGACAATGAATCCCAAGAATTTTCCTAATCCAACACCGAAGGCGCACTTCTCAGTGGTCCCATCATATTTCTTCAAAAATATGAGTTTGAAGTTCTTGGGAGTTGGGGCTGGAGCCGCTTCGGGCTTGAAGGGTAGCTCCCTGTATTGATCTATATCAAGGTCATCTTCAACCTTTGCCAACCCCAGCATGCTCTCGAGGCGTTTTTCCACGCGTGCCTGGACGCGAGCTTCAACGCGTGCTTCAATCTCCCTGGTTAATCTTTCGACGTCGACCGAGGACGTTGTTTCAGTCACGGTGGGAATCGTCCGAATTATGGCATTGTGCCCGGTGTGTTTTTCGAACCCCCAGACGTGGCTCCATTAAGAGGTCCCCCTATTATCGCGCCCGTAGGAACGAAAGTCGGAATGCCTCCATTTTGAGCCGAAGGCTGGTTGCCGTTCGGCACTGCGCTGTTCCTTGCTTCCAACGAAGCGCGAAATTCAGCATTGATGTTGACTTGCTCCTCCTGTCTATCTTGGAGAGCTCTTAGTGCGTTGACAACGTAAGCTTGGAACGCTTCGGTTGTCATTGGTGATGTGGACTGTTGGTTCGACGGAACGCCAGCCCGTTCATTAAGATTATCACTATTTTCAGCCATAACGTCGTTGAACTAAAGGACGTAGAACTTTGGAACAAAGCGTTTCTGCTTATATCCCCACAGACGGCGCCAATTTGTATGGGCCTAAACCAGTTTTAGGATTACAAATCGAATTTGGGTTTGAATATAAGCAAAACTTCGTATCAAAGTTAAATAAATGCGCGAAATAGATATAAATGCGAAAGATAACTTGATTTCAATATATAATAGTGAGTACAAATTTGGGCAGAGTTTCCGTATATATTTCTGGATGCCCGTTATACAAAATGAAATACTATTTATAGGCCTCAGAACCTTGCCCACGTTCTCCACTATCGGTTATGCTTTGGCCCATGATCTTGGCATTAATGAAAGGAGTTAGTGGGCTGAAGTAGTGGGCTGCAAAGCCGTTGGAACCGAGGCTATTCACCGAGGCGCATATATGTGACCTCGGTGAGGAGGCCTTGCTGTTCGCTCGAGGTAGACATCACCGAAGCTCAGCTTACAGCTCGCCTTCGGTGACGACCTCGACGTGTGACTTTGGTGACCCACTTATTTGCTTCGGTCTTTGGCTTGTTGTTACGTGCTCGGTCGCTGTCAACTTGCATGACCGGGGTGAATCATCGCGAGCCGATTTTTACCCAATACAGTAACCCTGGATAAAAATGACCTTCTCCGTTCTAAAAAAGATAGACACAATTTTCTTATTAGTCGGTGTAAAAAAGAATGACACAATTCTATATTTATAACAATTTACTTTTAAACTTGCCATTTTGCCCTTAATGAGATGGTTTATAGCCACACAATTACCTATGTCTTATTTTAGACCATAAGTTTTAAAAAATTTCTCTCATTTCTTAAAATTCCAGTCCAAGTCAAACTAGGACATCTATTGTGGAACAGAGGAAGTTGTATTGGGTGAAATATAGCTCGCACTGATGCCACCTCGAGCGGAGGGCTCGGAATATTTCTCACAAGATTCGTAAGTTTGCCACGAGGCAAACAACATGATCCACGAGGCGAATCCCCGAGGTCAAGGACCTCTGCAAGCCACGAGGAAGAGTTGCCTCAGGAAATAGAAAGTTCATCTCCCCGAGGCGAGTGATTCAAGCCTCGGGAAGGCAGTTTAACTCCAACGGAAGGGTCGCCCCACGATTTTAACTCAGCATTTAATTGGTAGGATCATGGGCAAACCACAACTGAAATGTGGGTGAATGACTACTTAATTGTCTCTGAATCACTAGCATTGTCATATTGATGGGTTCAAAGTTATGAATTTTTTGAAATATGAATTCAAAACGAATTACTTATATTAACTTTCAAGAGTTTGGGCTATATATTTATGGTCTAATTCATTTCGAGTTTTTTGAGTTTTCCGCCCTTATGTGTGTACAATTTTTAATTTGAAGCCAATTCTTTTTATCTTTTAAGATTTGTGTCCGACCTCATTAATGGTTTTAGCAAAAAATGTTCAGTTCGTTAATTAGGACAAATAAGGTCTCCTTTGATTATCATTTCAAAAAGCTCTACTTAGATACAATTAGGATCTAGCAGCCATAAGAAACAGTCTGGATCAGAAAGAGTACCCAATTTACGTTCATTGATTTAGTCATAGCAGGAGAAATCACATGTTTTGCATGATAATTCACAAAGAAAGGTTCCTCGAAGTGTAATGCATGCATACATGTTTTTCTTTCATGAAATAAGAATTGACGTTTGTATGGAATTTATTATGTAGGTTCCACAGTTTTAAAGCTAGTGTCCTCCATTTCTGACGTCCACTAAAGTTTCTTTTGTGAGGTTGTTGTAATAACCTAACTCTTTACCATTCCTTTAAGATTTTACAAGCACAACGCAGCAAACTACAATTCAATAACAAAATAATTCATTAAACAATAGTTCATTCTACTTATCCACAACAAAAACAATACTTCATCATTCTACCCTGATCCATAAGTTATTCGCCGCGTTATTTGATAATAGTCTGACCCCATCAATGAAGCAACCTCAAGTGGGAGTAAATCATGTGTTTGTGGTCCATTTTGTACAAGACCCATGTAAAAGAAGCAAAGGATGGATCTTGCTAGAATGATGAAAATGAATGCAGAGTTGTAGGTGAATGCATTTAAAAAGACAAATCAGAGAGTTGTCTTAACAATATGTGGACCTTCACTTGAAGGCCACAATCGGCTTGACCTTTCATTTCCTTTTACCCTTCTCCTTCTATTTTTGTTACAAAATTATTGTCATATTTGGATTATAAACTTAATTTTTGAAGCTTTTTGGTTAAAACTGATCCGGAAATTGTTTGACTTGCACACTTCTCGAGGGGCTCATAACATTATAAAACATTTCATAGTATATAATAGACCATTTGCAACAGTAGTCAATAAATTTGGACACTTATCCTAGTTTTTGTATCAGTGCATATGTTTATTAGGTGTGTATACAGTTGAGACATTTAACATCAAGATAAGAGAGGAAGTAGAGAACAGAAGCAGAAGAAGCAAAAAAAGTGAGGCTTAATGACAATGGCACCTTGAAGGACATTTAAACTGGAAAGGCTAATGGTTAGCGATTATGGTGATTCTTGATTCCAAGAAGACATTAACGACTCAACATCAGCTAGATAAATATAAAATTCTGCTATACCATTTCATCTGTCACATTCCTTTGGGAGAATATGTGATGTGCTCACTCGGAGTTCTGAAGATAGCAGATGGAAGGACATCAATGTCCACATTGTAAGATAGGTAAAGATGAACTCCAACAAATAGCGAAAAGGAAACATAGTCAAAACAGTAGTAACTGCTATCAAAATCGTTATACTTAGGTCACAATATTTTCCAAATAAAGCTGAGAGAATGTCTAAAACAAGTAGGCCCTGTAAGAGCTCTATAAGCAAACAAATTAAACATTTCAAGTGTTGGTAGCCCTGGTGTAAATCTGCTGGCTAGCATGTGCAGACACCATCCTGATCAAGCCTCTGGCCATCAATTCTCTGATTGCCTTCCTAGCAAGTGATCCACTAATCTGCACATTCAATCAAATGAACAAATTAGCAAAATCAAAATTATAACATCAGTCAACAAACAAATAAGCTGATCCAGATTTTGCTGCCAATTATATACTAAGTAGTAAACACACTAAAAAGAAACTACAATCAACTCTTACAATTGAGAAATACACGAGCAAACAAATTAATCAATAAGCACAATGCAACAAACTACAATTCAATAACACAAATGATTCACGAAGCAATGAATCATCATCCTAAATCTTTATAAAGAGAAAAGAAATGGCATCTGTCATGGCTAGCCCCCCTTCCACCCGCCCAAGTCATTCCCAGATCACACAAAATACCACATCTCAAAACCCACAACACAAGAAAGATGTCCCATTAAGCTCACAAGGTAACAACCCGAAAGTGCGCTGGCAATAGAATATCGTTAAAAAAATTTTTGAGCAGAAATCACAAATAAAATGTAATCTTACAATTTCAAAGTTCCCAAATAAAAAGGTGACGGGAATTCAAACCAAGAACGAACACAAGCTCTCCATAAGTTAACGGAACAATTTTGCAAATAATACAACTGAACACCTGTTGATTCTACAGTTTTATCGGCCTACTAGGAAATATAACATAAGCTCTCCATAAGGTAATGGTACTACACTTAACAACCTCCACATAATGTAACCCCCCCCCCCCCCCCAAAATAATTAATTCACAGTTCCATAAGGTAACATCTTACAAGTTATCAAACAAAATAACACAGACTGACCACCATTTGCTTCCACAATAAGTATAACTTAATCGTCCCTCAAGAAGTATAAATTTTTAGGAGTATACTACATTTTATCAAGTTCAAATGAATAGTCGATAACTAGTTGCAAACAATTCATATACGTGAGACAAACTAGTTAAACTTAACAGTAATAAAGAACTTCTAGCATAACCACAGTTTTAACTATCGAAGCAACTCCCGTTCAAATGAAGCTAAACAGCCGACAATGATTCATATAACTAATTGTCATGTAATCACATTATACGTTCATAGTCATCAAGAACTTCTAGCATAACTAAAGTTTAAACTATCGAAGCAATTCCAGTTCAAATGAAGCTAAACAGTCCGCGGTGATTCATATAACTAATTGTTATGTATTCACATTATACATTCATAGTCATCGAGAACTTCTAGCATAACTAAAGTTTTAACTATCGAAGCAACTCCAGCTCAAATGAATCTAACAGTCCACGGATACATTATACGTTCGTAGCCTGTCTCTATATTTAATTTCACACTCATAGGAACAGGCACATGACATTAGATCTAAACGGAACGTACCCTCAAACGATCGGAGAGGACCGAAGGAGTAATGAGCTTGTACTTAGGTGCTTCAGACAAGAGCTTATCATAAGTACCCTTGTCAAACAATACCATGTTGTTCACCTTTTCCTTTTGCTTTCCCTTACTCCACTTCTGCAATTTTCAAATAATTTCACATTAGTATTATATCAAAATAAAGGGCAGCCCGATGCACAATGCATCTCGCGTTCACGTAGGGTCCGAGAAAGAGTATATTTGACCTTCTTCTTTTGTTTGCCACCACCAGATTTTGCTGGCTTTGAAGATGGAGGTGGAGCTTGTGCCTTCTTTGGAGCCTACAAAAAAAAAAAAAAAGAATATACAAAATTTAGATATTGAAAAAAGTTAGTAATATTGAAGATGAGTATTTGGAGGAGAAAAGTGTACCATTTGATCAGAGAAGTGTGAGCGGCGGAGTGTTTTTGGGAGAAATGGAGAGAAGGGATAAATGTATGGGAATATAAAAACGTATTGGGGTTTACTAGGGTTTTTATTTAATGGGACTAATGGTGTAGAAGGTTGGGTTGGATAATTGGGCTTTCTAATGGGCCGTGTAGCCCAACTTACGGCCTTTTTGTAGAAATATGACACAATGAGCAATTGTTTGCCTTTTTGCCCGTGCTTAACGGGGTTTTTCAAAAGTGCCCCCATTAAGTTTAATGAAATGATTTTGGATGGAAACACCCCTGTCAAACTCTTAGCACGGGGCCAAGACTTGTCTTTGACATCTCTTTATTTGCCAACACTTGCCCCTTCAAGTGTTGGCAAAAGGCAACACTTATCAGTACTTGATTGTAATGTTGGCAAAAGGCCAATACGTGCCCCTTCCAATCTCTTCTTGCATTCTCATTATATAACTTGAAGTATTGACAAGACAACACTTGCCCTTGAAATCCTAGTCTCGTGCCAATACATAAAAAAATTTTACCTTGAAATCTTTGCTCCGTGCAACATAAGGGTATTTTACTAAAATATAGGATATTTTGCTAAAATATTATTAAACGGAAGCAAAATTGCAAAACTACTGTTTATGGAGGGCACCCGGTGAATTTTTTTGCCCAATATATATGTTGTTGTGCCAGACCGTATTGGGAGATTAACAAAAATAGCACGCTCTCTGAGGCCCTTCTGAGATTTGACCCCTATAAGCAAAAAGTCTTACAAATATAGTCCTTTTGGTGATCACCAGATTCTTCTATTAGCGAGGGTCTAATGATTGTCAGTATGGCGGTCTCCAGAAATAGCCATTTCCATTAGAACTTACGGGAGACAAAATTGTAGCAGCAGCATCGAAAATGTCAATATCATGCAAAACTGCAAATTTTTTACCAAACAATGTGAAAAATTAATAAGTAGCCAATTTTGGACGCCCTTAGTGAGTTTTATTCACTGTTTCAAAATTAATTAAGAAATAGCTAAATTACCACGTGCGCACTACAGTCTATTAGCGTTGACACCCAAACTAGCCACAATATTTTTTTACTGGGACTTTTTGAACTAACATGTTCAAAGTCCCAGTTATTCTTTTTACTAGGATTCATATTAAAAGTCCCACTACTGAGATTTTTGAACTAAAATGTTCAAAGTCCCAGTATTTTTTACTATGATTCATATTAAATGATTCCAGTATAATATATTGGGATTTTAAAATTTTAGTTCAAAATTCCAGTATAAAATACTGAAATTTTTTCGGATCTGACTAGTTTTCAAATACACTGCTAGCTAATTTTCATTGGAAGAATTTCAAAACTAGGCAGCCCACAACACAAAATTACAAATGAGGGGCCAAATTTCATTCATAGCACTTCCTTATTTTTAAATTACACAACATAGCACCCATTATTTTTAAAATTACATAATATAGCACCCATTTGAACTAAAAACCCTAGAAGCCACTCCCCCACCCTCCCCCGCCGCTGGCTTGTTGCCGAAAATCGAGTCGGCGCCGCCGCCGCTGCCGGCCGGCGGTGGCCGAAAAACTGAAATTTCACCGGATCTCGCCGGATTGCTTATTTTATTGGTGGATTTATTTAAATAATTATTTTTTAATAAATTTTATACACCTAAATCTATCAAAATAATAAATTATACATGTAAATACATAGAAAAATGTGTATGCAAGAAGGAAAATACAAAAAATATACACAAAAATACAAAATTTATACAAACATCCATAAATAGGGCACAAATCTGAAATTTATACAACTTAATTCATTGTTCATACACGCATATACAACTTTATACAAATTTACAGAAGTACAAAGAATATGTATATTCACTGTATATACACACATATATAGATTTATATATTTTTATACACGTTTACAGGAGTGTATAGACTTGTATAAAAATGTATAAAACTGTACAAACTAGCAAAAAATAATTTTATACAGTGTTTCGGGCAGCTTCTACACAAAATCTTAACAAATATACAAGATTTGTACCATTTTATACAAGAAAAATACTAGATCTAAAAGGTTTTAACAAAAAATAGTAGATCTCACCGGATTTTTATGAAAAAGGTGAGAAAAGAAGAAGAAACATGATAAACAAACCCTTCACCGGAGTTTTGACCGGAATATACAATGAAAAATCACATTGTTATTCAAAAAGCAAAAAAAAAAAAAAAAAAAAAAAAAAAAAGAGAGAAGAAGAAGAAGCAGCGACGGCGGCAGCTAGCATAATGTAGTGGCAGCGGCTTGGAGGAGAGGGGATGAAGGTAAGGTAGTGGTGGAAGGATGGGGGGGGGGGGGACGGCGTTATTGTGTAAGGGGGAAGAGAATAATGGAAAAATGGGAATGAGAGAAGGAGAAGAGAGAAAAAACTGGGGCTATGGTTTTTTTTCCTTTAAATAGGAAATGGGGGGGTGGGGGGGGGAGGGTGCTATAGAATGAAAGAAAAAAAAAGGGAGAGGGGTGCTAGGTCGGGTAAAGTAAGAAAATAGGGGGTTTTTTGTAATTTTCATGGGTGGAGTGTCTCTCCATGTAATTGTCATTTAGTGCGAAGCAAACAGACTATGGGGCCAAATTTTTATCTAAAACATGAAGTCAGTAACCATTTGAAGGGGCTCCTATTTAGGAATTAGCACAATTTTTTATTATGTGTACGCACTTTAGGTTTTTGGTGTCCTATTGAATTGAAAAATTAAACTTCAGGACACAATTAAACTTCAAGACACTGATCGGGAGATGTCCGATGAAGACAACTTCCCATAAAACCTTGTGACGTTCAACAATTTATTAAGTAAACAATTGATGATTTTTTTTGGTGAGCGATTTGACTGGTCACTTACAAGGCCATGTGCCATATTTTATTTTTTTATAATATGAGCAAAAATAATGCCCGATCCTTTGTTAGTGAGTTTGCTATGTTGAGAGTATAATTAAGTTATAAAAGTAGGATATCTATAACAGCTTAAGTTTTTAAATGAGATAGTCACACACTTCAATATAGTATCAGAGCATACAAAATGTCCTAGATATAAATCTCACTATCACCCATTATTAAAAAAATATTTTTGTGTGTTTGGCTCAATAGATTAGTCCACTTATAATGATGTAGTCATGTGCACCGATTCTCAAACTATATAATGATTTGTATTATGTTTTAACAATTATGTTTTATTTACTTATAAATAATGTCTATTCCTAATCAGAATAATAACGCATTTCCATCTTCCTCATGACGAGCAACTACTTCATTATTTTCTATGGCTTTCCGTAAAGATACGAATGACAATGACACAATAGCCCAAATCCCTTCAATCATAGTTCAAATGACTCTTTAAACCCTCTATTTGAGATTGACGAGTACAATTAACATATGTTAGTACAACGAGATAAAGACTTTCATTTGTTGAAACACTTTGACCCTTGTGAATATTATTGTGGCTTGCATTCAACTACTATAATCACCTATAAAGAATGACATAATTTTCTTATTACTTTGTTTTAAAAAGACTAACACAACTTTAAATTTGAAAACAATTTAACTTCAAAATTTTCACTTTACTTGTAATAAGATGATTTATAGTCATACAAATATTATAACTTATTTAGACCACTGATTCTAACCATCATTCTTTTTTTCTTAAATTCCGACCAAACTAAATTATGTCTTACAATATAGAATATCCCTCATATTACGCGGGTACTTTGTGTAAAAGAAATTTAAAGAAAAACAACGGTCATGACAATAAAACTAAAGGACCAATAATATCTTTCTTTTTTCCTTCCAAATCTTCCCTTTTCCCTCTATAACAAGAATTATGAATGTAAGGTTACGGTTAAATTAATTTTTTTGAATGTAAAATTAGAGAAATTTAATCGCTAAACCATTCATTGAGTTTTTGGCACTCCAATTTTTTCGGGAATATTTGGTGATTTAAGACACCCCTTTTTTTCTTTCTCAATGTCCTATCCATATTTTATTTGCCACTGGTAATAATTAATAAATCTCCCTAGTCTTCTCCATTTCCTTTTCCCTTTCTTTAAAAAAAAAAAATATTAAAAACCTTCATTGATTCCATTTTTCATTCCTGTAATTACCCTTCTTTTGTTTTTTTATTTTATTTGCATTATTAATACTTCCATGCCTAAGAATCAATGTTTAATTGTCATGGTATTTTAAGACCTTTAGTTTCTTTCATTGGTTTTATTCTTCTTTTTGTTGCATTATGCCATCATACTACGTACTTTGCATGTTAAAACTGCTACGTTGTTCTCTAACTACAGTTTGTTTTTGAAATGTGTAGGCATTGAACAAGAGAGTAATTAATATCCTACATTGTAAATATTTACGCGGTATCTACGTGATATAATATTATCATAGCTTGTTAACTGCAAAATCATGAGTGGCAACATGTCAGGACCTCTTGACCGACCATTCAGGCCAAGTAAGTTTTCAAACTCCTATATACAATTCTTTGTCCCTTAGCATTGGATTTGATATTAGTTTTCTACGTATCTACTTGTGAAAAGCAGTTATTATAAAAAAATTTAGCTGATAAAATGATTGCGTATGGATTGTTTTCTTAATAAAATGTTTGTGTATGGATTGTTTTCTTGATAAAATTTGTTGATCGACCCATTCGTATACTATATGTGATCGAATATATCCTGCCCACATGAGTTTTTTACAAGGTATCGACGTTTGTGTATGGCTTGTTTTGAAACAAGCTGTTACTTTGCAGAACAACAGCAATATTCTTTTGGTCTTACAGGAAATATTTGTGTCATTTTTCAAACGAGGTTGAGTATTTAGTAATGTACTTGATGCTAAATTATTCCTTGAATAGAAAGATCATGTATCTTTTACAAGATAGATGAACAAATTATCATGGTCAAAGAGTATCTATGAGCAATCTTTAGAAATCAGTATCTTGTTCTTTCAAGAATGTGGCTAAGTTCCGCGAGTTTTGGCTCCAAGTCAGTATGCTGTTAGGCTAGTTGTGTATCTTGTTTTGCTGTTTACGTTAATCGTTGAGCTTTTCTCTTTTTATAGGTCTGGAAAAGATAGACATTGATAACCCGGAACATGAGAGGAAGACAAGGCTTGGGTCTCTCAAGAAGAAGGCAGTTAATGCCTCCTCTAAATTTAGACATTCTTTTACAAAAAGGGGCCGAAGGAACAGCAGAGTTATGTCTGTTGTTTTTGAGGATGAGCGCGATGCAGAGGAAATAAAGGCAGTTGATGCATTCCGTCAAGCACTTATCCTGGAGGAATTACTTCCTGCAAAGCACGACGATTATCATAAATTGCTAAGGTAACCATGATCATTCTTTTATGTACAAATATATTTATATCTTCGTCATCATGCCATGGAATAAGTTCTTGATGCAATGATCGTTCTGAACGATGAAACAGATTTTTGAAGGCTAGAAAATTTGATATTGAAAAATCAAAGCAGATGTGGGCTGATATGCTCAAGTGGAGGAGTGAATTTGGTGCAGACACTATCATGGAGGTATAATTTGGAAACTGCTTTTGAAAATTTGTTTAGATAGCCATAATTCAACAGCATTTAGGGACTGAGCTGTCGTACATCTTTCTTTATTAGGACTTCGAGTTTAAAGAAAAGGAAGAAGTCCTCAAGTACTATCCACAAGGGCATCATGGAGTTGACAAGGAAGGCAGACCAGTTTATATTGAAAGAATTGGTCAAGTAGACTCTTACAAGCTCTTGCAAGTTACAACAATGGATCGCTATCTCAAGTACCATGTGCAGGAGTTCGAGAGGACCATCAATGACAAGATGCCTGCCTGCTCCATTGCTGCCAAAAGGCACATTGACACGAGCACAACTATTCTGGACGTCCAAGGAGTGGTATGTTGGCATTCTAAAACATTATATAAAGTGAGATGTGCCTGCTTAGAAGGTGACAGGACCAATTGTTACTTCGGGTTGGTGGCCATAGAAAAATTGTAAAAGGAATAACGTTTATTCTACGAGTTTATACTTTATATTAGTCACTAACTTAAACTATATGAATTATGGCACAGGGACTGAAGAACTTCAACAAATCAGCAAGGGAACTCATACAATCCCTCCAAGCTATTGATGGCAACAATTATCCTGAGGTACTTCTCTTTAATCTAGCTTGAGGCATTGATCTCTCACTTCTTGCTTTCCATTTTTATCTTGATGACTTTGTGAGTTGCATTGTTCACTTTAAGTGTTTTATCACTGTTTAGAGTTTGTGCCGGATGTACATCATCAATGCTGGTTCTGGATTCAGGCTCTTGTGGAACTCTGTCAAGTCATTCCTCGACCCCAAGACCACTGCAAAGATCCATGTAAGCTCACATTCGTCTTCACTCCTAGATGATTGATTCTGTTTTCCTCATTAGAATAACAAATTCATGGTTTTTTCTTTTAGGTTCTTGGTAACAAATACCAAAGCAAGTTGCTTGAAGTAATTGATGCCAGGTACATTTTAGCTTATTCAGTTAGGAGAAACTTTCTTGGTCCATTATATAAAGTAGCTTGTGTGTATAGCCTAATGCAATTTGTTTCACTGCCTCATCAGTGAGCTGCCAGAGTTCTTAGGTGGTACATGCACTTGTGCTGACAAAGGAGGATGCATGCTTTCTGACAAAGGCCCATGGAATGATCCAGAAATAATGAAGGTAAATTTGAATCTTGTAATTTGCAAGTTTTGTTCTTACCATCACTAACCGTTCTGGCAGGTTTTCTGAATGTACAGTTTCTATTTACATGCCTAAAACCTGTGATTAATTTGATGCCAGATGGTTCGTAACGGCGAACACAAATGTTCAAGCAGACTTATCATCGAAACAATTGATGAGAAAACAATCTCAGAGGATGCAAATGCTAATCCCAATCTTCAAAGGGATTATGTGACTCACACACAGCTCTCCCCTGTCCATGAGGAGGTAAGTTGCTTCTTCATCCATCACATGTATGTGTTGAATTGTTTACTTTGAGTGTTGCATGAGAAGGCTTAAGCTCCTCTAACATCTGCTTCACAAGAAGTTTGAGACAAATAAAGAGCAAGTTAATGTTTTCCTTCTAAATTTTCCCTTAAGAAACTTTGCTATAAATGTCATCCTTGTGGTAAAAAGAAAGTGTGACCAAAAAGAGTGATTCTAACTTACTTAGCTAATACTTTGAAACTTGATCCTCTTACTTTAAAACCAATCATTTCTTTTTTTCTACTTCTCATATTTCCTTTCTTTTATTTGTTTCTTTTCAAATGGAATAAATGGAACTGTATTGTAGGTTGGCATGAACAAAAACTACCCTAGTGCATATGACCCTGAAGACTATATGCCTGTGGTGGACAAGGCAGTTGATGTAACTTGGACTAAAGCTAAGGGTACAAGTTCTTCTCTCGTTGTTCTGCTGATCACTCAAATAAACTCTATTGTTCTTTGTTGTATTAACTTATATTCATCTTTCTTTACAGGTGCAGATTTCTTTTCCATGTCCGATGCTTCTAAGACGCCCGAAGGATTTAGCAATCAGCTATTCACTGGTGTTATGACCTTTGTGATGGGCATTGTGACATTGGTTAAGATGACCCGTAACATGCCAAGGAAGCTTGCTGATGCTACCTTGCAGGCTGGCTACCAGTTAAATGAGCCTACCATTTCCACAACTGAGTACTTCAGCATGATGAAGCGCATGGAAGAACTCGAGGAGAAGGTTATTACACTTAGCAACAAACCTAATTCCTTACCACCTGAGAAAGAGGAAATGCTAAACAATGCCATGAAACGCATCGATACGTTGGAGCAAGAGCTTTCTGCTACTCATAAGGTATTATGCTTTCATTGACTATCCTTGTAAAGCTAGAAGGCATATTAGAAATTTGAGGGATCTGTATATAGCCTGCATTTTTTATTGTTTTTCTCTCAGGCTCTTGAACAAACTCTGAATCGTCAAGCGGAGCTCCTAGCATACGTTGAGAAGAAGAGGAAGAAGAAGAAGTTCTTGGGACTATTTTGAGTTTGTTTTAATTGGAATGTGAGGGATGTATTCTTCTTGAGATGGGGCTGTACAAGATAGTCAATAGGAGAAATCCTGTGATTAAAATTTGGTTTCGCTCGGAGAATCATCTGGAGAGGAAGATGCTGATCATGAAATTAAGAAGATGGAGGAATTTAGATGTCTGCTTCTTTGATTATTCTGAAGAACAAGAAGCAACTGGAAGGGAAAAGGTGAACAAACAAGGATGGTGTCACTATATGTTGGAGCATTGCAAATTGTCAGTAATTGTAGATGGTTTGAATGGGATGGACTAGTAGGGGTCTAGACTCATAGAAAAGTTTGGCCCTTGGGCTATATAAACTAATGGATTGACTTTGTATACATGTAAATATTTCCGACACTATCAATGCAGTTTAACCGCTTATAGGTTCTTATCTTTTTCCTGCTTCCAACTCGTGCTTATTATGAGCAGTTTCGTGTAATTGACCTTTCACTAACTTGATAGTATAAAGATTACATTCTCCACGTTAAAAAAGTTGAACTCCAACGTACTTTGTCATGGTATTTTAGTGAGCAGCAATGACAAGTTTTCTGATGGGAAGTTGAGAAGCTCAGGAATGATTGGAGTAATAATATGCTTCAGTACCAACTTTGTTTCCAAACCCCTTATATGCGTCTAACTAACACATCACGGCTTACGAGGGGCAGATCTACAAGCTTGGCTATAGGTTTGGCAAACCCAATAGCTTCGGCTTAGACCCCATATTTGCATTCCACTTAAAATGTATAAATAATTTATTTAGAACCCGGTAAGCAAGGATTATTATTCAGCACCCACATACTTAAAATTTTGGATCCGCCTCTGGCTTACGCTCTTACCACTAGAACACAACCTTGAAGGCCAAGGTGACTGAATTGTTAAGCAACTATTTGCTTTCTGACTTCTGCTTGTGCTAAATAGTTTGCATCAACATTTACCTCATTTGTTCCTCTAATATCATTCCGGAACTTGTGAAAGCACCATGATATATTGGAGATGAGTTAGACCCCTTGCTACTCCTTAAACAAGATAGGTTAATGTTCCACCACTTCAGGAATAAAAAGTTGCTAACCCCTAGATTTGGCCATTTCAACAAGTACCATAATAGAATTCATAGTGCCAAATCACAATCTGCATGAGTATATTTTCAGAAGGGAAAGAAATATGCATTCTACATCAGATCCACTGCACAAAGATTTGGATTCATGCCAGCTCGTACATATTACAAGTATGTTATCGCATTCGGATACACTTTTGTTGAGAGTCAGAGCTCCACTTTCTGAGGAATCTTAAAAGCAAAACTTCTTTTTCTGCATAACATGGCAACAGAGAGACAAATCAACAAGGATTCTTAAAATTTTCTAAGCAGAAGAAAACACATGAATGCACAATCATATGCCACAAAGAAATGGTGCACAGATAATACTGCTATCGTGTCTACGCACCAAGGTTTGTGTCCCACAGGTTGTTTCCACTACAACATCAACTTCTCATCCTACTTGAGTTCAGTCATAATTTAATGTCGTCTAATTACCAAACAAATCTGGAAACTCACCTGAAATTTCGCAGCTTCTTGACTGTCAATGTATGCAAGAAGTTCCTCTTGTCTCATCAAAGCCTCATGCAAGGCCTGTTTTGGAACAAAGAAGAAAAATTAAGAACCAAGAAAAAGAGGCATGTGATTTTAGATGCTATTATCTCAGGAACCCAACATTACACGTAATGAATTCTTGAGGGGGTATCTGATGTGTAGATGGCTGTTACTCTCAGCTGCCCACAACATTATGCAAAAAATGCTTGAAGAAGGCAAGTTAAAAGTCATTTTTTTTCCAAGTAAGCTTTCTGAGACAGGTCATACTTTTGAAAGCCTTATCAGCATAATCATGGAATATTACTTCAAGTTGCAAGCACGCAAGCAATCAAATTAATCATAGAATTCAAACATATACCCTCTTTTAGCTATCTGCTACTGTCTCTGGCCTTGGCAAGCACTTCAAAGCATAAAAGCCTCAGAAGACCAACCCATAACATAATTTAAATTATATTTCATTAGGCCTTATCACAGAAGTTAAACAAAGAAACTAAGATTTCCAAGCTGTGCTTGTAAACATAAAACAAGCATGGCGAAGCAAGACCGCTGGTCCACCCTTATTCAATACCGTATGATAAGATATTTTACCTTTTTGGTTGCAATTAACTCAGCTTCCAGTGCATCCACACGGCAAACAGCAGCATTTAGCAATTCCTCTTTCTCATAAGGCATCTCAGACGGCTTTTCTTGAAGTGTATTTACTTTGTCCTCAAGTTCACCCAATTTCTTCAGGACAACAGAAAGCAGTTGAGCTTCTGTAAAGGCTGGAGTTGGTGAAGGTGGTCGAAACTCCTCCTTAATGGTCGCACCAAAGGTGACTTCTTCAACAGCTTGTTCTTGACCAATTGATGGATCTGGAAGTTTCTTGGTTACACGGCATAGCACTGACCGGAAAAACATCAACACAGTCATGATGAAGGCCATAAAAAGTCCTAATATCTGAGCACTAAGACCACCGACGGGCTTTGGAGATTGTGCTGGTGGAAGCATCCCTGAATAAAAGGTAAATAGCCATATACATCGTGTCAGTATAATGGACAACTTATAACATAATAATAAAATACATGGCTAACAAGCAGCATAAATGCCCATATTAACCAAAGATGTCAGCAAAAACCAGCTTTACAACCAAAATAGAGCTTAAAGCAAAACGGGCAATACAATAACATCTGCACTATTTGCACCCAACACAGATTGTCTTGGATGCAGGTGGTCACAAGCAGCACTGATGCCTGAATACTGCATGCAACTAAAAGAACAAGTTACGACGATTAAAGTATCAGAATAGTACATATATACAATCACAAACAGGCAGTGCATCCATACTACAGAGTGAGGAGTGTGATTTCATTTTTCCGATGATTAGGTGAATAATAAAATCTAACTAAAAGATTATGAGATTCTTAAACTTCCTCCCCCCCCCCCCCCCCCCCCTAGCCTGTGTTCTTTGCACAAGTCTAACCTTTGGAAATAGAAGCTCTTTGAAAGGATGTCTGCTTTTTCCATACAGAATCAACCGCCTTGTCAACCATGGGAACGTATTCATCATATCCTGAGAAGTTTGTAGTGTAGCCTGATGTTCCAATAGCCTTAGCCTGTTTGATGAGGATAATGATAGTATATGATAAGAAAAGTATGTAATCATAATTTCATTCAGGAAGGGAATAGGGAAGGAGATATTTTCATGAAAAGTACGGGAACTCAAATCCTGAATTACTCCGACTCTCAGTGAAAGAGAGAATTTAGATTCTCTCTGATAGAAGAAGGCTAACTCACGAAAGGTTAATAGGGAAGAACTATACCTCTTCACGGACAGGAGTAAGCCGAAGATGCGAATAATTCCTCACAGCTTTAGGGGAAGCAATATCTTCAGCTTCGGATCCTGATTCTGCGGTGGAGGTATCACTACCTTTTACCTGCTAATATTCAAAGTACATGTACCAATCTTCAGAGAGAAGTTGACCATTTCAAGTATTCTCACAACTTAGGAAAGACAGTCGAAGTCATACCGCGGGGAAGCGAGGCTTAGCATAAACTACCTTCCCTTCACTGTTTAGAACTTTAACAACCTGCCTGGCACGCCGTGCTTCGCCAATCATCTGACACCAAAGAAGGAAGCAGTGTTTTCCCATTACTTGAAAGTTAACATAGTTCTTCATCAAGGGAGAATACTTATTCGTTATTAAAAACAGAGAACAAGAAGACCACCCTTAAGAAGACTTCAGAAAAATAAATGTGAAGAAAAGTAAAAAGAAAGACCCTCCTAAAAAAGTGAGGAAAAGAACATCTTCAAAACAAAGTTGCTCCCAGATGCAAGGGTCTAAAATGAAACCTTTAGTATTTCCGGATTTTTCCATGGCCCTTTATCTGAACGAAGGCAACCTCCTTGATCTGCACATGTACAGGCTCCACCTAAAAAATCTGGCAACTCACTGCAACCAAATATCAGCAATACAACCTTTAAAGAAGGAAATTATCTGCAATACCATCAAATGCAGAGAAAAAGGGCAATTTCCTTGTACAGTGGAAAAGAATTCTTAACCCCTTTACCTAGCATCAACTATTTCAAGCAATTTGTTTTGGTACTTGTTCCCAAGAACCTATAAGACATTTGACAACAGAAGAAAATAAGTAAATATTGCCAAATAACTGATAATACAGCACTTTGCGATGTGGCTGTAGAGGAGCATAGACAAACATGTATTTTGGAGGTGGTCTTGGGATCCAGAAAACTCTTAACAGTATTCCACAGAAGCCTAAAGCCAGGTCCAGCATTGATGATAAACATCTGATGAAGTGTCTGCACCAGCCAAAATGAAGTAAAATGTGTTAATAACCACTACTAGAGAAACCTTATAGTACCCACTGAGATAGGGATATAATCATGCCTCAGGATAATTATCACCATCAATCTTCTGAAGCCGCAAAATGAGTTCCCTTGCACTCTTATTAAAGTTTTTCAAACCCTGAGAAATCAACATAAGAAAATGAAAATAGGACAACCTGCTAAATCTTCAATCTGAAATCATAACAGACTAGCACAAGAAGCTAATAGTAGGTAACATACCACTCCCTGGACGTCCAAAATAGTGGTGCTTGAATCAATCTGCCTTTTTGCAGCTACTGTACATGATGGAAACTTGATCGCAAAAGTTATCTCGAACTCTCTTACATGATTTCTTACGTATCTGTCCATTGTTGTGACTTGCATAAGTTTGTTAGGATCAACTTTCCCTAACCTTTCAATGTATACCGGTCTTCCTTCCTTATCAATCCCATGATAACCTTGGGGATAGTATTTTGAAACTTCATCCTGCTCTTGGAAGTGAAAATCCTGATGGAAAGTTTGGTGGGGAAACATTTCAGAATAAATGAAATCACAGGCATATGATATATGAAGAAACACCATCACAATCCATCAGCTAGGAGAAATGAGATTACATGGATAATGGTGTCAGCACCAAATTCCTTCCTCCACTGAAGCATATCAGCCCACATATGCTTTGATTTTTCAATATCAAACTTCCTTGCCTTTAGAAACCTGCAAGAAACTCATAAGGAATAATCAATAAGCTGACAAGAACAAGAAAAGACCACCAGATAGTTCTTAAAAATTAAACGCCTGCATAACTCCATACATCATCTTTTATTTTGCCTATTTTGAGAGCTGATACCTACACTCACAGTGTCTAATTGTCTACCTCCTCCGATCTTTTGTTTCAGTCAGGAATGCCTGATCGAGTTCATAGAGAAGGTCGACATATGATGTCCAGAGTACATTTCACAAACCAGACCTCTTTGACCAAACCAAACCAAAGAGCAAAATATTACATTGAGTTCACTATAAGGGTTGACAAATCCTTTTTACTTTTTTTTCTTACAATATTCAGACAAACAAAAGGACCAATGCCGTGTCATTTCTAATAGACAGACCACAAATGCAAGCAGAAATAACACGTATGACTGCTCCAGAAATTGTTGTAACACATCAAATAATAGTAAATAAACAAAAGAAAAAAAGAGCTAAACAATAAACACTGTTGAAGGCATTGGAACCTGGCCTAACCATATGATGGTCCAACAAAACCATTTCACAGAATGACCTTTTCCCCCCATGCCCATTCCCGCCCTGCTGCACAGTGCTACAGACAAGTAAATGCAAGCATTCTAATTTTCAACTATATTTCTAACATGATAAGTGTATTCCAACTGTCTATATAGAAGCAACAACTATCACAAGAAAATAGTAAGCATGTTATATCTTAATCAGTTTATGCATAAATACTTGAATATATTAAAGATAACAGGGTATCACCTTAGCATCATATAGTAGTCATCATGTCTCTGAGGTAACAAATCATCTGAAATTAGAGCTTGCCTAAATTGATCAACAGCTTGTAGCTCCTCAGCATCACGAATATCCTCAATTGAAACTGAGCTCACTCGTCCATCACTTTTTCTTCTGCCTTTCTTCTTAAGAGAATGTTTAAATTTTGTCGATGCATTCAGTGCTTTCTTTTTCAGCGAACCAATTCTCGTCCTCCTCTCATCCTCTGAGTTCTCAAAATCCGATTTTCTTTCTCTTCTCTCATCATGTGTGAATGACCCCTCAAAACCTGTCAACGTTGAAAAGGAATCAGCAGGAACCAATCACATAACTTAGAGAAGGGTGAAACTTGAAGCTATTTACGTATTAACTAGACCCTACCAGTCATGGCACAAGTTCATCTGAATTCAGTATGTGACCAATTAAGGTTGACAAAATCCACTTATCCTATGAAACTTCATTTGAATTTAAAGAATAAGGTCAATCAAATTCCAAACTAGTTGGAGTCACGGTATGAATCCTCTATTATATTCATTTCACTCTATTCAATGCATTCAGTTTAAAGAGTAAGGTATATAAATATTGCGTGAACTCATTAAGGATCAAAATTCACACTTCCCCTAAAATTGATTGTAATGGCTTACAAATTGAAGAGCAGAGGCACGGAACTGTATGTCAATAGAATGTCATCAGGCAAGTTCCTGAAAAGATTGCTAACACGAAGTCCAGCACATTCTAAATAGGAACTGAAGTGGCTATACTAAACTATCCATATAACTTGGGTACAAAGTGCTAATGTGAGCTTCAAAAGCGTAACCATCTCAAACTCAGATAAAGGCAGAAGGTTGCGCAAGTTGACAATCCACTAAAACATAGTCTAACTAATAAATCCTCTCAAACCGTAAATCGACCCCAACTAATTCAAGATCGATGCAAAATCATCTTTACTTAACAGAGAAATCCCCGAGAGCAAATGGCACACAGTTTGAAACCCAGTGGAAAATGTCCCTCTACCATTCTGGACTTAAATACCAGGATTATGTTTGTGACAGGGTTCGAACCGTGACTTGCGCCTAACACACACATCACAAGTTGTGCTCTAACCGATATACCAAAAGCCCGAGGGCAAGGCACAATAGAAATCTAACTTTCACGAATCCTCAAAATACTGCCCATCTAGGCACATGCAACAATTACAAGCAGAATAGGTACATTCGATTTATATACCTGACCCCAACTAATTCAAGAATGATGCAAAAATCATTATTTTATTTATAACCGAGAAATCCTAAGGGCCAATGCCACAAGGCTCAAAACTCAGTGGATAATGATTCCGCCCCTCTATCCATTTCCACTTAAATACCAAACTTTTTCCCGTGGCATAATTTGAACACGTGACATGCGCCTAACCCAAACATCACAACCCCTCTTACCACTAGACCAATAAATTAATTTATTCACTAAATAATACATACCCTAATCTCATAACCAAGTTCACAACAACAACATACCCAGTGCTATCCCACAAGTAGAATCTTACCCTACGGAGGGTGAGATGTATGCAGACTTTACCGCTACGGATTCATAACTAATTTCAACAACTTTAAAACTCCACACAAGTTCAAGAAAAACCCAATTTAGAAAATAAAGAATGTAACTAAAATTTAACAACAATGCAGTTCAAGAAAGTAGTAAAGATCAACTTACAAGGCCTTGCAAATCGATCTAATGGACCTGACATAGTTACCAGAAATAACCCAAAATCAAGAAAACTAAATCTTGATGGCTCAGTAGATCAGTTAATCAAAAGAAAAATTAGTAAACTTAATTTTCTTGAAAATCCAACAAAATTTTAACAAGAAAAATGAACAATGCCTCAAGATTATAAGTAGGTCAGAGAAGAAAAAATGGGAAAATTATTAAAGGTGGAGTCAACTTTTTGGAAGTATCGAGGATGATCGGACGGTAATAAATGCATCAAGAGGAATTTGTAACGTTAATGTGGAATTGATTGGAAAGTATAGGGGTAGTCTGGAAAATGTAAATTAATGGTGGACAAATTGGACAATTAAGTAATTTTAAAGTCTTGCTGTTTAATTATGAGAGTCTTGAGTTGACTCTTGAAAACAATATTTATTTAGGTAAACAACACCAAATACTAAATAGTCAATAAAAAATACTAGAATATACGTTAATTTTATATAAACGAATCATTACTTTAGATAACGAAAGATGGACAAATGAAAGAATATTACTCCCTCAGTCTAATTTTAAATGTTTATATTTGACCGATCATGAAGTTTAAGAATAAGGAAAAAATTTTAAATATAGGCACTTAGATTGGAACGGATAGAATATGTGCGATGAGATATGAGCTATAACTGGAGACGGAGAAAGTTGCCAAAAAATATGTCCTTGGCTTTTGAGCTCAAAAGCTACTACTACTATATATGTAGGAATTTTTACACAAAAATACAATTTTTAGAACTTAATTACCAAATATAGCAACATTTTAATAAAATTACCCTATATAGAAGAAAATACAAGCTAATTACAAACATAGAAAAAACATAACAATATTTTCTCATAACATATCAAACCCTTACATTCTTCCTCTTATTTCCTCCACTATCACTTTTGCTCCTCCCAATTTTTCATATTTTACTTTTCCTCCCACAATTTCCCACAATTTCACTTTTTCTCCCACTATTTCTTCCAATTTCACTTTTACTCCTTCTATTTCCCCCAATTTCACTTTTTCTCATCTCATCCTCACTGTATCTCGTTGTATCACATTGTATCTCGATGTTTCTCAACTACCAACTATCTCGTATCTCAATGTATCTCAACTACCAACCACCTCGTATCTAACCGTATCTCGTCTACCAACCATATCATATCTCGTTGTATCTCATTGTATCTCAACTACCAACCACCTCGTATCTATCTATATCTCGTCTACCAACCACATCGCATCTAATTGTATCTCACTGTATCTCAACTACCAACCACCTCGTATCTAACCGTATCTCGCCTACCAACCATATCGTATCTCATTGTATCTCAACTACCAACCACCTCGTATTTAACCGTATCTCGCCTACCAACCACATCGTATCTCATTGTATCTCAACTACCAACCACCTCGTATCTAACCGTTTGTGCGTTCTTTCTCACTGTTTCGAAACTATTTCACCTTTTTTGCGTTATTTCATATTAGTTTTTACATTTTATTTCGGACTCTTTCACTAGCTGTTTCAGATTGTTTCAGCATCGTATCTTACTGTATCTGTACTATTTTTGCTCTGTATCAAACTGTATCTCACTGTATCTACGATGTTTCAGCATTGTTTCAAATTGTTTCAGCATCGTTTCAGGTGGTTTTGCACCGTATCTAACTATTTCTAGTTGTTTCTATAATATTTTAGCAGTTGTGTTCATACCATTTGTGCGTTGTTTCTCACTGTTTCTAAACTATTTCATCTTTTTGCATTATTTCACATTATATTTCACCTTTTATTCGGACTTTTTCACTAGCTGGTTTAGACTATTTCACCACTGTATCTGCGCTATTTTTGCTCCGTATCAAACCGTATCTAATTATTTCAACACCGTTTAAGTTCATTTCAGCACTGTATCTAACTGTTTCTGCACCGCTTCAACTGTTTCTGCAGCACTGCGTCTAACTGTTTCTGCACCGTTTCAACTGTTTCTGCAGCACTGTATCTAACTGTTTCTGCACCGTTTCAGATTGTGTTCAGCACTGTATCATATTGTCTTAGCGTCGTTTTAGACTGTATCAGACTATTTCAATAGCTATTTCAGTATCAAATTGCGTACTTGTTGAGAGGCATGTGGGGCTATGATATCTCCTAGTTAAAACCTAGGATACACTAAATCCCAATATGACCATAATGAAGTGTTTACACTTAAATGCAGTTTTTTTAAAAGATATATTCTAATCCACAAACCATTATCAAAATGTATATTAAAAAAAGAGTGACTGAGTTTCTAAATCCTAATACCAAGCAGAAAAAGACAACTAGCACTACTTAACAACAATATATTTTTAGAAAAAAGCAACCGACATTTCTGCTTCATTAAGGACCCAAATAGCAACACATAATCGATTTCATAGAAAATAAGCTGAGCTATATAATCAATAGAACTATCATAATATAACAGCGAATAAACCGGAGATTTTAACAGTAGCTAAGCTTTATGAAGAAGCTCTTTCCTCGACGACGTGGGTATTGCTTGTGTTGCCGAAATACCACCGGATCTGACCGGGTTTCTGGTAAGATATTTCTGGTAACTAACGATGTTGCTGTAACCAACGGGTAGGGTTTTGGGGTGGCGGAAGGGGTGGTTGGTGGCGGGGGTATCGGTGTTTGCTTGACTCCCTGTGTTCGGTGGTGGTTGCTGGAGGGAAATACAGTGGGACGACGGAATCCGCCATGTACGGTGGCTGCGTTTTTATTAGTTTTGATTTTGACTTTTTCCTTTTTTTTTATGTCCCTGGACTGCTTTGTGATAATGGGTGGTTGTGAAATGTACCATAAATATTTATACTTTACTAGAAAAATATTGTTATGTGTTGTAATTTAAAAAATAGTGCTATTTTTTTTGTAATTAAGTGTGAAAATTTGTATATTTGTGTAAAAAATCCATATATGTTTGACCAGGCATTATACTTTCTTATCCTTGTATTGTTTTAATTTCAAAAATACCCCTCACTATAGGTTATAATTTTTCCCCATATGCTTTTTGGTAATCAACCTTGGAAAAATTGAGTTATCCTTCAATTTTGTTTAGAAGAAAAACAAAATAAAGAATACACAGAAACTACAATCTGCTCAAGTAGAAAATAAGCTAGTCTTTGGACATAAATTTGGTTGAAACTTGAAAAAGTGAGTTGTTAAAGTTGAAATGAAAAATAATTTTTAGAACTTGAAGTTGTATTTGGACATACATTTCACTAGTAAAAAAGTTGAAGGTTTGTGAGTGAATTTTTTTTCCTTCAAAAACTGATCTCAATAAGTTTTTGAAAATTCGAAGTTTTTTATTTCAAAAAGCGACAAATGGTGCCAACATACAATTTTTTGAAAATATTTTTTCAAAAAATGACCCCAAATTTTATAAACAAATATGTACTAAGTTGTATAGTAGCTGTATGTGGTTGTTGACATTTGACCATGAGCCAACTAGCATGATTATTGATTAAAGAATTGTCCTTCGCCGATAATAAATTAAAGAAATAGTGAAAGACATGATTTTGGAACAAGAATATATTAATGTAGTTCTTTGAGGGAACTAGTTTTCTAAGGTTCCTTTTAAATTACTATTAACATCAACGTCGCTTAAAAGAAAGAGATATGCGTGTTGTCGAACAATCAAATCATGCTTTAACGTGAATAAACAATCTAATTAATGTTGCAATTGGTTAATTTATCTTTTAATAATTATTTTGTTAATATACTAATCATTTGGTAGACAAATAAAACTTTATTTGCCTAGGGGACCACGATAAACTTTTGGAGGAACTACACAAATATATAAAGTTAGAGACATTTTTGAGAATGTATGTGGATATTTTATCAAAATAGCAAGAAAAAATTATTATTGAGTATTTGCATTACGATTCCTCCCAATTGTGATATGTTGAAAGTTCAAAGTACTGTTGTTACCACACAATTTTAGTGAGTATTTTGCGGTTTGGTATGGCGGACGACGACAGAGGTAGCGACAGATGAGCAGCCTAATAGCTGCTGATGTTGGCCATATTTATACATATTTTAATATTGATTCACTCTTAATTTTACCGTCCTTTGAGCACTTTTTATGAGTAAATATGTCAAACTATACTTAATTAATTATTTTACTTATTTATGGTATTTTGGACAATATAGGTATGATTTGGAAGCAATTTGGAATTAATTGGAACGAAGAGAAGCTAACAGTCAACTGCTAGGAGCATTGTGACATAGGTGGACGAAACTGAGAAATTAAACTCAAATATTGGATGTACTGGAACTATATGGTTTTAGTGGACTTGATTTTCTTGGTGGAAATTAGCCTAAACTAATGAAGACATAACATGCCAGTATTGGAGGAATTAGCTCTTGTTGTTTACATTTTGTAGTAGCAAAGTTTGATTCCTACTGTAAATAGGAAAAGTGCAAATTGGTCCAAAGATGGTATTAGAGCCTGTTTGGCCAAGCTGTCAAAATCAGCTTATTTTGAGAAGTATTTTTTATCAAAAGTGATTTTCAAAGAAGTGCTTTGGAAGATAAGCAGTTTTTGTTTGGCCAAATTTTAGAGAAGTGCTTTTGCTATTAATTTGTGTTTGACCAATATTTGAAAAAATTACCAAATTACGAAAATGGATATATAATAATATTAATTTGATTAAATATGGAAGTTTGAAATAGGTATTCTTGTCCCAAATAATCAAAAGTACTTATTTTTTCAAGAAGCTACTTTTTTCAGCTTCTTCCCCACAGCAGAAAAACAGCTTCTGTTGCCACTCAAAAGCACTTATTTTTTCCTAAAAGCTTGGCCAAACACCCCAAATTTTAAAATAAGCACTTTTGGACAAAAATAAGCACTTCTGGCTCCCCAGAAGCTTGGCCAAACAGGCTCTTAATTTACAATACTAGTAGTACTATATAAGCAACTTAACAGAACTTTTGAAGGGACTTTTTGTCACGCTAGGCTATTGGCAGGACTTCACGTTGGGAGGCAACAAACATGAGTTCTTCCACCAAGCACTAATACCGTTTACAACCGCGCTTCATGCGGCCAACTACACTAGTCCATATATAGTGAGTAATCCTTTAGTATTATATCGATCAACGGACAATAATTTCTTCATCACTAAATTTCATAAATAATTATTACATCATAATTGCATAACTAGTACTAGTATGTAAAGACCAAACTATCTTTGAGTGACCATAATCATCACGTCACGGTGGATATGTAGTTTATAGTCAAAATGATCTGCAAATCAATCCTCTGAATGCTAAAGAAGTTGGTTTATCTTTATTTATTACCAGTTAATTTATTAGGATTTGCTTTTACAAGTTCCAATTCTCTACCTCTCAAAGTAAAATGGTAACAGACTGCACTTTCTGATCATGGAAGTAATTTCTTGTAGACCTCTGTCAAAGCAACATTTGTGGTGCTATAACCACCATCAAGAAGTAGGTTCAAACCACTAACATATTTGGAATCATCACTTGCCAAATACAGAACTGCCTTTGCCACATCTTTTTCATCCAATAAAGCTCCTTTCAAATTTCCTGCTTCTCCAAACCACTTATTTACCATTTCTCTATCAACAATATTTCCAAGTGTGTCCAACACAAATGGCGTGCCAATTCCATAAGGAGAAACACAGTTAACTCTTATTCCATACTTACCTAATTCGACTCCAACACTTTTGGTAAGTCCCAAAACAGTACTCTTTGAGGCCGTATATGTGTGCGGGAAATCACCACATACTGTTGCCAACGCACTTGCAGTGAAAATAATGGCGCCTCTCTTGGCTGGAATCATCACTCTAGCAGCATGTTTTGCGCAAAAGAACGAGCCAACAACGTTTACATCGAACACATTCTTAATTATGTCGTAATCTACCTCTAAGATACTGGAAATTGCCTTACCTGCTATACCAGCGTTACTGAACATTATGTCAAGTTTACCAAATTTGGTTATTGTTGCATCAACAGCATTTTCGACGTCCGATTCAATCGCAACATTACAATGGACAAAGATTGCGTTTTCATTGCCAATTTCTTGTACTAAAGAAGTTCCAAGGTTGTCCTGAATATCTGCAATTGTAACCTTTGCACCGTGTTGAATAAATAATCTAGTTGTGGCTGCTCCTATGCCACCAGCACCACCAGTAATGAGTGCTACCTTACCATCTAGCCTGCAAAAACAAGTTAGAAATAGAGATTCGCTTTATTTTCATTATGCTTAGGAAAAGAAGATAAGAAGATTAAGATAAAAGAAAAATAAAGAAAAAAAAAACCTTTTGGCTACTGGCGATTGAAGAGAAGAGTTGGCCATTTTAATTTGTCAAACTTGAGAGTTATGTCTTGTTCATATACGAGAGAGATTTAGAGGCTCAATTTATAAGAAAACACTATAGGGCCTAGTGAGAAATCAAGTTTGAGTTCCTCTTTCACCCAAATTTCCCGTTCTTTGCATTTGTTCCATAATGAGCTTTAGAGCCTGTTTGGCCAAGCTACCAAAATCAACTTATTTTGAGAAGTGTTTTTTTATCAAAAGTGCAAAGCACTTCTTAAAAAAGTATTTTGCAAGATTAGTAGTTTGTGTTTGACCAAATTTTAGAAAAGTGCTTTTGTTATTAATTTATTTTTGACCAATATTTAAAACAATTACCAAATTACGAAAATGGATATAAAATAATATTAATTTGATTAAATATGGAAGTTTAATATGGGTATTCTTGTCCCAAATAATCAAAAACACTTATTTTTTCAAGAAGCTACTTTTTTCAGCTTCTTCCCCATAGCAGAAAAAACAGATTGTGTTGCCAATCAAAAACACTTATTTTTCCCTAGAAGCTTGGCCAAACACTCCAAAATTTTAAAATAAGCACTTTTGGAAAAAATAAGCACTTTTGGCTCCCCAGAAGCTTGGCCAAACAGGCTCTTAATCATAATTTTCTTTTACCATTTTCCCCTTTCTATAAGTTGAGCCGATATTGATTATTTATTTATTGCACGAGAAGAGTTGAGGTAAAATGCGAGGGAGTCGAGCTAAAGTCGGAGCCGACTCAGCTCAGTACCTACATATATACTCCCTTCGTTTCTGTTTATATGACTTTATTTCCCTGTGATTTTGCCAAAAAATAATCATTTTCTAAATTAAAATTAATTTTAACTTTTTCTTAAATTTAGAAATAAATAATTTAACTAGATTTTCTCATTTTATACTTCATTCGCAACTTTTATAGCTAGACATATTATTCAGAATATTGATTTAAGATCACAAATCTTAAATACCTTATAGTTACACAAATTTTATGACATATTTAAGATTATCATACGTTTTCAAAATATATTGCTAGTAAAATATCCCGCAAGCACCATGGTTGATCCAACATAGTGTCGGATAAGGTCTGAAGATGATCTCACAAGATTTCTCTATTTGTTAGTTGGGACTAGCATAAATGGCTGAAAACATACCATTTTCCAAAATTTTGTTTTGAATGCATAGATGAACAACTTGGTAGCAATAACAGTACTAGTATTCTATAGAAGTCAAATTCCTCTCACACGCCCATTGGGGTTGTTAGCTTGGATAAGCTTGGAGTTTTGACTGATGATTAAGGAAGTCCTTTGAATCCACTGCAGCTAAATAGATAATTCATGCAAAATCATTTAAGCTGAGATATTATTAATTATCCTTAGACTAATGTTTATCTTGATAATTATGCAGGTCTAAACGTGATATGAAAAGATTGCATAAATAGTGGATAAGGGCTAAAAGATTCGGATGCTTAAAGTGAAGAATTCAATTAGGACTCAAACTCTTGGGAGCTTTGGAGTTCTAATTGCTCAAGACTTCTTGGCTGCTGAAGCTATAAAACGAGGAGCAAATTAGTTGTTGAAGTATTGTTGCTCCCAAACGCACACGCAAGTATACGTGGTCGACAAGTAATAAAGTGATAAGTAGAGTATCGTTCCCACGAGGACTATTCAGACTGACTCCTAACAAACAATTTCTTAAGAACTATTCAGGGATCCTTTTCCAATGGTTGAGATTTTACTAACTAAAACAATAATTAAAGCAAGTAATTGAGATTAAGTAACAGAGCAAATTCTAAGTTGTTATCAATGAAAGAGAAACGGTCCAGGGTCAGAGTTACGAATAATCCAGTTGAGTTTTCCAGTTGATTCTACTTCTTGATTTCCTAGATTGCTAACTAACAGATTAATTGTACCCGTGAAAACCTTTCGATTCTTCACGGTCTATGCAGGCTACTCCAATCCCTATATGTCTATGGGTTGAATCACGTGCACGCATTAACGAATTCTGTAATTAGTTAAACTAGGCGAGCAAGTATATGTCTATCCTACTCACGAATTGGTTCCCCGATGCCCGGGTTCACAAACTAGCCCTACTCTTTCTTATTGCGTTCATAAATTCCCTCTTTCGAGTTCAATCTAAAAACCATAGATAGTGTTCAATTATCAGGCCTCAATAATCAAACAATTATGATCAAGAAAGAATAAACAATCCATAATGGTAAATCAATAGATAGAAATCAACTTTCAAACATCAACCTTCATGTATTTACTCTAACCCTAGAACGAACAAACTATAGAATTAAAGAGAAGAATAAGAGAAAGAGAGAAAGAACTTGGTTAGAAGACATCTAGGGCTCCTCCCCTCTTCTCCAAAACTTGCTCCAAAGTCTGAACTCCTATGAAAAACTAAGTAAAAGAGTATTTATAGAGTTTACAAATACCTAGTAATAAGTTAGACCCAAGCCTAGACGAAATAGGACTCCAAAATTCGCTCCAGGGGCGCTATAACGGGCGCCCCGCGCCCACGACCGCGCGACAATGGACAGAGGACGTCGAAATCAGCCCGCTACAAGCCCGTGCTGCATGGAGAACCGCGCCAGCCAGGGCGCGCTATGGGATGCGCGGCGCGTGGCCTACGGCGCCAGTGTATTTTTCTGTTCCGTCCGCTCCTTTGCTCGCTCGCTCGTGTCGTGCCTTCGTGTGCTCGATCCAATCCCCAATCAAAATCCAATCTTTTCTTGCTCGATCATGCTCTTAAAAGCTCCAATTACACTGCATAACAACCTACGATCATACGACATAAAATCAGTGCAAAACCACATTCATAAACTATAAAACGAGCGAATAAAGTATCCAAACGCAAGGAAATATTACAGAAATATTGGCATAAAATGCCAAACATCAAGTATGCACAAATACAAAGAGAATCGAGCAAAGCATTAAAAGAGTCATTATCTTATTTGTGTAATCAGTAAGCTACAGGGAACTAAGTAAGAAACTGTTCCTTAAATTGAGTCTTGTAAAAGTTCAGTCTTAGTTCAACTGTAGTAGGTGTTATCGAGTTGTATCTTTCTGATTCAAGTCGTGTACTTGACAAAGCTTCACTGATCGTGAAAAGATGTCACTAAAGGATTAGAGTTAGTCCTAGGTTAGTAAGAAGGTAGTCTTGTAACCAAGTGAGTCTTTTACATAGTGAAGTTGAAATCCTACTTGGAAGAGTAGGTCGTGGTTTTTTGATCCCGAGTTCAAGGGGTTTTTCCACGCTAATATTGGGTGTTCATTTACTTACAGTTTGAATTCCGCACATAACATAGTAAAGGAACACATTTTAAGGAATCCTTAAAACGGTAAAGTGGTGTGTCTTGGGAATTATCAATTGGTATCAGAGCAGGTTATCCTTGAAAAGGCTAATACCTAGGATTAGATGAGTACATCACGAGAGAACAGTGAGGGTCAGTCAATGGTTAGAATACCTTTGTTCAATGGAAAATATTATTCATGGTGGAAGGAAAGGATGCGAGATCATCTTCAAGCTAAGGACTATGAATTATGGGACATAGTGACTGAAGGTCCCATGATTCCAATGAAAAAGGATGCTGAGGAAAATGATGTTCCCAAAAACCAGAAAAGAATGCAATGCTGAAGACATAAGGCAATGGGAAAAGAATGCAAAAGCTAGGAAGTGGCTTGTTGGTGGACTCAGTCCTGACGAGTGCACTAGAATCAGAGGGTATACCACTGCAAATGAAATTTGGGATGCTCTACAAGTTGCACATGAAGGAACAAGTCAGGTAAAAAGGTCTAGAGGTACACTTCTTTTTGCTGAATATGAAAGTTTTAAAATGAAAGAAGAAGAATCAATCTCTGAAATGTATACTAGATTTAATGCCATTGCATCTGAACTTATTTATTTGGGAAGGGTTTTAACTGTAGAAGATAGAGTAGAAAAGATCCTAACTAGAGTTCTTCCAGATTCTTGGGAGATTAAAGCTTGTGCTATCATAAAAAGCAAGGATCTAACCACTTTATCCTTAGATGAGTTTATAGGTAATTTAAAGACTTATGAACTAAGGAAAAAGGTTAAAAATATAGGAGTAACAGTTAAAACTGAACCTAATCTAGCCTTGACTGCTGCTGATAAGCCTATTGATGATAAGGAACTGGTCCTTATCGCTAAAAGTGTTCAAAAATATTTGAATAAGAAAAAAGGGATCAGTGGACAGGGTAGGTCTTCTAACATGAAACAGGCTGGAGAATGCTTCAAATATGGTAGCATGGAGCACTACATCAGCAAATGTCCAATCATGGAAGGAGAATGGAGGAAGTGATATATTGAGGAAAGAAAAAAGGCTATGGAACAGGTCCGTAAGAAAAGTGGAAATCCCAAAGCAATGGTTGCAGGATGGCAAGATAGTGAGGATGAAGTATCTGATGATGATCTGGATGAGGATCTTGCTCTAATGGCTCTTGAAGACTCAGATAATGAAGAAGATGCTGAGGTATTTGTTTCTAAAATTAGACAAGATGTGAAAAGCATGCCTAGAGAGAAATTAGTTAAGGTATTTCACACTGTGTTAAATGAATTTAAATCTCTAAGGGATGGCAAACATCAACTGCATGATGAAATTGATAGTTTAGGAGCAGAATACAAAAAGACAGTAATTAAAAATGACTCTCTGAAAAGAAAGATTAGCATGCTTGAGGAACAGGTCCTCACACTTGAAACAACTGTTCAGGAATTAGAAAATGTTAAAACAGTTGAAAAAGGTAAAGGCATTGCTAATTCTCATCAGATCATTGCTGAAGAGAAACTGAAAGTTACAGTTGATGAATTGTGAAAAAAAAGAGGAGAAGATAAGATCTTTGGAAGAAGACTTGGTTAAAACAAAAATTGAGTTAAGCAAACCTGTAAAATGGAACAAGTCTTCTGAAGCACTAGAATGGTTACAGGAAAATTATAGTAGTAACAGGAAGGGTATTGGATTCATGAAAGCACAGTCTTCATCCAAATGGGATCCAAAGAGTAAATACCTATCACTTCCTGAAAACTGGCTATGCACTTATTGTGGGAACACTGGCCACTGGAAAGAAAATTGCAAATCTTTAAAAATGGCTGCACAGAGGAACATGTCCTATAAACCTGTTCAAAATTCTGCAAAAAAGAAAACTGTTCACACAAGAAACCATTACCATTCTGGGCTAGGAGAGATCTAATTCATCCTTTTTCTAAAGGAAAGGAACCCAAACTAGTTTGGGTTCTTAAAATTAACCCCTAGTTTTCTTTTGCAGGCTAGAGTAAAGGAGAGAAACCACAAATGGTACATAGACAGTGGTTGCTCAAGGCACATGACAGGACATAAGGAACTGTTCCTTTCACTCTCAGCCTTTCAAGGAGGAAGTGTTTCCTTCGGTAATGGTAAGAAAGGGGAAATCATTGGTATTGGAAAGGTAGGTAGGTCTGATTCACATAGTGTAGATAATGTGTTTCTAGTAGATGGGCTGAAGCATTGCTTATTGAGTATATCTCAATTGTGTGACAAAGGTAATAATATTAATTTTTCATCTACTGGATGCACTGTGACTAACCAAACTTCTGGAGAGATTATTTTGCAGGGAAATAGACATGGAAACATCTACAAGGTAGACTTGTTGACACTATCTGATGGAAGCTTGAGTTGCTTAAGTGTGGTGCAAAATGATCCCCTCCTATGGCACAAAAGACTTGGCCATGCCAGTCATTCACAACTGAACAAACTTGTGTCCAAGGATTTGGTGATAGGTCTTCCTAACATCAAGTTTAAGGATGAAAAAGTATGTGCAGCATGTGCCAGGGGGAAGCAGGTAAAATCCTTCTTCAAACCAAAGAAACAGGTAAGTACCACTAAACCTTTGGAACTGGTCCATATGGATTTATGTGGTCCAATGAGAACAATGAGTCATGGAGGTAAGAAGTATGTTATGGTATTGGTGGATGATTACTCTAGATTTACATGGACTATATTTCTTGCATCTAAAGAAGAAGCATTTAATGCATTTTCAATATTTGCCAAGAAAGCTCAAAGAACTCTAGATAGTCATATAGTTGCCATTAGGTCAGATCATGGAACTGAATTTGAAAATCATATGTTTTTCAATTTTTGTAATGAAAATGGCATTAATCACAACTTTTCTTCACCTAGAACTCCACAACAAAATGGTGTAGTGAAAAGGAAAAATAGGACTCTAGAGGAAATAGCAAGGACTATGTTAATATCTGGAAATCTAACACAGAATTTTTGGGCTGAAGCAATCAATACTGCATGCTACATAATAAATAGATGTATGACAAGGACTTTAATAGAAAAAACTCCATATGAGCTGCTTAAGGGAAGAAAACCAAATATCTCTCATCTTAGGGCTTTTGGTTGCAAATATTTTATGCACAACAATGAGAAAGATGTTGACACCCAATTTTGTCCCAAAATTTCGAAATTAATTTGCTGACACTTACTTTTTATATAAATATCGAAATATAGCATTTTGTGTTAATATAAAGCCAAAAATGTCCCTTTTCAAAAATAAATTATAAAATTTGATGTTTTGTCGTAATTTGGCTATCGTTTGCAAAGTTTTTCAATATTAGCAACTTGATATTTTCGGCTTTATATTACCTACAACATGTAAAATATTGGGAGCATTTATCTAATTAGAAAGTCTTTTAAATTAATTTACGAAATTAGTTAAAGCTATTAGTTTTTAGAAAAGGGTCATAATTATTTTTCGCTTTAAGTCCCAGCCTATTTTACGCAACACACAATTTTCTTTCCTAGCCCAATTCTATAAAAAACCCTAAAGTCTTGCCCTATATATACATACTTATCTAAAACCCTAGCACACAACACTCACTATTCATTCATCTTCCTTGCACCCATTTATTCATTCTATCTTCAATAACCCAAAAATTCAGATCTATACAACATATAGATACAACACCATTTACAGATACACACCAATACCCACACACAAAAAACCCTACACCCATTATTATTAACAGCAGCCGTGCCCCTATCCTCTTGTCTCCATTTTCCCTCCCCTCTCTCACTACAAACCCATCACCTAAACACTAACAGATCGGGAGGAGTAACACACGAAAATCGAAACAGAGGGAATGAGAATTGTGGTATCATCACCAGTCTGGAAGCTTTATTTTCTCTAATCCTTTCTTTAATAAAGCAAGGCAACGATGAAATGCCACCACCGAAAATAAGCAATATCGAGGCATGTTGGTTTCTCTTTTGTCTGAGTTGATTTGTGATTGAATTTAAAGGGGATTGGCGGAGTCGCAGCGACGCCGCTACGGTGTAGCAGTCGCTCCTTCGTTATCCACACAGACGCTGATTTGTTTGTGTGCCTGTCGTTCCTTTGCTTATCGTGAAACCCCATTTCCGGCTAACTCGGGTCTCCTCTGTTTCTTTCGTCTTCTGCTGCATCTGAATATGTTAAAAGGGATTTGGGTTGCAGCGATGCCACCATCAAAAATGGGTTGGTTGTCGCTCCTCTACCTCTGTGTTACGGCTGCATAGACCACCGAAATTTGGTTGAGTTTCGACTAATGGTGTTCCCGTTGGTCTCTTGACTTTGTTGGCTTACTGATTGGCACTATTGTTTTTGGGTTCTGGATGTTGATGTTAAACATTTCTACTTTGAATGGATCGTTGAGCCACAGTTGACCCGTTTGCAATTTTTCACTGACTAATAATTGACCCAGTTCCCTGATTGCTTGACCCGTTACTTGGTTTTACATTTGACCCGTTGCTTGATTTCCTGTGCTTTGACCCGTTTACACGATTGGACTGCTGTGTGCATTGACTTGATTTTCTGAGTGCAGGGATCCATTTTGGATAAATTTTATCAATTATGGAGTATTGAACTGATTTGAACAAATACTACGCCAATGGCCGATGAAAAAATACATATACACGTATTGAGGCCTCGGGATCGATTTGAACTTGATACTACACTTGAACCGTCCCGTTCCCGTGTCCCTAAAGCAAAGAGCGATAATGAATGTATGAAATTAATGCAAAGCAAGTCGAATAGAGTGGTGGGTTTGGTACTTGGCATGGCAACACGTCCGGCTCCGTGTTTGCAACTGTACCAACATCCGGAGCCTCTACATGACGCGCCATACAAATCTGAGCCTAAATTTTACAAAAACAACCCCTTTACTATTATTACTATTATTATTATTATTATTATTATTACTATTATTATTATTATTACTTTATTACTTTATTATTATTATTATTTATTTTTATTAGTTATTACACTTTATCATCGTACTAATCCAATTTTATTTGTTTGTTTTGCGAGGTACATTTTGGAACGAACAACTGGTGGACGAGTTTGGCTAACTCACGAATAGAGATAGTCCATTGCATTGAAGGCATTTGGGATTGAATTCGGACCCGAGCATTCAGAAATAAGACTTAGGAATTTTAGAAACTTCAAGGCTCCCGAGAGTTGATCAATTTCTCGGTTCTATCTTTAACTTTGCATTACTTTCCCTGGATATTTATGCAAATAAATGTGTAAAATATTTTATTTATCAATAATATTTGATTTGCTTAGTATATTGCTTTACTTTATGTGCATTACCCTTTATTGTGAAGTTGTTATTTAATTTATTGCAAATTGGGGCCGTCTTAGCAAATGCGTGCAAGTAAAAGAATATTTTGCAAATAAGCTTTTATTCGATTAATTATTTTCATTATTATTATTATTATTACTATTTTTTTAATAATTCTTTTGAAAGAAAAGCATACTTGTAAATATTTGGAAACCTGTCGGATTAACCGTATTTTACGGAATTTTGGAAGTGCCTTAAAAACCTTCTTCCGAAATTAATAAAACCTCTTACCTTTAGAATCTCTGAAAGAAAGACCGTCTTTTTTTATAAAAATGGAGTTTTTGCACGTATTTGCTAATTTGGTTCCCTGTTTTCCTTAAATTGGGTGGCGACTCCAAAAACTCCAAAAGAGTTAGTCCATCCTGTCGATATTCCGAAATTTATCCTTTTCGGGGGTAATTTTTGGGGTTCAACAGCGTGGCGACTCCGCTGGAAAGCAATAAAGGTTTTGACCATAAAGATTTCCAATTGTTTGCAACTAGCATGCCTAATTTATTTGCTTTATTATATCTCTTTGTTTAGTTTGCCTTATAAAGCATGTATTATATTTATTTGTGCATAGTCTGCATTCCGTTCATATTTCCTCCCTCATGGAGCCTGTCAATTCTCTTTCATCTCCTCGATTTCATCACGGGGGGCCCGCGTGACGGGCAATAATGCAGGAAGGGCATTGTCCTTCCTAAGTCTCTGAATTTCTTTCGTGTCACCAAAGTTAGTTGGGATATGGTTTGCCTGGTTTTGTCATGGCCGGTTTTACTGGTTTATGGGGCCAGGTTTATCCCGCATAGGTCTGAATCAGCCTCAACCGTTAGCCCACTCTTAGAAGAAGATTAGGTCATGCATGCATATACACCTTAGTTTGGGGGAAAGTTCGGCAGATTTGGTTGGTTTGTATTTTGGAGATGGCCTGGTGTAGTGAGATCTAAGAGACGAAGTCCCTGGTGTCTTTGAAAGGATCAGTGGGGGCCCTCTCGTGAATGGCTTTGCGTGTGTGCAGGCCTATGTTGATTATCCAGCTGCAACTTTATAAAAATTGAAGTATGCTTGTCGCATACTAGGAGAGCGAAGCCCCTGTGTCTTTGAATGACCAGTGGTGTCCCTCCTTGAAGACCAGTGCGGTCTTGGCTACCTAGGAAACTTAGAGGCTTGATTAAAGCCGAGGACCAGTGAGGAGCCCTATGAACAAGGTCAGTGAGCCTTGCAAAACCTAGGAAGCTGAGAGGCTTGTCTAAAGCCGAGGACCAGTGAGGTTTTATTTTGAAAGGCCAATTGGCGCCTTTCGTGATTTGCAGTCTGGTATTGTGGAGGCAGTTGGAAATTTCTCCCTGGATCTGTAAAACAATTGGGAATCATGCTTGGAGGAGTGTGGATGTTTGCAAAAGCTATGGAGGATTGTGTCGGGTTTTAGGCATTTGGGTTTAGAATTTTGTGCAGATGCTGTGGAGAGCATGAGCTGTGTTAAAATGTTAATTGTCTGCCTTGCTTTATTTGCTCAAAATGCGTTAAATACTAGGTGTTGCTTGCTTGTATGCAATCCTATGAATGACATGCAAACTATCTTAGTTAACCTTTGTGAGGTTTCTTTTGTTTTGTTTACTTCTCTAGCAAATGTTGGATTTGTGAAGTGGCTGACCATCCACCATGCAAAGGTTTCGAGATATGATTGATGGTAGACGCTCTAGCTCGTGAACGATGCAGTACCAGAAGCTAATGGCATTGCTTATAAGAACTTGGCGATTGAACTTAGTAGCATTATTTTCAATTTTTAATTCAGATTGAGGCCCTGAATTGCATTGTACTTTAAAGCTTATGTTAATCTGAATCAACTATTTTGAATTTATGAAAGTTGAAATAAAGCGCATCGCATTCTTATTATATTATTTACACTTGCATTTATATTTGTTTCCATTTCAAAATTAAAATTGATTAACCTGCCAAAACTTTGCTTGTAATGTATGGCAAAACAACTGAACAATTTAAACGACGCACTGAAAGCTACTGTCTGCGCTCTTTGGATATCGCATTATTTATTAGAACTTCAACTGGGGCAGCTTTTATTTATTGGTATATGGCGTTGAAGCAGTGATGCAGAACTACGCACGGTCTGATTCCCAAGGAGGGATACGTAGGCTCCCCCATCGGGCTCGACCCTTTAGCATTTAAACTTTCATTTTCCCCCAAGAAGGACAACTGGGGCAATTTTTGCAAAACGAGTTAGGGATGCGGAAGATTATAACTGGGGCAGAATTTTGCAAGAAGCGGCGTTGGTTATTAAAGATGAGTTGGCAAGAATTCTGTAATTGGTTAAGCAACAGTGCAAAGTCTAAGCCAAAGGACGTTCAGTTGTTTTAAAATATATTACAAGTTTAAGTCAAGGCAAAATTTTCAAAATGCATCTTTGACTTCATTTGCATCTGCATTAAAATATTTTATCTTGCCTCTATTTTTCGAAAATCTATGACATTTGAGTTCATGAGCCAAGTTTCTGAAAGTAATTCGCAAATCCAAGTCCAATGAAGACGAGGGAGCAGCGGCAGCAAGTTCAAGATGAATCAGCACAAATCAAACGCCCCTCCCCAAAACTAACAATTTTTCTTTGAGAGCAGGGACATTAAGACCCGCAACTGAAGATATACATCTTAGCAAGTCAATCTCCAAGATTCTCATCGCTAGGATTGCAATGATATTTGGATAAAGCTGGTGCTTCATGACCCGACGCTTTTTCCAATTTGCCAAAAGGCGGCATTTTTATTTTCCATAACTATTGCAAATTATCAAGAATATCTATTTCATTTCCTTTCCCTTTATGAGACCACTTACTAACATTCCATTTCTTTTACAGATATTGCCAGTCCTGGGTGCTTACTTTATTTTGTAGTCAAGACCATTCCTCCATGGAAAAGTTCAAAGAGTATCATGTATTCACGCTTTCGATAAGCGTTTTTGTATTCTCACGCTTCCGGATAATGTGAATATTCCGGACGTATCACAATCTGAGATTGCATTCAAATTGACTCCTCATAACTTAAAGCATTATGCTTTGTTATGAGTTATGGCCGAACAGGCGGCTTTTCTACCCTTATGACTTTCATTCCTACTAGGCGACAAAGTCGAGGCTTGTTTTGTGTTTTCAAAACTAAGCCAAATAGGTCATCACTTCGTTTCAGGTGATAATCCGCATAAGGCCATCCTTGCCGGATTGCCTCGACAATTGATTTATCAACGGCTATCGCACTGACTACATTCCCGCATTACTTTGCTTTGCACTTACTTTGAATTATGTCTTCGCACTTGCTTTAAAATTAACGCCTTGCTTTACTCTTCCAGTTGACCGTCGGCTACGAGGATTCCCTTTGTTGGACTATCTCGCCTATTGATTCGCGAAATGGCTTTTGCATTGCTCTACATTCCCGCATTACTTTGCTTTGCACTTGCTTTGAATTATGTCTACGCACTTGCTTTAAAATTAACGCCTTGCTTTACTCTTTCAGGTTAACCATCGGCTACGAGGATTCCTTTTGTTGGACTATCTCGCTTATTGATTCGCCAAATGGCTCTTGCATTGCTCTACATTCCCGCATTACTTTGCTTTGCACTTGCCTTAAATTATGTCTTCGCACTTACTTTAAAATTAACGCCTTGCTTTACTCTTTCAGGTTGACCATCGGCTACGAGGATTCCCTTTGTTGGACTATCTCGCCTATTGATTCGCCAAATGGCTCTTGCATTGCTCTACATTCTCGCACTACTTTTCTTTGCACTTGCTTTAAATTATGTCATTTCGCTTGCTTTAAAATTGATGCCTTGCTTTATGTTTTTCAGGTTGACCACCAGGTGGGGCTTGTCTCTTGTTGGACTTTTTATGCCTGTTGATTCGCTAAATCGCTTTTGCGTTGCTTTACATTTCATGCTAAATTGCTTTGCACTTGCTTTCAATTATGACTTCGCACTTGCTTTATATTATGACTTGCTTTACTTTTAGTTTAACAGGTCAGCCCTGAGACCCTCCTTGCTTTGTGCAGGATCGGATCACCAGCTGATTTGTAGACAATCAAAGGGCGATATTGTTATGGAGCCTACTATAAGCTCGACCATGAGTTATTGCCGAACAGGCGGCATTTCAACCTCTATAATTTTCATTCCCAAATAAGCAATGAAGCAGAGGCCGGCGTTATCTTTTCAAATCACGCCAAAATAAGTATTGCCTTATTTTTAATTGACAATCCACTCAAGGCCATCATTGTCCGATTGTCTCGCTAATTGATTTATCAAATGGTTGCTGCGTTGATTATATTTCCGCACTGCTTTGCTTTGCACTTGCTTTAAATTCTGCCGTTATATTTGTTTTAAATTAATGTCTTGCTTTACTTTTTCAGGTCAACCATCAGTTCCTCGAAGAATATTTGCCTTGTCGCATATGCAGAACAACTCTATTTCTCTCTTTGTTATGTTAGCTTTTGTTCGATTATCGCATCACCAGCACAAGCCAGACGATTTCAGATTTTGCAAGATTCATGGTTTATCCACCCACAAATAGGATATTCGGGTCCTTCCACCCACAAATAGGATATTCGGGTCCTTCCACCTACAAATAGGATATTCGGGTCCTTCCACCCACAAATAGGATATTCGGGTCCTTCCACCCACAAATAGGATATTCGGGTCCTTCCACCCACAAATAGGATATTCGGGTCCTTCAACCCACAAATAGGATATTCTTCCTTCCACCCACAAATAGGATATCTTCGGGTCCTTCCACCCACAAATAGGATATTCGGGTCCTTCCACCCACAAATAGGATATTCGGGTCCTTCCACCCACAAATAGGATATGCAGGTTTCTTTCAAGTTGCATTGAGATACTGGATGCTTCAAGACCGGGCGCTTCATTTGTTTTGTCAAGTGATTGAAACACAATACAAGATTGCGTTGTAAACTGCCTCTTCATCAATTAAAGCATTATGCTTATCATGGTTTGTTGCCGAATAGGCGGCATTTCTATCTTTATGATCCTTATTTCAAAATGAACATTATTCTGAAACTTGCATAGATGATAGTCTAAGACAAGTCGGCTGGAGCACCACTTTCGGAGTGTTTCGCGATGTCGGTTGTCTTGCAATATTGGCATTTTATATTTAAAGTAGATTGATAGTCTAAGACAAGTCGGCTGGAGCACCACTTTCGGAGTGTTTCGCGATGTCGGTTGTCTTGCAATATTGGCATTTTACAATTCGTTCTCACTTTACTTATTGTCTTGCTTTACTGTTTCAGAATAAGGATCAGCTTAGAAGTTCTCCGGGCGGAGTATCTTGTCAGTTGATCGAAGGAAGAACTTTTGATGATATCACCACCCGCATTTACTATTTTTGTTATCACTTGATTTATTTCTTATTCCAATTATTACAATTTATTAGCAGTTGCACGCTTACCGTTTGTTGAGATTATTACAGGATTTTTAACAGCAGCGTTTGGAGCATAACACGGAGCTTTTCTTAGCGACGAACCGGGGCAATCGTTGATATGAGCTAGACTCGTCAATGAAGACCTGAAGAATCGCACCCGCATAAGTCATCCACCCTAGAGGTAAGTCTCTTGTTAGCCCTGAGTCTGAGGTTTGAGATTGAAGACAAGATGGCTCGATTATCGAGGTGCAGTGGAAGCTATGTCCGGATAACCCCTCTTTATAGGTGTGTCGTCGACCACATTTTCATAACTTGGGTGATTACAAGCCTCTTTTCCCACGCTTGAGTAGTCGTTACTATCTCGTCTTTGATTTTCAAATCGCGTCGAACTACATATGGCCTGATTCTCTTTCAGCCCGAGATATGTAGGCAACTCGGAAACCGGAGTTCGGCCATGTCCATAAGCCTCGCATTTTGATCCCAGGAATCAGAGTCTTGGCTTTACCTTGACAAAATTGGCTTTCACGTCAACTTTCTTTACCCTGAAAACTCTTTCATCCTTTTCGGGTAAAGAGGGGCAGCTGTTGACACCCAATTTTGTCCCGAAATTTTGAAATTAATTTGCTGACACTTACTTTTTATATAAATCTCGAAATATAGCATTTTGTGTTAATATAAAGCCAAAAATGTCCCTTTTCAAAAATAAATTATAAAATTTGATGTTTTGTTGCAATTTGGCTATCATTTGCAAAGTTTTTCAATATTAGCAACTTGATATTTTCGGCTTTATATTACCTACAACATGTAAAATATTGGGAGCATTTATCTAATTAGAAAGTCTTTCAAATTAATTTACGAAATTAGTTAAAGCTATTAGTTTTTTAGAAAAGGGTCATAATTGTTTATCGCTTTAAGTCCCGGCCTATTTTACGCAACACACAATTTTCTTTCCTAGCCCAATTCTACAAAAAACCCTAAAGTCTTGCCCTATATATACATACTTATCTAAAACCCTAGCACACAACACTCACTATTCATTCATCTTCCTTACACCCATTTATTCATTCTATCTTCAATAACCCAAAAATTCAGATCTATACAACATATAGATACAACACCATTTACAGATACACACCAATACCCACACACAAAAACCCCTACACCCATTATTATTAACATCAGCTGTGCCCCTCTCCTCTTGTCTCTATTTTCCTCCCCTCTCTCACTACAAACCCATCACCTAAACACTAACAGATCGGGAGGAGTAACACACGAAAATCGAAACAGAGGGAATGAGAATGGTGGTATCACCACTAGTCTGGAAGCTTTATTTTCTCTAATCCTTTCTTTAAACAAAGCAAGGCAACGATGAAACGCCACCACCGAAAATAAGCAATATCGAGGCCTGTTGGTTTCTCTTTTGTTTGAGTTGATTTGTGATTGAATTTAAAGGGGATTGGCAGAGTCGCAGCGACGCCGCTACGGCGTAGCAGTCGCTCCTCCGTTATCCACACAGACGCTGATTTGTTTGTGTGCCTGTCGTTCCTTTGCTTATCGTGAAACCCCATTTCCGGCGAACTCGGGTCTCCTCTGTTTCTTTCGTCTTCTGCTGCATCTGAATATGTTAAAAGGGTTTTGGGTTGCAGCGATGCCACCATCAAAAATGGGTTGGCTGTCGCTCCTCTCCCTCTGCGTTACGGCTGCATAGACCACCGGAATTTGGTTGAGTTTCGACTAATGGTGTTCCCGTTGGTCTCTTGACTTTGTTGGCTTACTGATTGGCACTATTGTTTTGTGGGTTCTGGATGTTGATGTTAAACATTTCTACTTTGAATAGATCGGTTAGCCACAGTTGACCCGTTTGCAATTTTTCACTGACTAATAATTTACCCAGTTCCCTGATTGCTTGACCCTTTACTTGGTTTTGCATTTGACCCGTTGCTTGATTTCCTGTGGTTTGACCCGTTTACATAATTGGACTGTTGTGTGCAATTACTGGATTTTCTGAGTGCAGGGATTCATTTTGGATAAATTTTATCAATTATGGAGTATTGAACTGATTTGAACAAATACTGCGCTAATGGCCGATGAAAAAATACATATACACGTATTGAGGCCTCGGGATCGATTTGAACATGATACTACACTTGAACCGTCCCGTTCCCGTATCCCTAAAGCAAAAGGCGATGATGAATGTATGAAATTAATGCAAAGCAAGTCGAATAGAGTGGTGGGTTTGGTACCTGGCATGGCAACACGTCCGGCTCCGTGTTTGCAACCGTACCAACATCCCGAGCCTCTACATGACGCGCCATACAAATCTGAGCCTAAATTTTGCAAAAACAACCCCTTTACTATTATTACTATTATTATTATTATTATTATTATTATTATTATTATTATTATTATTACTATTATTATTATTATTATTACTTTATTACTTTATTATTATTATTATTATTTATTTTATTAGTTATTACACTTTATCATCGTACTAATCCAATTTTATTTGTTTGTTTTGCGAGGTACATTTTGGCACGAACAACTGGTGGACAAGTTTGGCTAACTCATGAATAGAGATAGTCCATTGCATTGAAGGCATTTGGGATTGAATTCGGACCCGAGCATTCAGAAATAAGACTTAGGAATTTTAGAAAATTCAAGGCTCCCGCGAGTTGATCAATTTTCCAGTTCTATCTTTAACTTTGCATTACTTTCCCTGGATATTTATGCAAATAAATGTGTAAAATATTTTATTTATCAATAATATTTGATTAGCTTAGTATATTGCTTTACTCTATGTGCCCTTTATTGTGAAGTTGTTATTTAATTTATTGCAAATTGGGGCCGTCTTAGCAAATGCGTGCAAGTAAAAGAATATTTTGCAAATAAGCTTTTATTCGATTAATTATTTTCATTATTATTATTATTACTATTTTTTTAATAATTCTTTTGAAAGAAAAGCATACTTGTAAATATTTGAAAACCTGTCGGATTAACCGTATTTTACGGAATTTTGGAAGTGCCTTAAAAACCTTCTTCCGAAATTAATAAAATCTCTTACCTTTAGAATCTCTGAAAGAAAGACCGTCTTTTTTTATAAAAACGGAGTTTTTGCACGCATTTGCTAATTTGGTTCCCTGTTTTCCTTAAATTGGGTGGCGACTCCAAAAACTCTAAAAGAGTTAGTCCATCTTGTCGATATTCCGAAATTTATCCTTTTCGGGGGTAATTTTTGGAGTTCAACAAAAGATGCCTTAGAAAAATTTGATCATAGAAGTGATGAGGGAATCTTTGTTTGTTATTCTTCAAATAGTAAATCTTATAGAGTTTTTAACAAGAAAATATTGAAAATTGAAGAAAGCATGCATGTTAAATTCGATGAAACTGACAATCTCACTCAAGAACAGGTACAGGAGGATGAAGAGATTGGACTGCTGAAACATAATGAAATTAATCCACAAATGCAGACTCTGGATGTGAGAAATGAACTGCAAGGAACAGTTCCTCAGGACAGAACTGAGAAGAGTGGCACAGAAACAGAGGGAACAACTGTTGGTTCCACCTCACAAATTGAAAGTGTTACTCCCTCAAAAACTGTTCCTCAGCAAGGGTCTTCTAACAATGGATTGACACTCAAGCCTTACAAGTATCAAGGGTCACATCTTGTGGATCAAATAATCTCAGATAAGACTGCTGGGATACAAACTAGATCAGCAGTTAAAAATCACAATCTGTGTGCCTTTAGTGCTTTCCTATCCCTTGTTGAACCCAAAAATGTGAAAGAAGCACTGAAGGATGCAGATTGGATCAATGCTATGCAGGAAGAATTGAATCAATTCCAAAGAAGTCAAGTTTGGCATCTGGAACACAAGCCAAGGAACAGGTCCATAATAGGAACTAAATGGGTTTTCAGAAAAAACTCGATGAGGATGGCATGGTAACAAGAAATAAGGCCAGGTTAGTTGTTCAGGGGTACAGTCAAGAGGAGGGCATCAATTATGATGAGACTTTTGCTCCAGTTGCAAGACTGGAAGCAATTAGACTTCTCATAGCCTTTGCTACATACATGAAATTTACTCTACATCAAATGGATGTTAAGAGTGCATTTCTGAATGGTTACGTAAAGGAAGAAGTGTATGTTAAGCAACCTCCAGACTTTGAGAATGAACAGTTCCCTGAACATGTGTACAAATTGGACAAGGCCTTGTATGGACTCAAGCAGGCACCAAGAGCATGGTATGAAAGGCTATCAAAATTTCTACTTCAGCATGGATACAAGAGAGGTAAAATTGATAGCACATTGTTTTTGAAAGAAAAAGGTAAGCATCTCTTAATTGTCCAAATTTATGTAGATGATATAATCTTTGGTGCTACTTGTGAAAATTTAAGCAAGGAATTTGCAAATTTGATGGGGAGTGAGTTTGAGATGAGCATGATGGGTGAACTAAATTTCTTTTTGGGTTTACAAATTAAGCAAACCTCAAATGGAACTATGATCCATCAACAAAAGTATGTTAAGGAATTACTTAAAAGGTTTGATATGGATAATGTTAAGGAAATTGACACACCTATTGCCACTGCCACAAAATTGGATCTTGATGAACATGGAACATCAGTTGATCAAAAATTGTATAGAGGTATGATTGGTTCTCTACTTTATCTAACTACTAGTAGACCTGATATTGTGTTAAGTGTTGGTTTGTGTGCTAGGTTTCAATCAGATCCTGAGGAATCTCATTTGAAAGCTGTTAAGAGAATATTGAGGTATCTGAAAGGAACAGGTCCCTTGGGACTTTGGTATCCAAAAGGTGGTAGTTTTAATCTTGTTGGATATACTGATGCTGACTATGCAGGTTTCTTTGTTGATAGAAAAAGTACCTCAGGTATGGCACATTTCCTTGATGAGTGTTTGGTCTCTTGGGGAACCAAGAAATAAAATTCAGTGGCACTTTCCACTGCTGAGGCTGAATATGTGGCAGCTGCTTCATGTTGTTCACAGTTGTTATGGATCAAACAACAATTACAGAATTTTGGTGTTGATGTAGGAACTGTTCCTATCTTTTGTGATAACACTAGTGCCATTAACATGACAAAAAATCCAGTGCATCATAAAAGAACTAAACACATTGATATAAGACATTATTTCCTGAGAGATAACTATGAAAAAGGTTTGATCACCATAGCATTTTGTCCTACTGAAAAGCAAATCGCTGACATCTTTACAAAAGCTTTAGGAAGAGATGATTTTGAAAGAAATAGGTTGGAATTAGGGATGATTAAATTCACTTAAGATCATAAATGCTTTACTTCATAATTGGCTAGAAAATTGCACATAAAATGAATTTTATTCAAGTCAATTTGAAATTTTCAGACCAGATTAATACTTCATTGTATACTCTTATGCCATAATTTTTGTTTAGAGTTGCTAAAATTGAATGATGTTACCCTTATGCTCTTAGAATTTTAGATTGAACAAAAGTGTTTCAAATTGGAAGGACACTAATTTTTCCGTGTTAAAATCAGGTATGTACTCCTTATTATTCATTTATCTTAGAGAATTAAGTCTATAGGTAACTTGTGATTAGGATAAATCCCACTAAGAATTCTAATCGTATCCAAACTACATAAGAGTCCCATCGGAGGAACAGTTCCCATTCAGAAAAGGTAACTTGAAAGCCTAACGGCTCTATTTTTCCAGGAGACTTCCAAGAGTCCAATAACAGTTGCATGTCTTTCAATGAGGTAATTGTGATCGTTTCACACTCAACCTCCACTACCTATTTTCTTCTATAAATACATTCTTTCTTCCTATTATTCTTTCACTTTGTTTTTCAATTGCACTCTCAAAATTTCAGAAAGAATAATCTCATTTCTCCTAAAACGTTTTGCAAGAATGTCTCTTACTCCTGAAAATTCTTCATCTGCACCTACTTCTGAACAACCACAAAATCTCAATCCTCTTTCACCCATGGACACCACTGACCCAAACCCTGAAATTCCTGAAACAATCCCAGAAGTACCTGAACCAGAAATTTATGGGGAAGGACCAGCTCCCACGGCTGAATCAATTGTTGAACAGGTTGAGGATTTGTCAAGGGCAATGATCATTTATCAATATCAGGTAAATTTTGCCTATCCCTTAAACGTTGTTGTTGATGAAGGGGAAAAGGAGGAGGGGTTTGAAACTGTTCCTGAGGGGGAAGAGGAAACCATGAAAAGGTTGGAACCACCCATACAAGAACCCTCTGGGTCTCCTGAGGTTGATTTTAGGGCACCTATGGAAGATGTGATCAATGTTGAGGAAGCCTTGAGTGATAGTGATAGACCTCTTAGAGACTTAATCAAAATTAGGAGTTTAAAAAGAAAAATTGCTAGGAAGGGACCCATAGATACCCAGGTGTCTGCTGAAATTGCTGCTAAGTTAAAGAAAATCAGTGATAGTTACAGGCCAGGGATTAAGAAGAAAGGTGAAAGTTCCTCCAAGGCAAAAGGACATGTTCTTTCTGTCTCAACTCCTGCTTCTGGGGTTAGGAGGACAAGGAGTGCTGCAAAAGCTATTGATGAGAACTTAGCTGCTGCTCTACAAAGAAGTAGAAAAGGGAAGGGGAAACAGGTTGCTGACCCTGTTGAGGAGGATGAAATTGAGGTGATTGAGAAAGATGTTGTTGGTGATGAAGATGATGAGATGGAAGATGTTGAGGAGGTTGTGCCTCAATCTAAGAAAAGGAAAGTTGCACAGAGGCGTGTGACAAGAAGCTCTGTGAAAGCTGCGGAACAATCTTCTAAGAGGACCAGGTCCTCCAAAAGAACTTTGGTAGATGAAAGTTATGTTGATGATAGTGACAGTGATGATTCTTTTGCTGGTGATGACAGTGAGAGTGAGGCTGAGGGAGAAGAAGTAGTACATTGTGTTCATGATGACATGTTGACTAGGAAAGTGTTGAAAGGGAGAGTGCTCTCTGATGTGGGAGAAGAAGGGATGCTGTGGTTGCTGCAGAAATTGCAAGTTCAGGGCTGGAGGGACATGGTCCTTAGATTTCTGGAAGGTGTGCAAAGGGGATGGTGCAGGAGTTCTACAAGAACTGCTCCATTAAGGATGACAGGATTACCACCTCTTTTCATGAGAATGTGATCACTTTTGACACTAGGGAACTTGGTGGGCTGTTGGGGATTCCATTTGCTGGGTATGACAGCTATGTTAAGAAAGTATGGCCTGACTTGACAAACTTGCCTACTGGGTTGGAGATAACAAAGAAGTTTGCTGAGAATGAAGAGGAAGAAAAACCAAGAGCTGTGCAGAAAAGTGAGATGCATCCACAGCACCAAGTGCTATTTGAGTTTGTGAACAAGATTGTGATGCCAAGGCAGGAAAAAAGAGGAATTTCCAGTTTCATGGACCTGGTCCTTATGGAACTGCTGGACACTGATAAGCAGATTAACTAGCCCAGGTTTATGATCCACTTGATCAAAAGGGTTATAGCTGGGAAGAGAAAGCATTCTTTGCCCTTTGGTTTCATCTTGACTGATGTGTTTGCAAAGTTGAAGATTCCTTTGGAAGGGGTAGTAAAGGCTACTAAAAAGGAGAAGTTTGGTTGTGCTACATTGATTAGCTGTGACTTGCCTGTTCAAGCTGATCCTCCACAGGCTGGTGTTGGGAGGCAGCCTTTGAACAACAAGGTGAGGGCACTGAGGCAACAAGTTGCTATCCAGGCTGCTGAAATAGCAAGGTTGGAAGAGGAGAAGAATTACTGGAAGGCAGAGGCTACAAAGGCAAAGGAGACTAACGAGGGAATGCTCAAACAGATGTTTGAGTTGTTAAACAAGTCTCAGGGACCTGGTCCTTCCATATCCTGATCACCTTAGCCATAAGCCATCTTTTGTCCAGTGGGATTTAGACTAGTTCTAGTGCCTTAGTCTTTTCTTTTTCTAGTTTCTGAATAATTATGTAGTACTTGCTTGTATCCCCTGGTTTAACCTTTTGTTAATGATGACTTATCTTTGATGGCTAATATCATTGTTTTGCAGTTGCTTTAATCTGAATTGTATTTGCATTTTGAGTTGCCTCAATGGCCATGTACTGATTATTCTAACACTTCAGTTATATTTTTTATGCAACCTTTTCAATGATGCCAAAAGGGGGAAGAGTAAGTCTGATTTTGCGTGAACTTTATACCTAATTGAAAATCTGCTCCTTAATGATAAATAAGTCTCTAATGATTGCTTTTGAGCTTTAAGTTGTACTTCAGGACATTAAGGATATGCAGCTATACTTATGAATTTGTCATCATCAAAAGGGGGGGAAATGTTAGCTTGGATAAGCTTGGAGTTTTGACTGATGATTAAGGAACGGACTGCAGCTAAATAGATAATTCATGCAAAATTATTTAAGCTGAGATATTATTAATTATCCTTAGACTAATGTTTATCTTGATAATTATGCAGGTCTAAACGTGATATGAAAAGATTGCATAAATAGTGGATAAGGGCTAAAAGATTCGGATGCTTAAAGTGAAGAATTCAATTAGGACTCAAACTCTTGGGAGCTTTGGAGTTCTAATTGCTCAAGACTTCTTGGCTGCTGAAGCTATAAAACGAGGAGCGAATCAGTTGTTGAAGTATGCACAAATACAGAGAGAATCGAGCAAAGCATTAAAAGAGTCATTATCTTATTTGTGTAATCAGTAAGCTACAGGGAACTAAGTAAGAACCTGTTCCTTAGATTGAGTCTTGTAAAAGTTCAGTCTTAGTTCAACTGTAGTAGGTGTTATCGAGTTGTATCTTTCTGATTCAAGTCGTGTACTTGACAAAGCTTCACTGATCGTGAAAAGAGGTCACTAAAGGATTAGAGTTAGTCCTAGGTTAGTAAGAAGGTAGTCTTGTAACCAAGTGAGTCTTTTACATAGTGAAGTTGAAATCCTACTTGGAAGAGTAGGTCGTGGTTTTTGATCCCGAGTTCAAGGAGTTTTTCCACGCTAATATTGGGTGTTCATTTACTTACAGTTTGAATTCCGCACATAACATAGTAAATGAACACATTTTAAGGAACTGGTCCTTAAAACGGTAAAGTGGTGTATCTTGGGAATTATCAGGGGTCTTATATAAAAGAGTCACTAACCCCTTATTAACGAAATTTGCTCAAGATTTAAAAGAAACTTTATTCTCCAAATATACAAGAATATATGGATTATATTCTCTAAAAACATCCCTTACTGTTGATTTAAATGAGCCTTTAGCTGCTCCTAAACAATTCCAAGTAAAGACAATCATAGATAACTAAATAAAACTAGTGATGATCACCACCTAATATTCAGATTTTCGCGGGTAATTAATTTCTGCCCCTTTCCTAGACATATCCAAGTCAATATTATTATTGTCATAAGTATCAACTTTCTTATAGCTTCACGAGCAGTCATACGGTGTTTCTAGTTTTGTGAGTACTGAGAATCATTTCTCCTAATGTCTTACTGCTTGTAAGGCTCTTTGTTAGCCTTAGATTGATTCTGTTGAGGCTGGAAAGGGTGATATCTGTTTCGATGGTGCCCTTGATTATATGGTTTTTTAGGCCGAGTTAAATTTTGAAACTACCCTTTAGCCGAACGTCGTTTCCTATTTGTAACCAAATTCAATGGATCATACTTAGATTCATCATCTTCAACATGTTGTATATTGTGTATCCCATTATCAGTATTCTTGGCGAATTTTGAGAAGTATTGTCATGACTTTTTGGAACCTTTTTCTCCATTACTTTCTCTCGGCAATCCATTGGCAGCTTCAGAAGCCTCACCCATAATGCAGTGTGGTGGCTTGAGCTTCAGATGGTTTAAAATCATATTTTATTTTGCACGTAAGATAATTGTTATCTGTAATCCAAGGACCCTCTGTAAAAAATTTCATATAGTCATTTGCCACGTCGAACTTAAACAGAAAGTACCCATAGGCCATAACCAAGGGCTAAAGCATATCCTCTTGAAGCTCCCAAAGTCGTAAAACATTTGAGCATAAGGTATTATAATCATTAGATCTACCCAAAAGTTTAACAATCAAAGTACTTTCCCATAGTTTCCTAATTTATTTTAGAAGTCCTAAAGGAAGAATGATTTTTGGAATTGTAAGATCATTCTTATCCATAGCATTTTTGTCTATCTCATTTCCATCAGCTTCATTATTTGAGAGCGAATTGTCTACATCTCGATCAAAAACTCTAGCCTTTTGCACTCTACCCATCAGTGCCCTGCGAAAAGACAACCGCTTAGTTGATTCTTCAGCCTTATTAGTCCTTCCTTCAAATTGTTTACATTGACTACCAGTCAAAGGGTTATCTGCTTCCTCGATATCGTCGTCCATTAGAGAATCTTCAATAATGCCATTTTTCTTCTCTATGTACTATTTTGAAGTGGAGCAATTTCATTATCAGAAGGTCGAATCAAAGGGAGAATTTGTTACATGCATATTGTAAGGTTCAAGGGACTACTTGCTCGCTAATTATTGATAGTGATAGTTGTATCAATGTGGTGAGCACCACTTTGATTGAGCAACTCAAACTACCCACTAGAAAGCGTCCACAATCTTACAAGCTACAATGGTTGAATGAGTGTGGTGAGCTAAAGGTGACCAAGCAAGCCTTGATTAAATTCAGGATTGGGGACTACCATGATGAGCTTTTATTTGATGTGGTTCTCATGCAAGCTTGTCATATCTTGCTTGGTAGGCCTTGGCAATATGACCGCTTGGCAAGGCATGATGGCAAGACTAACAAGTATGCCTTGGAAGTGGAGGGTCGGAAGTTTGTTCTCAACTCATTGACCCCGACGCAAGTGAGTGAGGGTTATATAGGAAAATGAGGGAGTTGAAGTTGAAAAGAGAGAAAGAAAAGAAAGGGGGAGTTGTGGAGGATAGGAGAGTGGGAGTTGTCACACAAAAGAGTGAGGAAACAAAAGAGGGAGTGAACTTGTTCTGAGTGTTTGAAAGATGTGGAGGAAGGAGCACCCATGATTCTCCTCCTACACAAGGACCATATTTTGCTTACTAATGAACTAACCCACTCTTTGCCTAGTTCTATTTCTTCTCTTTTGCAAGGTTATGAATACATCTTCCCCGAGGAGTTGCCTAGTGGATTGCCACCACTAAGAGGCATTGAGCATAAATTAACCTTGTTCCGGGCTCCCAATTGCCCAACAAGGCCGCTTATAGAAGCAACCCGGAGGCTACCAAAGAACTTCAAAAGCAAGTGGAGGAGTTTCTTGGGAGAGGACTTGTGCAAGAAAGCTTGAGCCCATGTGCGGCCTCGGTCATCCTAGTGCCAAAGAAAGATGGGACTTGGCGCATGTGTGTAGATTGTAGAGCCATCAACAAGATCACGGTAAAGTATCGTCATCCTATCCCTAGGTTAGATGATATACTTGATGAGTTATGTGGATCTTGTGTGTTCTCTAAAATTGATTTGAGGAGTGGATACCACCAAATTCGGATGAAACTGGGTGATGAGTGGAAGACGGCCTTCAAGACTAACTTGGTCTTTATGAGTGGCTTGTCATGCCTTTTGGCTTGTCCAATGCTACTTCAACCTTCATGAGGTTGATGAATCATGTGCTCAAATATTTCATTGGAAAATTTATGTAGTTTACTTTGATGACATCCTTATCTATAGCAAATCCATTGATGAGCATGCTAATCATTTGAAACAAGTGTTTGATGTTTTGAGAAAGGAACAATTATTTGCTAATTTGAAAAATTGCTCTTTTTGTGTTGAGAAAGTTGTTTTCTTTGGTTTTGTGGTGAGTGCAAATGGTGTGGAAGTAGATGAGGCTAAGGTGGAGGCCATTAGTGATTGGCCGACTCCTAAAAGTATTGGTGATGTGAGGAGTTTTCATGGGTTTGCTAGCTTTTATAGGAGGTTTGTGAGGGGATTTAGCACTCTAGCCGCACCATTGACCGAAGTGATAAGGAAGGATAAGGCGTTTGTATGGGGAAAAGAGCAAGAAGAGGCTTTTGCAAAATTGAAGGAAGTGCTTAGTTCCACACCTCTTCTTCAATTGTCAAACTTTGATAAAACCTTTGAAATTGAGTGTGATGCTAGTGGGGTAGGAATTTGAGCCGTGTTGATGCAAGATCAAAAACCCATTGCCTATTTTAGTGAGAAACTCAAGGGGACAACCACTAAATACTCCACTTATGATAAAGAGTTGTATGCCTTGGTGAGGGCATTGGCAACATTACCTTTGGTCCAAAGAATTTGTCATTAGAACCGACCACCAATCCTTAAAACACCTCAAATCCCAAGAGAAATTGAATGTGAGACATGCCAAATGGGTGGAGTTCCTTGAAACTTTTCCTTATGTCATCCATTACAAAAAGGGGAAAGAGAATGTGGTGGCGGATGCCTTGTCAAGAAAGTTTGTGTTTCAATCAAGAAGGAAATTGTTGTTGAATACCTTGGGGTCCAAACTCATGGGTTTTGAAAGTATGAAGGAGATGTATGCTAATGATCCAGAGTTTGGGAAACTTTTTGCTAATTGTGAATTGGAGGAAAGAGGTAGGAGGATCAATCGAATGTGTGGTGAGGAAGAACTTAGTGGTGATGTGGAGAAAAAGAGGTTTCACAAGTTCGATAGCTTCTTGTTTAGGAATGGAAAGTTGTGTGTGCCTAGTTCATCTTGGATGGAGTTGCTAGTGAGAGAGGCACATAGTGGGGGATGGGGCATTTTGGAGTGGGCAAGACCATGGAGATTCTTAAGGAGCAATTTTATTGGCCTAAGATGAGGGTGGATATTGTGAGGGTGTGTGGCCAATGCTTGGAGTGTAGGCAAGCTAAGTCAAAGTTACTTCCACATGGTTTGTACTCACCCCTTCCCATTCCCTGAGGTCCTTGGCTTAATATTTCTATGAATTTTGTCCTTGGATTGCCTAGGACCAATAAGGGAAAAGATAGCATCTTTGTGGTAGTTGATAGATTTTCCAAAATGACTTATTTTATTCCATGTCACAAGGTTGATGATGCATCTCATATAGCCAATTTGTTTGTTGAACATGTGCTTAAATTGCATGGGGTCCCAAAAACTATTGTTAGTGATAGGGATCCCAAGTTCCTTAGTCATTTTTTGGAAGGAGCTATGGGGGAGGCTTGGCACTAAGTTGTTATTCTGCACTTCTTGCCACCCCAAACCGAGGTGGTCAATAGAACCTTGGGTGCCATGCTTAGAGCAATGGTTAAGGGGAAACTAGCTTCTTGGGAAGAACATCTACCTTTGATTGAATTTGCATATAATAGGACCATGCACACTTCTACTTGCATGACACCTTTCGAGGTTGTGTATGGTTTTAATCCCGCCTTTGTCTAGTGATGTTGTCTTAAGCTTAGATGCCAAGGTGTGAGCTCAAGAGATGAAGCAACTTCATGAGCAAGTAAGGAAACAACTCGAGAAGAAAAACCAAGAAGTTGCCAAAAGAGCGAACAAAGGAAGGAAGAGTGATTGGGTGTGGGTTCATTTCCGAAAGGATAGATTTCCAAACAAGCGGACGAGCAAATTGATGCCTAGAGGCAATGGCCCATTCCAAATCCTTGAACGCCTCAATGACAACGCGTACAAGGTGGACTTGCCAAGCAATTACCAAGTGCACAACACCTTCAATGCGTGCGACTTGTCTCCCTTTAAAGTCGAAGAACAAGTGAATCCGTGGACGGATTCTTCTCAAGAAGGGGAGAATGATGCAACCCGTTGCCCGGGCAAACCATTTACAAGGAGCCAAGCACGGGAATTGCAGCAGCTGCAGTCCATGTTTGCACAGTTGGAGCAGCTGGGGCAAGTGCTGGAAGCTTCAGGACAGTTCTGCCTCAGAAGCTGACGAGTGCACAGACGCGATCGCGCAAGGCCAAAAAAGAAGACCAATGGGATCGTGCGCCACCAGACGCAATCGCGGAAGAAGAGAAAGCAGAACAGCGCGATCGCGCGTCTGTGGACACGCGATCGCGCAAGAGGCTGGTTGAAGACCCTCGCCTGCGCGATCGCGAGACCATAGCCGCGATCGCGAGGCTTTCATTTATTGCTCAGCGCGATAGCGCCCGTTCTTGCGCGAACGCGCTGAGACGAGGACCAGAAGCCCATTTCAGCTAATGACTTTGAAGGTTCATTGTTTAGGGGCAATTATGGCAAATTGTGTCATACTATATAATCTATTATTGTCATTAGTTTACTTAGATTTTTATGACATTAAACCTAGTGAGAATTTTGGCTAAGCTTATTTGCTTAAGCACTCTTAATCCTTGATTTGCAATTAAGCTTTACTAATTGAGGATCAATTAGTATAAGTTCTCTTGTTTAGACAATTAACGGGGGTGATTAGGCTACTTTTCTCTAATCTACTTCCTTAATCATTTTCTAATCAATTGGGTCTTATTTTCAGTCTTGTTATTTTTGTTTTGTGTCTTTAATTTTCATATCAGATATGGTAAATTCTAGGTACTAGTTCACTAAAAAAAAAGTTCTTTTTAACATTTATGCACTAAAATTTATTAAAGTTATGGCTAGTCTTAGAGTTAATGGAAAGTAAGATGCTATATATGAACGGCTATTTATGTTCTTTTCCCAAAAAAAGAAGGGAAATTTACGCCCCATGATAGTTAAATAAGAATAATTACTTTTTCTGTACACCTTTTCTTGTTTCTTTCTTTCCATATACATTTTACCCTTTTTTAAATATATTTTAAATATATATTTAATACTTAAAATATTATTAATGTATGTTAAATATTTTGTATTTATTCCTTATTTTAAGGGATATGTGCCGTTTTTAAAACTAATCAATTTGATTCATTAAAATCTGATCTTTCAACTGATTTAGGTACAATCTTTTTAACTTCCTTTAATAGATAATTACAATGCGTATTTCAAGGGATAAATATCATACTATTAAATATTATATTAATATTTAATATATTAATATTATTGATATTTAATATATTTAATATTATTGATATATTTAATATTATTGATATTTCATATTTTAAATATATATTTAATATATTAATATTATTGATATTTAATATATTTAATATTATTGATATTTCATATTTTAAATATATATTTAATATATTAATACTATTGATATTTAATATATTTAATATTATTGATATTTCATATTTTAAATATATATTTAATATATTAATACTATTGATATTTAATATATTTAATATTATTGATATTTCATATTTTAAATATATATATTTAATATTTTAAATATTATTGATATATATTTAATATTTAAAAAATATATATATTTAATATTTTAAATATTATTATGTTGATAGGACTCTATCATTAAGCCTAAAATCGTGCAACTACCATATTTAATGGTAATCTATTTTTTTTTTAACCATTGATTGTTTCCTTTAATTAAGGGAGTTAAATATCATACTATTAAATATTAATATTAAGAAAAATATTTAATATGTATTAAATTTTTGGATACAAAAAGTTATGGACACCTAAAAGTAATTATTTCTTGATGGGCGGATATATATGTAAAGAGCCCTAAAAAGAAAATGCGAATTAAATAGGGAAATTTACACTCCATGTCCACAAAAATAAATTATTTACGTGTTTGTGCCAAAAAAAAATTAGTTTACATGGAATACCCATGCACCTCATTTTATTTACAAAAATGCTCATCTAGCCTATTTTATTTACACTATGTGCCCACTTTCCCAATTTTAACTGTATACCATTGCATTATATTGGTATACCAAATTAAGTATACTTCTTTTATGAATTTGAGAGTATAGTGTAACAAGTATACCATTGGAGTATACTGTATACTAGATAGGTATACAGAAGGATTTGAGAGTATAGTGTAACAAGTATACCATGGGAGTATACTGTATACTAGATAGGTATACAGAAGGATGGGTATACAGTGTAAATAAATTTGTGGGTAAAAATGTAATGGGTATGGAGATGCAAATAAATAGGGTTTGATGGGCATTTTTGTAAATTCCCAATTAAATAATGAAAGCGATGGGCTTTAGCGTTGACATGTTATGTTCGTAAAATTTGTGCTCCACATCCACTATTTAGAGCTCTAAATGAGGAATTGCCAGCTTTTGTAATATTTTAGATGAATAGCTACACTTAAAAATGAAAGCCAATTTGAACATATTATACTGATCTCAGTATAAAAACTGAGAAAATACTGAATTTCAAGAAAAATAATTCTAAAATTTGAACAAAAGTTCCTGTTTCTTTTGGTTATTATGTTCGGCAAGATTTGCAAGCTGAGGTGGTGACCATACTAGGACTTTAGCCTTTAGGCAAAGGATGTTAGTCAAATCTAACAAAAGCTAGGTGTCACCTAATTAACAACCAGTTAGGCTAAAACGGCAAGAGATAGGACGTAGACAAACTTAAACAAAATTACTATAGTAGTTTTAAAAATGATACGTCGTTTAATAAAGAAGAGCCAAAAATTCAAAGATAATATGAACCGGTGTGAACTGTAGGATTTGGGTTGTTCTGGTCCAAAACTCACTTGCAGTAACAGAAGTGATGGTTTCAATTACTCACAAGTTAGACATGACAGAGCACTAGCTAATGAAAGCTAGAAAAGATTGCACAACTGAGCATCAACCTTTCCCATTTTTCCTTAGCTTTCTCATCAACCTCGCTGACCTTCTTAGTTATGTGATTTTGGACGCCCTGACCCTTGCATCATAGCTCAACCGATGAATACCAAGATAAGTAATTAGAACTTTCAAGCAAGGGTTCCGAAGTAATCATAAGATTCGAGCTACCAATACCAGAGTTTTTGGAACCAAAAGCATCAAATCCGAGAGACATGGTTATATTGAAACCTTGAAACTAGTTAACAATCAACCCAAAGTGGTGACAAATATATTGGGGATGATTAGAACCTTCACCCTAACTCAGAACAAGACAAAAAATCCAGAAAAAATACGACCAACCCCTGGAATCAGGGAGAACCTCTCAAAAAGACATACTGTAGCGCCAGAGGTGGTCGAAATAAGCAAAAAATCAGTGGATCAGGCTCGGAAAAGGGAGATGAGCACCAGAGAAAAAAATAGTTGGGCCAAAGTTTGCCAAAAAACTGCTCAAGCTCTCGGTGCGTGGACTGACGCACCGCCGGAGCTCCTACTGTTAACGGCGCGTGTTGGCACCTGTGAGGTCGGAATCCGGCGGGTCTCGTTATGACTTGATCGGAATTGGCAGAGAGACCTTGTAGTTGTGTTTGATTTTGCACAACACTACCATAAATCCATTTTGGCTCTGACAACCACCTAGGTCACCGGAACAGTTGCACAGTGCCGTTGAGTTGTTAGTATTTCGCACAATAATATTATCTCACAAGTGCTCTGATACCATGTGAGAAATTGTGAGAAATATTATTGGAATATTATTAAGAGTACTTTATAACTACTATACATGTTATAATGACCTAAATATGAGACTACTACGCTAATCCTAGTTATATACAACTTAGGTTTTCTAACAGATATTGTGTACAATAGTTGGTATTGGCTAATAAGATTGACGAAATTTTTTTTGGATCTCTTGATTATAAGTTGAAAGATACCTCCCTTTCAATGTCGTATATAGCAACACCAGAATTTTCAATCATACTATATTTCCTCATATGCGACAAGGTAGGAGTGACAGCAATGATGGACAAGATGTAAGAAGCGAGGTTCCGATGGTTTGGGCATGTGAAGAGAAGGAGTGTAGATGCCCCAGTGATGTGCGAGGGGTTGGCAATGCTGTGTCTACGGAGATGTAGAGGTAGACCACAAAAGAATTGGAGCGAGGTAATTAGACAGGATATTGCCCACCCCCAGATTAACCCTAGATAGGAGAGCATGGAGGTCGAAGATTAGGGTATGATGTTAGTTAGCAGTCGACAGATTTACCTGATATTGGCATTAGTATTCGTATATATTTTCTATTCGTATCTTATTCTACTACTATATTGCATTGGTATTTTTTGTTCACCTAAATTGTCTTTAGTTATTATGTCGGTATTTGATGTACCATTGTGTTTTCATCTTATTTTCTTTTTTTAAACATGTTTACAAAATATTTTTCTTTAGCCGATGGACTATCGGAAACAACCTCTTCACCTTAGTGGGGGTAATATCTGCATACATCTCATTCTTCCCGAACCCTATCTGTGGGATATAGCACTGGGTATGTTGTTGTTGTTGTTACATGTGACTATACCTGTCAATTGGGCCAGGACCGGCCCGGACCGGCCGTTAAGAGTCAGCTCACCGGTCCAGGTACCGGTCCGGTCCGGGCCATTACCGGTCCGGTCCGAACCGGTCTTTTTTTCAAAAAATTGAAGCCCGGCTCGGCCCTTAACCCATTAAGCACCGGACCGGTCCGGTCTGTTTTTTTTTTCTTTTTCATATTTTAGCGAAACCTATCACTTTGTACTTGCAATTGGAAGGACATATAATCCTATATAAAAAGAGAAGGAAGGTGAAAAGAATCAAACATATTGAGAATCATATACTTTGATTCATTGATGGAAACCAAGTTTAATTACTATGTTAATTTGATGCACTACTCATGAAGTAAAAAATCATTGTTATTATTTTAAGTAAGTACTATCTCATCATTACTATAGTACGCTTAGTCAAATAGATACAACTTTAATACTACAACTCAAGGGTGAGAAATTGAGACTATCAAATTCTCTTACAACCAAGAAGATAAGTTGTATAAAATACTTAATTAATATATATTCTTGATTAGCAATGAAAAAATAGTAAATGAATATGTTCATTCGTTGTACTTAATGAAGCTAAAAATATCTTTGTACTATTGCATATTGAGGGATTCTAAAAGGGACTAAATACTACATTATATTTTGTATGATTCTTGGCAAAACATTCCTCAATTTCCCTCGATATATAGTATTATTTTTCTATGAAAAAACCGGTCCGGTCCACCGTGGGCCAAAGACCGGTTTTTTACCGGTCTGGGCTAACCGGTCTTTTTTCTTAAGCCCGGCTCGGCCCGCAACCCGCTTCCTCCTTGACCCGGACCGCTTATAATGAACCGGTCCGGTCCGGTCTGGTACCGGGCTAGCCCGGCCCGATTGACAGGTATACATGTGACTTGATTAGAGTTAACAAGTGATTTGAATAGAAAAACAAGCGATTTCTTTATCCATGACCTGACTATTACATATATTTCCCTGCATAATGGTACACCTCTTGTATAGAAGAATTCATACAGGTATCGGTAAAGACTAAAGATTTCCATTTTGCTACTTATTTTCCCTTAGTTGAAACCTTGAGCATTTTAACACACATAACAATACGTAAAACATAGATCAAACTAATAAAGGACCAATTTTGTAGGCTTTGACCTTATCAAGCCATGACGCGAAGGCATTTTTTGAGTTCATAAAACCCAAAAACCCATGTTCCTTAACTCTTATTCATAGTATCCAATATAATGGACCCTCTCCAGTAAAGACTTTATTTTGCTACTTATTTTCTCTCAATTAAAAACTTAAAACATTTTACTAACACGCATATTAAAAACCCAAAACATAGATCAAACTAATTAAGGAACAATTTTGTAGGCTTTGACCTTATTAATCCATGAAACGAAGGCCTTTTTTGAGTTCCTAAAACCCAAAAAACCATGTTCCTTGCTCTTGTTCATAATATCCAATGGACCGTCTCCACTAAACATAAGATCAGCAAACCACCAAGCACCAACATCCTCCAATTTACTAGGCACCAATCCATTTTCCTTAACAATCTCATCCCAAACTTGTGCTTTATCCTTCATCATTTCCTGCAATGTCCATCTCTTACTTTCATCAAATTCTTCAGCTTCCACTTCAAATTCCTCAGCTAAAACCTTCCACAAATGCTTCCACTTGAACACATCCCCATTGCTAACATCAAATGCCTCATTCTTTGCATTTGAATCAACTGATGCCCATATCTGATGCTCAGCAATTAAATCTGCATCCGAACAGTCCGCGTACCCGTCCCATGCTGATTTGACACCTGGAAACTTCAATTTTAACCCTTCATGTTTACATATAGCTGCATAAACACAAAGAGTTCCAACAATGTTCATTAAACTATATGGTGAAAACCCAAATATTAATCCAGGCCTATGAATTGACCATGTTAATCCTTCTTTTTTCTTCACCTCCTCGAACAAAATATCCTCAAGAGTGTAATAAAAATTGGGTACGGGTAAACGCGGCAAACCCTCATGATGTGGGGCATCATGAACTATGGTAGTGTTTCCAAAGTATTCAAATGGACCATAGTAGTGTTTTCTACCCGTTTGCAAACATATATGGGATAAGTTAGAACAATTAGAGATAACAACATTAAGCACATTGCTGAACATTTTCCCATTGACTTCACAGTTTTCAATCTCCGTAGGTCGACTAGCCCATGTTACGTAGAAAACGTGAGTAACATCTTTGAGAACAGAGAGTTTAGAGTGGGTATCTTCTTGGTTCAATATGTCACACTGGATATACTCAATAGGATGGTCAGTGTTCCACAACGGTCTAGGACGGCGAGCAACACCGTAGACCTTCCAAGGACCGCCAGGGGTGTCGGAGAGAGGGAGGATCTCGGCGAGACTATTGCCAACTATGCCGGTGACTCCGATGATTAGAGCAACGCTTTGGTACTTTGGTGATGCATCATCTACTTCTTCGATATTTTTCTGGGTGATTAATAAGAATTCTATTCATGTTAGATATGTTGAACAAAGAATATAGAATAAAATGTGGATTTGAAGAGAGAAGTTAATTACCTTGGCGGCACCAATAGCTCCAGACCACCACCTGCTCATGTTTTAGAAGCTAGCAATGTTGAGACTATGCGTTAGTGACGATTGGTGAGTGCAATATATGAGGGCGTATGACCTCTTTTATAGTCACAAGTTTACTTTGTCTGTAATAGTTGGAATTTCGAAATTTACGGAAACACATGTTTTAAACTTCTTTATATAAATTTTATTTCTAAAAATAGAAATTCTATATTTAAATTTATGCTCAAAATTAGCAGGTGTATTGGGTAAAAAACCCATCGCCTCGGTGTAAAGGATCAAACCACGAGGCAATCAAGTTTAACCAAGGATAGCTTCCCGAGAGGATGGTTTTCATCTCCACAACGGGTAAGATTGAGCCAAGTACAAGATCAGAACTCAGAAGAATTGAAGAATGATCAATATGGCGACCCCTCGAGGGATTATATCACCTCGGCCAACGATCACCTCTAATTATAACCGTCGACCGTTGTGTGACCGTTGCCCAGACATTTAAGGAGAAGATCACGAGCTGACCACAATCAAGTGCGGAGTAATGGCCATAAAATATAGTTATTACGATTGTAAAGCCACTTCTCTTGTCAACTATAAATATGATTCATTTGTAACCAAGAAAGGCATCCAGAAATACAATACAATACTTTACTTATATTCTTAAGCTTTTGTCCCGTTTTATCAGCTCGTATATTTCATTAAGCATTTGCCTCGTTTAGATTCAGTCTCAATTCGATCATTACTTTAATACAATTAAATTATCAATCAACCCCAAAACAAATTAGATTTGTTGTCCTACCTCGATTTAGGCCAACACAAATTGGCGCCTTCTGTGGGGGACTTGGTAATAACATTTTTTTCAAAGTCGAATCTTTTCCAGATCTCAGCAAGATGTCAATTATCTCAATGTCACAGAAATATGTGAATGTCATAACCGGCGGCATAGAAGTAAACAATGTCAATCTCTCCTTGGTGAGAAAATTTGCGAAATTCTCAATCGGTACGGAAATAAGGGGTCAAGTTGAAGGAGGTGACAATGAAATCGTTTTTGACGAGGAGGATTGCTACGAAATAATAACCCCTCATCACGATGCTCTGGTTATTACCTTAAGGATCAACTACTCAGACGTAAAACGAGTCCTAATAGATCCTGGGAGTTCTGTGAATATCATCAATCATAGAGCCATTGAGCAAATGTGGTTAAAGGATCTCATCATCTCAAAAACAATCACTTTAGCAGGGTTCAAAAACTCTGTTGAAAGAACCTTAGGGGAAATCACCCTTGTAACCACCTCCGAAGGGGTGACAAGAAAACAACTTTCCAAGTAATGAATGAGGATATGACTTACAACGTTATCCTTGGAAGGCCTTGGATTCATGAAATGGCGTACTGTCAACCCTCCACCAGGTAATTAAGTTTCCTACTCCGTGAGGGATTCGTGCAATTCGAAGTGACCAACTAACAGGTCGAAAATGCTATTCAGTCGCCGCAAAAAGTGAGAACGCCCCGATCGGGCACTTGAATCCACAACCAAGCGGCTCAGAGCCCCATAAAAAGGAGAGCTCGATCCAAGAAGTATTTTATCCAAATTAGGAAGAGAGGATCCCAACTTTCATCCAAGAACCTCGAAAGCAAAAGGCCGAGGACTCAACGGTGGAAGAGCTACAATGTTATGCCTTGTCGGAAGAGTTTCCAGTCAGAAAAATATTCGTAGGATCGGAGCTGGCTGCTGAGTCTAAGAAAGCTCTCATCGAGTTATTGAAAGCCAACCATGATTGATTTTCTTGATCTCATGCAGACATGGTGGGGATCGATCCTGAAATCATGACACACAAGTTGAATGTAGATCTCAACTACCGCCCGGTGAAACAAAAGAAAAGACCTCACACGGGAGTAAAAAAGAAGGCGATCCAAGATGAGACAAGGAGGTTGCTCGACAATAAAGCTTAACCCCAAAAAGTGTGCTTTTGGGGTCAGCTCAGGTAAATTCTTGGGATTTATTGTCTCAGAGAGAGGCATCGAGGCAAATCCCGATAAGATCAAAGCTATACAAGAAATCCCTGAGGAATTGTCGAGCCAAAGGAAGTCCAACATTTAATTGGCCGATTAGACGCCTCGAGTCGATTTATTTCAAGGTGATATGATCCTAAACTAGGATTAGGAAGAAAACAAGAAATTAAAGAGATAAAAGCAAGACATGATTTGATTAACTGAGAAATAGGAAACAAATTTGGGATAAGCCTAATCACCCCTTTAAACACATAATAAAAAAGAACCAATACTAATTAGTTCTCAATTGAATCAACATTCAATTGCAAATCAAGGAAATAAAGTGCTCAAGCAACATGCTTAGCCAATGTTTACTCACATCATTCATCATCAAAAGTCTAAACCATGAATAAATACTACATTAGGCTATTTATAGTAGCTAGATAATGGCAATGATAAATGGACTAAAAAGCCCCTAATGTTTATTCTGAGAATCTGCCAGGGCGCCTTACATCGCGATCGCGCACGTGGTTTCGCGATCGCGCTATGTATGCTGAGTTCTCCTCGCGACCGCGTTATGTCTTTCTCGATCGCGGACTCTGATTGAGTCTTTCTGCGCAAATGCGCTCATGGAATCGCGATCGCCAAGCATATCCAGAAAATCCAGAATCCTGCAGCCTTTCATTTTGCTCATTTGGCCATCCTTTTGAATTGGCTCTTGCTTTCCATGCCCTCTTAAAACACTCCAAGCTCCGGATGTCGAGCATGAACCCTCCATGGCTTAAAGTACCAATCCGGATCGCATCACAAGGTCATTCGAGCGGTGCCACAGGTTCTTTTCCGTCTTGAAAAAGAACACTTCATTTGAGTGGACTCATGAGTGTAGGGAGACTCTGAGAGAGTTGAAACATTATTTGGCCAACTCCCTATTATTGGCCAAACCAAAAGATGGCGAGACATTTTGGTATACTTGGCCGACTCCGAGGTGTCGGTCAACGCAGTTCTGGTTCGGGAGGAAGAAGGAAAGCAACAACCAATATACTATGTTAGCAAAGCTCTCCTCGATGCTGAAACAAGGTATCCTCATTAAGAAAAATTAGCGCTTGCTTTAGTCATTGCTGCTCGAAAATTGGGCTTTTATTTCCAATGTCATCCAATAGCTGTAGTAACAACCTTCTATTACATAAACCAGAATATTCGGGGAGATTTTATAGGTTGGCGGTCGATCCAAGTGAGTACGACATTGTATACCAACCCCGCACATCCATAAAATCCCAAGTGTTAGCTGATTTTGTAGCTGATTTTAGTGCTAAGCTACTTCCCGAGGCGAAAAAAAGAATCTAGTCTCAAAGGGACCCACTCATGGGGTATGGAAGCTTTACACAAATGGGGTAGCCAATTCCAACGGCTCGAGGCTCAGAATAGTGCTCGTAGCTCCTACAGGAGAAAAGCTAAGGCACTCGATGAAATTCGAGAGGCTAACCAACAATGAAGCTGAGTATGAGGCCGCCATAGCAGGATTAAAGCTGGCCAAAGAAATGGGAGCTCAGAATGTGGAGTTAAGATGTGACTCGTAAAAGTGGTGAATCAAGTCCTCGGTAGATACTCGGTTCGGGAGCCCAGAATGAAACAATTTGTGGTTAGAATGCAGCAAGCGCTCGGCGCCTTTCAAGAATGGAAGGTCATGAAGATACCAGAAGAAGAAAATGTTAAGGCCGATGCCTCGGCAAACTTAGCCTCGACAGTTGAAACAGATGACTCGAGGACTGACGCCACAGTTAGGATTTTCACGTTAGCAATAGGAAAGATGAAGCAGGAAGTGAATATGGTGAATCTACATTGGGATTGGTGGACAAAATTCACCTCCTATCTGGAGCCAGGGATTCTACCACTAGACAAAAAAGAAGCGGTAAAATTCAGGAATCAAATAGTTCCATACACAATATTATATGGACAATTGTACAAGAAGCTTTATTGCGGCCCGATAACCAAATGTCTAGGCTCCGGGGAATATGAATATGTGATGAAAGAAATGCATGAAGGAATGTGTGGTAATCACTTGGGAGCTAGAGCTCTCATGCGAAAGCTCCTCCGAGCTGGCTACTATTGGCCCGAAATCGGTTAGCATGCCAGGACATTCGTTAGGAATTGCAACAAGTGTCAAAGGCATGCCTCCATGATTCATCAGCAGGCCGAGCCCTTGCACTCAGTGGTCTCACCGTGGCCCTTCATGACATGGGGAATTGATATCGGGACCATTCCCGAAAGCGAAGGGAAGTGTTAAATATATCCTCGTGATCACTGAGTATTTTTCCAAATGAATCGAAGCAGGAGCTTTTGCTAAAGTCGTGCAAAAGGAAGTCATCGACTTCATGTGGAAAAATATTATATGCCGATTTGGAGTCCCAAGGGAAATCACCTGTGTAACGGCATAGAATTCGTTGGCTCGGAGGTCACGACTTTTTTTGCAAAATAGGGGATCAAAAGGGTGGCTTCAACACCCTATCACCCTAGTGCCAATGGGCAAGATGAGTCCTCAAATAGAATAATCGTCGACAATCTTAAGAAGAGGATGAACAAAGCAAAAGGCTCATGGCCCGATGAGTTACCAGAAGTGTTATGGGCGATGAGGACTACGAAGAAGAATAGTACTGGTGAAACCCCAATTTCTCTTGTTTACAGGGTAGATTCGCTAATTCCTATTGAGGTTGGTGAACCAAGTCTTTGCTATGCTCATTCGACCGAGGAATCATATCAAGAAGATATGCGAGTAGAATTAGATTTGCTCAAAGGACGGAGAGAGATGGCCTTGGCACGGTTGACAACTCAAAAATGGCAAATCGAGGCCTACTTGAACAAAAAGACTAAGTTGAGAGAATTCAAGGTTGGCGACTATGTCTTGAGGGCCTCAAATCAAAGAACCAAAGAAAAAAATGCAGGGAAATTGGCCACCAATTTGTAAGGCCCTTACCGAGTGAAAGCAATCGTAGGGAAAGGGTCTTATCAACTGGAAAAGCTCGAGGGGGAGTAAGAGCCGTTAAATTGGAACATATCCAATTTGAAGAAATATTACTTCTAACATCAACAAGATATCTCTTCGAAGTAAATAGTCCTCAAGTCCTCATCCTTCACACTCAACCACTGGGGGGTGCAAGGAGATAAAGTCAGTCTACAATCGACTTATAGACTCGCAGCTCAGGTTTTTCAGAAAATAACTCGAACTTGGAGACTTAACTCGAGAACTTCAAAACATTCGCCCGAGGTCTAGCTGAACCTAAACCGGGGACTGATCTTGCTTGAGTCCTCATATTCATTGCCCCAAATGGCTTTGTAAATCAAATTTGCCTAAGTACAACAAGGCTTTATGTAAACAAGCTAGATTTTCACCAATAGAATAAAAATTGATTCACCATCTTTTTATCCATTAAGCCTTGTCTAAGCCTCGGCTTGAGGACGAGACATCGTCCTAAGCTAGCTCTGTAATATACTTAAAGACTTACAAGCAAATAAAAGCTCGAAAAGATATTGAAACAGTTAACATTTAATATTCATACATTCATAAGGCTCGAAGGCCAGTATAATTACAAAGGAAATGGCCTGAAGGCCTAAAACAAAACAAACATGCAGTCACCCACTAGCCCCACTATCACTACCCAATAACATTAACTTCAAGAAATAGTGTAAGTTTATGAAATGATGAATGTTTGTTCTATTAAGCTAACTACTTAATCCAGGAAGAATAATTAAAGATGAAATTTTATGAATTGGAGAGACACGGAGTAATTAACTCTAATATGGTGAAATGAGAATTTCATTTTGAGCCTAATTATTTTTTTTGAGATATTAGGTTTAGAGAATGTACGTCCAAAACATGACTTAGGGTTACATGTGAGTGCTTGTGCAAGTATTAACTAAATATCGACGAAACTAATAGGTTTAAATTGTAAACAAAACTAATGATTTGATTAATCAAATAAAAATTAATTTATACTTGTTAAATACTGATATCATCAAAAATTGTAATAACAAACCGTATCAAATAAATTACCAACAACTTAAGTTACTATAAAGCCTAGTCAAAATTGGACTTAAACATATTCATGCCCAAACACCTAAACAAAGTACCAAGAAAGTTAGTATGTTAATATTAAGAATGAACTATAAGTCAGACTAACAAAATTAGGATTTGAAATAGCAAGAAAATGGTCAAAACATATGGTTTGTATTTAAACTTACATTGATAATTGGATCAACACGAAAAGGAAGATGTGAAGTTTAAATACAGTAAAATTTCTAACAAACTTCATCATGATTACCAATTTATAATTACGAGGTCAAATAAGTAGGTCGATTAATAAGTAGAAAAAAACAGTAATGAACTTTAAATGTTGTGTAAATTTACAACATTTTTCCATCGTATGCAACTCTATCTCTAGCTACTTAAGAGTTCGTTACCTACCCGAAGGCATTCTTAAATTCATAAACTTATTTTTAAAATCAATTTTTCTGTTACCTAATATCTAGGACTTTGAAGTATCCAAGTGCTACTTAACCAAGTAGAGCTTTTTTTTTTAAGAAAAACAAAAAATCAAAATTATATAAAGTTCTTGGAAAACGGAAAACCATAGTGGCAGAAGCTATCTTTAGGTAAACTCTATGGCAAATAGTCATAGCTTCCTACTTTCATGAGATTTTATTATATTTACAATCAAATATTCTGTTTTTCTCATTCAACAAACTAACGGTAGATAATATTGTCTAAAATCTCACACTCCATACAAAATCTTTAAACCCCACCGCAAAGCAGTCTTTGATTTCATATCATGGGATCTCCTTCAGTACTATCTAAAATTGCTAAAAGCTTTTAAATCATGTAGTACGTAGTTTTTTCCCAACCGCCACAGTCGATCCTTTGCCATCAACTTGCTCCAAAGGACTGTAGTCCTAGGAGCAATCCAAATCTTATTATATATTGTAGTCCTCTTATTAAGCTATTAGGAGTCTAATTAGACACCAAATCATCCTTTCTAATGTTGTCCAAATAGTTGTGTTATATTCAAACCGGGTGGTATGCAACAGTTTTCAATCATACTATGTGTACTCTTAGTCTGACTTTTAGGTAGTCAGCTGTCCTCGTTCTCCTCTTTGAATTGCCCTATTGAACTGTAATCAAGTAGCTCCATAATGATTACACGGTAAGCAAAAAGTTTGCGCAACATGAAATCTTATAAGAAAAACCTAGCTGAATCAAACACCTAAATACTAAGCATACTAAATAAACAATAATGATTTTTTAAAGAAAATTAATTATAATAATAATACGCTTACAAGAGATAAAAAGTTCAATCAACATTTCATAAGGTCTTGGTGTCACAAAAATTAAAAACACTAAAGAAATCTAATCACATGCAGAGCGTAATATATATGCGATAAAAACATTGTTTGAAAGAGTCCAAGTTTTAATCACCAAGTTATGATCCAAAAAATAAATATTCAACTATAAAACATTAAGTGAATAGATAAACAATTAATTAGTCTAAATATAAGAAATACAAAAAACATTACTTACTTAGTTTCTTCGATAATGACTTAAACAAAGTGTTCTTTCCAAGTTTTACCTTATATCCTTTTGTCGTTGGACCGTGAAATATTAAGGAGAGTTTAAAAAATCAAAAAATTAAGCAACTTGAATCTATCAGTAATGTTTAGAGTCATGTGATCTCATTCACGAGACAATTCGGAAAACTCCTACAATCAACAACATTCAAGTAAATAACAATCCATCAAACACAAAACTGAAAAACACTTTAAATAGAAGCTGTTTCAATAAAATGTAGCCAGTAAAACAAAAGAAATAAAGAACGCAAGAAGGAAGAAATATCAGCATGAATGTGAAAGAAGGCTTGAATAAGAACAAACAACAAAAAATAAAAAAGAAATATATAGGAAAAAAACGATATTAAGAAGTTTATAGGACTTGCTAAGTCATAGGGACATTTGATCATTAGATTAAATAGTAGTCAAAATATATGGGTGTGAAAGTAGAAGACCATTTGATCTCAAACTCCAAATTAGACATGGTCACCAAAAGAAAAATAGAGACTTAGTTATATTTGGTTAGTTGATAGTTAGGGCAGTGAGAGATTCTGTAGAGGAGTGGACGGAAGCTCCTTAAAAATATAAACCAAAATTTTAAGTTAATAAAATATTAAAAATAGTAAATGACAATTTTGTCTATCGTAGAATTTTTTAATTAAGGGTAAAAAAGTCAGATGACATTTCACTAAGGCCTTCGTGCTTTTATAATAGTATATATATATATATATATATATATAGTTATAGTTATAGATAGATAGATAGATAGATAGATAGATAGATAGATATTTTGGCTTATTTTAATTGGTCCATAATATTTAATCTTTTCAAAAATCAAGAATGTCTTTTACAATGTCATCCTTCCTAATTAATGACTTAAAACATAATTTTAGGTAATAATAGCTTGGATAGAGGCTAATATGGTCAATTACATTACTAATTAATATTAAAAATGTGATTTTTTTAATATGCGTGAATAACACCCAAAACATCTTATAACGTGGACTAGAGGGAATAAACTTTATAATAATGATCTTTACTATTAGTTACTGGATTGTCGACTTGATTTTTATATATATTTAATAATTTTTTTAATATAAATACACTATCTGCATCAAACCTATTGGGTTCCACCGAACTCGTCTACATTCTCGGCATCCGCCCCTGCCTCAGCAGCCTCTTAACACTTCATGGTTTGCAAAACTATTGATAAGTACTTGCCTAATATTCTTGATAGGAATACGACCTTATCATAGGAACCTTGGGCCTACTAGATAAGTGGGCATGGACAATTCTTTAAACATAGGTCCCGATCTAACACGATCAAAATTTGACTGCAACAAATAAAAATAACATGTAGTATGATTTTTAAGTTCAATATAATGATAGTTTTTTGAAGAATTATCAGTGCAATTTTAAATTGATTATAGCAGGTTATAATTAGGTTATCCTTTATCTAGGTGATATGAAGTCAGTTAACTTAATCTAATAGTACTAATACTGCAAGAATATTATTTTCATTAACAACACACAAAATTTATATAATAGCCTAATTAAATACTCCGTATTAACAGTTACAGTACTATGATAATATTATTATTGTGATTTGTAGGTTACCGTAAAAGTGAAGAGTATAGAGTTAGCTAGATCTCGTATTCCTGCATGCTGCAGAAGTCAGAAGGAATCTAAATGGTCTGCACATGGAATGACCCATCTACTACTCTACTAGCAACAGGCCGTAATCTAGGCCGTAATCTAAGACATGCATGGTTAAGAAAGGTGATGAAGAAAGTAATGCACTACTACAACTACAATAAAGTAACTTCACTAGATAGTCTGGTGAAAAACTTCATTACCTACAACAAGTTGAGAATCCTCATGAATCATTTCTTATGAGCTGGGACGACTAGATGCTTCTAATAATCGCTAAAATTTGATTAATGTGTAGGTAGTTCCAAGCTTTGAATCTTATCAATAATCAATCTTTTGCTTGGTTATAAAAAAGAAAAACGTCAAGCTAAGAGTAAGAGAAAACATGGAAAAGTAAAAGATCAAGGACAACTTTCATTGATAAGAAATACGGTGGGATGCATGAGATATATCGACCTTTAATAAGAAATTTCGAATTCGAGAGTCTAAATGGAGAAATTCCTGATATAATGTGGTTTTTTTTGGTGGGCCATACATTATAACAATTTAAATTAATTGAGTCATTGAGTATAGATACTAAATGGTAGGGGAAAAAAGATAACTTTAAACACTTAGGTTTGGTTGAGTGGAATGTGACAAGGCTAGGGAACCCTTTTTCCAAGAGTTGAGCATTGCAAGCTTTAAGGACTAGGATACTCTTTCACCTGGAATTATCAGAGATTCTTGTTTCTTTTACCTCCACTACTTTGCTAGGAAAACACGAAAAATAATAGAAGTAATTTCTTTTATTTTGTCAGCCCATTTTGACCTTAGAATCACAATCAAAAGGTCAAGATTCATAGTGTTAACCGTATGATTTTCAAATTAAACTTGTATTATTGATGCTATAAGTATTTTAAAGAACGACGACTTAGGGAAGGAAGAGAAGGGAGTTATATTTAAAAAGATATTTACAAATTAGGCTACTTAATAACTAATTATAAATAACTTATTACTTATTAAAGATCTAAATAAGTACTACTTCATTTGTTATAATACATATGGCAAAGTTTGAAAGGTCTGGAGTGTATGAAAGAAAGGAAGATTTTTGAAATTTACATAAAAATATCATAACATTTACTGGTTATAATACTTTTCAAATTTGCGATTATTCATTCCATAATATTTGAGTGGTTCAGGCTGGAATCTAATGAGGTTCCAGTGGCATATATCAAGGTGATTAAGGATATGTATGAAGGAGTTAAGACCCGAGTGAGAATAGTGGGAGGAGACTCAAACCACTTTTCGGTCGAGATAGGGCTACATCAGGGATCAGCACTTAGCCTATTTTATTTGCTCTGGTGATGGATAGATTGACTCAAAGTATTCAAGGAGAGGTGTCATGGTGCATGTTATTTGCAAATCATATAGTGTTGATGGATGAGACATGCAGAGGTGTCAATGATAAGCTGAAGGTGTGGAGGCAGACTTTAGAGTCTAAAGGCTTCAGGCTAAGCAAGACGAAAACAGAGTACATGAATGCAAGTTTAGTAACGCTCCTGATGAGTCGGATGTGGAAGTGAGGCTTGATTCTCAAGTCATTCCTAAGAAAGGAAACTTCAGATATCTTGGCTCAATCCTCCAAGATAATAGAGAAATTGATGATGATGTCACACAACGTATAAGAGTAGGTTGGATGAAGTGGAGGCTCACTACCTGTGTACTGTGTGATAAGAGAATGTCACTTAGGCTTAAAGGAAAATTCTATAGAGTGGTCATTTGACCAGCTATGTTTATAGGGCAGAATATTGGCCAGTCAAGAACTCACACATTCATAAGATGAACGTGGCAAAAATAAGAATGCTTAGGCGAATGTGTAGACACACTGGAATGGATAAGATTAGGAATGAAGTCATATGTGACAAGGTGGGTGTGGTCCCAGTGGCTGAGAAGATGCGAGAAGCGAGGTTGAGATATACCTGTCAATCAGGCCAGGACCGGCCTGGACCGGCCCGTTAAGAGTCGGCTCACCGGTTCCGGTACCGATCCGGTCCGGGCCATTACCGGTCCAGTCAGAACCGGTCTTTTTTTCAAAAAATTGAAGCTCGGCTCGACCCTTAGCCCATTAAGTACCGAACAGGTCCGGTCCGATTTTTTTTTTCTTCTTTTTTCTTTTTCATATTTTAGCTAAGCCTATCACTTTGTACTTGCAATTGGAAGGACATATAATCCTATAGAAAAAGAGAAGGAAGGTGAAAGCAGGAAAGAAAGGATCAAATATTTTGATAATCATATACTTTGACTTGTTGATGGAAACTAAGTTTAATCACTCTGTTAATTTGATGCACTACTCATGAAGTAAAAGATTACTGTTATTATTTTAAGTAAGTACTAATGAATATGTTCATTCGTTGTACTTAATGAAGCTAAAAATATCTTTGATACTATTGCATATTGAGGGATTATAAAACGGACTAAATGCTACATTATATTTTATATAATTCTTGGCAAAATCATGTCTCAATTTCCCTCGATATATAGTATAATTTTTCTATAATAAGACCGATCCGGTCCGGTCCACCGGTGGGCCAAAGACCGGTCTTTTACCGGTCCGGCCTACCGGTCTTTTTTCTTAAATCCGGCTCGGCCCGCAACCCGCTTCCTCCTTGTCCCGGACCGCTTATAATGAACCGGTCCGGTCCGGTACCGGGCTAGCCCGGCCCGATTGACAGGTATAGGTTGAGATGGTTCGGGCATGTGAGAAGGGAGAGTGATGATACTCCGGTATGGAGGTTCGAGAGGTTGGCAGTACTGGGTCTACGGAGAGGTAGAGGTAGACCAAAGAAGAACTGCGTCGACGTGATTAGACAGGATATGGACCAGATCCAGATCACCGAGGACATGACTCTAGATAGGAGAGCATAGAGATCGAGGATTATGGTAGAAGGTTAAGTAGTAGTCGAGTGTCTTTTCTCTTATTATATGTAGTATTAGGTATATATAGACGATTTTCATCTTAGTCTTCGACTTTATATTAACTGCTATTATCTAATTATTTTGGATATACTTTAGTTTTATCATTCTATAGCATGATAATGTTTTCTTGATTTTAAAAACTGTTTTGAAAAAAAAAAATCTAGTTGAGGGTCTATCGGAAACAGCCTCTCAACCTTGGTGGGTGATACGGGTCAAATCACGGAAGCGAATAACTAGTAACGGAAGCAACAGAGTAAACATGATAGAAGGAAAATAGGGATGGGGGAGAATAGAAATAGAAGAAAGAACGAATCAAACTAAACAATTAGATTGATTCAAAAGGGAGGAGAGACTTGAACCATTAAACGGGAGTCACACTAGCGGTGATCCACCATGGATTCAACGTAAGAGATAGTTTGATCCATCGCACACTCTAGAGACTCCTCAAGGTCACAACCATCCTCACTACGACACATAAGTCCACCATTATCAAGCAATTCATCAAGGGTAAGAATAGGGCATTCATTCAACTCATCTTCCCCTTTATCAAATATAGGTGGGGTGTCATAACAAGGGTCACAAATAGGGTCAACCACACAATCTTCACTAGAGAGAGGTTCAATGAATATCGAGCTCATATCATGACGTGGCTTATCATACATCTCAACTAATGGTTCACAATCACACACAAGTTGACCATTTGACTCTACACTAGTTGCAAACACATTGTAATCATACAAATCATCAACTAGTGTTGAGTTAGCACAAACACTACCATAAGACAAGGAAGTAACATGTTCAAGGGAAGAACTATCACTTACCTTTGAGTGGCCATCTTGCTCACTCAATGCATTTGAAGTGTCATGAATTGTCTCTTCACCTTGAAGCTCACATTGAAGAGTTTCTTCACCTTGTCTATCCTTCTTGGGACATGATTGAGGCTCCATTGCTTTGCCTCCAAGAGTACCTACACAAACATTCACAAAAGTAGGAGAAAAAGATAAAGGGTTAAGGTTAGAATAAGGGGTGTCCTCACTCTTTTTTCCCTCTTTTTTTTCTCTCATTTTCTTTTCAAGGTTAGGTGTAGATTCGGGTGGTGACATCCCACTCACATCACTCAATACATCCTCTCCTTTTTCCACTCGAGGAATGTCACCGGTCACTCCCTTACTCCTCTCAATCTTTTGTCTCTCAAGAGGCCCAAGAATACCCATAGCCGGAGTAGGTGGACTTTTAACATCAACCCGGAATCTAGGACTAAGAGACTCATCACTTGAGGCCTCCTTCTTCTTTGTTGGTGAATCACTTAGCTTTAGAGCTTGTGGTTTGGGGTTCACCTTGTTGACAATTGTCAACTCTTTTCTTGCACTAGTCCCACCATTGCTCGTGATTGTAGGACTTCTTGTTTGCACTCTTCCGAGCATAGGAGGAGGTTCTTGCTCCCTTCCCCCTTGCATAGGCCTAGAAGGTACACTAGGAGGTGACTTGATCTTTACCCCAATAGGCTCAAAGTCATAAATCCTTGGGCCTTGGCCGAGATAATACTTGTCATTCACATTACTATAGCGCACCTTCTTGCTTTGCAACCATGACTCACCTAACCACACATGACAATGTTGCATGGGGTACACATGACACCACATATAACCCCAATATCCCCTATGAGATATACACACAAGAGCTTGCTTGGAAACCCACACTCCGTAGTAGTCATAAGGATACTCTAGGGCATAGCAAGGTAGCCTTAGCTCATCAACCACCGAGGTACTAATACAATTGGTATCGGTGTCACCAATCTTGAGATAGTACCCTCCATTACCTTCCACCTCAATAAGGAACCTCCTTAGACCCAAGTGTAGTATAGGATCATTCAAGTACAATCTTGGAACTTCAAGATAACCATTACTATCAAATCGAAGCTTCCTCAACCCACTTCCCCTAGCAACACCACTAGGATAACTTCCACTTCCCGTCACTCTTCCAACATTAGAAGTGTTGTTAGAAGTCGGGGAAGGAGTACCACTATGGAACCCATAAGTGCTTCTCGCCTTGGCTCCATAACCCATAGCACCACTCCTACCACCACTACTAGAGAAATGCACTCCGACCACGGTAAGAGCAACATTTCTCATTCCACCCTTCACATGGGAACTAGAAGATGCAAACCTCCCATTTCCCATGGAATAACCACCACCTCCTCCCATACTAATGGAAGGTCCTCTACTACTCCCTTGCACACCACAAGCAACATCAAGAGAAGATGAAAATGAACAATTCTCATAATCAACCTCATCATCAATTTTCTCTACGTCACTATCATCATGTTCAAATTCATCACAAGAAGAGTAATTAGGATCATCATACCTTGAAGCGTCACTATCTTCACATTCTTGACTTGGAGCATAAGATTCTTCACATTCATCTTCGTAAGCCCCATAGTCTTCTGCATCTTCATAATCAACATAGCGACCCGCTTCATCATCATATGAGCCTTGGTTCCCTGAATCGTCATAGCAATACCCATCATCACCATCATAGGAACCATAGTCTCCATCATCTCCGCATGAGTCATACCATCCACAATCGTCATCATCCGAAGCCATAGTTGTAACCAAAGAGTTAAGGACCTCACAAATTCACTCCCTCAAGTGTATCACTCAAAAGATGTCACTCAATTTTCTTTCCACTCGTGTATACACTCAAGGTCGTTGGCTTCTGTGACCTCACTCTATTGTTCTCACAACTCTAGCCTTTTTCCACTCAAGATGGCCTTCTTGTCTCTTAGTAATCACAATGGCAAGATCAATCAACTAATGCACCCAAGTAATGGTTCGGAATGGAGTTTAAGTGACTCGATGTACGGACGCTATTTAAATGCGCACTTGAAGCAAGCAAATTCTACGACTATAAGTAAAGACTCAAAGACACTAAAGACACACAACACCCTAAAGGAGCAAAGATTAGTGTTAATAAGTAGGACTAATACCTTAGAAACACTAACCAAGAGGTACGGAAGCAAACGGAACACAAAAAGACACGAAACGAAGCCAAACGGAGGCCCTCCAGGAGTGGGCGGTCCGCCTACTTAGGGTGGGCACCCCGCCTACTCAAAATACAGAGACCAACCAAAAAGTAGGCGGACCGCCTACTATTTGGGCGCCCCGCCTACTGGCGTTTCAGCACAGTCCGAAAACGTATTTTTTGGTCTTTTGCACCCAAATCTCCAATGTTTTCAAGGTTTTTTTTCAATCCGAAGGTACCCAATGGTGTTTTCAACTACTCCAATCAATCCCCAATGATTTATAACAACACCCAATCCATAACAAATCCAAATCAAGAAATTTCAATCAAATTCAAGGTTTTTTCAATTTTGGGGGTTTTTGATTTTTTTCAACTTTTGATTCTCAACACCAAATCATGTAACAAGGGTACCAAATCAACGGGTAATCATCATAGATCAATCCCCGATATCAAACAACCAATGAATCATCAAATCCAATCCATAATAAGAATTTTTTGTATTTTTCACTTTTTTCACTTTTTTTGTTTTTTTCTTCTTTTCTTCAAGAACAAGAACAATAACAACAATAAACTAAACTAAAGATAGGATGAACAAGGAATGTGGATTCGTAAGAACGAAACCCGAGCCTTGCTCTGATACCAAGATGATACGGGTCAAATCACGGAAGCGAATAACTAGTAACGAAAGCAACAAAGTAAACATGATAGAAGGAAAATAGGGATGGGGGAGAATAGAAATAGAAGAAAGAACGAATCAAACTAAACAATTAGATTGATTCAAAAGGGAGGAGAGACTTGAACCATTAAACGGGAGTCACACTAGCGGTGATCCACCATGGATTCAACGTAAGAGATACATGAAGTCAACGCTTCAACAAGAATGGCCAAGCTTATTCTATCTTCTCAATTCTATCTTCAAAACTAGCTAATGAAATAAATGACTAAGTGTGGTATTTATAGGTTCACCACACTTCTAAATGAAATGACTAAAAGCCCATAAGACAAGTTAGTGCAATAGAAACACTTAGGGCTAGAATAGGAATTACACCATAAAAACAAGTCTTCAAATGGCTCGGAAGTAGGCACCTCGCCTAGTGAAAAGAGGCGCCCCGCCTAGTGCTTTGTAGGCACAACAGGCGCCCCACCTACTTGGAGTAGGCGCCCCACCTACTTGGAGTAGGCGCCCCACCTACTTGGAGTAGGCGGTCCGCCCAAAATAAAGGCGGCCAGAGATCCAGAGGCTTGCATTCTAGTAGGCGGTCCGCCTAGTGAAACAGGCGGTCCGCCCCTTCCTGGAGGTTCTTGAAACGGCTCAAAATGTGTCTCCCAATCCCCTCCTTTGAAGCCATGGTGGTCCTCCTTCCTTGGCGCTCCTTTGCATGATCTTCAAGTCGCTTCCCGGAGCCCGTGACTTGCCTTCCTTGTGCTCTCAAGCTTGGCTCTTGATGGTTGGCGCTTTGGCTCCAATTTGCCCCGCATCAGTGGGGGTAAGGTCTGCGTACATCTCACCCTCCTGAGACCCCACTTGTGGATATACTGGGTATGTTATTGTTGTTGTTGTTATAATATTTGAGTGGTTCAAATGCTACTGTTTAACCAAAAAATAAATAAGGGGGTGCTATGAAAGAAATATGGCCCCTCATTTGTAATTTCTTTGATTTGAGGAGCTAGTTTTGAAAATTTTCCTTTTATTTGGTTAAGTATGTATATTGGTTCTCGCCAGAACCTATTTCTCTTGGCTAATTATGACTACCCAACTTAATGTCCTTAAAACTCTAGCCACATTAAGTCGTCTTTAACTTTTGACACTTCTTGCAATTTCTTTATCCATTTCAAATACTCCTAATTTAATATTTGCACATCATCCATGATAAATGTTTAACTTATTTTTACTATGCACCTCATACTCGGACCTCGCCATATATAAGAAATGACTTTACATAAATATTTCTCATGCCATTAGGTGTCCTAAAACTTAAAAAATTTTGAGGAACGTCACATTCTTCCTCCCTTAAAATCATTATTGTACATTTCACAATAGCATCAAAAAGAATACTCAGAGAAACATGTCATTATAGAAATGTTTAATTGTACACGGGCACATATGACACTAAGATGAGATACAGCTGCAGTCGCGTAATCTTTAGCTTTGCGAGATTATAGGCGGAATTCTTCAATAATATTTTGAGTGCGAAGAGAAAAGTGGAACTTGCTATGTACTTTGAAGAGAAAAAAGCTTACGGGCAATTGGGATCCAATAAAATCAAATCTGTACCTTTTTTTTCTCTTTTTAACTTTTGACCCATGAATTCCACCGTCTTTGTTTTTTTCTTCTCTTATTTCTTGAGCTCCATCATTGTTATCATTTTGCTTACTCTGGACTTCCCACAAGTTGGGGTTAAGTTGCAGTTGATTAATCATAACTTCCAAAGATTCCAGAGGTGACTCATATTTCCAAGTTCATCTCCGCCTTTTTGGGTTTGGTATTAGACTGATGCAAAAATGATAGGGACGTGACAAAATAATTGAGAAAACGTTATGATCGTATTGCGAAAAATTAAATTTATTCGATGAGTTAAATCAATACTAAAAAAGTAAACTTTCAACAAAAATCCCTCGATAATTCATCGAAGTTATTGTATGGGCCTAAATCAGTTTTAGGACAACAAATCGAATTTGGATTCGAATATAAGCAATTCTTCGTATCAAAGTTGAATAAATGCACGAAAAAGACGTAAATGCGAAAAGATAACTGTATTTCAATATATGAGTGTGAGTACAAATTTGGGCAGAGTTTCCGTATAAATTTCTGGATGCCTATGATACAAAATGAACTATTATTTATAGGCCTAAGAGCCTTGCCCACGTTCTCCACCTTCAGCTGGTGCATTATCCCACGATCTTGGCATTAAATGGAGAAGTTAGTGGGGTGAAGTAGTGGGCTGCAAAGCCGCTGGAACCGAGGTGATCACCGAAGCTTGGTCACAAGGCTTCGGCGGTGTGACCTTGCTGTTCGGTTAAGAGGACATGTCACCGAAGCTCAACCCTCAACTTGCCTTCGGTGATGGCGTTGGAGCTCGACTTCGGTGACTTAGTCGCGAGTTCAACCCTCTCTCTTCGGAGCATCGGCTCGCATTCTCTTCGGTCCATTACCCCGAGGTGCTGACCGAGCACGTCAATTTTTACCCAATACAGATAGTCCCCCCACTCCTCGGGTGAACGCCGAAGTCGCCGAGGAGTGGAATGAATTTGAGCGGGAAGTCGACGTGGCGAAATCCTATCCAAGGGTTTCAAAAAAGCTGCACGCCTTTCGGGCTGCCGTTCCGCGTTACGTGGCGGCTGTTGATAGGTCACTGAACGGTCACGCCGTCTTTTTGTTTTCTCCAACGTTACAGTCATCATTGCTTCCCCTATTTGCACGTGCACATCTTCTATAAATACCTCACTTCACCTCTTTCCACTCCACTTGAAAATCTTGACATTCATCAGAATCTGCAAAGACAAATTTCTTCACCCTCCAAACTTGTTTCTCTGATCTTGATTTCTTCTCCCACTTGATTATCATCATGTCTGCTATAAACTCTGGTCCCGGTTCAAGTGATTCTGGCGAAAAGGCGAAGCGTTTTGCCACCATGGCCATAAACGACGAGGTGGTCACCACTGTTCCACCATTGCAGGTGGTTGAAGCAGGAGGTGGTGGCGAGGCCACGGCTGCGGCTCCTGCTCCTGCCCCTAGGAGGCGTAAGGCAAGGGCTGGTCATGATACGGCGGAGGTGAGTTATGATGTGGAGCTTGACGTGGGCGATGGCGATCGCGACAAGGACAGGGGTGACGTCGAGGGTGATGATGTCACCAGCGCCAAGGAGGCGGGCGATTCGGTAGGCGGGGCCGAAGTCAGTGGGACCAGTGGCCAAAAGGGGGAAACCGAAGCTGGCCCATCAAAAAAGTCGAGGAGGAAGATTCCTGTCGAGGTTGAGATTGATCCTCGGTTGGTCTTCCCCTCGAGTTTTAATAACGACAAGGATTTGAAGGTCCATGCTCAGTCTGACGCCCAAAAGGGGAAGAAGAGGAATATTCCAGTCCACGTTACCCCGAGCATCATCACCGAAGAGAGGCTTGAGGCTGTTCGGGCTGACTGCCGTTGGGGTCCCGAAGTGGAGATTAGGATCCCGGCGCCGGACTCGGCTGTTTCTACGCATTTCGAGGGATACTCTTCGGTTTTCACCTACCCCTTCACCATAGGGTTCAACTTGCCAGTGCACCCTATCATCGACGTGTTTATCAGATCTTACAATCTCTGTCTAGCCCAACTTGGGCCCGGGGTTTGGAGGGTTGTCCAAGCCCTTGAATACTTGAGCGACATAGCTGGGTTGCCTTTCACCTTTCAACATTTGATCTCTCTCTATTATCCTTACTTCCATAAAGCCGGGGTGGTTGCCCTCCTGCCTCGGGATTCTTACGCAATTCTGAGTAAGAGTGAGGATCATAGAGACCGAGGTTGGAATGATAGGTACGTGCTCATCCCTACGAGGCTGCTGTCAGCCGAACCTAGCTTTCCCGAAGTGTGGAATGCTCAACGTATGTGTGTTTTTATTTCTCTTCGGCTTTGACCTGTCATAGTTTGGCACTCATCTTTTTATCCATGACTTGCAGCTGAGAAGGTCCCGGTTAACCCACCGAGGAATTTGCTCGAGTGGGTTACAGAGGTGATGCAGGCGAAGACGCGCCCAGATCGACAGTGGATGGTACTTGCCGGTTTGAAAGAGAACTGATGGGTGTGCAAGAGGCATGGTGAGCCGCCGACGTTTTCGACTTCTTGAGTTCGCTTCGAGGTGTCAAGTTCTGATATTATTTTTATTTATGCAGGTCTCCCTAGCAGGGCTATGAGAGATGCCGAGGAGGAAGAAGAAGCCGAGGTGGAGATTGAGGGGGAAGGAGGAGAGAAAGGAGGTAAGAAGGAAAAGAAAAAGTGGGAGATGACGGTGCTTGACGTCACCGAGGGCGTTGCCAAGATGGCGGACTTGGCAAAGCGCCTTATTTAGGAAAAGAAAGCCAAAGGTTCGTCGAACCAAGGGACCTCACAAGGTGATGAAATTTTCTTAGGTCGGTTTTCGTGCTTCTCCACTCCTACCTATTCTTATGTTAAACAAATCGCTCCTCTTCCTTCCCCAGGCTCAAAAAGAAAAAAGGCGGTATCAAAGCGAGCGGCCAAGGCGAAAGGACCTCGGGTAGAAGAAATTGCTGCTCCAGTCGCCGAAGCAGCAGTTGTCAAGCGCCGGGGTCTTGTTGATGAGACCAGTGATGAGAAAGTTCCCCCCGTTGCTCCCGAGGTAGGGTCAGAGCCGGCTTCGGTGATGATTCCAGAGCCGAGGCCCGAGGTCACTAGTGCGACCGAGGTGATAAACGTGGAGGAGTTCGACCAGGAGGCCGCAAGGCGAAAGGGTAAGGCTAGAGTGGGTAAAGGTTTGATCAAAAGAACGGTTAAGGCTTCTCGAGCTATACCGAAGCCCTCCAGCCCCACACCTCGGGCTTTTGAAATATTCCCTGATGCAAACTTGCTGGACGCCACCAAAGAGAACATTGCCACCCTAGATGGCATGCTAGGCCCTGCCGAAGCTCATGCTCTTCGGAACATCAGCCCAATGAGTCTGATGGGCGTCTCTGCCGCTTCTGCCCTTCGGGTAAGTATCAATGTACATTTGCATAGCTTGTGTCGCCCATTTTCTGGTATTGATGCTTTGTTTTAATGCAGAGTTTGGTTCTTACACTGCAAGCTGTTCACCTCGAACGCGCACGAGCTGAAGAGATCCAAGCGGCCGCCGCCGCTTGGGATGAGCAGAAGAAAGGGCTTAAAGGAAAAGTTACCGAACTGGAAGCAAAGTTTGCAGCTTTGAATGAAGAGCTGGAGCACGCTAATGAAGCTTCGGCCAAAGCTGAAGCTGATCTTCATGGGGTCGCAGAGTCCGCCGAGGCTAGGTTGCAAGCTGCCACGAGCAAGTTTACTGCCGAACGTTCGAGGTTAAGAATTGAGAACGCCCGCCTCGAGGCCGAGCTGTTCAAGGCCAAGACTGAAGTGCTCGAAGCAAGTGAGAAGTACCGCAGTAAACTCGGCGAATACAATGCCAAGCTCATCGGGCTGCAGGGTCAAGTGGACCAAGTGCCATCCCCCCGGGGTCAGGTCTCCAAGCTCGAGGGCAGGATTGCGTACCTTAATGAGCGGGCCGAGGTCAGGGCAACGACGGCGAAGTTTGAAGAAACATGGGTCGTTGTTAAGACCAGGCTTAGCACGCTTGAGCAAGTCCAGGCTGAGCAGTAAGGGTGGCTAACGGTCCGGTTTTGACCGGACCGGGCCGGAATCGGGCCGGAAACCGGCTCAGACCGGTCCGGACCGGTTGAAACCGGACCATTGGCCACTAACGGGCCCCGATCCCAGTACCGAACCGGCCCCTTGAAAAAAAACCGGGAAGACCGGTAAAATTTGGACCGGAACCGGCCCGGACCGGACCGGTCAAAAAAATTAAAAAAAAAATTAAAAATCTGCCCGTTTCTAGCCGTTGGGCAATGGCTATTTTGACCCCCTAGCCGTTGTCCAACGGCCAAAAACGGCCAAATACACCCCATAACCACCCCATAACCACCCCTAACTATTTTTTTTCTATAAATACCCCATTATTTCATCATATTTTTCACACAAATCTTCCAATTCTCTCTAATTCTCTACAATATTGCTATTGTTCTACTTTGGCTATTTGTTAAAAATTTATAATTTGGCTACTTTATCAAGTTCTATTTGGAGTTTCTATCAAAGTTATATTTGGCTACTTGGTGAAGTTTATAAATATCAAGTATTGGGTTTATTGGAGGCGCTACGTGGTTGAAAATATCAATTTGGCTATTTTTGCAATTTTTCGATTATCAAGTATTCAACTAATTAATTGAAGTGGAGGCTCAAGTTTCAACTTCACCTCAATTATACGGTTATATTTGGTTGGTCGTTCCTAATTATACTCTTTTATTATTTTTTTGTCATATATATTTATTTTATTTGCTATTATTATGTCTCAACGAGGTTCAATTGGAACTAGTAGTGGGGGGCGGGCACGTGGTCGTAGGGGAAATAGGGGTAAAGAAATTGCTGGTAGTTCTAGTCGGAATACCCACATAGATGATTCTCAATATTATCATGATGTTAACGCTGATACCATACTTGATCACGAAATGTTAGAAACACGATATGGGAATCAAAGCGGGGGGGTTAATTTAGAAGAAACACCTGAATTTCAAGCTAGTCCACCCGAAGTTCAGTAAGACTTGCCTCCTGAACCTCCTACTAGAATACCGGCTAAACGTAAGGAAAGATCTGATGTGTGGGATTTTGCATCAAAGAATATTCCAGAGCAGACGGCCTCCTGCGGGCTTTGTGATAAGGTGTGGGTTTTTAGAACTGGGGGTAATGAGGGTGGGACGGGTAAACTTAGGGCCCACTTAGCGAAGAAACATCCTAAAGAATGGGCAACGCGGGCGGGTGGTATATATTTAGGGACCGAACATGGGGGAGTAGCGCATGATCAATCTTCGGGTACCCAAACAAGAATTAACCAAACAACAGGAGGGATTCTAACTTATGATAAACAAAAGGATAGGGAAGCTATTGCTAAACTAGTTGCCCTCGAGGGTTTACCTTATAGTTTTCCTTCTTCTACTGGTTTTGTTCGTTATGTTCAGGCTGTATATAATCCCTCTTTTAGAGGTTTTCCAAGAACTACTGTTAAAAATGATATTATTAGATTTAAGAACGAATATCAGGATTATTTGAGATATATGTTTGATAACTTTGACACTAGAGTATGTCTTACTACGGATTTGGGTCGTTCGACTAATGGATGTGATTATATTACTGTGACTTGTCATTGGATAGATCCTGATTGGGTTTTTCAAAAACGTATTATTGCTTATAAAATTGTTGATGAACCACACACGGGAAATTATATTTGTAACAAAGTTTCATCAATTTGTCGTACGTACTTTTTATCTAACAAAGTTTTTAGTATTACAGTAGATAATGCTACAAACAACACAGACGCACTTAGGAACTTGATACCTATTTTGAACCCTCCTTTTCCTGAATTTTTTCATGTTAGGTGTGCATGTCATATTTACAACTTAGTAGTAAGAGATGGTCTTAACTTGTTTAACGAAATTATCGACAAGGTGCAGATAGCTATTACTTATATTTTCAGAAATAAAAACCAAGAAAGAAAACGAGAATGGGAAAGAAAATGTGTAGAATTAGGAATGCCAATTAGGAGAGTCCCAAAGGAAGTTTGTACTCGGTGGAACACTTTATATGAGGCATTGAAAGTCGCTTATGAATATAGAGTGCCTATTTCTCAAATGTATAATAAACATTTTATGGAAATCTATCACCTTAAAGATGAGGATTGGCAAGTTGTTCAACATCTTCTTCAGTTTTTACATAAATTTTATCAAGCTACTTTAGAATTTTCCGGTCAATATTATCCAACTACTCCTACCATGTTATATTATATAGCTTGAATATCGGAATTATTGAAAATATATAAACAATATGCAGTTTACTTACCGGCTGTAGAGTTAATGATTGAAAAATTTAGAAAATATTTTTTTCCAATTCCTCCTCTTTTTTACATTGCTTCTGTGTTGCATCCTGCTTTTAAAATTAAGTTAACTGAACGACTTGTTAGAGAAGTATATGCAAATTTAGAAATTACTCCAGAGGAAATTGCTACTAACAAGTTTCCAAGTGTAGACGAGGTTGTTGCTAAAGTTTATGCAGATACCGTGGCTGTTTTTGTAAAGTATAGAGCTTGGGCAGACACTGCAGAGCCAACGGAACCAATACTATCCACCGGGCAAAGTTCTTCACAGGCAGGAGCAGGAATGCGCACTTTTGGGGGACTTGACGAAAATTTGCTTTCAGAACAGGACGAGTACGGAGAGGAATACAGCGAGTTCCAAGTGTATTTAATTCAATATCCAAAGAAACTTAACAACTTTGGAACTGCGAATTTGTTGGATTATTGGAAGAATCAAGAATCGCAATTTCCAATTCTTGCAAAAATGGCCCGGGATATATTAACAATTCAAGCTTCATCAGTTGCATCGGAAAGCGCTTTCAGCCAAGGAAGATTTCAAATTGGAGATCACAGATATTCGTTGAGAGAGGAGGCAATGGAGACAGGAGTTTTATTCAGGGATTGGATAAGAGCAGAGCGAAGAAACTTTGGTCTACCAGAACTTACTAAGGAAAGGGGCAGAGCATATATCGATCAAATTTTGAGCGACGGAACAAGTGAAGGGAGTCAAACCGGCAATGAAGAAGAAGAAGAAGAAGACGAAGAACCAGAAGGAGATGATGAACAAGATCAACAACGGCCAGTTCCAAAAGAAAAACCTACAAGTGTCCTCAAGAAACTAGCTAATATGTTTAAAAGAATGTAATATTCTAAATAAGAATTTTGAATTTACAAGTTTTTGTTTAGATGTAATTTGCACTTCTTATATCTTAAACAATTCAATAAAATTGCTCCAAGTCTTGGAATTCAATCACAACTATTGTCTTCATACTATTTATTTTTAATTTATAGTTTGCGCAAAAAATACTACAATTAATTACTAGTTTGTAAATTAGTTCAAATATTGAATTCTGAACTTAAAGAATTAATTGCGAATTTGAATTTACTAAAATTAATTCAAAGTTTGAAACTTTGAATATTGAACTTAACAAATTAATTCAAAACTACAAGTTCAAATTATAAAAAATACTACAAGTTTTTTATTCTAAGTTTAAACTTTAATATATACAAGTAAAAATTAAATAATATTTTGTTGTAATATTTTTCAAAGTTTCCACTTTCCACCACTTTAAATAAAACTCAATGGAAAAATAAAAAATAAAAAAAACTTATTTGGGCCGAACTGCCGGACCGGACCGGACCGAACCGGACCGGCATTTTGGCCCAACGGCTCTCTTTCAAATATAGCCGTTGGCCAACGGCAAAAAACGGCTATATTTGCCTATCACCCCCCCTAAACGCCCCTATACCCCCCCAACCTATTTTTATCTATATATACCCTATTATTTCATCATTATATCATACAATTTACCATTTTCTATCTATTTATCTCTCAAATTACTCTCAAAGGCTATTTTCTAAATTTCTTCCAAATTCCAAACAATTAGAATGGCTGAAAATCAAGCTCCCGCTGCTCCCGCTGCTCCCGCTCCTCCTGAACGAAGACGTCGTTCTATAGTGTGGGAACTTATTACGAAAGATACTGAATCTCAGAAAGCTAAATGTATCATCTGTAACAAAGAGTGGCAAATTTACACTGGACCCAACAATGGAGGTACGGGAAAGTTTAGGCAACACTTAAAACAAAAACACAGAACCGAATGGGATATAATAAATGGCTTTATTCCGCGTGATTGAAAATTTGAAGAGATGGCTGAGGGAATATCTATATGTATTTTCGAATTTCTAGTTTATTTAGTATCTTTGTAATTTTTCGATTTCTAGTTTGTTTTGTCATTTCAATTATCTATTTCTCATTCAATAAACGTTTGTTTTGTTTCATAAACTTTACACTGATAAAGTAACAAACTAGAAGACGTCGTTCAATTATTTATTTCTCATTCAATAAACTATACATTAATAAATTTTAAAATATAATTTACATAATTATTTTGTTAATTTGTTTTATTAAAAAATATAATTTACCTAATTATCACAAATGATGTTTAAATAAATTGTTAAGTTTTTCAAATTTTAGTTTTATTTCCCAAAAAAAAAAAAAAAAAAATAACAAAAAAGCCGTTAACCGGCCGGACCGGACCGGTACCGACCGGCCTAACGGTCGCCGGAACCGGTTCCGATCCGGCTCCAATATTTGAAACCGGCATGGACCGGACCGGTAAGACCGGACTTCCACCGGTTTGAATTTTTTTTGGCCCGGTTCCGGACCGGACCGCTGGCCACCCCTACTGAGCAGATTGTGCTTGAAGAGGAGATTGCCAAGGCAAGGGAGGCTACTGCCGAGGCTCAGAGGATTGTGGATGAACTCCCTTCGAGCGAGGGCTCAGACGATGGCGGGCCCGAGTGCGAAGACGAAGGCGAAAATGCCGAGGAGGGCAGTGGAGATGCCGATGGTGCGCAGCCTTAGTGGTTTGATAAACATTTTGATGTTTTGTTTCAGTCCTTCGTGCCTTTTTGGACATTAGCCTTTAGGTTTTCATGTACGCATGGCTTTTGACCTTCGGGTCATTTTGATGTAAATATTCTACAGCCTTCGGGCTTTTTAATGGAAAGGTCGTTCGTATTTTTATCTCGAGTGTTGGCTTTTTCATTCACCGAGCACCCTATCAAACATGAATAATTTGCTTGCAAGACTTTAACTGAATTTAATGGATGCGAATTTAGAACGACGTCTTGTCCTCGAGTCGGTGCATTGTGCAGCTTCGGAGTGCAAGGCGCACACAAAATAGATGAGATCAAAGTCACAAAATAGATAAGACCAAAGTCGTTTTATTAATATCAACGAGCCAGAAATCGGCTATTTACATATAACCAAGTCGAAACGGACCTTGGGTAAACAAACTTTCAATACAACCAAATTGACAATATGCTGCTACCCGGGCCGATTTACAATGTACTAAATCTATTCCCCAGGCGTAAGTCCCCGGTTATCGGATAGATAAGCTTCGGTTGGGAGGCTCGATGTCGACCCGGTTGGGAGGCTCGATGTCGACCTCGGTATAAACCCTTCTCACTCCCCCCCAGTGTTCGGTTGTGAATCTTGATGAAGATCCGAGCACTGGAAATCGTTCGGTTCGCTTCCTGAAAAGGTCAAGCAAAAAATGGAACGAGGAGCAAGTTAGTACATTTCGATCAATGTCGTAGGAGCGTTGTTCGGCTCGGGGCAGTGGATGAATTTAAAAGATTGAAAAGCATTTACCTCGACTAAAAGTAGTATCGCTTCAGATTGGAGATATTCACATTCAAAGGTTCGGGCTCTCCTTACAGATTCTCAATTTGATAAGAGCCCTTTCCAACGATTGCCTTGACTTTGTAGGGCCCTTCCCAATTTGCAACAAGCTTTCCCCCGTTGTCTTCCTTTGTTGATTGGTTTGTAGCTTTCAGCACGTAGTCTCCAACTTTGAAGTCTTTGAGTTTAGCTTTCCTATTGAGATATGCCTCTATCTACCTTTTTTGGGCGACTAGCCGAACCAAAGCTAATTCTCTTTTTCCCTCGAGCAGATCTAATTCTATGTGCATTGCCTCTTGGTTTGCATCCTTGGCAGTATGGGCGTACCGAAGACTTGGTTCGCCCACTTCAACGGGGATGAGGGAATCCATGCCATAAGCAAGCGAGAAAGGAGTCTCACCGGTGCTGTTCTTCTCCGTCGTGCGCATGGCCCATAGCACCCCGGGCAGCTCTTCGGGCCAAGGACCTTTTTTCTCATCGAGTCTTTTCTTGAGGTTTTCAATTATGATTCTATTCGAAGACTCAGCTTGGCCATTGGCACTTGGGTGATAAGGGGTTGAAGTAATTCTTTTGATCTCCCACTGCTTGAAGAAATTAGTGATGGCTGCCCCCATGAATTGTTTGCCGTTGTCACAGACAATCTCTCTTGGGACGCCGAACCTGTAGATGATGTTCTTCTTGATGAAGTCGATTACTTGCTTTTGCTTTACCTCGGTGAGAGCCCCGGCTTCCACCCATTTTGTGAAGTAATCAGTTAGCACTAAGATGAAGCGAACACCACCTTTTCCCTTGGGCAATGGTCCAACAACGTCCATCCCCCACTTCATGAAGGGTCATGGTGATACCACCGAATGTAGAGGCTCGGCCTACTGGTGGATCATCCGCCCATGGCGTTGGCACTTATCACATTTCTGCACGAAGGCTTTTACATCGGCACTGATTGTGGGCCAATAATACTCAGCTCTTAATAACTTACACACCAATGATTTTCCCCCCGAGTGGTTACCGCACTCACCTTCGTGCACTTCGGCCATCACGTATCTTGCCTCATCGGGACCCAAACACTTGGCCATCGGGCCGCAATATAACCTTTTATACAGATTACCCTCGATTAGGTGGTATGAGGCGGCTTGGGTCCTTAACTTCCTTGCTTCTTTTTTGACTTGGGGAACAGTCCCCGAGTCGAAGTAAGAGATGAACTTACTCCACCAATCCCATCTGTTGTCTACTGAGTTTACCTGCAACTTCATTTCTCTCATTTGAGCGGACAACAACCGAACCACTGAGTCAGTCCCCGAGTGAGCTTCGTCGATCGCCGAACCCAGATTTGCTAAAGCATCAGCCTCGGTATTTTCCTCCCGAGGCACTTGTTTAACTTGCCATTCTTGGAATTGGGCCAAGACCCTTTGTGCTCGATCCAAGTATAGCTGCATCATGGGCTCCCGAGCCGTATAGTCACCGAGGACCTGGTTCACTACCAACTGTGAGTCATACCTCAGTTCGATTCTTTCTGCCCCCATCTCTTTAGCTAGCTCCAATCCCGCTAGGGCTGCCTCGTACTCAGCCTCGTTGTTGGTCACTTTTTTTAACCGAACCGAGTGCCGGACTTTCTCCCTGGTGGGTGCTCTCAAGACTATGCCTAAGCCTAAACCTTTGGAGTTAGTTGCTCCATCGGTGTGAAGTATCCATAGCCCCAAGGTGATTCCCTTTGCCATGGAGTTTTCCTTTTTCGCCTCGGGCAGAATCCCAACACTAAAGTCGGCCACGAAGTCGACTAGGACTTGAGACTTAATGGCTGTCCGAGGTTGGTAGGTGATATTATACTCGCTCAACTCTACCGCCCATTTTGATAACCTCTCCGATAATTCTGGTTTATGCAGTATACTCCTTAAAGGGAAGGTTGAAACTACAGCTATTGGGTGACATTGGAAATAGGGTCGTAGTTTCCGAGCAGTAACAAGTAAAGCAAGTGCTAGTTTTTCCAAGTGTGGATACCTGGTTTCAGTGTCGAGGAGTGTCTTGCTCACATAGTAGATGGGCTGCTGCTTGCCATCTTCTTCCCGAACCAGCACAGCGCTGACAGACAACTCGGACACGGCCAGGTAAACTAGCAATGTCTCACCTTCTTTTGGCTTGGCAAGCAACGGTGCGTTAGCCAAATATTTCTTCAAATCTTTCAACGCTTGTTTACACTCCGGTTTCCATTCGAAGTGATTGTGTTTTTCTCAAAACGGAGAAGAACTTGTGGCATCGCTCCGAAGACCTTGAAATAAATCGACTCAAGGCGGCGACTCGGCCAGCCAAGCGTTGAACTTCTTTCACCCCGGTCAGCTCCTCGGGGATCTCTTCGATAGCTTTGATTTTGTCGGGATTAGCCTCGATGCCTCGTTCAGAAACAATGAATCCCAAGAATTTGCCTGATCCAACGCCGAAGGCGCACTTCTCAGGATTCAATTTCATGCCGTATTGCCTCAAAACAACAAAGGCTTCCCTCAGATGATTCAAATGATCCTCCATTCGGATCGATTTGATTAGCATATCATCTATGTAGACCTCCATAGATTTCCCAATATACTCCTTAAACATGCGACATACTAGCCTTTGGTAGGTCACCCCGGCGTTCTTCAAACCGAAGGGCATCACCTTATAGCAGAAAGTACCCCGGTCAGTGATGAACGAGGTCTTCTCTTCGTCCTTCGGGTCCATGAGGATCTGATTATAGCCCAAATATGCATCCAAGAAGGTCAATAGTTTGTGTCCAGCCGTGGAGTCTATTAACCTGTCAATTTGTGGCAAGGGGTATGAGTCTTTGGGGCAAGCTTTATTCAAGTCAGTGTAGTCTACACACATTCTCCACTTGCCGTTCTTCTTCGGCACGACCACCACATTGGCCAGCCATTCGGGGTATTTCACCTCTCTTATGAAACTATTTTCTTGCAATCTTGTGGTTTCATCTTCGATTGCTCTCTTTTTGACTCCGGCATGAGGTCTCTTCTTCTGCTTCACCGGGGTGAACTTAGGGTCTACATTCAGCTTGTGGGTCATGATCTCCGGATCGATACCAGTCATGTCTGAATGAGACCAAACAAAGCAATCATTGTTGGACTTTAAAACTTCGATAATTGCCTTTTTCGACTCTGGGTCCAACTCCGAGCCGATGTATACTTTTCTCTCAGGAAAATCTTTCAATAGGGTGAAAGAGTTCAGTTCTTCAATGGTGGAGTCCTCGACTTTTTGCTTCCGAGGCTCTTGAACGCATGCCGGGATCTTTTCTATCTCACCTTGGAGGTCCGCCTCGCTTGATCCCGATTGCGTTGATTGCTATTTCTTTGGCCCGTTCGGGGCGACTCCACTTTTCAAGGCGAGCGAGTAGCACTCTCTTGCTACTCGTTGTTCGCCTTTTATCGACCGAACCCCCCAAGGTGTAGGGAATTTGATCACTTGATGCAGCGTGGAGGGAACAGCTTCCATGGCGTGGATCCATGGCTTACCGAGGATCACATTATAGGCAAGGTCCTCGGGCATCACTTGGAACAATGTTTCTTTGCTAACTCTCTCAGCGAATGTTTTGAGTGTAATTTCACCCAACGTCTTCTCCGTGGAGTTATTGAAGCCTGTCAACACTGTCGCTTTGGGAATGACTTCTCCTTTGAGCCGCATCTTCTTAACGGCCCCGGTGCTGATTATGTTGACCGAGCTACCGGGGTCAATCAAGACTCGCTTGATGTCGAAGTCATTGATTCTTAGCATGATGACTAGTGCGTCGTGGTGGGGGAACATCATCCCATCACAATCATCGTCATCGAACACGATTTCTTTGCCCGAGTCTCCAACTCGGGTTCTTTTCTCCATCGTGATCGACAATTTGGCGAACTTCTTCGCAGCCGTGAAGTTCACCCCGTTCACTTCTGATCCCCCGGTAATGACATTCACTACTCTCTCCGGGGGTGGAGCCCGAGGTGGTTGCACATCACCTCGGTTCTTGGAGAAATTGTCTTTCCCCTTGTCAGTAAGGAACTCGGCCAAGACTCCCTTCTTCAGCAAGTGAGCTACCTCGAGGCGCAAAGTTTTGCAGTCCTCGGTCCTGTGGCCGTAATCTGCATGGAATTCACAGCGCAGATTATGATCTCTTTTATCCGCCGGGGTCCTCATATCCTTGGGAACCCTTACCCCGGCAGTCCCTTTGACTACATTGACCAGCTCCGAGGTCGATATATTAAAATTGTAGTCTTGGATCCGAGGTAGATCCTTTTTTGTGGCCGAAGCTGGGCTTGAGGGATTTCTTTGGTTCATATTGGGTTGAACCTTCCCTCCGAGCCGTTGGCTTATGTGTGAATTCGGGTATGAATTACCGAAGGAGTTTCCCAGCCTTTGGCTGACATGCTGCCTTGTCGAGGTATATGGCTCATACCTCCCCTTCGGGTTGCTTCGCGACGCCTCGGCGCGGTGCGAAGACTCGCCTCGGTTTCTTTGATGATAACCTCGGCTTTTGAACTCAGCCTCCTCCAATCTAATCTTGGAGTAAGTGCGCTTGTGCAGATCCTCCCATGTTAGGACCTGATATTGTTGAAGTTCTTTTCGTAGTTCAGCGGCAGCGTCAAAATTGCGAATATTGATACCCTTTTCAAATGCCATGATGGCCAAGGTATCGTCCATCAGAGGTAATTCCATGCGTTCGGCGTGGAATCGCTCAAGAATTTCTTTGAGAGGTTCACCGGGCTTTTGTTTCACTTCGCATATATCCTCCTTCCTTTGGAGGATCTTTTGAGCCCCGGTGTGCACGTTGACGAAGGCGCTTGACATTTCCTTAAAGGTGGAAATCGACCCCGCAGGCAAGAAAATATACCAACGTAGAGCCCCCTTCTCCAAGGACTCACCAAATTTCTTCAAGAACATCGACTCGAGCTCTATAGCCGTTAGGTCGTTGCTCTTCACCATTGCCATGTATTCTCTCACGTGTTCTCTGGGATCAGTAGTCCCATCATATTTCTTCAAAAACATGAGTTTGAAGTTCTTGGGGGTTGGGGCTGGAGCCGCTTCGGGCTTGAAGGGCAGCTCCCTGTATTGATCAATGTCGAGGTCATCTTCCTCCTTTGTAACCCCCGGCACGCCCTCGAGGCGCTTTTCTACACGCGCCTCGATCCGAGCTTCAATCTCCCTGGTCAATTTTTCGACGTCGACCGAGGATATTGTCTCAGCCACGGTGGGAATCGTCCCGAAGTGTGGCGTTGTAGCTGGTGCGTTTATCGAGTCCCCAGACGTGGCTCCGTTGGGAGGTCCCTCTATTATCGCGCCCGTAGGAACGAAGGGCGGGATGCCTCCTCCAAGAGCCGAAGGCTAGGTGCTGTTCTGTGCGGCACTGTTCCTCGCTTCCAACGAAGCGCGGAACTCGGCATTAATGATAGCTTGCTCATCCTGTCTGGTTTGGAGAGCTCTTAATGTAGTGACAACATAAATCTGGAACTCTTCAGTTGTCATTGGTGAGACGGGCTGTTGGTTCAACGGAACGCTAGTCCGCTCAATATTGTTATCGCCATTGTCAGCCATAACGTTGTTGAATCGTAAGCTTGGATGGAAAAGGACGTGAAACTTTGGAACAAAGCGTTACTGCTTATATCCCCACAGACGGCGCCAATTTGTATGGGCCTAAATCAGTTTTAGGACAACAAATTGAATTTGGATTCGAATATAAGCAATTCTTCGTATCAAAGTTGAATAAATGCACGAAAGAGACGTAAATGCGAAAAGATAACTGTATTTCAATATATGAGTGTGAGTACAAATTTGGGCAGAGTTTCCGTATAAATTTCTGGATGCCTATGATACAAAATGAACTATTATTTATAGGCCTAAGAGCCTTGCCCACGTTCTCCACCATCAGCTAGTGCATTATCCCACGATCTTGGCATTAAATGGAGAAGTTAGTGGGGTGAAGTAGTGGGCTGCAGAGCCGCTGGAACCGAGGTGATCACCGAAGCTTGGTCACAAGGCTTCGGCGGTGTGACCTTGCTGTTCAGTTAAGAGGACATGTCACCGAAGCTCAACCCTCAACTTGCCTTCGGTGATGGCGTTGGAGCTCGACTTCGGTGACTTAGTCGCGAGTTCAACCCTCTCTCTTCGGATCTTCGGCTCGCATTCTCTTCGGTCCATCACCCCGAGGTGCTGACCGAGCACGTCAATTTTTACCCAATACAGTTATACTCGTAGCAGATGTTCAACGGACATTCTATTGTAAGTCCAGATTTGTAATCGGAAAATCTCGAAAATTAGCATATTATTAGCAATGAATAATTACTTCATTACGAGTTTTAAGATCTTAGATATCTCTAACCATGAAAATACTCTATCATATAGTAATCGTACTTTTTCTGTCATTTTCAAATGTAATGTAAGAAATTAGCATTTTAATGAATACCGAATATGTTAGATATATGCTTTTACTTTGGTGCGCAGAACGACATTCATATATGGGGGGGACATTAAAAAACTAATTTTCTAATTTATATATGGATAAATTAAACAAGACAATGGAATAAAGTATTCATAAAATCTAAGTCAAAATTGTAAACTCATCTCCAAAAATAAGAGTGGATTTAAATAATACTCCATTATTTTCAATTTATATGACATAGTTTAATTGTGCAAGGAGTTTAGGAATGAAATAAAGACTTCTAAAATTTCTATCAACATATGCCATAATACTTGTATTGTTATAAAGCCTTTGAAACTTATGATTTTAAACATGTTATAATATTTGTGTAGTAATAAAAGTTTCTCATAGAGGTTAAAATAGGAAATTTAATCAACTTTTTCAAAAATCATGAGGAAAGTTGTGCTTTTCTTTTTTGAATGAATAGAACATACATGATAAAATTGAATTATAGAGAAAACTAATTGAGACTAACTAATAAGATTAAAAAAAAAAGGTGCAACAATTTATATACTTAACAACTCCAAGAAATTAAAGAAAAAACATAGGTAAATTATAATCATTTAATGAATGATTATTTATAGAGTAGTATATATACGTACCAATTAGTAATTCAGGGGCCTAAACAATGGGGGGGCCTAAGACAATGGTTTTACTTGCCTTACCTTAGGGCACCCCTGGGATCCAAGATTTGAATCTTATGGGTTCTACTCCCTCTGGTCTATTTTATAAAATATTTTGGCTTATTTTAATTGGTCCACAATATTTAATCTTTTCAGAATTTAAGAATGTCTTTTCCAATGTCACCCTTTCTAATTAATGACTTAAAACAAAATTTTAGGTAATAGCTTGGATAGGGACTAATATGGTCAATTACATTAGTAATTAATGTTAAAAATATGATTTTTTTAATATGCTTAAAAACACCCAAAACATCTTATAAAGTGGACCAGAGGGAATAAATTCTATAATAATGATATTTACTATTAGTTATTAAGTTCTCGATTTGATTTTTATATATATTTAATAATTTTTATAATAAAAATATACATCAAACCTACTGAATTCCACCAAACTCGTCCATATTCTCTCCATCGTTTGCAAAACTATTGATAAGTACTTACCTAAACTTCTTGATAGGAATACGACCTTATCATAGGTACCTTGGGCCTACTAGATAAGTGGGCGCGACAATTCTTTGAACATAGGTCACGATCAAACTTTGACTGCATTAAATAAAAATAACATGTCCCAGCCCAGCTTGTGCAATATGAACCAAACGGACATTCTTTTTTCTTTTTTTTTTTTGCTTATTTGAAAACAAATTCGCATGATAAGTAATTTTCCAAATTATTAGCTGATATATTCTCCAAATTTGATTTGAATGCTCTCAACATCTTAACCATTATTTTATTTGTAACAAGATTTTAAGTTATAATGATAAGTTTTTTGAAGAATTATCAGTGCAATTTTAAATTGATTATAGCAGGTTATAATTAGGTTATCTTATCTAGTTGATATGAAGTCACTTAACTTAAACTTATACTCATTCCGTTCCACTTTATGTGTCATAATTTGACTCGACACAAACTTTAAGAAATAAAGGAAGATTTTTGAAATTTGTGGTGTAAAATAAGACAAAGATATTTGTGTGGTTGCAAATCATTTCAGTACTGGCAAAACTGTAATTTTGAAGTTATTGTTACCAAGTTTAGAATGTTGTCATTTTTTTTTTGGAACAGACGAATAAAGAAATGCTCCCCCACATAAATTGGAACGGAGGGAGTACTAATAACTGTAAGAATATCATTTTCATTAACAACAACAACATACCCAGTATATCTCATAAGTGGGGTCTGGGGAAGGTGAGATGTACGCAGACCTTACCCCCACCAAGGTGGAGAGGCTGTTTCCGATAGACCCTCGGCTAAGAAAATAAAGATATTTTAGAAAAATACTTAGAAAATTAAAACAACCATATAATGCTAGAAGGAAATATAAAACTAAATATATCCAAAATAAACATATAAGAACACATAGAGGTGGAGACTACGATGTAAATCGTCTATATACATATAATACTGCATCTAATAAGAGAACAGACACTTGACTACTACTTATCCTTCTACCCTAATCCTCGACCTCCATAGACTTCTAAGTCCTATCTAAGGTCATGTCCTCGGTGATCCAGATCTGGACCATGTCATGACGAAACACCTCAGCCCAGTTCTTCTTCGATCTACCTCTATCTCTCCATAAACCCAACACTATCAACCATCATTTTCATTAACAACATACAAAATTTATATAATAGCCTACTTAAATACTCCGTATTAGGAGTTACTATTATTATTGTGGTTTGTAACCGTAAAAGTGAAGAGTAGTGTTAGCTAGATCTCGGATTCCATGCAGAAGTCAGAAGGAATCTAAATGGTCTGCACATGGAATGACCCATCTACCAGCAACAGGCCGTACAGAATCTGAGACATGCATGGTTAAGAAAGATGATGAAAAAAGTAATGCACTACTAAAACTACAATAAAGTAACTTCACTAGATAGTCTGGTGAAAAACTTCATTGGTAAAAGAAATAAGTTGAGAATCCTCATGAATTATTTCTTATGAGCTGGTGACTAGATACTTCTAATAGTCGCTAAAATTTGATTAATATTTAGGTAATTCCATGTTTTGAATCGTAGCAATAATCAATCTTGTGCTTGGTTAGCTTAAAAAAGAAAAATGTCAAGCTAAGTGAAAGAGAAAACATGAAAAAGTAAAAGATCGAAGACGACTTTCATTGCTAAGAAATACGGTGGGATGCATGAGATATATCGACTTTTAATAAGAGATTTTGATTTCATTAGTCTAATGAAGAAATCTTAATTATTTAAGTCAATAAGTATCAGGTATTGCTAAATGGTTAAGAAAAAAAAGGAGCCCTTTTTTTTGAGTGGAATGTGACAAGGTTAGGGAGCCCTTTTTCCAAGAGTTGAGCATTGTAAGCTTTAAGGACTAGGATACTCTTTCACCTGCTGGAATTATCAGAGATTCTTGCTTCTTTTACCTCTACATGGTAGGAGTAATTTCCTTTATTTTATCTATCCATTTTAACCTTAGCAACACAATCAAAATGGGTAAGTTTCGACAAGCAAGAGTTGCTCAGTTGATAAGCACCCTCCAATTATATTTAGGAGGTTGTGGATTTCTAAGAAACCTGCTACTTCATTTGTTCTAATACATATGACAAAGTTTGAAAGATACTAAGTGTATGGAAAAGGGAGACTTCTGAAACTTCTTCATAAAATACCATAATATTTAAGTGGTTGTAATACTTTTTAAATTTGTTTAATCATTCCATAATATTTCAGTTGTTCAAAAGCTTCTCGCACTAAGAATAAATTGTTGGACAAAAAGAAAAAATATTACTCAATATATTTAAAAAATAATGACACGATTTCTTTAGTAGCTCCTTCAAAAAAGAATGACACATTCCAAACGATATAATTCAAATCTTCTCATTTTAACATGGTAAAATAATTTGTAGTAAGACAAATATCAATGATTTAATTTAGCAACAAATATCTATCTCCTTCTTAAACGTTGTATCATATCAAACTATAATTTATAAACGGAAGGAGTACCATTTTAGCTTGGAATATAGGGAGTATAACATATTACATTACATCAATAAATTTACATTGTCAATAACTCAATATAACAAAAATTCAGCATATAATACTCTTTCAGTGTGTGATGTTGCTCCCCAGCTAGATCTAAGACGGTTGTGGAGGTTTCTGCTCTAACCCCACATGTCCCATCATATTCTACCCCACACGTCCCATACCCCCCCCCCCCCCATCCTTTTTCTCAAAAGATTCCAAACTTCTTTCTAATTTATTTCCACTTGATATTTCCCTTGACCAAATTTTCAGATGTTGTCACGTACTTTTTCTGCTATAAAATCCCAACCAAAATACATCTACAATCCTCTCTCTTATTCTTACCTTTTCTCTTTATTAGTTTCTAACGTCATTCTGCTTCTGTTCTGTTTCAAAGTTTAACTTTTATTTTGTTTTTTCAGTTTCAAGATTTTATAAGTAAAGTTTGCAATTAATTTCTGCCTTAGAATTATATTCTGGGGCTTTTTAGCTAATCTTGATGCTTAACTTACTATTTTTCATCTTTGAAATACATGTATGCAATTCTGAGTGAACTCTTCCTTAACGGGTTTATGATAAATTCTACATATAGGCGCAGGACTCATCTAGTGCAATCTTTCTCAGTTGTTTTTCTTTACTGGTTCTACTACATTTCATAAGCTAAAATATAATAATTTTAAACAAGCTACTCCTAGTATATTCAATAGTATTACTCTTTATTTGCATCAGAGCACTATTCCAGGTCCTGCTAATATTTCAATACTAGTATTTAATTTAAGTCACTAAAATATTATTGCACCTAAGTTTTTTGGTCATGGCTTCATCAAGTGGGACATCATCAGGGTCATATACATTTCAGAACTCAGGCTTAGAAGAAGATCTTCAACAACTATTGGATCAAAGAAAGAAAAAGAGGATGATATCGAACCGCGAATCGGCACGAAGATCAAGAATGAGGAAACAGAAGCATTTGGATGATCTTGTGTCCCAATTAGCTCATCTAAGAAAGGAAAATAACCAAATTATGACCACTATGAATGTCACAACCCAACATTATCTCAATATCGAGGGTGAGAACTCAATCTTGAGAGCTCAAGTGGCTGAACTTAGCCACAAACTTGAGTCACTGACACAAATCATCAGTTTCTTGAATGCCAACAACAGTACAAATGGTCCAAATGAGCCTATGGCTGATGAGTTTATTATGAATGACTCTTGGAATTATTTGTATATTAATCAGGCCATCATGACTGCTGCAGACATCTTGCAATGTTAAATTATATATGGTGGAAATTGAATTGATCGCACTTAAATCAAGAATCATGGTTAGTGAAGAGGATATATATCGTCGATCTCAACTTTGTTTGGGAATGAAACGTAGTAGTTAATATTGTTGTTGCACTTGCTATTTTAATATCTTGGATTGTTTGTGCTTTTTAAATGTTTGTATAAAGAGGAGATCTAAGGGTTGATATTAAACTGATCTTTGCAAATCGTTCGTAAGGGCTAGAGGAGGTGATCTCCAGGGAATCTAAAAAAGGAGAGAATCTTTTATCAGCAGCAGGGATCTAAAATTAGAATATAACTAGTGGTATTAATTACTACAAGTAGTACTACTTTGGAGAGTTTTTTACCATTTAAGTACTTGTACGAATTATCCTTATATATACTCGTTATAAGTAGTAGTCTTTGGGCTGTTTGTAACTAATGCAACTTGCAAATGTGGTTTCATTTTCAAAAGCTTACGCAATTGTAAGTGGGAAGTCTCCAACTCCAGTAATATAATCTTTTTCATCATGGTTATTCTATTGTATAAATCCTCAATTCCTCTTGATGTACTTGCATCGAATAGCTGCAATATGTATGTATGCATCTCTTGCAATTTTTTTAATCTTTACTTGATATTGACCTATATATATATATTTATATGGATTACGACTCACAATCTATCTCAATAGGATGGTTAAACTAGACTACTTTGATCGAGAAATCAACTACCTTCTATTTGTGATTTACGTACTCTGTCCATGTATGGAAGGAAATGTACCTGCAAATATACTCCATCCGTTCCAATTTATATGTCATAGTTTGATTCGGTATGAAGTTTAAAAATAAATGAAGACTTTGAAAATTTGTGGTCTAAAATAAGATATAGATGTTTATGTTGTTGTAAATCATTTCAGTAATGACGGAGTAGTAATTTTAAAATTAAATTCTTATCAAATTTAGAATAATGTCATTCTTTTTAAACAGACTAATAATAAAATGTTGTTACATTGAGTATAGTACAACCATCGATACAGAAGTTCCATGTCAAATATAACGATTAAATCAACGAGTCCATGCCACTTTTCTTCCTAAATAAACTGTTCCAAAAAATATTTAATTATCGATACTCAGATGACTTTGTGTTGGGGGGCTGAATATCAAATTATATTAGGTATAAAATATCTTTGTGGGCGGTGACATGTTGGTTAGAATTTCTCTTTTATTACGAACTACTGCAAGTTCGACTTGCTTTAAATGAGATAAAAGTCAAATCTTACATCTTTTGTTTTTTTTTTTCCATTTGTTTTTACTTAATGATCGAGTTAATGAGTTGTATTATTAATTAATGTTTTAGTGTCATGTGATTTCACTTCTTTTCTCACCAATAGTCCATGCATCCAGTTGCTGTGCAAAATTTAGACTGCTCTTTATTAATCTATTTATTCATGATGTTTATTACACTACTGTCTCCCTCCCCATTTCGTCTTTGAACCATTCTCACCAAAAATATAGACCATTTCCAAAATGAAATATTAAAACCAGTAAGCTAATTAAGTGGATTCACATAATTGAATATGGATAGCAACACCAAAAAGCAGGATTATGTAACTTTCGAACATTGAATCTAATGAACCTTAACATAAAAAGTTTTTAAAAAGGTAGTAAAATTCATTCAGGATACGTAACATGTTCTTTTAAACAAACACTACTCCATAAATGTTGGTAATTCTTACTGGGCAGTTTTAGATACTACCTCCGTTCCAAAATAATTGTCATAGTTTCATTATTAGTCCGTTCCAAAAAGAATAATACAATTCTAAATTTGGAAACATTTTTGAGTTGAAACTAGTATTTTACCCTTAATGAAATGCTTTATAGCCACATATTTATGTATGGGTTACTTTGGACCACAAGTTTCAAAAGTCTTACCACATTTTTTAAACTCCGCTTCAAGTCAAATTATGACAACCATTTTAAAACGGAGGGAATATAATTTAGAATTTAATCCGAACCTAACTGGTACACTATAGTGGAATTTTCCACGGAAGAGATAACCCATGACCACTTGCAAATTTCAAGTTCCACGTGCAGGAACAAAGTTGTCAGCTCAAGTACAAATCCTAGTTACAACTAATATATAGTACTAATCTCATTAGATCCTTGTATAATGTCCCTAATTATAGTCTATGTTACAGGAATATTGAATGTGATTGGATGCTTTTCCCACTCCCCCTCCCAACACCCAACGGGGAAAAAGGTTTACGTTTTCCATGGTTCTGTGTAAGGGTGGCTAACGGTCCGGTTTTGATCGGTCCGGACCGGATTCGGGCCGGAAACCGGCTCGGACCGATCCGGACCGGTTGAGACCGGACCGTTAGCCACCCTTACGCAGAACCATGGAAAACGTAAACCTTTTTCCCCGTTGGGTGTTGGGAGGGGGAGTGGGAAAAGCATCCAATCACATTCAATGACCGGTTGAGACCGGACCGTTGGTCCCTAATGGGCCCCGGACCCGTTCCCGAAACGGTTCCACGAAAAAAAACCGGATGGACCGGTATAAATTTGGGCCGGAACCGGCCGGACCGGACCGGTCCAAAAAATTAAAAAAAAAAAATCTGTTGGATTCTAGCCGTTTCTAGCCGTTGGGCAACGGCTCTTTTGACCCCCTAGCCGTTGTCCAACGGCCAAAAACGGCCAATTTCACCCCTCTACCACCCCATAACCACCCCAAACTATTTTTTTTCTATAAATACCCCATTATTTCATCATATTTTTCACACAAATCTTCCAATTCTCTCTAATTCTCTCAAATTTTCTACAATATTGCTATTATTCTATTTTGGCTATTTGTTAAAAAATTATAATTTGGCTACTTTATCAAGTTCTATTTGGAGTTTCTATCAAAGTTATATTTGGCTATTTGGTGAAGTTTACAAATATCAAGTATTGGGTCAATTGGAGGCGCTACGTGGTTGAAATATCAATTTGGCTATTTTTGCAATTTTTCGATTATCAAGTATTCAACTAATTAATTGAAGTGGAGGCTCAAGTTTCAACTTCACCTCAATTATACGGTTATATTTGGTTGGTCGTTCCTACTTCTACTCTTTTATTATTTTTTTGTCATATATATTTATTTTATTTGCTACTATTATGTCTCAAAGAGGTTCAATTGGAACTAGTAGTGGGGGGCGGGCACGTGGTCGTAGGGGAAATAGGGGTAAAGAAATTGCTGGTAGTTCTAATCAGTTCACCCACATAGATGATTCTCAATATTATAATGTTAGCGCTGATAATATACTTGATCACGAAATGTTAGAAACACGATATGGGAATCAAAGCGGGGTTAATTTAGAAGAAACACCTGAATTTCAAGCTAGTCCACCCGAAGTTCAGTCTGACTTGCCTCCTGAACCTCCTACTAGAATACCGGCTAAACGTAAGGATAGATCTGAGGTATGGCAATTTGCATCAAAGAATGTTGAGGCGCAGACGGCCACATGCGGGATTTGTGATAAGGTGTGGGTTTTTAAAACTGGGGGTAATGAGGGTGGGACGGGTAAACTTAGGGCCCACTTACAAAATAAACATCCTAAAGCATGGTCAATGCGGTCGGGTGGTATATATTTAGGGACCGAACATGGGGGAGTAGCGCATGATGAATCTTCGGGTACCCAAACAAGAATTAACCAAACAACAGGAGGGCTTCTTACTTATGATAAACAAAAGGATAGGGAAGCTATTGCTAAACTAGTTGCCCTCGAGGGTTTACCTTATAGTTTTCCTTCTTCTACTGGTTTTGTTCGTTATGTTCAGTCTATATATAATCCCTCTTTTCATGGTTTTCCAAGAACTACTGTTAAAAATGATATTATTAAATTTAAGAACGAATATCAAGATTATTTGCGATATATGTTTGATAACTTTGACACTAGAGTATGTCTTACTACGGATATGGGTCGTTCTACTAATGGATGTGATTATATTACTGTTACTGTTCATTAGATAGATCCTGATTGGGTATTTCAAAATCGTATTATAGCTTATAAAGTTGTTGATGAACCACACACGGGAAATTATATTTGTAAAAGTTTCATCAATTTGTCGTACGTACTTTTTATCTAACAAAGTTTTTAGTATTACGGTAGATAATGCTACAAACAACACAGATGCACTTAGGAACTTGATACCTATTTTGAACCTCCCTTTTGCTGAATTTTTTCATGTTAGGTGTGCATGTCATATTTACAACTTAGTAGTAAGAGATGGTCTTGCCTTGTTTAACGACATTATCAAAAAGGTGCAGATAGCTATTACTTATATTTTTAGAAATAAAAACCAAGAAAGAAGACGAGAATGGGAAAGAAAATGTGTAGAATTAGGAATGCCAATTAGGAGAGTCCCAAAGGAAGTTTGTACTAGGTGGAACACTTTATATGATGCATTGACCGTCGCTTATGACTATAGAGTGCCTATTTCTCAAATGTATAATAAACATTTTATGGAAATCTATTACCTTAAAGATGAGGATTGGCAACTTGTTCAACATCTTCTTCAATTTTTACAAAAATTTTATCAAGCTACTTTAGAATTTTTCGGTCAATACTATCCAACTTTTCCTACCATGTTATATTATATAGCTGGAATATCGGAATTATTGAAAATGTATAAGCAATATGAAGTTTACAAACCGGTTGTAGAGTTAATGATTGAAAGATTTAGAAAATATTTTTTTCCAATTCCTTCTCTTTTTTACATTGCTTCTGTGTTGCATCCTGCTTTTAAAGTTAAGTTAACTGAACAACTTGTTAGAGAAGTATATACAAATTTAGAAATTACTCCTACTGAAATTGCTACTAACAAGTATCCAAGTGTAGACGAGGCTGTTGCTAAAGTTTATGCAGATACCGTGGCTGTTTTTGCAAAGTATAGAGCTTGGGCAGACACTGCAGAGCCAACGGAACCAATACTATCCAACGGGCAAAGTTCTTCACATGCGGGGATGAGCACTTTTGGGGGACTTGACGAAAAGTTGCTTTCAGAACAGGACGAGTACGGGGAGGAATACAGCGAGTTCCAAGTGTATTTAATTCAATATCCAAAGAAACTTAACAACTTTGGAACTAAGAATTTGTTGGATTATTGGAAGAATCAAGAATCGCAGTTTCCAATTCTTGCAAAAATGGCCCGGGATATATTAACAATTCAAGCTTCATCAGTTGCATCGGAAAGCGCTTTTAGCCAAGGAAGATTTCAAATTGGAGATCACAGATATTCGTTGAAGGAGGAGGCAATGGAGACAGGAGTTTTATTCAGGGATTGGATCAGAGCAGAGCGAAGAAACTTTGGTTTACCAGAACTTACTAAAGAAAAGGGCAAAGCATATCTCGATCAAATTTTGAGCGACGGAACAAGTGAAGGGAGTCAAACCGGCAATGAAGAAGAAGAAGAAGACGAAGAACCAGAAGGAGATGATGAACAAGATCAACAACGGCCAGTTCCTAAAGAAAAGCCTACAACTATCCTCAAGAAACTAGCTAATATGTTTAAAAGAATGTAATTTTCTAAATAAGAATTTTGAATTTACAAGTTTGCATTTTAGATGTAATTTGCACTACGTATGTCTTAAACAATTCAATAAAATTGCTCCAAGTCTTGAAATTCAATCACAGCTATTGTCTTCATACTTTTTATTTTTAATTTATACTTTGAGCAAAAAATACTACAATTAATTACTAGTTTGTAAATTAGTTCAAATTTGAATTTACTAAAATTAATTCAAAGTTTGAATTTTGAACTTAACAAATTAATTCAAAAGTTTGAACTTTGAATCATCACTTCAAAAAATTCATTACTTCAAAGTTCAAAGTATAAAAAAATACTACAAGTTTTTAATTCTAAGTTTAAACTTTAAACATTGAAATAAACTAAACATTCCAAACATATGTTATATGTACAAGTAAAAACTTAATAATATTTTGTTGTAATATTTTTCAAAGTTTCCACCACTTTAAATAAAACACAATGGAAAAACAGAAAAAAAATATAAATAGCCCGAACTGCCGGAACCGGACCGGACCGGCAGTTTGGGCCAACGGCTCTCTTTCAAATATAGCCGTTGGCCAACGGCCAAAAACGGCTATATTTGCCTATCACCCCCCCCCCCAAAACGCCCCCCATACCCCCCCCCCAACCTATTTTTATCTATATATACCCTATTATTTCATCATTATATCACACAATTTACCATTTTCTATCAATTTATCTCTCAAATTACTCTCAAAGGCTATTTTCTAAATTTCTTCCAAAATCCAAACAATTATAAATTATAATGGCTGAAAATCAAGCTCCCGCTGCTCCCGGTCCTAGTGAAACAAGAATTGCGGAACGAAGACGTCGCTCTATAGTGTGGCAACTTATTATGAAAGATACTGAAACTCAAAAAGCTAAATGTAGCCTCTGTAACAAAGAGTGGTAAATTTACACTGGCAACCATGGAGGGACGGGAAGGTTTAGGCAACACTTAGAAAAAAGACACAAAACCGAATGGGATAGAATAAATGGCTTTATTCCGCGTGATTGAAAATTTGAAGAGATGACTAAGGGAATATCTATGTCATTTCAATTATGTATTTTCGAATTTCTAGTTTATTTAGTATCTTTGTAATTTTTCAATTTCTAGTTTGTTTTGTCATTTCAATTATGTATTTCCCTTTCAATAAACGTTTGTTTTGTGTTTATTTATTTACTTTACATTAATAAATTTTAAAATATAATTTACATAATTATTTTGTTTCATTAAAAAATATAATTTACATAATTATCACAAATAGTGTTTAAATAAATTGTTAAGTTTTTCAAATTTTAACTTTATTTGCCTAAAAAAAAAACTAAAAAAAAAATTAAAAAAACCGTTTAACCGGCCGGACCGGACCGGTACCGACCGGCTTAACGGTCGCCGGAACCGGTCCCGATCCGGCACCATTTTTTTAAACCGGCTAGGACCGGACCGGTAGACCTGTTATACTCCGGTTTTGAATTTTTTTGGCCCGGTTCCGGACCGGAACCGGAATCCGGTACCGGACCGTTAGCCACCCCTAGTTCTGCGTCTTTAGATGGGATAAGTTGTTGTGAAGAAGTCATTTACTGATTTTTTTTTTGGGCAAAATCTTTTCCGTGTTTGGGGTAATTAAGAGTGAATTTTTCTTAGTAAGTGCCCGTTTAGATTAGTTGATTTAAAGTGGCTGATAAGTATCAAGTGCTGAAAAATACTTTTAGCTGTTGAAGCTGATTATATAAATAAGCAGCTACGTGTTTAGATAGAAGTGTTGAAACTAGTAATAAGCAATTGGTGTGTTTGGTAAAAGAGTGCTGATAAATACATTTTTTAATTTAAAATGACTAAAATGTCCTTTAAGTTATTTACGAAAAAAATAAATTTAAAAATAATTTTATATTAAAAATGACAAATGACGAATATAGAATGAGGATGAAGTTGAAAATTTTAGTTTAGAAATGATATTTCATTGATTCCAAAATATTTTAAAGATAAAATATTAAAATACTTGGTCAAACTGAAAGTACTTATAAGTTGGAAAAAATAAATTGAAAATGACCAACTTATGGCTTATGGCTGATTTTGTCTTATAAGCACTTGACTTATAAGCACTTTTGATACTTACCAAACGCTTAGATAAGCTTTGAAGTGCTTATAAGCTAGTTTGACCAGTTTATAAGCTTAGCCAAACATCCTCTAAATCAGTTTGTGTTTTTGATGAATATATTTTTATTAGTAAAATTACCAGTAAAATTAGAGTGTGAGCTTGTTTGGTCAAACTTTTGAAAATTGCTTATTTTTTTTAAAAAAAATACTTTTGGATAGTAGCAATTTGCATTTGGCCAACACATTTGAGAAACACTTTCGTCAATAATTGAGTACTAATTTGTGTTTGGCCAAGCTTTTGAAAAAGTAATTTTTAGGGTTAAATTACGAGCACTACAAGAAATATGACATATTTTCAGTGGCGACCATAGGGTGGCTGCACTACAAGCCGATACTGAAGGTATTTAGTGGCGACTTTCATATGTCGCCACTATATGTAATTTGTTGTGGCGACTTCAGTCGCTACAAAATATAAATATTGATGCGACAAAAAATAGTTTCAGACATAAATTTTTGGGTTTGTCGCCGCTATAGGATAGTTTTAGTGGCGACACTAGTCGCCACAGAAAGTGTTTTACTTTTTGTAGCATTTCTCTTAGTCGCCACTGAAGTCCTTTTTTAAAATAAAAAAAAAAAGAAAAAAAACCGACTGTACAATTACTAAAATTCAATAGCATCATTATTTCATAAACTAATATATAGTAAATTTCTATCAACTGTATACCAAAATTAAAAGCATTCAATATAATTTAATAAAACACCAAAATATTTCTAAAACCAATATATTAGCTACCATAATTATTAAAAATTCTACTTAAACATATACTACATTATATTTCATTGTTCATTGTCACTGTACACCTATTTGAAAAAAAAAAACAAAAGACCAAGTTCCTATTAAGTTTCTTCAAGCTCCTTGGTTGACACATGCCATGTATTATCGTCTAAAAGACATTGTCCCTGCCATATATCAAGGAATAAAACATAGGATCACTTTGAAAATCCGTATAAGCTAATGCAAGTAGTAAAAAAGGTGACCACATTAACCTTGGAGTAAAAGATTGCAAAACTCATTTAAGAAACAAAATAATAACCAAGCAATGACATAAAAAATTGTCATGTCTAATCAACTCGACAACGCATATTTAACCACCTTCTAAACCATTCTGTAGCTCTCATTCTCCAGGTGGATTGCAATTGTGGCACTCAGAATATAAGGTTAAGAAGTATATTATATAAAGTCACACATTACCAGCTTTCTCAATCTTGACATTCTTGACAGGGACTCAACATTTGAATATCACTATTTTTATTTGACAGGGTCCTAGTATTAATTCTCCAACTTCTACTATGATATTAATCATTGACATTCTTTTATATCAAAAATCATATCTAAATACTTATCTAGAAAAGAAACTAGTCATTGGTAACTCTTTAAACTAAACAAAACAAGATTTTACCATAAAAAAAATTTCATCTCAATTGTAAGATGAAAATCCTTCCTACTGCCTACTTACCACTTACTTCCAACCTGAGGACATAAAAATAACAAAGAACTTGGATACTTAAGACAAAAGGGTCAATACATAATACCAGTTCAGTGATCTTCACCAGCTTCAGAATCTAATTGCATCATGTATATATAAACGCACATACTCATTGGACTTCATAAAAATCACATGAGTAATTACCATATGTATAGAAAATTTTTTGTGCTCTTAATCACATAGATGTCATATACCTACTTATACATAAGCCATAGCATGTTATTTAGCCACATAGTTCAAAAGCAATAACAAATCCTCACAAGAAGAGAAGTAATTTAATGATGGTGTTTAGAGTATGATTAAGTGTTCAATTGGAAGCATAATAATTGGATAACAACTTTTCATACATGAGACCAAATTAAAGAAGGTCAAATCCTATTCACTATAGGACTTAATTTATTCTCGTTCAGTAACTAAACTTTCCGAATAAGCTACAATCAGGTCAAACACTTTTAAGAAATAATGCAACTTAAGTAATCCAAAAATTCTTTATAAGATAGAAGCATCACAAGCATATTATATCAACTATAAATATACATCTAACTCGTGTGTCTTTTACCAAAAAAGTGAAACCAACTGTTCTTTTAAACAAATCTCTCTGTTCAAAAAAAAAAAAGAATGAAAGAATTTGCATACATGTACTTCAATGGTGCCTTAAACATAGACGATTTAAACATTCAGCCATGATCACAATAAATCACGATTTAAACAATGACACGTAAAATCATCAATGTATAGAGGAACGCTCTAGGCATAAAGTATGACAAGTGAGGTATTGCAAATGGATCACAGGGCATCCTTCATGAAGATGTCCTCTACAATAAATATTTTGGAATTGTACCTGAGCTTTACAAATAGTTTTAGAGATACTTGTATGTAATTTTAGCCTAAAGATGCTCACTCTAAGTGGATGATAGAGTTCGGCCTCAACTATAAGGATACCTCACCATTAGAAAATTACTCACAGCAATAAGTTAAATACCTTTCATTTACTTCATTGTAGAGTTTCCTTCGATCTTATTAAATCTTAAAGCTTGATAAAGCAGTTTAAAGTAGAGAGGAAGATTTAGAGAACGTCGGTCTGTGCGTGCACGTGTTAAACTAATATTTAAGAGCCAAGATGAATTATGGAATTTTGCTCAATTGCTCAAGCAACCTTGTGGTCACTTTTTCTCTATAAAAAGAGTGTGTTGAATTCCTAAGTGTCAACACTCAACATCTATGATATACTTTTACCTAATTAGGTCATTGTGAGTAGTAACTACATTTTGTAAAGTTAAAGTTACGGCAGCTGGAAAATAATAAGACATAACACAATAGCTTCCAAAAAAAATGAAAATTACTCATCTCTTCCAAGTAAACCAGAGCATAGTTGCTCAAATCCAAGAAAGTTACAAATTGTCTTCTATAATACCTAGATTAACACTTTTAGTCAGAAGGACAACCTTCAAAATGTTCATATAGTCGGCAGAACTCAAATTATTTTCAAAAAGTTTGATTTTTAATTTCACAAAATCAAAACAAAATCAGAATGAAAATATGTATGACAAACAACCAAGAACCCTAAATAAAAGCAATCACAGTTAACCACATAAAGGGAAAAAAGAACATTAAGACTATTATTTCAAATATGTGTATCTTACTGAAGCAAAGATGGAATTACAAATAAAAAAGGACTCAACGAAACCCCAATTTACCTTCTCAACGGCATGAAGAGAAGCGCCACGACTACCAAAACCAGCTACAATCGGAGGGACGTCGAACTCAGCAAAGTGACTTTCGCATCGAAAACAACAAGAAGTCAGATCTGCAAATCGTCGAATGGGGAAAAAATCGAGCGAGAAATTGCAGACCGCATCGTTAATTGCAATTTGTAGAATGTGGGAATTATATAAAACTTTAAAGTTATTGAGAGAAGCGGCGGATAGAAAGCTCGGCGAAATAAAAGTAGAAAGAGTTAGGGCAAAATGTTGTGTAGATGCAGTATTTGGGTTTTGGCCAAAATTAATTCATTTTATTATAGTATATTTTTTAAATTTGAAAAACTTCTACTGGCGACTTAAGAATGTTGCAACATATGCTCGAATATTTGTGGCAACTCCACCGCCACTAATTATGTTTAGTGACAGGTATCGATAGTCGCCACTGAAACTTCTCTCAACCAAGCTTTCTTATGAAAATTTGTTACGTATCTGTGGCGGCCTAAGTTAAGTCGCCACTAAAAATATGCTTTCCGTGGCGATACTAAGCCTCGCCACTATAACTACAATGTATTGTGGCGCTCACTCGAGGTCGCTACTAATGCTGATAATTTTGTGGCAACTAATAGGATCGCCACTAAAAGTTGCCACAAAAAATCACTTTTCTTGTAGTGGAGTAAGGACATATAAAGATTCACTTTAAAGTTATTGACTCGATGAATAATTTTAAATATTTTTATCAAAGACTATATTTAACTTTATTATTTATTTAAATTTTTTAATAGTAGAGCATTCATAATTGAATATTCTTTATTCATACCTTTAAAAAGATGCAATTTGATTCAAAGCTTCCAACAATAAGGATGTAAATGAGCATAAAAGAACAACAAAAATAATGTACTATTTATATATTATAAACATTAGTAAAAAATAAATAGTGCAATTAGGTAAATAAGTATTTTTCGTAAGGATTTTTTTGGAATGATAAAAATTTAAAACACCTTCTGCTTTTTGAAAAAAACTACTTTTTCCAGCTTCTTCCACAAAACAGCTTCTGCCGTCACTCAAAAGCACTTATTTTTCTCCTAAAAACTTGAACAAACACCTCAATCTTTTAAAATAAGTATTTTTTGCTCTCTAAAAGTTTGGCTAAACAGGCTCTTAGTTAATGAAGTGGTATGAAGTACTACTAGAGATTTGTGATAATTATAAAGGCAAAAAACTTTAATCCAAAAGTGAGCGAAGTCATTTTCACCTTTGAGAGAAATGTTCAATCTGCAAAATATTTTCTAGCAACCAAAAATGACTTAATTTTGAAAAATATTTTCAGAGAATATTTTGCGTTTCCAAACACACCCAAAGTTTGAACGTTGAAGTTGCAAATTGAAGTTACATAATTATCTCCCTAATTTAACATGAACTCTGAACTTGCAAATTAAAGTTATGTTTTCCTCTACCTAATTTAAAAAGTGTTTAAGTCGTATACATTGTTATTAGGTTAGCCAAAAAGTATCTATAGTTAAACAGTTAAACTACTTAAACCTGCGTAAAAAGTAGAATTTCTAATCTTAAAAGTAAATGACATGATAATGTAAAAAATCTTTTCACATAGCTGTAGTTGGCATGTTCTCTTTGGTTACTTTCATCTACTACTAGCATACATGTAGGAAATTTAATTTCATGGACCTCCAACTAGAAATGCTAATCTGGGCATATGCTATACAGTAACTATTGCAAATCCACTTTCTACTAGACAGTGAAAAACAACAGATGCTATATAGATTAGCTTATGCAACTGGAACTAAAGTTCAAGAACAAATGCATTTAACCTAAATCTTCTTACTCATGAGTCATTTTCTTTTTCTCTTTATAGTATTAAAAAAAAGCACTTTGACGTGACTAAGGTTTCGTAGCTGTTTGATCATAGATAAAAAATTAAAAAAACTAACAGTTTTTCATGGATATGTTTTTCAAAGTTCTGATAGGATGCAGATCAAAATCTGTAGCTTCAGGAATAATTCTATTGGCTGAATTTTGGTGCTTAATAATTGTATACAGTATACTTTTCGTTTGAAGGTATAGGCCTTGTCGCACTTTTGTTAGAAGCTGGAGTGTTCTCTTTTACATTGCCATAGTCACCTTGTCTCTCCTGGCCCGTAGGTCTTGATGAATTCCCATTAATACTCTGCCGCATTAGTCCCAGATTTATCAAATTTCCCTCTTTTCCTTTTCCGCGTTCCAAGCATATATATGTTTACCACTGTTTTTTCCCACTAGACAGCACCATAATTGGAGCATTACCTTGATCTTTAGTCGCTGCCTCATCTCCATTTGTAACTTTTCATCTTCTAAAGGATATAATTCCCGGTGTAACACATAGCATTCCTTTTCATTGTGTCCTTGCAAATGACACTCTTGACAATACTTCGGCATATGGTCATATTTGATTCCACACAGTACGAACTTTCCCCGTTTCATCTATTTCTCCATTTTGAATTCTTTGAGGAAATTCACGCAATAAATCAACCTCGACCTTCACCTTGGCACAACTAGGTTGAGTCCAATCTCTTGCAGCTGCATCAACATGCAGCGGCCTCCCTATTGCTGAAAAGCGAAAAAAACTGCCTCTTTTACATGAAATTGAACTGGAAGATTTGGAAAGGAAATCCAGGCCACAGCTATTGATGTTTCAGACTTGGGATCAAACCATCTATTCCATCTAAATGGCCTCATCTGGATCAGTTCGTTCAGCACCATAATATAATACGCAGACCACTGCCTATGAAGACTTGCATTCGCCATGGCGAGGAGTGGCGGCTAATGCTAATGTCCCGCCGTACCAACTATCTGATGGAAATCCTGCTCCTCCATCACAACCAAGACCTAGGGGTAAACCACCAAGTTCTCTGTTCCTTCAACTAATTGATTTAAAGTCATGCATGCCTTGCCCCTGGTCTCATGATATAAAGTAGAAACATCTTTTAAGAGAAACTGTAAAACCGAACACACTCACACGAGAGAAACAATATTTGGGTGAAAACTCTTGCTTTCATTGATGAAGGGAGTCTCCTATTTATACAAGATACAAGAGAAAACCTAGAGAAAACCTAAACCTAACCTAACTTAGGGACCAAGTAAACTTAACGGGCTTGACCCAATATATAATTTACATAACTAACTATTTACACACTAACTATTTACAATATAACCTTCATTACCTCCCCCCCCCCCCAAGTTGGAGCATGAGAGTTCCTTATGCCCAACTTGTTAAGGAAGTACTCGAACTGGGCACGTCCCAGCGCCTTCGTAAAAATATCAGCAAGTTGTGTGGTCGTAGGCACATAGCTGGGACGAATGATTCCTCCGAAAATTTCATTCTGAACAAAGTGACTGTCGACTTCAATATGTTTGGTACGTTCGTGAAAGACAGGATTCCGGGCAATATGTAACGCCGCTTGACTGTCACACTTCAAATTCATCGGAGACTTGTGATCGATTCCAAGGTTCATAATATCCATTTTAACCACTTCAATTCACACACAGTCATTGCCATCGATCGATACTCTGCCTAGGCGGAGGACCTCGACACAATCTGTTGCTTCTTCGTTCGCCACGATAGCGGTGAGTCCCCTAACGACACATACCAACCTGTCAACGATCTACGTGTCAACGGACAACCTGCCCAATCGGAGTCACACCACCCATACAATCTCAGATCACACTGAGAATCAAATACGATGCCTTGTCCCGGACAGCCTTTCAAATATCGAACAACCCTAAGTGCGGCTTCCATATGCACAATACGGGGACTCTGCATGAATTGCGACAACACATGCACACTATAGGACAAATCCGGTTGTGTAAAACATAAGTAAATCAATCTTCCAACCAGTCGCCGATAACGTTCAGGATCTTTGATAAAACGACCAGTTGCCAGCGCCAATCGATGATTTTGTTCTATCGGTGTACCAACCGGTTTTGCCCCCAACAAGCCTGCTTCCGTTATTATATCCAAAGCATACTTCCTTTGACACAGGAAGATTCCCTTCGGAGCTCTCGCCACTTCAACTCCCAAGAAGTATTTCAAGGCACCCAAATCCTTCATATGAAAATATTTCGAGAGATACAACTTAAAAATTCGAATGCCTTCGAATCATTACCAGATATGATTAAATCATCCACATAAACAAGCACATTCAATTGCACATTTCCCTTCTTCATCGTAAATAAAGAGTAATCCGAATATGATTGTCGAAACCCATATTGCTTAAGAGAAGCAGACAACTTCGCAAACCAACATCGGGGAGCTTGTTTTAAACCATACAATGATTTTCGAAGGCGACACACCGTTCCTCTCCCGGTCATGTGATGTCCCGGAGGCAATTTCATATATACTTCCTCGTAAAGATCACCATGCAAAAATGCATTGTGCACATCCATCTAATGCAATTCCCAATTTCGGGCAGCTGCTAAGGCCAGAAAAACTCGGACAGTCACCATCTTTGCAACCGGTGCAAATGTCTCCGTATAATCAACTCCTTCGATTTGATGATTCCCAAAAATCACCAGTCTTGCTTTGTACCTTTCAATAGTCCCATCCGAGTTGTATTTTATCTTGTATACCCATCGGCATCCGAGGGCCTTCTTCCCCGTAGGTAAGCGAACTATCTCCCAAGTTCTGTTCGCTTCCAATGCCTTCAATTCTTCCCACATGGTTGTTCTCCATTTGTCACTTTTTACCGCCTCCGAATAGGAGGTAGGCTCATGTCCTTGCGTTATAGCTGCAAGAAAACTCACATGTTTCGAAGAGAAATTATCACAATTGACATAGTGTGCTAGAGGATAGGGCTTACCAGAGGGTTGTTGAGAAACGGATGAACAAGCAGACTTTCGAACACAGGACGATACCCGGTGACTCATCTTTTGGACCGTATTAGTAACAAAGTCTCTCAGCAAGATATTCTCTTTCTTAGTTCGTTTTACCACGACCCAACTCTTCGGGTTCAACTTCGAGGAACAACCTCAGGTTCAGCTTCCGGAGTCACCACTTCGGGTTCAATTACTGGAGTCATGACTTCGGGTTCAACACCCCCCCTTCCTTGCACACTCTCCTCTTCCTCCTCCAATGCAACGGTGACAGAAACCGTATCTTGTGTCCGTTTTTCGACCTCAGTCTCCTTGGATGCGAACGAAAATTCCTTTTCGTAAAACACCACATCCCTCGAGAACACAAACTCCTTTGCTTCCAAATCATATATCTTCCACGCTTTCTTCCCATTTGGATAACCCAAAAATACACATCGACGACTCCTACTTTCAAACTTGTCACTTGTTCGTCCTTGATTGCGAGCATAACATAAGCAACCGAACACCCTCAAATGATCATAATTCGGTGTCACACCCATCAAGATATCGTAAGGTGTCTTCCCATTCAACAACTTAGTGGGTGTCCGGTTAATCAAATAACATGCCATCATCACACATTCTCCCCAGAAGTCAATCGGCAAATTGGCTTGAAAACGTAGCGCCCGTGCCACGTTTAAGATATGTCTATGTTTCCGTTCAACTCTACCGTTTTGCTGGGGTGTCCCCACACAAGATGTTTGGAACAAGATCCCTTGTTCAAGAAAATACCCTCTCAAACTTACAAATTCGGTTCCATTATCACTCCGAACGCACTTAACCCGTTTATTGAATTGTCTTTCTACCATTGCAAAGAAACCTTTCAATTTTTGTCCGACCTCTTTCTTATCAACTAACAGGAACACCCATACTCCTTGTGAACAATCATCAACAACAGTAAAAAAATATGATGCACCACACGAAGACTCAGTTCTATAAGGACCCCACAAATCACAATGAACTAAATCAAAAGGTTCAGCAGCTTTATTATTACTCGAAGGAAATATATTTTTAGTTTGCTTTGCCCTAAGGCATACATCACATGCTTTATCTTCTAAGCTACCTTTCCCACTATCTTGTAAGACTGAAAGAGATTTTGTTACTTGCATCGAAGGATGTCCCAACCTTTGATGCCATAAATCTACCACATCGACCTTCACAACTTTCACCACGGGTATCGTCCGAAAGTAGTAGAGTCCGTTCTTTTGTTCACCCGCTCCAATCAACTTCCCCGTAGCCCGGTCCTGCATAACACACAAATCATTAGTGAAATTTACATTGCAACCAACTTGATTAATTAATTGAGACACAGAAATCAAGTTGCAAGTCATTTCGGGCACATATAACACTCCGTGAAGAACCATGTCTTCATTAAATCTGATAGATCCTTCCTGAGTCGCTATCGTACTGCTTCCGTTCGGTAAACCTACCGGACACTTTGGTATTGTTCGTAAATTCTCCAAAACACTTATCTGTCCGGTCATGTGATTTGATGCCCCCGTGTCAATAATCCATGAAGGATGAGTTTTCTTACCGATCGATGGTTCACTTGTGCTTGCCTTCTCCTTTTTCAGCAAATCGAACAGCATCTGCAACTGATCACTTGTTATTCCGGACAAGTTAGTCTGTCCGGGCACACTCATGTGTCCGTTTTCTCCATTCTCGAGCTCAGCCTGAGCAGCATTTGCTCGATTATTACCACGTCCTCGACCAGCATTTGAACCAAACTGTTGATGTCCACGACCTCTTCCACCTCTGTTACCTTCAGCTCTTCCTCTACCACGTCCTCCGTTCGAAGTACCTTGCTTTGGATAATGCACACACCCCTCCGGATAGCCAATAACTTCATAGCAGCGTTCCGGAGGATGTCCTCCTCGATCACACAAGTGACACTCCTTATAGCCTGTCTTCGGTGGCTGTGATCGTTGTGCAGCAAACGCTGTCACCTCCCCTCGTTCTTCCTGAGTTCGTGCCATCCCTTTGACCCGTTCATCTTGGATTACCTTTTGGTAAACTTGATTCATCGATGGCAACAGATTCTGAGCCAAGAGATTGGAACGGACAGTTCCATAAAGACGTTCATCCAGGCCCATAAGAAATAAGTGAACCCTATCATCTTCCCTTTTCTTCTCCAGTGCAACCGTTAGATTGCAAGTGCAGTTTCCACACGAGCAAGTTGGAAACTTATCACAATTCCCTAGTTCTTCCCACAACATAGCCAGTTTTCCATAGTAAGCAGCAATAGTTAATCCCTTTTGCTTACAACCGGCCAAAGCCGCTTTTAATTCCTGAATCCGAGGTCCGTTTCCTACGGAGAAACGTTCTCGAATACTCTCCCACAGATCTTTTGCCACTTCCATGTGCGATATGGTGGTCTGAAGAGTAAGGTCGATCGAATTCCTAATCCACGACACTAGAAGAGAATTGATAGTCCACCAGTCCTCATAATCGATCGACTTTTCATCGGGCATCTTGATCGATCCGTCAACAAAACCAAACTTCTTCCTTGCACGCAGCGCCGTTCTAACCGACCGCGCCCATTCCTCATAGTTTTCACTGGTCAACTGGACCTGCGTGATAATCAAACCAGGATTATCATTCGAGGTGATATCGTACGGAGAGATTGTCTTCCGTACGACTGCAACATCGCCTTTTGGAGCCTCCATTACTTTTCTACTTGAAGAGTTTCACGATGGCTCTGATACCATGTAAAACCGAACACACTCACACGAGAGAAACAATATTTGGGTGAAAACTCTTGCTTTCATTGATGAAGGGAGTCCGCTATTTATACAAGATACAAGAGAAAACCTAGAGAAAACCTAAACCTAACCTAACTTAGGGACCAAGTAAACTTAACGGGCTTGGCCCAATATACAATTTACATAACTAACTATTTGCACACTAACTATTTACAATATAACCTTCATTAGAAACTGATGGTACTAACTACTAACTCATGAACTACTAAAATTTTACCTTCTAGTAAACCTTCGCGTACAAGGATAGGCAATCGTCCCAGCATCTTAAATGTAATTTTCCATCTTTCCAAATGTATCCTCCATCTTTGTTACATTCATAACATACTGATGTGGAGCTGATTACATGGCAATCCAAGGCCGGAATTGAACTTTTCCGGCATTTGTTATTTAATTTATGTGATACTTAAGAAAAGCTGAGTGATTAACCTTCCAGACGATCGACAGTTTAGTGTACTGAAACAACAAGCACTATTTATCTGCAAGGTGTTGATGAATTTGAAACAACAAACATTCTGGAAGGTGTATACATAAAATGATAACCTTATCAATACTAAGGATCAATGCAGCGAGTCTGCTTCCCAATCTATACGTGGTAAGATCATTTCAATAAATCAAAACCAATAGATCACACGCCATATCTCTATCCCACATGAGATGCACGTTTCGTTACTTTTGCTGATGAAAACTTGTATCAAATGCTAGTCACATAAAGCTGTTCTCGAGCCCTTTTTTTTTTCCTGAAATGTTGGTGGTCTATATGAGCAACATATCACTTTGGCTAATATGCATTGGAAGCACAATTCAATAGACATAACATTATTCCCCTCCTACTTAGCTACAAGAAACAAAGCACATAGGTGAGAGCTATATGCACGTCAAAATAGGACTCACATTATCTTCGATTCGAAATACATAAACATGGCTCCTAGCATAGACCTAAAGGAATAAAGAAATCCAAGTTACTTTAGCTTCTTATGTTCATATATATATATTACTGCAAACTCATACATATATCATACCCCAATAATAAGTGTGGTCAACATGGGGCACCGACACGCAGCGCAACATTAAAGGGCGCCCCTTAGGAACTGTGTCTGCACTCAAAAGCTTTGGAGCAAAGGCAATAAGTAGAATCACATAAATATATTCATTCTATAACGAATCCACGTAAAACTACATGTTACTTGCTTACCTGAAGGAAAAATGAACTCAATTGAAGTTTCTTAAGCCTAGGTGCGCTAAGAAGAAACTTCTCCAGAGTTGATCTCTCAACATATTTCACATTGTCAACCACTCTGCCCTCAAGTACTAACACCCTCAAATTTTTGAGGTTCATGAAACAATTTAACTTGAGATAGTGACTGTCACGAACATCCAACTTATCCAACTTTGACGAAACAACGTTCAGGTATTGAGTACCATTACAAAAGGTCAAGCCTAATTTGACAAGAGAAGGGGCATTAATAACACAAAACTCTGAGGTTGGCACAAAGGTTACTTTTTCCAGATTGAGGTTTATTAGATTGTGAAAGATAAGAAAAGAATTTGGTGGTTCGAAGACAACATTGAAGAGTGTCAAATGTGTCAGCGTTGGGACAGTTAAATATACATGAAGGAAGTTTATAAGTAGTATTATTCGACATGTCGAGCTTTAGCTCCTTCACAGTTCACACCATGTCCTGTGATATAAAGCATCCAATTATCAATATCTGTATCGGAAGACAAATGTGATCCTGAAACATCAAGATCAAACTCCACAATGTCTCCAACATGATGTAAGAGAATCTTCTCTATGGTTTCTTTGAAGAAAGATTCAGATATTGCAGTTAACTTTTGACAAAAGAGCTTATCCAGCACGAGAGATGTGGGAGCATGGCCCAAATATATCTCCAATTTTTGGACAAAATACTCGTTCTTGCTGTATCTTGCACTGACAAGAGCTCAAGGATACGTAGGATAATGTCACTTGGCAGATTGCTAATTCTATCCCCTTCAACAACAGCTCCATTACTATCTGTTAGAAGAGGTTGAATAATCTTAATTAGACTACAAATTTATAATCCAAAAAGAACAAAAGATATAGAATATTGTATTGCTAGTACCTTGAGCCATGCTGGCTGATTCTTACTATTACAATATATACGTAATGCTAATGCTGAAAAATGCCAAACAACACAATCTATAAACAGAAGGCGCCATAAGTTGAAAGAAGGAAATGAGGCACGTTTTGATTTGAAGAAAACCTTGTTTTCAGGAAGTTTTTTAGGGACAGTATTCAACTTACCTTAAAATTTCTTAGCCTCTCGGGTTTTACTAGTAATAAAATGTTTCTTTGCTATACCTAACTGTACCAAAATCCACAATTATTATTATGGGCGTCATACACATAAATACAAATGTAAATTTGCCCCTTATAATTTTCGAATAAATCGACTTTATAAGCTCAGCCCTCCGTTCCAATTTACGTGACACTATTTACTCGTTAATATGCTCCAATCGCTTCTACACTTGGCAAAAATGTTGCCCAGACCACAAGTTTCAAAAGTACACAAATGATATACTTCGTTTTAAACCGCATATTTCAAAATTTTATCTTTATTTTTTAAACAGCGTGTCCAGTCAAATACCTTCACATAAATTAAAACAGAACGAGTAATTATCATGGTATATCTAAGCCAAAAGAATTAAATAATGACCCCATAGTTTCAAGATTTTAACTAAATCAATTATATTGAGATTTTAAATGAAACAAGTATTTTAGTTCGTTTATAATATAAAAAGTAGGGGTGTTAATAGTTTTTTGAAAGCCGATTATAACCGACCAAATCGTACCGAATCGAATTTTAGGTTCTTTACAATAAAACCGTAGGTTATTATGCAAATTTATACTGTACCGATTATTAGGTTAGGTTTTTTATTTTTTAAAAGAAATCAAAAAAGTTACCAAATTAACATGATGTAAATGGTTATCTAGCTTTTTGTTATTCATATCTACCCACTCTCTCATAATGTTGTTTTGAGATTTCGTATTTTAAAGTTCTTCTCAACCGCATATTCTAAAAAATCTTTTAGGCACTAATCACCAAATATTCAATCGAATGTGATATCATTATTGTCTCTAATATCGTATACTTAAGAAAAATAGAAATTTATATTTGGTTTAGTCAGTGGAAACGTATGAGTTTTGCAATGGAAGGGATCCATATTTTTCAATGTTATTGTTTTGTATGTCGAAAGCACAATTATCTTTGTTAATTAGTTTTAAAATGACTTAATTAAGTCAAAATAATAAGTAATTGTATCTTTTTTGTTGCACGAAAATAGGGAACGTATCTTTTCTGTTGTGCATAAAATGAGAATTGTATCTTTTCAATGCATACAATTGGAAGTTTTAGTACATACTTCTAAAGTCGATAGATGTATTCATGCCATTTTGTTTCAGAGTGTTGACATTTAGCTTTGTCCCCTGAGATTGATTCATTATAGAGTTAATTTTTAAAATGGTCACTGAACAAATATAAAGTATTTAAAAAAATTATTTTTCTTTGATTTGGGACAAAAATATCACTCAACTTATCCAAAATATCTTAAAAAGTCATTCTCTCAAGTTGTGCTTTAAAATTTACCAAAAAATACTTATGTGACATTTTCTTTTAGTTCTTTTTATTAAAAATAGACCCAACAATTTTTTTTTTTTAAAACCAACCAAAGCCTTGTAATAACATCCAACAAGAAGCATAAGCAGGGACGGAACTAATAGCTTTGGCCTAGACCCTGTATATGTATTAAGAAATACATCAAAAGTGTATAAAAAATAAATTCAAAACATAGTTAATAACACTTGAGGTCGCTATCTTAGAATTCATAACTCATAAAGTTCAAATCCTGAATCCGCCTCTAACCATAAGAATTTTAAATTGGCTACTAAAAAAAAACAATTTGCTCTAAGTTTATTTGTCTCTAGCACTATTCAAAATGGAATGGGCCAACCCATAGCGAAATTGATAAGGAAATTTACACTTCATGCCCACAAAAATAAATTATTTACGTATTTGTGCCTAAAAAAATTAGTTTACATGGAATACCCATGCACCTCATTTTATTTACAAAAATGTCCATCTGACCTGTTTTATTTACACTATGTGCCCACCCGACCAATTTTAACTGTATACTATTTGCATTATATTGTATACCTTTTTAGTATACCAAATTAAGTATACTTCTTTTATGAATTTGAGAGTATGTAACAAGTATACCATGGGAGTATACTGTATACTAGATAGGTATACAGAAGGATGGATATACAGTGTAAATAAGTTTGTGGGTAAAAATGTAATGGGTATGGAGATGTAAATAAGTAGGATTTGATAGGCATTTTTGTAAATCCCCCAAATTGATACTTATAACTTATTAGAGACATCTCTAGAACGGGATCATACACAAAAGAATATAGAAAATCGACTATACATGCAATAACCACTAGTTAATTGATTGATATAAATGTAGAAACAAGTTAACTTTGCAGTGTAATTATCATACTTGTCTTGGAGCTAACTGTAGCAGATGAATGGATTGCTCAATAAGTTACAAAATTGGAGATTAATCGTAAAACAATAAGATAAATTCAAGTATACGACATCCGTTAGACTCGGTATGATTGCAGATGAAATGGCGCTATTATGTCGGACAAGATGTGGAATTCCTATTCTTTTAACCATTTTGTTTATATTTTAGAGACTAACGAACATAACTGTCTTCCATTTTATTTCTTCTTTTGTTTATTTGCTTTTTTTTTTTTTTGGGATATTAAAAAAGAATGATACTCCCTCCGTCTCAATTTAAAGGGTTTTTTTACACAAATATACAAATTTTCACCCTTAATTACAAAAAAATAGCAATATTTCTCTAATTACAATGCATAGCATTATTTTTCTAACACATTTCACTTTCACTTCCCATTTTTCTCAAATTAAAAATTCTCGCACTTACTCTCTCTTTCTTCATCACCCCACACCCACCCCCACCACCCCAACGCCATAACCCCCACCCTAACGCCATCACCACCACCACCCTAATTTTTCCTAAAGTTGGTTTCAGACTTTTTCAAGATTATAATCCAATGATATTTTAATCTAGCATCCCAGTGGTTAGTCCCGAACTCGAATGGAACACTTTCTAAGGCCCCATCATTCTCGCTCTTCTCAATGTCATAAATATCACTTACTGTTTCAGAAACCTTCGGCTTCTTATCACTTTTAGACTATTTATCTTCTAAATGAGACGACGCTGATATGGAAGAACCAAAGTCATAATTGTTGGTACTAACAGTAGCAGCAACATCGTACTTGTACAAACTAGGCGTAGCACCAACACTAGCATCATGTGAAGAAATTAAATCAGACTTCTGGGTAAGATCGGGCTTCCCAAAATCATGCTTAACACGTACTTCAGATGGTTCTAGAACAGATTTGCCAACAGCGTCAGATGTATGAGCTCCACTGGAGTCCTTAATTCTAGTTTGTTCATTTCCTGAAGTTTGATTCTCTACGCCTCCATCAGAAGCTAGATGTTGATTATTTGAAGTTGCCTTTTCAGACTTCTCTGCTGCTCTCTTCTTTTGGAATTCCTCTAGCTGCAAATGATACAGTGGCAGAAACAGTGAAACGGAAATGTTAGATACGGTGAAAAACAGTCTGAAATGGCGCTGAAACGGTCTGAAATGGCGCTGAAACAGTCTGAAACGATATTGAAACAGTCTGAAACGGTGCAGAAACAGTTTGATACAGTGTTGAAAATAATCTGAAACGATGCAGAAACAGTTTGATACAGTGCTGCAGAAACAGTTGATACAGTGCAGAAATAGTTAGATACAGTGCTGAAATAAACCGAAACAGTGCAGAAACATTTAGATACAGTGCTGTAGAAACAGTTTGATACGGTGCAGAAACAATTAGATACAGTGCTGAAATGAACCGAAACGGTGCAGAAACAGTTAGATACAGTGCTGCAGAAACAGTTGATACGGTGCAGAAACTGTTAGATACAGTGCTGAAATGAACCGAAACGGTGCAGAAATAGTTAGATAAAGTGCTGCAGAAACAGTTAGATTCAGTGCTGAAATAAACCGAAACGATGCAGAAACAGTTAGATACAATGCTGCAGAAACAGTTGATACGGTGCAGAAACAGTTGATACGGTGCAGAAATAGTGAGATTCAACGAGATACATTGAGGATGGATGAGGAAAAGTGAAATTGGGGAAAATGAGAGGAGTAAAAGTGAAATTGGGGGAAATATTGGGAGGAAAAGTGAAATAGAGGGAAATGGGAGGAGCAAAAGTGATTGTGCGGGAAATAGAAGGAAGAATGTAAGGGTTTGGTATGTTATGGGAAAATATTGTTATGTTTTTGCTATGTTTGTAATTATCTTGTGTTTTCCTCTATATAGGGTAATTTTACTAAAATGTTGTTATGTTTGGTAATTAAGCTCTAGAACTTGTACTTTTATGTAAAAAAATCTCAATTTAAATGTCTACCTTTCTTTTCAAGCCCGTCTCAAAAAGAGTATCATTTTTCATATTTGGTAGTAATTTTTTAATTTCAAGATATGTTTTGGACCAAAAGATTAAAAAGCACTGGCATACAGAAAACACACCTTTAATTTTAATAAACCACATGATTTGAAATTTTTTTTTTATTTTCTTAAACTCTGTGTCCAATCAAATTCAGACACATCACATGGAACGGAGGAAGTACTATTTAATGAATAGTTACTCTTGTATGAGTTTTTGCAATTTTTAACATTTTAAACTTGTATAGTTATTAAAGTTTAATACATTGATATAAACATCTTCAAAGTTCCACTTTTCAAATGGTCACTAAGCTTGGTGAATGTATCTCATTTTTTATTTAAACAAAAAAGTCATTTGACTATTAATTTGTTTAACCAAAAGTCATTCTACGCCAGAAAAAAAGTTATGAACTCCACCAAAAAATGGTTTTCAATTGTTGGTCTTTTTTAAGTTTATAAGTGCTGATTTTAGTGTTCGGATTGTTCGGGGTTCAATTTTTATGTCTTCAACTACTCTCACTTGTTCAGATTAGTATATTTATTTTTCTTATTCGGGGTCCAACTTCAACAACTGGAGATTGATTGTCAATTACTGAAGATTGATTATTGGCGTCTCTCGTTATCTTAATCTTTTACTTTCTCTAGCGTATGGAAGATATCAATTATTTTGCTTCGGCCTTACCATTACTTTATCTATATACAAAACTAGTCAAAACGAAAACTTAATAGAACCAATTGATAAATAACAACCAAATTAATCGAACAAATTGGTAAATAACCACAAACAAAAATTTTAATTTTTCACTGTGAAAAGGACAACAAGCGGCAAAATTCTTCAAAACACCATTAACATTTGCATATAAAAGCTTCAATTTACATAGAACTGAAAAAATAAAAAATTTACGATATTAAGGTCCCTGTTGAGAGTTTGTAGATAGATGAAACAATAGAACGTCTGCAAATAAAAAAAGATCATATGTTACACTATAACAATCGTAAGAGAAGACAAAAAATAGAGTGGTTTGAAAAAGATAAGCAACCAACTCACACTCTCTGAGATATAGGGTGTCATTTTCGGACAGGCCATTAATCTCTTGTTGAATTGCTCCTATGGTCAAGCTTTGGTTTATTTCCAAAGGAGTAGCTATAGCTGCTATGATGCTATGACAGATGGTCTCTGGCGCATTAAGTGTGCGTTTGTTCATAACCAAAAAGATGGCAAATGAGTAGGAAACTATTAACAGTACATTAAACAACTATTTGTATGGGAATAAGTGATCTCATAATTACCTCTAAAATACTCGTAATAATTTGGTCAGCTGTGACTAATTCATTGTGTTTTAGCATCATCGCCGCAAAATCTACAAAGGAAATATAACTAAAAAAATAAAAAGGTATGACACTTGAGGTGTTATACCTCATCAACCCACCACTCTTACCCCATAATAAGTCATTATAAATCTTGAGAGTGGTGCCATACTCAAAGACTTTTTACAAAAGAAAAAGACGTCATTTTTAGTAAACTATGCACACTACTAAAAATACAGCATTTTCAGATCGAAATTTCAGACCGAAATTTTGTTGGAGCAATCGTCCGACCGACGCGGTGGGATACTTCAATGTATTTTTATTAAATAGTTAGTTTTAATATAGCCGACCGCCGCGGTCGGACAGGAATTAAATATTTTTAGCCGACCGCCGCGGTCGGACGTCGGTCGCCAGGCAGCAGCTATAGCACGCGGGCATAGCAGCCCGTTTTTATTTCCCATCCACTTCTCTCTCTCTCTCCTTTCTTTCTTTCTCCGATTCTTACCCGACCCTAAACCCAAATCTATTAAAAAAATACTCTTAATCTCTAATCAACAAGGTTTAACATCAATTCCATTCCTCTACAACTTGGTAAGTTTAATTTTCATAGTTTTCTTCCTATTTTCCCCAAATCCGAAAACCCTAACTTTTTTATCTATTTTTTTGTAGTTCTTCCATCTATCAAAGTTTTGGGGATTAGTAAATCAGTGGTGGTGGAGTACAAAACCGTCCCTTGAGGTGAGTTTTATGGTGAAACACCAATTTTTTTTTAATTTAATTTCAGCTCGTTTTTTTAATTTTTTCCTATTTTTGAATTCTAGCTCATGAAATTAATCCATGACATAGTAGTTGCTATTTGGTTGTGAACTAGTTGACATAGTGTTGTTGTTTGGTTTGGGAAATGTTTAAGCTAATTTGACATTTTAGTTGGTATTGTAAAAATTAGGTTGATTTGAGAAGTGGGTGTTGTTCAAAAAATGATTGGGTTATTGAATGCAAATTTAGAAGATGATAAATTGGAAAGTAACAAAGTGAAATCTTGTAGTGAAAAAGTTGGTGTTCCATGGAGAAGAGTACACTTTGAATGGGTTGTTGTTGATCAATGTTGTTGATGAGTTCCTTTAGTAGTGTTGTTGTTGTTGTTGAATACAAGAGGATGTCTAAGTACTTTGTTAATGGGTACAAGTTCCATACTAGAGAATGGTCCTTGGGGAAGAAAACAAACAACACCGGTGTGTGTGTGAAAGGTGGTACTGGTGACCAGGATGTAGATTTTGATTACTATGGTGTGATTGAGGAGATTTTAGAAATAGAGTTTACAGTAGGTTGGCCTCGTAAAAGATTGGTGCTTTTTCGTTGCAAGTGGTTTGATCCGAGTCCAAAGGGTACGAGAGTAGACCCATATTCTAAAATAGTTGAAGTTAATCACAAAAGGTCATATGGACATTATGATCCTTTCATCATTGCCCAGAATGTGAAGCAAGTGTGGTACGTTCCTTATCCACCGACAATGAACAAAGCCAAAGCCAAATCCAAAGCCAAGGCCAATTGGTGGGCTGTTCTAAAAGGCAAGCCGGTGGGAAGAGTGGAAGTAGATGATGTATTAGATGTTGCATATCAAAATGAGGTATCTACCGTTCCCTTGATTGCGGATATTGAATTAGCCGACCAGTTGCAATATAGTGAAGGCATCTATGAACAGTTTGATGAATCGGTGGTTAGACGAAAAAAAAACACGACTAATTTTGGAGAAGGAACATCTAGGGCAAACGAGGAGGATGAATATATGGACGACGTTGAAACAAGTGAGGAAGAATTTATTGACAGCGATGAGACGAGCGAGGAAGAGGAAATAGCCGATGACCTTAACGCGAATGATGATGATTGACATGTTCGTAGTTTATTGTTTTTACTTTTCTACAATTATTTGCACTACTTTATAAATGTATTCCATAAAAATTTATAATTTGATTATATTGTGCTAATTTATTGTGCTTATTTTACAGATATGTCATCTTCGGAGAAGGCTAGGGGGAAAAGAAAGGTTCAAAGTACCTCGCCTGCTTCAGATCATACTACTCCTCCTGGACATGTACCTCATATGCTTCCTACATATCCTCCGTCTGCATATGCTCCAGGTTTTTTCACTCTTCCTCCTTCCTTTCCCCCTGGCATGCCCTTTCCTACATCGCCTGGTTATGTCGTTCGTCCGTATGGCATCGGTTCATCATCCATGCCTCAGCCATATCAATATTTATTCAAATAGTTCATTTGGAACTGTAACTCACGTACGAAATTTGTCGAATTGAAGTGTCTACGAGAGATACTTTTGTTAAAAAGAGAAATCTGTTTGGTCACTAGTTAAATTAAGGTGTCAAACCGACAATTTGCGTCAAGTTTAAGTGTCTGTCTATGTAATGCCCTTTGGTATCCGTCAAATGACCAACTTTTATCTTTAGGCAATGTTAATATAATTGGGTGAATTCTTTTTGCCATTTATATGCAGTTTAGCCCGTTAGATTATCATTTATAAATCTATAGACAACAATATACATTTGTGTGAAATATTTTACTGAGTCAAAATACTTTTGGTCATTGGAAATGAAAGATTTCGGTCCAAAGCAAAATTGTTTCGAACTGACTTTGCTTGTTGCTACCAACAAAAATAAATAGGAAATATCATCAATCATTATTTCTATGCTCGAACAAATTATTCTTTAATTTGCCATGTGTAAGATTATTTTAGTAAATTTTAATGGCCAGCACAACTGTTAAACATAAGAACTAAGGAGAGTTATCAAATCATCGTTAGTAGCATAAAATGTCCTGGAGTTAATTTCTAAAATGGTCATCGAACTAATGTAAAGTATCTAAAAGAATTGGTTTCCTTTGATTTGGGACAAAATATCACTCGACTTATTTAAAGTATCTTAAAAAGTTATTCTCCCAAATTGTGTCTTAAAGTTTACCAAAAAATGCTGATGTGGCCGTAAAAATAGATTTATTTTAGTTCTTTTTATTAAAAATGGACTCAACAAATATTTTAATTTATTTATAAAACATCAAATTTAAGGTATTAGCCGTAAAAATTTTGCCCACAGGGCTACTTTTTCTACTGGTATTTGGTTTAAAGCCATTTTTTTATTGATTTTATATGAGAGGCCACTTTTTGGAACTTCAATCTTTGTGGGTTGAAGTTCAAACCTTGTGGATTGAACTTCATGCATAAGTTATGAAGTTCAACTTCAATCTGTAAGGGCTGAACTTTTAGGCATAGATGCGTAAACTTCAACCCTTATGGGCTGAAGTTGAACATCAACCGTTGTGGTGGGCTGAAGTTGAACTTTATCCCTTGTGGGCTGAACTTGTGTGAAGTTAAACCCACAAGGACTGAAGTTCCAAAAAGTGGTCTCTCATGTAAAACCACTATAAAAAGTGGCCTCAAACCCAAGACCACTGGTAAAAGTGGCTATTCGTGCAGTTTTCCCGTATTAGCCACCTCAAAATTTTACACAATAACCAAAACTTAAGGTATTAGCCACCTCAAAATTTTAGAAGTTTGACCATGATAAATCAAACTTCAAACTTTGAATATGAAGTTTATCTATAACAATTCAAACTTCAGAACTCTCAAATTTTGTTAATTTTTTTTTAAATAAGAATATGCTATGGGAAAAGATTCCACTTAAAAGTAAAAATCAAATTTGTTAACCAAATATCTAAAAGATATACCGCATATGAAAACATATAAAATTTAATATTTAATATGCCCAAAAATATGTAAAAACTTATGGTGCTACATTTTTCAACTATAATTGTTGGAAAAGATTTCAAATAACTACATCATTTATAACATATTTGTTGTGGTACCTAATTATAAAACAACCATAATACTATTTCCACACTTTGATATTTCCAATGAGCAAACCTTAAAATCAGCTTAACCGAATGCCAAACTACTAGGGACTATACTTTCATAATCCCTCTGATCTTATGAAATCCTCACACTTTATATATATATATATATATATATATATATATATATATATCAATTTACAGTGGAAGAAAATCAAATATATATTATTTATATGCAAAAAGGACATTAATATACACCAGTAATATACCAAAAACAGCTACAATATAAAGACGAAGAATAAATAATCCACCAGTAAATTATCTCATAAATAAATAATTTGGTATTTTTTTTTTAAATTTAAAATATTTGTTGGGTCTATATTTAAAAAAGAACTAAAATGAAATGTCATCAGCATTTTTCGGTGAACTTTAACGCACAATTTGGGAGAATGACTTTTTAAGGCACTTTGAATAAATTGAGTAATATTTTTGTCCAAAACCAGAGGAAAGTGACTTTTTGAGATACTTTACATTAGTTTAGTGACCATTTTAAGAATTAACTCCTCATTATAGATCAATATGGTTGTTATTTTATCAACGGTTTTAGACTCTCTTTGTTTACTTCATCTGTTCAATCCTCTATCATATTGTATAGCTTGAAAAAACTTGAAAATTTTGGAGCAAGATTCCACATGAACAGTTTGTCTATTCTGTTAAGATTGTTGTGCTCTTGGAGAAATGCAGATACTTTAAAACTAGGAGTGAATATATAATCTTGCTTCCATGATGCCTATTCATTTGCTGCATAGATAATGAGAACAAATGAAACTGAAACCACAAAAATATGCACAGAACTTAAACCTCTCTCACCTACCTGCTACTGACTGTTGAGATATACTGTCCTACTTGTTTAACCTTTTGTTATTTATGTCCATTTGGCATTCAGATAGAAGATGCCTATTAAAACTTGTGATGAGAGACATGAGGCTGACTACATTGGAGAAACAAGAATTAAAACTTGTGATGAGAGACATGAGGCAGCAGTGTCGCAGCTGATGTAAAGGTTTCTGTAAGAGACTTGATCAATAGGTGCAAGCACATTCAAGTTCAAATAGGGTATCAAATACGTGAGGTTGACTACATTGGAGCACGTAAAAACTACCCGAATTTGATACTCTTAGTTTGTCAGTATTTTTTGTGCTAATAAACACTCTGAACTCTGCTCCGAAATGTATTGCCTCAGTAGTTCATTAGCACCAGAAAAAGTGTAAACAATATGTTATGGAATTTGATCTTTAGATTGTCATATATCGAGATGCCAGAATGTTAATTGAATCCAATATTTTACATGTGTGGATTCGCTCACTATATATCTACAGCGACTAAATGAAATAACTCCAACATTTAACAATCTTTCAAGCCACATAAATTGCTATGACTTGTTATAGGTGGAAATTTTCAAATATAAAAACCTTCCTTTCTTTCTTAAGTTCTGTGCCAATTAGGACTGTTCAAAACCGAATCGAAATCGATAATCGAACCGCAAAATCGGTTTATTGGCTTATTTTGACATTGGGTTATCGGGTTAACGATTGGTTAGCGGTTTAGAGTTGTGTAGTTAACGATTTAACGGTGCGGAGATTAGTTTGTCTAATTTCCTTATTGGTTAACCTGTTAACCCGTTAAGAGTTGTTAAATATTTAACGTATTATATTTTTTATATATGTTTATAAACATTTTAAAGTCCAAGTCCAAATAAAGAAGCTACTGAAGCTAGTGTTTGCTGCACTGTGAAAGCTACTGATTTTCTATGGATAAAGCTAATGAAACTTGTGTTTTAATCTCTCAACTCTTAACAAATGTATATGTGCAGGGTGTTACTTAATTTGGTGCATTGAAAACTTGGTATTTCTATAGGTGTAAATTTATTTAAAGATGTTATAACTTAACAGATAAACCGACCGATAACCGATAACGTGAAACTGAACCAACCGATATCTTATCGATTAGGTTAATGGTTTTGCATTTCTAAAATTCGATAATTGTTAGGCCGAACCGATAAGGACACATTCCCAACCGAACCGATCGATAAGTATCCCTAGTGCCAATTCAAACCCCACAGCATAAAATAGGACAGAAGGAGTAGTAACAATATCACTTCATTTTTTGTAGGATTCTCTTCATGTGCTTACAAATGCTTACGTGTCTGTCACTTTCATGATGTTACTTATCTGCTAAAGTATCGAGAGTTTGTGCGGCTTATGCTCGATAAGCATTGTTGAAGAGGGAAATGTAGTTGAAAATTTACCAACACAGAGGTTTACATGCAATTATTTTTATTCTCAATAATTTTTATTCTGTTAATCACTTAATAATATCTATCACCTTGATATTTTTTTTTTGTTCATATAGATGATGCCACTGTTTGACTGGTAAATCGATTCTCACTTTCTTCTTGTTTTTTCTTTTTATTTTTTGCTTCTTTCAAATTCTATTTTTCTTTTAGAAATCCGAATAATTTTTTATACTCTTATCAGTTATAGACGGATTTGGAGAAGTTGAGTTGTAGTTATACTAAAAGTTTACGAACATCTATAATATATTAACTAAAAACAAATATTTCCTCACAAAAAGAATTAAGTATCGATCTTATTTTAGACAACAGATATAGGTGATAAGACTCATTGGATCTCTCTTAAAGGATTTTCTATAGGACGAGGAAAAATATATCGAGGTTCCTTTTTAAATAATTGATTTGTTTAAGACTTGATTTTATGCAAGTATTTGAAATTATTTTTAGAGACTCCACCAACTCTTTTTCTTGATAAGTATGTTTACAACCTTTTCGTTTGTGGCATTTGATATTGCTGCATCTTGTGGCTTGGTAGCTTCGTGTATACAATATTTTTGTCTTCGGATTGACAAATTCACATCGTTATTTTGCATTGATGTATTAACGCAATTTTATTCCAAGAATTGTTATAAAGATTCATGTATAATTGGATGACTTTAACTACTTGGCAGATGAATATTCTCATCTTTCCTACTTATTTAAGGATTATTTTTTGTCTTTCCAAAAATAGGTTGAAATATTGATGTCTACGTTTTCTTTATTTGACGACTCAAATGATTTTTGTCTTTACTATTTTAATCTATTGCCCAAATTCTTTTACTATTTAAATTTATCAATATATTCTTGAGTAATAGTATTTCTTTAATGTGCTATTTCCATAAATCAAATTAAGCTATAATAATCTTCTTTTGAAATATTCACCGTGCATTACGCGGGTACTATACTAATTTTTTTGGCCTATTTGCACAAATATGACACCATAAGCAATTGTTTGCATTTTTGCCCGCGCTAACAGTGGTTTTGCAAAAATGTCCCCACTAAGTTTAATGAAAAAAATCTGAACGGAAAAACCTCTGTCAAACTTTTGAGTCGGGGCCAAGACTTGCCTTTAACCCATCTCTACTTTTCAACACTTATCCCTTCAAGTGTTGGCAAAAGTCAATACTTGCCAGCACTTGGTCGTAAGTGTTGGCAAAGGCCAAAACTTGATTTTGACCCCTTTCTAAGTGTTGTTTAAGTATTGGCACAAGACAACACTTGCTGCACTTGGTCGTAAGTCTTGACAAAGGCCAAGACTTGCCCTTTTCCAGTCTCTTTCTGCATTCTCACCATATAACTTGAAGTATTGACAAAACAACACTTCCCTTTGAAGTCTTGGCCCCATGCCAATACTTACAATTTTTTGCCTTAAAGTCTTGGCTCCGGACTAAATAAGGGTATTTTGCTAAAACATTATTTAACGCGGGTAATTTTGCAAAATCACTCCTTCTGGAGGGGTATTTTTACAGATATAAACAAATTTACACCCCTGTATTACAATAAAATAGCAATATTTTCCAAATTACTAGACATAACAATATTTTTCCTAACACATTTCCCAATAATCAACCAATTTCACTTTCATTTCCCCAAATTACAAAACCTTTTACTTACTCTCTCTTTTCCTCCCATCACCCCACCCCCACCCTCACCACCCCTGCACCATCACCCCACCCAGCTTCATTTCCTTACAGGCTCTCTCTGATTGAGAGTGCCACACTCATCAGAACCCTCGCGTTTTCATCAATTTTGTAAAAAGCACTCCATATTCGTTGGGGAAGAAAATATAGGAATAAAGAGTGATACTGCCAGTGTTTAAGTTAGGAGCACTTGCCTTAAAAACATTCTGCAAACCCATTGGCTTCAACACTAGATTTCGTAGTTTCATCATCAACGTTGCTCAGGTTCCTTTTTTCTTTTTCAACTTCCTAATATTCATTTCTTGTCAATTTTTTGGAATAATTGGACTTTAAATTTAGTGACAACAATCTAAGTTTTGGCAGGCCGAGCTCAGTACCTGAATGTGAAGATCAATCTTAAAGATAGACAAATGATTAACTAACAGTTTGGAATTGAAAAAAAAAAACCTATCTAAAAATGTAGCAAAGGAAAAGGATTCGATGCATATTTTGTTAACCACAGACAGTCAGACACTATGATGCAAATAACATTACAAACGATGCAAAAACAGTTTGAAACGACGCAGATACAATGTTGAAACGATGCAGAAACAGTTTGAAACAGCGCAGAAACAGTGCTGAAATGATGCAGAAACAGTTTGAAACAACACAGATACAGTGCCGAAACAATGCAGAAATAGCTTGAAACAGCGCAGATACAATACCGAAATGATGCAGAAACAATTTGAAACAACGCAGATACAGTGCCGAAACGATGCAGAAACAGTTTGAAACAGCGCAGATACAGTGCCGCAACGATGCAAAAACAGTTTGAAACAGCGTAGATACAGTGCTGAAACGATGCAGAAACAGTTAGATACAGTGAAATTGGGGGAATTGGTGGGAGGAAAAATGAAATTGGGGGGAATGAGAGGATTAAAAGTGAAATTAGGGGAAATGGTGGGAGGAAAAGTGAAATTGAGGAGAAGTGATACTGGGGGGGGGGGGGGATGAAGAAGAATACAAGGGTTTGCTATGCTATGGAAAAATATTGCTATGTTTTGTAATTAATTTTTCATTTCCTCTATAATGGGTAATTTTACTAAAATATTGCTATGTTCTGTAAATAACTTCTAAAATTTGTACTTTCATGTAAAAATCTCATTATTATGTAAAAATTTTGCGTAGGGGCCTGTTTGGCGCGCGCTAATTGATTTGTAGCAGTCAAAAACAAATTCGCTGAGAAATAGCCACCTCTGGACAAGTCCCAGTATAAACTGGGACTTTGAACAAGTTTCGTTCAAAGCCCCAGTATTTTATACTGGGGTTATTTTAATGAAGCTTCCCAGTATAAATACTGGGGCTTTGAACAAGTTTTGTTCAAAACCCTATTATTTTGTTATGGGATTTTGTATAAAGCTTCAGTCCCATAACAAAATACTGGGGCTTTGAACAAACTCCAACATTTTGTTATGGGACTGAAGCTTTATATATAAAGTCCCATAACAAAATAATGAGATTTATCCCTTTGATGAGACATTTGTTATGGGATAAATCCCATTATTTTGTTATGGGATAAAGTCACAAAATAATGGGACCTTGAAGGTCCCACTATTTTGTTATGAAATTATTTGTTATGGGACTTTGTATAAAGCTTCAATCCCATAACAAAATATTTGGGCTTTGAAGTATTTTGTTATGGGACTAGTCTGGGGTGTTTTTCCAACGCTAATTGAGCGTAAGTGTGCGTGCGAATTTTTGACTATTTCTCAATGAATTTTGAAACGGTGGATAAAACTCTGAGTGCGTCAAAAATGGCTACGCATCAAAATTTATTATTATTATTAGAGATAATAGTCAAAAACCCCCTAAACTATCACTTTTTTGTTAGTTTCATACTTAAACTATGGGTTGGTCACGCTACCCCCCTGAACTATCCATTTTCATATTCAAAACCCCCCTGCAGTGCCAAGTGGCATGGAAGGTGACTTCACTCTCTTTGTAGAGCATCCATACAATTAATTTTTTAAAGTAGTTGTTCTTATTTCTTATTTGATCTTTTTTTTTAAAAAAAATTATTAATTTTTTCTTTTAATTTTCCGTGAAAATAAAAAATCTTTACCTTACTTGAAAACCCATATTTCTAAAATAATAAATATTAACCAACAATAGTAAATTTAATTATTATATGGAACTGAATTTACTCAACTATAATAAACTCAATTGAGAACTTGCGTATTAAAATATTAAAATGATACAATGTATGTTAAGGGTTATGTCTTTTTAATTAAAATGACCATTATTGACAAAATTTGGTTGTAAATTACGACAGAATATATCACATTTGATTAAATCATTTTTAGTATTCTTATTATTCTAAGGTTAATGGGTCTCAATTAGTTTATTGTTATTGGGAAAAAAAAAGAGTTATGAAGAAAAAAATACAGTAATTAATTAGAAAAGAAGAAAGGAAAAAGACAAAAATAAGTAATAAATAAGTAAAAGGATATTTAAATTTTTGAAATTGAAAAGAAATGCCACATGGATGCTTTTTATTGGTCTACTTTATTTTTCCACACACAACAAAGAGAGTGAAGTCACTCTCCATGCCATTTGGCACTGCAGGGGGTTTTGAATATGAAAATTGATAGTTTAGGGGGTAGCGTGACCAACCCATAGTGTAAGTATGAAACTAACAAAAAAGTGATAGTTTAGGGGGGGTTTTTGACTATTATCTCTTATTATTATTATTATTATTTTTAAGGCCCAAATCATCCTATTTTATTCTTGATTAAGTGAAATATTACAATTTACACAAATTACAAGTATATAATGAAAGTTGAGGTAAAAGAAGTATCCCCTCTTGAAAGGCCAAAACGTGGAAAAGAATAAGAAGAAAAGGGCAGTTCTTGCTCTGATTATTAAGATTTCTATAGTTAAAGTTTGACATGACTCAAGGTATACACTTCTCTCTTTCCTTTATTTTGCTCTTTCAAATTTTGGGTTATAATTTAAGCCTAAGGGTGTTTCAAGGTATAGGTAGGAGTGTAGGTGGTGAGGTTTGGGTAGGGTGTAGTAGGGGTAGCCGTCGTGGCGGACGCGTGGCGGACGCAGGATTTTCGGTAAGGGACTCAAAAAATATAATTATTGTGCATGGGACTCGAACTAAGAACCCAAGTCATAAGTTTGATATTTCTCCACTACGAGGTTGGAGAATTTTTTTTGCCAAGGGAACTCAAAACTACTCCCTCCGTTTAAAAAATGATGAAGCTATTTCCTTTTTAGTTTGTTTAAAAAAGAATGACCTCTTTCTAAATTTGGAAAGAAATATTCACAGCTACACAAATACCTATAACTTATTTTAGACCACAAGTTTCAAAAGTCTTCTCTTTATTAAACTCCGTATAAAGTCAAATGGGTTCATCTAAAGTGGAACGGAGGGAGTAGTATATATCCGTATAAAAAGTAACTTTTTCCTTGCATATACAGTGTTCGCCCCTTCAGTGGACTCTAGGTCCACCACTGGTGGGATTAAGGGGTAATGAATGGGCGGTGGGGAAGAAGGGGTGAGGTTGAGGGGGTAGAGGTGGCTCTTTTGGCTACTCTGATCAAAGAAGTCATTTTTGTCTAATAGATGGATTATGGAAAATTAGTTGGCATGAAAAATGTTAACGAAACAAGGAAAATTGAAAAACATTCTCTAGAATATGTTTTCCTTCACCCTAAGTTTATTCAACTTGTTCCAGCAGGTAGTAAAAGAGCTGCATTTGGAGGGGAAGGTGAAGATAGAATCAGTGCTCTGCCAAGAAACGTTATAGAACGTATCCTTGAGCTTCTTCCTGTCAAAGACGCAGCAAAAACTAGTATTTTGTCCAAAACATGGAGATATATTTGGTCCATGCTTCCCAATTTGGTGTTGGGTAACCTCTTCTGCAAAAAGTTAATAGCAAAATCTGAATATGCATTCAAAGAAACTGTGGATAAGATTCTCTTACAGCATGTCGGAGACATTATGAAGTTTGATCTTGATGTTTCAGGAGCAAATTTATCTTCAGATACAGATATTGATAGATGGATCCGTTATGTCACTAGAAATGGTGTCAAGCAGCTAACCCTGAACATGTCGAATAATACTACTTATAAACTCCCTTCTTATATATTTAACTGTCCAACCCTCACAATGTTACAACTCAACAACTGTATCTTCAAACCACCAAATTCTTTTCTTGGCTTTAAGAATCTTATAACCCTTCATATGAAAAAAGTAACCTTGGTCCCAACCACACAGTTATATGTTATCAAGGCCCCTCTTCTTGTCAATTTGATCGTGTGGCATTGTAATGGTACTCAATACCTGAACATTGTTTCATCAAGGTTGAAGTACGTGTATGTTGGTGAGATCAGCGATTATGCTCTTGACATAAATTGCTTTATGAACTGCAAATGTTTGGGAAAGTTAACACTTGATTTAGGAAAAAAGGCTGATTGTCCAAAACATGATGTAAAATTAACTTTGGAAAAGCTTCTTTTTAGCTTGACCGTACTTGAAGCGCTTAGTTTGGGTTCATCTTTCCTTGAGGTAAGAATCTGGCATGTTCTCTTATACTGAGATCGTGTTCATGTAAATATTCTTATTTTGTATTTGCTTCAAAGCTTTTGAGTGCAGGCGCAGTTCCGAAGGGGCTTCCTTTTACACTCAATTGCTTGTGGTATCTTAGGTTACGTGTGGACTTCGCCAAAGTGGGTCAGGTTTCTTACGCGTTAGAGTTAATTAAGAGCTCCCCCAATTTGAGTACACTTGAGATTTGGGTAAGAAATGGTAAATATATGTGGTCAAACACTAGATTTATGCATGGATGATATGGCTCCTTTCTGCACTTCATTTATTTAGAAGCATGTGAAGCTAAAATGACTTGTATTTCGTTATACCATCAGGTGCAGAGCTCTACCAGCGACAATGCTGAAGCTGCTATGAATTATCTAGACTCACCATCCTGCTTGGACCGATCACTCAACAAGCTCAAATATGTGTTCATATGTAGGTGTAAGGGTTCAAAAATAGAACTGCAATTTGTGAAGCTATTGTTTGCTCGTACTCCATCTTTGCTAAGGATGAGCGTTAAGCAGTCTAGAGTCACTGGTTCTAGCCAGGAAGAAAGGAATAACATCACCACAGAATTGTTGCGTTTCCCCAGAGCATCTCCCAAGGCTGAGCTTTTTTATTTGCCAAGTCTACCTTAATTAGTAGCATTTCCATCTAACAGTAAGGTAATGTATTGGACCCCTATCTTTCCTATAATATGGTTGCGAAAAAGTGTTTAAACAATGTATCTTCCCCATATCAGTTATATAAGGATTTCCAACATCCAAATAGTTTATTCTAGCTGTGAATTTAAGATGGTTGGTTGGATAAAGTCTTCAACAGTAGTAGTTTAGAGTCGTGCTTTTTTCTTTGAGTGAAGCCAAAGATTCAAAATGGCTCTAACCAAATCAATCTATTTGCATTTTTATGTAGAGGTTAGTTTTCTATTGCTATGTCACTGCTACTTTTAAGATGCTAGCTTTATGATTGTGTAGTAAACAGAGAGAGCCTGAGTAATATTTCCCATGAATAGCCGGGAACGATTCTTGGTTTGGGCATTTGGGGCAACTTTTGCAAGGCAGATTCAAGATTTGTTAAAAGCTTCCAAAAAAACGAATCTTTTCCCAAGTTATGTAACACCATCGTTTGCCTAAACTAATTCTCTTACTATAAAATGCACTGTTTCTTGACCAATGATGAATGTTACATACAGGCATGTATCATTGGGCATTATCTAAATGTCGAAGTTTCAATTGTGAATCACTGATTCTGCTAAACTAGTGTGCACCTGCATGGAAGAAGGAGACCAATTTGATTATGCTAACAGAATGTCTATTATTCTTTGTTAGCACAAAAACAATTTTCTACTGTTCAAGTACTGGAGGGTCTTATCGTTGTTACCCAAAGCTTTAAAGCGAGTCATTTGGTTTACCCTGTAATTCCTCTAGTAGAATAATTCTCGATTGATATTTGTCTTCCTTCTCTGCTTCTCTGATGCTGAATATGTAGTTTACATGAGTAGGTAATTCAGACCCAGGGCGTATGCTGCTAGTTTACGTCTGATGGAGCCACCGAGAAATCTAGAAGTTAAAAATTAAGAGAATTGTTCAATTTACAATAGGTGATTACAAAGTCTAAAGCAGGTTTCTTTCGCCACTCCCAGTCCATAAAGGGGAAGCGGACCCAACCTTTTAGGCAGGAAGTTTCTCTAGAAGTACATTGAATCAGTTCATAAGAACTGGATTCATTACTCGTCTCAGTGAGACTTAGAATTGGACATTTCAGTCATGTAGTTTGCTGGTTTATTGTCAGTACTTAATCCTCTTTTATGTTCATTTAAATGATGTAAAGGCTCTGTATAAGCCACCCCGATGTTTTATCATAGCAGTTTAATTGGAACAATGTTGTGCTCTGGCGAACGTAGCAAAACACAAAAATGAACTTTGGTCGACCAAATTAAGTGATTCTATATAGCATCCATGCCTACTTATTACTTTAAGTTTGCATGGTTTAACATGATGATATCAATTTTTTTGGAACCATGCTGCAGGCTCTCCTTTTGGAAGGCATCTGCATTGTTACTACCGGAAAAGTTCAGGAAAATGCCTCAATACTTGCTTCCATGGAAAAAGATATGCCAACTTTGTATAGCTCATCCAAAAGTAAGAGATTCTTACAAATAGAACTTCCCTTTTCTCTTTGGGTTTGCCTTTTGGGTCTGCTTGTCTACTCTGTAAATAGAACTTATCTATCACATTGACTTAGTAAGATTTGCAAGTTCGTGTTGCCTATTGACTAAGTAGAGTCGCAACTTACTAGCTGTATCTTTTTTCCCTTAGAAATGGAACAAGTGAAATTAAATCATTCTAGACAAAGGTTATCTTTCATTACATTTAACTTGATTATCCCCGAGTTTTGAATTCATAAACAATGATTTCTTCATTATCAGAAAAGAAGAAATCTGCAACGCTTAAAAGCAATAAAAAAGGGCTTGTAGGAACTATGCAAGATGGACTCCCCAAATTCCCTTCTTCCATAATCATTTTCAAATTAAATTTCCTAATAGTACATCAAATAATGCAGAAGACGTCTAAAAATATTCTTTGGCACTGGACTCTTCGATTGTTTAGTCTTGTATATTCTATGGATAGCTCAGAGTAAGCAGTAATGACTCTTCTCTAACATTTTGGTAATACATTCTCTCCTAGTTCATCTGGACATACTCATGTTGTTATATCTCTGATTGATAATTGCTCTGCTGCAAACAAAATTCTTCCATCGGAAATGTGACCAATCACTGACATTACATTCACAGATATCCCCAACATTTGTGACCCTCTTTAGTGATTTATGTTGGAAATAGTTTGTAATATTTGGGGGTCTTAAGTTGAATTAGACACATCTATTTGGGGAAGAAAGTGACTCTTACGAAAAGTCACATCTAAACTGTAACAAATATTAGGATTCTCCTGAAGTAGTTTAAGCCAATTTGCAGTATACTAGGGCTTTATTGTATCGTAGAGAGAATTGGTCTGTAATCCCATGTAGAATACACGGACAATATCTCTTTAAGATAGTGATCTTTTATGCCTTAAAGTCATTCTTCTTCAATTCCCGTTTGTTGTTCCTATTCTTCTAACAATTTAAGCATCTGCCAATCGTACCTTCAATTTCCTGGCACCTCTGAGCTACGTCATAGGATAAATGATTAACACCATCATATGATTAAACTAATAATCTAATTTACTATAAAATGCTCATGCTCTTTTGCAAAAGTATAAACACACATACATGCATGTTATGTTGGAAACAAATAGGTTACATGAGTTATCAGAAATTATTCTTTCTTATTATTAGTGAGCTGTTCATTTGGATAAAAGATAACCAACATTACTTCATTTTCTTAATTATCACTGAAAAAAACTTGCTCCTTTTACTTGTCAATAACAAACGATATTTTTTCCTCTTTTACCATTAACACACTACAGAGCTTAACAGAACAAAATACTAACTATACTAACTCCTGTTTGAAGCCATTCAAATTTTAACATTGACATTATAAGGTAGGATTCAACACTTTTTAACATTAACACATTAGAACGTGCGATTCATATCATTGCTGACGTAAAAGCATCACTACAATCCTCAAAGAATCTTAAGGAGATGCAAAAAGAACAAGGCAAGATCTATCATAATATGCTGCGTAATTGTCTCGAACCAGGAACATCACGTTGAACAACGGAAGAAAATAGTAGATGCCTAAGTGTAAAGAAAGAAAGAACAAAGCATGCATAATTGTTTGGTCAGAATGATGATTCGTATAGTCGATTTCAACTTGTTTGTGTTGTTTTTATTTTATTAGAAGGGCTTCACTTCTTGGAGCTAGCCAACTAGAAACTAGACATGCAAATTAGTACCATGTGTATATTAACAACAACAACATACCCAGTATATCCCACAAGTGGTGTTTTGGGAGGGTGGGATGTACGCAGACCTTACCCCCACCAAGGTAGAGAGGCTGTTTCCGATAGACCTCGGCTAGAAAAAAAAAGATATTTTAGAAAAATACATAGAAAGTCAAGATATTAATATAATGCTAGAAAGAAAGATAACACTAAAGCATATCCAAAATAAACAGATAAGAATAGAAGATATAAAGGTGAAGACTAAGAAGTAAATAGTCTATATACACATAATACTGCATCTAACAAGAGCCCACACACTCAACTACTACTTACCCTTCTGCCCTAATCCTCGACCTCCATGCTCTCCTATCTATGGTCATATCCTCGGTGATCAGGATCTGGGACATGTCTTGTCGAATCATCTCAGCCCAGTTCTTCTTCGGTCTACCTCTACCTCTCCATAGACCTAAAACTGCCAACCTCTCACACCTCCTTACCGGAGCATCAACACTTCTCCTCCTCACGTGACCGAACCATCGCAACCTCGCTTCTCGCATCTTCTTAGCCACTAGGGCCACGCCCACCTTGTCGCGAATGACTTCATTCTTAATCTTATCCATCCTGGTGTGATCACACATCCACCTAAGCATTCTCATTTGCTACTCTCATCTTCTAAATGTGCGAGTTCTTGCCTGGCCAACACTCTGCCCCATACAACATAGTTGGTCTAACGACCACTCTATAGAATTTGCCTTTAAACTTAAGCGGCACTCTCTTATCATACAGAACACCGGATGCAAGCCTCCACTTCATCCAACCTACTCCTATACAGTGAGTGACATCATCATCAATTTCTCCATTATATTGGATGATTGAGCCAAGATATCAGAAGCTTCCTTTCTTATGAATGACTTGAGAATCAAGCCTCACTTCCACATCTGACTCATCAGAAGTGTCACTAAGCTTGCATTCCATGTACTCTGTTTTCGTCCTGCTTAGCTTGAAGCCTTTAGACTCTAAAGTATGCCTCCACACCTCCAGCTTCTCATTGACACCTGAGCATGTCTCATCCACCAACATTATATCATCCGCAAATAACATGCACCGCAATACTTCTCCTTGAACACTCCGCGTCAATTTATTCATCACCAGGGTAAATAAAAAATGGGCTAAGCGCTGATCCCTGATGCAGTCCTACCTCGATCGGGAAGTGCTCTTTGTCTCCTCCCACTGTCTTCGCTCGAGTCTTAGCCCCTTTGTGCATATATTTAATCGCTCTGATGTTTATTGTAACAAATATTGTTTCTTGAAAGAGGAAACGAGGAAGATATACCAATGCAGTCCCACTAATATATTGCGTACGACCAATTTAGCACTAAGAACTTTCTTTCTATCCACTGTATTGTATAACACCATGCAAAGTTGAAAACGATAAATATAATTATAGAGAAGGGAAGTATAGGCAAATATATATAGTATGTGCCAAGGTAACATTTTAAATGGGGAGAATTACAAATATATACTACCTTAATACTAAAATTACAAAAAATAAAAATACTATACCACTTTACAAAAAATACCAATACTTTTTTTACATAGTATATACAAAACCCATTTAAACCATACAAATTAGGGTTTTACCCTCTCCTTTCCCCACTGCTACATTGATTCGGCGCTGCCATCACCTGCAGCCGGTCGCCGCTGGTCTCCGGTGACCGGATTTTTTTTTTTTTAAATCTGAAAATAGTTGTGCATAAACATACAAAAATACCTTTTCATGCTTAAAAAATATTTGATTTGATCTATAAAAATACATAAACATACATCTAAACACTTTCATATTAAAAAAAAAATAGATTTGATCTATAAAAATACATAAACATACATTAAAACACTAGAAATGTATATGCATCACATACACAAACACACACAAAAGAGATTTATATACATACAAAGGTTTCATGGTCACATATTTAACACACACATACACACAAATACAAGTTTATACAAAAAAAAAAAAAATACAAATTGACATACAAAATATGTAGGTTGAAATACACATACACAAGTATACAATAAATTTACGTAGACATTCAAAAAAACTTAATTATATTTATATACCAAAACATATACATACACATCAATACAAAACTTATACATAAATATACTCATAAATACATATTCAAAACAAAATAAACATAAAAACAAAAGGAGAAGCAGATCGAAAATAGATTCGTAGCAGCAACAGAGCCGCCACTCCGGTGGCGGAGCAGCAGCAACGAACGGCGGAAAAAAGCAGCAGCAACGTCTCTCCGTGGTGGTTCGCCGGAGGCAAAGATCGCCGGAGATGGAGGAGGACGTCGGGAGGGTGGGTGGGTGGAGGAGGGAAGAGAAAAAGATAGAGAAATTAGGGTTTTGGGGTAGAGAAAGAGGAAGGAAATGAAAATGGTATGTTTTGTAAAATTGTAGAAAATATTATTGTATAGGGTAGTCATATGATATAAATTTTCCTTTTAAATAAGTCGAACAAAGCTGAGAGACTCACAACATGTGGTAAAGTTTAGTGATTCACTAATGTTAAATTTAATTCTATTTCGTCTCATAGTTTCGCTCTACTGTAAATCAAAGCATCAATTTTAATTTAACTAAAAATAGAATAAATAAAGATAAATCTGGCACATCTTTTTCTTCTAAGGAAATTGATTAATTAACTTATAATTTTTTTTTTATATTTCACCGCTTACTTTGATGTCAACAAATGATTTTTAGTTTAAAAGAAGTAAAAAAAAAATTGAGAAACCTTTTAGAAGATCGGTGCCCTCTTTGAGATCCAACTAATTTGAATTTGCGCAAAAAATTCTCACATCCGAGGCAAAGTGATCCTACCAAAATCAGCTCATTCCCAGGTTAAATGAAGTCAATACAAATAGAAGATGTTGAGTGCTGGAAAAATATGTTATATTAGGAGGACTTATACTATATACTAGTATCATAAAAAAAAATTACACTATCAATATATTTTAACATAGATATTGTAACATGTAACCTACCTTATTTTAGTATTAGAAATTATTGATATACGGAGTTTTAATATTTCACAAACCTACTAAAGAAACAATTGTTTAGACGATATTCTCATATCATTAGTGTTGAAGCTCAGTCCACATTAAGCTAACTTCTGTCCTTTAGTTTGAAGTTGGAATTTGTTATTTTTTCTTCTCTTTCTTTCATTCTTCTTTTTGCTCAATTTCTAATCAAAGGTTTGAATTTAGTTTGAGCTTGAGCTCAACTTCACACTTTTAGTCTGAATTTAGCTCATTGTCAAAATATAAAACTTTAAGTTGAGTGAACTTCAAACCATAGGTTTAGAGGTTGAATACATAAGAAATTTTTACATAAAAGTATAAATTTTAGAAGTTATTTAGAAAAATAGCAATATTTTAGCAAAATTACTCAATATAGAGGAAAGGAAAAGTTAATCACAAAACATAACAAAAACATAGCAAAATTTTACATTCTTACTCTTATTTCCCCCAATTTCACTTTCCCTCCACCCATTTCCCCCAACTTCACTTTTCCTCCTCTCATCCTCAACCACCTCGTATCTCGTTGTATCTTACTGTATCTCGATGTTTCTCAACTACCAACCACCTCTTATCTCACTGTATCTCGACTACCAACCACCTTGTCTCTCGTAGTATCTCAACTACCAACCACCTCGTATCTCGTTGTATCTCAACTATCAACCGCCTCGTATCTCAGCGTATCTTAACTACCAAACACCTCGTATCTCGCTGTATCTGCTTTGTTTTGCACCGTATCTAATTATTTCTAGACTGTATCGAGCTGTTTCTAGACTATTCAGCATTGTTTCATCCTATTTGTGCGTTGTTTCTCACTATTTCTAAACTATTTCACATTTTTTGCGTTTTTTTGCATTATTTTTTTCATTTTGTTTCATACTTTTACACTAGCTTTTTCAGACTGTTTCAGCATTGTATCTCGTTGTATCTGCACTATTTTTGCTTCTAATCTAACTGTATCTACGTTGTTTCGGGTTGTTTCATAACCGTTTCAGGTTGTTTTAGCACCGTTTCAGCTTGTTTCTCACTGTTTCTAAACTATTCCACCTTTTTTGCGTTGTTTCATATTATTTTTTATATTTTTTAAAAACACTGTTATTTCGAACACTATAGCAGAACCAGCGATAATAGTCATAATTTCCCCGGTGAAACCACAGATCCAGACAAACACTGAAAAATATCATCGAATAAAGCAAAAACAGAAGATTCCAATCTATGCAACAACAACATAGTGGAGGACAGAGACCCTCGGCGATGGCAACGATGTAGTAGCGACCGAAGATAACAGCAAAGTGCGGAAGAGGGAGGCGCGACACCGATCCAAGATGGCATCGCTGCTACTCCGTACCACTCCTCTCACAATCAAATTTTCCCGTTCATTTTTGCAGTAAAGTAATGGCATAACAGAAGAGTTTTACTTTTATTAGAACGTCATTCTCTGGTGAACTTTTATCCACTTGCTCCGACGAACGAGGAGCTGTGATGATGGTGGTTGTTTCAGCGCCGCCGCAAACGACTTGTGCCCAAGGAGACGGTAAACTCCAGCGATTCTAAGGACTGTTTAGGCCACCGTCAGAGCAGCGGCGGCGGGGACATGTGAGGTGTTGTTAGATGCTGAAGAATCAGAAATGGGAGAATTTTGAATAGAAATTGGAAATAGGGGAAATGTGCTAAAAAATATTGCTATGTGTTGTAATTTGGTAAATATTACTATTTTTTATAATATAGGGGTGTAGATTTGTATATATGTGTAAAAACCTCATTACATAAATTCAAGAATTTTTTTTCTGAAATAGGCAGCCTAGTACCCAAATCACAAACAACAGGCTATATTTTTTTTATGCATAGTGCTCATCCCTAAAATTACAAATTTAAGCACTCATTCAAAATAAAAAACTCTAGCTACCAAATCTCCCTCCCTGCCACTGAACCGCCAGCAGACACTCTCCCTCACCGGCGGTGTCATTATTTTTTGCATTTCATTGAAGTTATACTGTTGATTATGTCTATATCATTGCTTTGGACAAGTTTATACACACAAATCTCTCCAAAAAATAAATTATACATGAATATACATAGATAAATGTGTAGGCCAGGAGAGATACAAAAACATACACAAAAAAAAGTAAAAATTCATATAAACATCCTTAATACTAAACAAATCTAAAAAGTTATACAGATTTATTCACTCATATATACACACTTATACTAATTTATACAATTTTATACACTTAGATAAACTTGTATAAAATTGTATAATTTGTATAAATTTGCGGCAGACTACTATCTCTGGAAAATAGTGACATTTCGAGTGAAATTCGCAAATAAAGGCCATTTTTTGTAATTTTTGTGTGTTGCTTATCTTTTAGTGTAAAAATCCCTAAATTCAACCCTCATGGTTTGAAAGTAAGTATACTTACGAATTGTTTTTAAAAAGTTGGCTAAAAATTAAATGAGGCAGGTAAAATACGCTGCTCACTGAAATTTTTACGACGTTGATGGAATAGAACCTATTGAAAATAGTGATTAACACTTTCGCATTTAATTTCAGATTCGTTAAAAATTTATTGTGTTCCAACTCCATTTATACTCGGTCATAAAAGCAGTGCAACAAGTGCAAAAAACTATAATATTGTCTCTTGATTAAATCAAATTCCTAAAGTCAACGTTCTCATAAGCCCTTTCCACAGATTATATTAGAACATATACAATATGTCATTCCATTCTAGTTTAGACTAATTCTCTGTACTTGATTATATGTACTTTGTTTTCACATATATTATAAGGTAGCTTTTGAATAAATCAGAGATGAATAAGTAAATTATTGAGCTACAATGTGTACTATAAATATCTCCATATCTATTCACTATTTCTCACCAAGAATTTAACAAGAATTAGCTATGGCTAAGTCATGCACCACCTTCCTTGCTCTCCTCTTCTGCCTCCTCCTTGTAGCTGCTACTGGTGAGTTTCCATGTTATGTACTTTTTTATATCGAAAAAACACGCGAAATATTGTAATATAACGTGATCACTAAGAACTTCGAATACATCATACGTCTCATTCTTTGTAGGAAAATTCAAATTGGTTTCTTTGTTGTACAAATTAACTTGAGATACTTTGTGTATTTATTTTATGTAGAAATGCAAATGGCAGAAGGAAAATACTGTTGGAAGAAAAGTCACAAATGGCATGGCCCTTGTCAGTATTCTTACAAATGTAGCCATCATTGCAAGCACTGGTTTGGAGCTGAATATGGAATTTGTAAGAAATACCAATGGGGACACAAGAATCACTGGGCAAATTATGCTTGTTATTGCTATTCTCCTTGCCATTAATCATGAGGAATTCAGTGTCTCAACGATTGACAAGGAATGCTACATAAATAAGAATTTGACTATCTAAATAATGTAACCTAAATGCTGCATACCAACAAGCAGTTGGATTAATTTTAAGTGTGTGTGTGGGGGGGGGGGGGGGGGGGGGGAGAAGAGATGTAATAGTATTAAGGTATATTGGGGGCTGACTAGTTTGGTCAAGCTTTTCTTGAAATGATATGTTTCTTCCATTTTATTGCGTGGTTTTCCATGCAACAATAAAAGATTGTATTATTCTTTGAAATCGATTGCTAGTTTTTTTTAAAAGAAAAACAAAAGAGGCGTGGAATTTAGTTTAAACATAAAGAAGACGCTTATGATAGAAAGAAAAAGGGTAAAAATTAAGTGGTTGAAACTGCAAAATGAAATGTATTTTCGAAGAAGAAGAAGGCATTTTCCAATTGTTATTAGCGATTTTTCGTCAATTGAAAAAAGCAGAAGCTTGGTAAGGATAAACCAGGTTACAAACTCCAGATAATGTGTGTTGTTTATCATTATTCACGTTAATACAAGCAGTAATTATTTGTATGAATCAATGCTATGACGACGAGGCAGAAGAAAAGGTTAGAATTGATATAAAAGGTTAGAATCAAAAACTTTTAAGATGCTCTTACGTTTTGGGTTGTTAGTTCTAATGGTTGATCTATTATTCATCAGCTAATCGGCTAATCCCGAAAGTAAACTTTATGTTAGAGCAATCTTTCTCGCTTTATCGGTTAATTATCCGCTATATTATTGGTTCTTATGGTTATTTCCTTGGTGTATGTTGCATGTTCGCTTCTCTCAAATGAATATATATTGATTACTGCTCGTACTTCTTGTTTCATATTTCAAGTGTTGATTGATATAAAAGGAATCTAATCTCAATATATATATATATATATATATATATATATAGCCCTGAAAAACTTAAATAAGAATTGCTTAAAAATTATGTATTTAGAAAATAACTCTAAATTTTGATATGTCCCGATCAATTTGGAAAAGTTGTGACCCTTAGAGTTTGTTACTAATCTTTTGAATTAAATTAACTGTTGGTGGCTAATAATGAAAAGTCACACTCTTATATAGAAAGTTTTTGTCCAAAGCAGCCACAGTTAGCCACTTCGTTGAGTTGGTAGAAATTCTTTTTGGCCATTCAACACACAGAATTTGATAGCTTCAGTATTTCCTACGCGTCAAGGTTAGGCAGTTTTCATATATTTCTTGATGTTCTTGTACCTTTATATGAGTTCTCATGATGCAGATTGGAATATTTATAAAGTTATGTTCATAGCATAATCTAAGTACATTGTTTTATGGAGTGAACCATATTTGGAACGTGAATTTTGTGATTATGTATGAAATAATATATACTTATTCTCATGTTTCATTTGTAGTTCTATTATGTTTCTGTACCTTTTTCCCATCCACTTTCATGTAACCAAAATGCTGAAAGGAAATTGATCTCCAGTGTTCTTTCTATGAGCACTTACTTTATTTGCACACTATGTTAATGTTATCCTACAATTACCTTACTTGATTCAATCCGCATGTGTATTTTAATGTTGTAAAGTTACTTTGAATATGCTTAAAAAAGAAATTGTGTTGGTAGACCAAAAGATCTAACAAGCGAGATAAATAAGAGTATTAGCTATTATTTAGTTCAATTGATTGGATAAGCTATAATGGTGATGAACCATAAAAATATCTCTTCCTCCCAGAATTAAACTTTGATTATTCTCTTTTGTAGGTCCAGAAGATATCCACACATTTTGATAACAAATGATCTTCATGTTTTTTAATTCTTGAGTCAAAATTTTGTTATAATAATATTAATTTTTTTTTTAAACACCACGCATTATAAGATTCGGCATATATATATATATATATATAATATATATATATCTATCTATACTATATTAAAAGCACGAAGGCCTTTAGTAAATGTTGATTGAACTTTTTGCCCTTCATTAAAAGATTCCACAATAGACAAAATTGTCATTTATCATATATTTCCTACATTTTATTTATTATATTTATTTTCTCTATCTTTTTTCATAATTGACGTATTTAAACCAACTTGGATTGTCCATGATATAGAAAATAAAAT